>CM019150.1:80437456-81037456 GCA_009733165.1 Naja naja
AGAGATGTGCTAAGAAGATCCTGATCGCACTTGATTTTTAGAAGAGGACTGAGTAGGTCTGAACTCGGAAACAATCCATATGGCAGAACGGCTCCATCACCTCCAAGTGTTCTGACATGGTCTCCATTTTCTCAGCATGTATTTATTTAAGTTATACCCACTTTTTGGAGCACAACTAAGAATGGTGTCTAAGTCCAGGTATATAGTATTGGGCAATGACATTTCTCATGATCTCGAGTGATTCTCAGTTCTCGAACACCTACCTCACAAGGGTGTTGTGAAGAGAAATCAATGCAACTGCAGTGATTTTTTTAATCAATCAAATATGCTTATTTATATTTTTTATAGAAGTCCATGGATTCTTGGCACATATTCCTCCTTCTCTCCTATTTAAGAATACTAAACCCGTGTGTATGAAATCATTTCTTTGAAACTCTACAGCAACATTCCAACTCCAAAGGCTCAGTGTAGATTAATTTCTTCAAAAGATTCTTTTTTGCATATTTTTTCCCTCCTTTGATGGTAAGAGAGCCTGGAATGCTTAATAGCTGCCCGTGTGTAATTGAAGTGCTGCACGCCTTGTTTTATCCATGCCACAGAGAGCATACAAAGCATTCGATCATTTAAATTCCATTTTACTTAGAAAGATTTATTACAGAGATATGAGATCTAAAAAGCATGGAAAAAAGAAATGACAGACATTATACTGAAATTTCATTCTATTTTTTAAGTTGAGGAACTATTTCAATTTATATCAGAGAGGTGTGTGTGTTGTATATATGTGTGTGTGTGTGTGTGTGTGTGTAAAACAGCCTAAATAACTTTAAGTTCCATATCATTTCAAAAAGTTCCTTAAAAATCTGCAAAATACTTGGATATCCTAACTGCAATACTGTAATCATACTGTTAAAACTTGAAAAAAAAGATGTATTGATCATTTTTGTATAAAATGCTCAAAGAGGCTAAGTATTGAATTCATCCCACGTTTTGTATTGCTTTGCTGAATCATGAAAAGGCAATAGCAAAGTCGTATTTTTTACATATTAAAAAGTTTGTATAAGGACTGTTTTTTTAATTGTATATTTGTATATGGAGGTCTGTAGGTCCTAGATAATCCCATTTCCACGGTTACTAAGTGCCATGCTGCTACATATTGTGTGGTTGTGTATTTTGACAGTATTTTGAAGGTTAGTTATCTTCTGCTCCAGTATCCAAAGGTAAATTGTTCGTTCTCATCCTGGGAAATTTTGGTAACATCTAGTAAGTTACCACAAGTCTCTGTTTTATTTGGGAGCTTGTCACTACCTCAAAGAAAACATAAAGTTGTGTCAGATGGTTCAGCAGTCAAGGGTTAAAGCAGAATGTGTGTATGGAAAATATTATTTACCATCAGTATATTCCAGTGCTCTTCATTTTTACTATTCTTCTGTTGATTCCAGTTTTTTCCTCATGACCATATTATCACTTCTGATTTGTTTGAATTGTTTTCATATGCTATATATCTTTTTGAAAGCCAGGTATTTCTCTTCTTTATAGAACTCCATATGCATTGTACTTGGCAGGTATAGGATGATATGAATGCTAATGAGATATTAAAGTGGGATTTAGGAATTTATGATCACATGTATAATACTCACATATATCCATTTTATACTACCTCCATAATACAGTTTCCTTCCAGAAAATCCTCCTAGTTGGAACAGTGTCAAGAATAGTTGATTCCTAGAGATCCTCAGTATTTCTTGGAATTACATGAAATTAAATCTGGACAAATTGAATCACTTTGGAGTCTGTAGGGTAGATGTTCACAGAGAAGAACCAACCACAGTGGGAGCTGAGAGTTTTAATACTAAATAGATAATATGGTCATTGGTACATCTAAAAGAAAGAAAGAGAGGAGAAACTTGGTTGTCATTTAACTGTTCCCTTGACTGTGTTGGTACAGATCTCTTTGATTTTAATAGTTTCCGGGTTTGCCATTTGGGATAAATCAGATGTTGGCAATTTGAATTTGCTGCCCTTGAACTAATTCCAAACTTTCTTCTGAGCAATCAGTTCTTCAGCTTTGTAGAAAGAATAGCTTGTCATTCCGTAGAGGCTAAGAGAAGAAAAAGCAGGAGAAGGTAAGAACAAAAAATAAATAAAAGTAAAAAGGGCATGGCAAAGAAAAAGAGAGTAGCATCCATATCATATTTGGCGCTGATTCTGTATTCCATCATCCTTTGCTTTTTCCATTGCTCGCCCATATTATCTATGATGGAATAAAGACCTCCAATACAAATCTACCTCCAACAGATGAATTTATTTTCCACGCTACCCTGACGTTTGAGCGATGTGCCCTGCAGTGTTTTGGATTCAATTATTGGTAGTCCTCAACTTATAACCATTTGTTTAGTGACTGTTGGAAGTTACAAGAGCACCAAAGACTGATTTTCACCCTTACAATCATTGCAGCATTCCCATGGGTCACATGATCAAAATCTGGAGGCCTGGAAACGGGCATGTATTTATGACAGTTGCACTGTCCTGGCTCATGTGATCACCATTTGTAACCTTCCCAGCTGGCTTCTAACAAGCAAAGTCAATGGGAGAAGCCAGCTTCACTTAGCAACCCTATGATTCACTTAATAACAGCATAAGAAGTTGTAAAAAGGGGCACAACTCACTTAACAACTGCCCTGCTTAGCAATAGAAATATTAGTTTCCATTGTGGTCATAAGTCAAGGACTACCTAAATAATATTTGCATTCATAGCCTCCTACCATTCAATTTACATTCTGTCTTGTCTTTTATCTTAGCACCCTCTGTACTGTGGTACAATCATTTTATCATATAAAGTGTTTTTTTTCTTTACCTTGATCTTAAGCAATTATATGCTAGCATAACTGAAGGCCTCTGTTAATGAGCATATTTTCTTATGTTGCTTTTCTACATTTCTACATCTTATACCTTTCAAGATTGCTACTCAAGTGTGGTTTTAAGAATGGGGCTAGAAATTTTGTTCCTGGCATAATTTAACTGATTATACCTGGCATTTATACTCACATATTCCTCCAAAGTATCCCATTTATTGAAGAGCATAATATATGTAATAAAATCTGCAAAAATATTGGTTTAGTAACTGGTGGTAATGATGAAGAATCCATTTTAATTCCAATTGATTATGGGAATTGACTTCCAAGTAAGTACATTGGAATCAAAAGCTAACTTTAGAACTCTAAGCTTTCCTAACTGAAAGTAGGTTTCAGTGAAACTTACAATAGTTAAATAGTACAGAAATTATATTTAACTTGCCACTTACTTTACTGAATTTAATCTCATTCCACAAGTAAAATAAATTTTAAAAACCTATTCCAACTGGTGCCAATTATCAATAATTATCCTAAAAAGACCTAAGAAAATAATTTAGATACCAAGTTAGTTTGATATTGGCTACTTCACAATCCAGGGCAGCATAAAGTACATAAATATGTATATGTTGCACTGAGAGAAATTTGAGCGATAGATAGAATTCTTTATTGGCCAAGTGTGATTGGACACACAAGGAATTTGTCTTGGTGCAAATGCTCTCAGTATACATAAAAGAAAAGATACATTCATCAAGAGTCAAGAATCATAATGTACAACATTTAATAATAGTCATAGGGTACAATAAGCAATCAAATTATACTAGGAAACAGTCAATATAAATCGTAAGGATACAAGCGACATAGTTACAGTCATACAGTCACAAGTGGGAGGGGATGGGTGATAAGGAGTAATGAGAAGGCTAATAGTAATAGTAGTGCAGACTTCGTAAATAGTTGAAGTGTTGAGGGAATTATTTGTTTAGCAGAGTGATGGCATTTGGGAAAAACTGTCCTTGTGTCTAGTTGTTCTGGTGTGCAGTGCTTTATAGCGTTGTTTTGAGGGAAGGAGTTGAAACAGTTTATGTCCAGGATGTGAGGGGTCTGTAAATATTTTCACACTCCTCTTTTTGACTTATGCAGTATAAAGGTCCTCAATTGAAGGCAAGTTGGTAGTAATTGTTTTTTCTGCAGTCCTAATTATCCTCTGAAGTCTGTGTCTGCCCTGCTGGGTTGCAGAACCAAACCAGACAGTTATAGGGGTGCAGATGATAGACTCAATAATTCCTCTGTAGAACTGTATAAGCAGCTGCTTGGGCAATTTGAACTTTCTGAGTTGGTGCAGAAAGAACATTCTTTCTTGTGCTTTTTTGATGATGTTTTTGATGTTAGGTGTCCATTTTAGGTCATTGGTTCAACCATACTTTGCAACTTTTTTTCCCTTCAGCTATAATAAATTAATTAAGAAAGCTTTAATGGTCCACTAATTGTGTTCTCTCTTTTGGAATGGACATGAAGAATATGTTTAGGAAGTTAAAAAGTTAAAAACTCTAATTTGACCAAATAAGAAACCTAAGCTAATACAAATAAACATGGGGAAATGCCTCTTCTCCATTGATGAGATGTCTGAAAATGATTTGGTGAATAGCTTGGGATACTTGAAAGAGCAATTTAGCTGTGCAAGTGCAAGTTAGGATTTTAAAAATGCCATTGGAGAAATTGAAAATTGAAATATAGGAACAAGAAAATCATAGGAGAAAGATAGTATCTTGACTGAGCTCAGTTCCTGGAAGCTTACATGAATATTGAAGGGATGATAGTGAAGTAATTTGCCAATGTATTCTTCTGTAATTTTTTAAAAAAACATACCTACTAGGATTTTAATGTGGAAATAAACTGGGAAATTTCTTAGCTCAATCTGACACCTATTAAAGTAACTGATAAATTTGTGGAAAGCTAATATATAAATACTTATATATTGGTTGTTTTTTATCTGCATGTGCCATTACTTCAGGAGGCCATTGGGTTTGCAATAATAGAGATAATAAAATTATAGATAAACTAAAACAAATGAAAGAAATTAGAATGGTTATTCAAAAGAGTCACCTTGGACAGCGAGATGGATAGCATATAAATTTAATAAATAAAGTAATTAACAAAACATTGAATGTTTATTTGTAATTAGTTGACTAGTTATGTGCCATCAAGGAGGTATTGACTCTTAGCAATCAGAGCCAGCTTAGAGGTGTTGTCTCTAAGCTGACTCTTAGAAACAGATTTTCCCCAACTTGGTCATTCAAGTGTTCCAACATTGCACCCATTGTTGATGTTACTGAGTCCACCTTCTTGCTATTGGTCATTTCCTTTTCTTTCCTTCCACCTTTTCCAATATTAGAGTCTTCTCCAGAGAGCAAGTTCTTTGATAATTTGAATGATCATTTGTGTCTCAAGTAAAAAGACTGGATTGATTTGTTCGATAATCTATTTGTTTGTTTTCTTAGTTGCCCCTGTGTTCTCAGGAGTCTTCTACAACAGTGGTTCTTAACCTTTTTGAAAGAATCGCCCCTTTGAGCCATTGAGGAAGTTGTCATCGCCCCCCTCCCCCAACATAACCCCCCCGCCACCTCTTAGCATCCCAAGAGGGCCAGCAGAGGGGCGCTAAGAGGTGTCAGGGGGACGGTGCATTGAATGCGGCTGCAGCAGCACATAACGTGCCACTGCTTCCACATTGGAGGCGCTGGCTCCGGAGCAGTGCTAGTCAATGGGTGAACCTGCAGGGCTGGCCAGCATCTTGAACGCCCCCCTCTCGCCTCTTAGCACCCCTCTGCCAACCCCCTTGGGGACACTAAGAGGCGGCAGGGGGGCGTTCAAGCGCCAGCCCTGCAGGCTCACTCCATTGACTGTTGTACCACACCTGAACCGGCACCTATCCATCCGCCTGCCTGCCTTCCTGCCTGTCTACCTACCTGTCTGTCTTTTAGTCTGCCTACCTACCTATCTACCAATATAGATCTCTCTCTCTCTCCCAATATATCTCACTCCATTCCCCATATTGCCCCCTCCTTCGCCCCATGTTGCCCCTTTTGTTCCATCGCCCCCTGAAAACAAAATCGCCCCTTGGGGGGCAATATCGCCCAGGTTAAGATCCACTGTTCTACAACATCATAGTTCAGAAGTGTGGAATACTCTTTGTATCTTTTGTCATTCCATTCATCCCATATATAAATCCACAAATGTTGTATAAAAATAGACAAGGAAAAAACTAAAATTCCTTGCACACTGAAAAAATAAAGAATTCAAACAAATAGAATTATTAGATTGTTGTATTGTTAACTACTACTTATTTTGTGAGCACTGAAATTAGTATAGATAATAGGTTATTTAAGAAAAATACTTCAGACACTTATTTTAAGATTAAACTTTCATAAACCGATTAACTTGCTTGCCATCAGCAAAAATTGTTGATTAATCAGAGAGAGTTGCAAGTTACCTACTTTATTGGCTAGTTTTTGGCACAAGCTAGAGATAAGTAGACGAGCACTCTTTTTTAAATAATTCCCTCTGCTTGCCTCTATAAACTTTTAAATAATTGAAACTTCAGAAGAAGTAAGAAAAATGGAGGTAATAGGAATATAGCTTGCATTGAAAATAGAGATAATATAGGTGAAATGGAATTTGTATTCCATTACCTAGAACTGTCAAGAAATGGGCTGAATTAATACATAACAATGTCAATTTATAAAAACATAGGACCTCTTTTCTGAAATTTCCTGAAGCTATCACCAACATGATTTTTAGATTTTTTCAAGCACTAGTAGGATTCAAGAGATGCTAAGAGTATCCAACACTGACAACAGTTCCAGGTATTATAAATTATCAAGCAACTATCATAAACAGAACTGCAGGAAGATTTCTCAAATCATTTTTCAGCTATATCCTTGGCCCAGAATATTAGTCCATATATTCATTCCAGCTCATTCTTAATCTGGACAATGAATAAGAAAAAATGATATTCCATTTTCCCATTATCTAGCATGCAAAATTAATAAATAGCTACACTCATCCATCCTTCCTTCCTTCCTTCCTTCCTTCCTCCCTCCCTCCCTTTCTAACAGAAAGGTTTGGAAATTGCAAAAGTGTTCATACTTTGTAAACAGGAAAGATGCCAAATATCACAGGAATAACTCAGGCTTTTGAGCTACATATCTTAAATATATATTTTACAGAGTTTATCATAGTTGTGATGAAGTCCAATAAATTGGGCATGTAACAATACATAAATACCTTTTGTGTTTTGAGATAGAAATTTGATTCCCAGTGTAAGGAATATCTGCCAAATGCCATATAGCTTAATGGGGCTTTTGTACAAAGGGGGAAAGTGGTAGCAACTAACGATATTCTTCTCAGAATATGGTGGAGCAGACTCTAAGGCAGTACTTCTCAAAATTTGGATAAATTACCCCAAATTGGGTACTCTTTATATATCACAATAGGGACATTTACGTTTTACCTACATTGGGTGGAAAGGACTTTCTGATAAGCAATTTGGAATAATGAAGGAAAATGTTTGGGAAGCGCTGCCCTGAAGAATTGAAGGTGAAAAATAAAACAAAATATAATTCTTAAGCCAACTACATATCTAGAACAGCAACAAAATGTCTTCAGTTTAAATAAATGGTCAAAGTAAGGATTCTCGTTGAAGAATATCCTTGTGTTTACTCAAGACATTGATAAGGACAACTGATTATCATCTGATCACAGGGTGATTCTTCTCAGAGGGGAAAGCACTTGGTCCTTGAATTTATATGCTCTGTCTTTTCCCTACAAAGAAGAATGGTCTTCTTTCTAAAAACAAGTTCCAAAGGGATTTGAAACAGAGCTCCTGAATTAAATGGTGAAGGCAGAGTACATGATTTTAAATTGGACAAAGTCAGATTAGAGCTGTCTATTTTATCTTCAATACTTTTCTTCAATACACTATTTTTAGAAAGAATCCCAATTCACTCTAGTTTGGGATTTATGCTAATCAGAAGCATAGCTCCAATAAAAGATAAGTCCTGGATTATGTTCCATCATATGATTGTTTATTTTGAAGAATTACCAATGTACTCTAATACATACCAATATATACAATAACACTTTTTTAGCTTGGTGTGAATGGAAAAATAGATTATTACATTTAACTAAACAGACTAATATGGACAATTTGAAAGAGAGCATTATTTTAAAACTTAGTATAGTTCTTTTGCTTTTCCTCATACATCCTGGTTTATTGAAAGCAATACAAATTTTAGATTTAGTGGCATGTTTTACTTAAAATATTGAGAAAACAAATTAAGTAGCCTTTAATTAATTTGAATATATAACATATAGATCCGCTTTTCCACAAGAACTATTTATGAAGGATTTAAATAATACATGGATCATCTGCATAATGATTTGTATCACTTGCAGCTTTCTTTTTTGAGTATAGTTTTTATTAATAATTATAATTACAACACTAAACTTAGAGAAAAATAAGAGAATAAAAAAGAGAGAAAAAGATTACAGTAAAGAAATATATAATGAAATTCCTTCCAACCTTCATCACAACAAATATAAACAAATTTTAAAATGCTTCACGCCTTATAAAGCTAAAGAGATCTCTTCCACCCATATCCTATTTTTTTATCTATGACCAAATCCATAAAACATGAACTGTTGTCAGCAAAAAGTCCATAAAGAATTGCCAGAACATTGCAAATAAAAATCTCAATTTAAGCTTGATCAAATAAACCAACTTTATATTCATTCCTTTTACATTTAATACTCTTAATATTTCATTCAATCAAATATTGTCATAGGATTTGATTTTTCTTCAATTCTTCTTTACCCCATTGCACAGATTTCTTCTCTTTTGTAAATCCATTAAGAAAACATTTTCCAGTTTTATAACTTAATCAAAATCTTATTTAGCTTTCTGCTGCTTATTTCAAATTCTTTAAGTTCTTAATCCTATAATTAATTTTTGTTTGTTCAGAGTTTATCTTCAACTCACCCAATAATGATTTTTCAAAATTTTCATTTCAGAAGGCTCTAATCACTTCATTGTTGTTAATAGGCCATTTCTGAAAGGGATGAGACGGTGATATTTGTGAACTTAACATTCTTTAAAGGGATCTGCTATGGTTGTGACTAAGATGGTCAATTATTATCATTTTCTTGTGCTCAAACCTGCAGAGAAATGATCTCCTCCTATCTCCTAGCAAGAAGCAGCCATCTGGAGCACATGTGGGTGATTTCCCATCCTCTCCTTAACTAGAGGCCTTCCAAGGAACAAGTTTATTCACTGATTCCTTGATCTTTGCCATAGTTGTCAGCTTCACTTTGGCAGGGCCCCCTTGATATCTCCCCTGGGAATCCACAGCTTTCTGAAGACTTTTTTGTCCAAAAGTGAAGATACTTTTAGTTCTTTCTTAAAGATACTGGAGTCTTTTTTTTACTGATGCCATAGAAAAAGAGAAAGTTGCAATTAAATTATGAACATAATAACATCTGAAATGATTGTAGTAAGCTAACTATAGGCACCTTTGGCCTCCCAGCTGAAGAAAAATCACATTGCAGTTTGCTTTTAGAGAGAAGAAACAAATGAAGCTCAAAGCTATTATTTAAATTAGCTAATCTTTAGCTTGAAGTTGGCATAGATTTGCATAATCCGGGCTACTTGAACAAGGAATAGCATTTGCATGCACTACATGTAGTATTAATCAGTGCTGGTGCAGTATATGCAAAACACTGAGCAATACACTCAGACTGATCTGCATTTGGCCATCTTGACCTTGGCCTTGGTTGCCTGCTGCTTACCTCGGTGAGTCAGATTTTCAATCAATTTTTGGTCTCTTGCTTTCTGTCTCCCCTCCCCCCCATAGTGCTTTTCTCCTTGGTTAAACTTCCAAACAGCTTCTCAGAATCTTCCACTTGGCTGAAATTTCCAGGTCTTGATATTGTTTGGACTACCAAGCAGAGGATTACCAATCCAGAGGATTACCTCTGACATGCCTCATGAGTTCTCTCCATCTCTTGCACACAAGTCATCTTCCTCCTTCCCTCTCTTTCCTTTTCCTTCTCTTCCCTTCCCTTTCCTCTTTCCTTGTCATTTGTCTATTATCATGCCTTAAGTTGAATTTATTAAATTTCTTAAATAGCTTCCTAGCTCCTTCTCTTGCGTTCTTTCCTTCATTCTCTCCTCCTTTCCATTGTTTAATACCATTGTCCCATTAGTATCAATTGAGCTATAATGAGACATCAGCATATATCTTAAGACAAGTTTTCATCTCTTCCTAAGATCTGTACCTCTGTTTACCTAATTACCTATTTTAAAATGTTTTGTTTTCACTGTCCTTCAATCTAGCTATTTTGCTGACAATTTTAAGTTTTCTTGCCTCCCACCCAGTTTCCTTACAAACCATTAGCTTGCATAACATTTTTAAAATAAAAAGGTATTTATCTAGATCTCTATAGAAATCAGCCTTACCGAAGGAGTCGGAACAGATTGATTTTTAAATGGTTTTTTTTTCTTTGAAATGGACATAAATTAATAGGAATAGGTTTATTCTTGATGTAAAATTGATTTGAAAAGGATTTAATGGAAGCGAATTGATCTGAAACAACTGAAAGAAAGTTAGTGTTTCAAGTTAGCTGAATTGAAGGGAAACTTATTTGAGACAATCTGGAAGAAAATCAGTATTTTACAATAAATACAAACTATACATTAAAATTTTAGCTTGATGAACATAGTTCAGTAAATGCTGGACTGCAACTTCTTGAAATGATTCAAGAAGTCATGCAAGATGATTTTATATAAGAATACATATACTTATTGAAAAAAGTTGAGGATTTTAATTAATTATGTTTATATCTTCAAGAAGATAAATATCAAATAAATGTTATCAAAATAGTTCTGAGTCAAAATGGATATGACATAAATGGAAGGCCATCAAGATTGGAAATGTTATGGTTATTTTATTGCTCTCAGGTTTCTACATTTCAATAAAATATCAGGCAAAGCTGATATTTCCAATGCTTCATCAACTATGAGTTGATGATATTTGCCTGAAAGTCATACTTGATGAATAACTATTAGACTTACAAATGTCTGCTCCATTTTTGTTTCTTTTCATCTTTATCTTATTGTCAGTTCTGCCTCAGTTGAACCTCAGTTGAACCTTTAAGCAAGAATGATCCTTGGCTCCATTTGTTGAGAAAGGTATCGTTTACTAAAGGTCAAGTGAAACACAGTAAAGCAAAGCCAGAACCTGAGAGTCATGCTCCAAATCCCCAAGTGAAATTTTTCCCTGCTTAGGCACTTCCCCTTGCTGAACCTCCATTATCCAATTAATTTCCAAGATGTTTTTGAAATGGACACTGTGATGGTAGGTTGGCTTGCAGCTGCGTTCTTCTCACAGCGCAGCAACCTCGAAACGCTGTCTCAGAGAGGCACCATCACTTTCTTAACTTTCATTTTATCTCCCCTCCACCCAAGCACTTCTCCTCCCTCTCACCCTCCCCCAAGGGTTCATAGCAGACTGGCATCAGATGATCACTGAGTGCAGGGATGAGTTGCAGTTCTGACACTCATGATGCAATGATGGTTCAACACTGTTGTTCCTTAGGTATGTTTTTCCGACATTGTTCTAAATATATCTGAAATGATAGGTTAATAATGAATAATATGTTGCATTTAAAATACCTTGTGATTTGCTGGCTCCATCTCATATTATCTATATATCCATTCCCTGAAAATATGTCCCACATATTTTCAAGCAGTTTGGTATTAGTATGAAAATATGCTCTGAAGAACACTGGAAATTGCCTCCCCACTGATCTCCTTTAGTACTCCTTATCCCAAAAGTAAGTATTAAGCCTAGTGTAATAGAAAAGGAAGAGTGAGAGGGAGGTAGCTGATAGGATTGGGCAAACAACCATACCTGCTCAACTGCTCATAAAGCTTGTAGTACAAAGTGCATTGTGCTTATTGTGAATAGATGGTGGACATTTCAGTACAAACAAGGTTGTCTTGAATAGCATGAAGAGGGTGTATAGGAGACAAGCAAAATTGAGTTCAAAAATATTGAGGATAACCAAGCAAATAGGATGGATTCTGTTGATTTGTTTTATTTATGTCTGTAGCTATCTCATATGTCTTCACATGGATTATGTTTCATGGAAATCAGAAGCCTTCATTTTTCTGTTTCCAAAACTATGTAAGAGGCATCATTTCTAGAATTATGCTTTATTTATTTTTATTTCTTTCTCTACAGTTTATATATGCAATCAATTTTTTAAATTACTAATAACCATTGTTAACAAAAACTATTTACATGTTTTAGTTATGTTTCTACATTACTTTGAAGTTTGGCTAGTACTGACAGATGTGTGCATAATATATTTCCCTCTAGAATCTGGAGTCACTTTTACTGTAGGCATTTTAAAATATACTTTTGACGTTGCCATTTGTCTGTTTTCTAACTGTAAATTATTTTGCCTTTCATTTTCCATTTCAAAATTTTTATGCTTTGAGAAGGATTTTTCTTTGTATTTGAAAAAAAATGTGCCTGGAATATTTTAAACTTAATAAACATATACACTTTCCCCCCCAGATTTTCTCTTTTCTTTAAACAACATGATATAAAAATCTATCAACTGTATTTGATTGATCACTCATTAAGGTTAAGGGTGTATAGTAATTTGCAAAACAATAGGCTTACTGCACTCACATTAACTTGAGTTGCCTGAACAAAAGCTGGAAAAGCTTGTATCTCACAACTTGTTCCAGAGGTTGAGAAAGAGTTGTGGTTTTGTTACTACATTTAGCTGCCAAGATCACCATGCTCACAATTTACACAATGTCTGGGACATTATTAAAAATGCTACCATCTTATACAAATTCAATACAATTTTGTCAGGCTTTCTGCAAAGCCAGACAGATCTTCCAAAATTTCAGTCACCTTCAGGGTTCTTGGAAGATTACGTTATTTTTAGGTTTTGTCTAGGAGCAGAGGAAGCTTTTGAAGTCAGAAAACTGCTCAGTGCCTCTAATGATTGAGTTATTGGCTTTCTCATGCACTTCTACAGCCCTGGACAACTTCTGTTTATGCCCTTGACAAAAGAGTAGCATCCATCAAGAACAACATGATAGATATGATGCAGCTCAAATAAATGTCTGACTATTAGCCCCAGTTCTCAGAAAGAATATACAACATGCAGGTTTTAGGGAATCCAGTTTTCCAAGTAAGTGCCTTTTCTTGTTAAGTATTACTGCTCCTTCAGAAATCCCAGACAAATACAACATAACAGTATACAATTTTCTCTGTATCAGTGCAAACTACTCCCTGGGCACTCTTATATATTGCTATGGCTGAAAGGATCTTTCAAAATATATTTTATAAAGTATAGAGTCTATTAATAGTGTCTCTTGCTTTTTCAGAATTTTCTTTTTAAGTTTTATTCAGGGTCATTAGCGTATTATCAGAAAGAAATACTAATAGCATGATGCAACCTGTCGGATAAATTACATCTTCTCCATTGCATGCTTATCCATACATCTGGTATATTTTTCTTCATCTGTACACATCCAGTTCAGCAGCAGAATAAGCACTGATATAGCTCACTTTGTATGCACAATCACAACTCATTATAGCATCTATTCTTTTAGGTTGGTTTGGAACATGCTCATGCTATTTCAGGGTCCAACCAGATTTTCAGCTTTTTATTCCAAAGTCACTTAAGTGTACAAACCTCCAGATAGTGTTGCCCTAAATCTGTCTTATTTAAGGAGAGCCCCTGGATCATAACCGAGGGCTCCATTCCTCAGATGTAGCACAAAGAAACAGGACTGATCTTATAATGATGAACCTGTACTTTCTTTCCTTGAGGTGACTGGAGTCGGGAGGGGGCTTTAAAATTATAATACAAGCTTTCCAGCTATATCCTTGGGCCTCACATTAATTTGTCAAATGTAAATTGCCTCCCATCTCACACATAGTGGCTGTGGGTAATATACAATAAAACCAGCAATTAAGACATTCTACAAAACCAGTTAAAACAATAAACGAAGATAAAGCAAGCTCACAAGAGGGAAGATATTACATATAATTCAGCCAGTATGTGAACTTCCTATTACAGGAGATTCCCCCAAGCTAATGAAACATGTTTGAGGGCTTTCTATAGGGCCACGAGGCTTGGGATGAACTTTACCTTGGGAGCGATGATGTTCTAGAGCACAGGAGCTATGGTAGAAGAGGCTCATTGGCTGCTGAGTACCATCAAATGGAACTTCTTTGCAGATGGAACCTGCAGCATGTCTCTCCTACCATACCTGATGAGACAAGTAGATATAATTGGGAATAGGCAGGTCCCTAACATAAACTGGCCCATGCCACATAGGGCTTTAAAGGTCAAAACTATCACCTTGAACCAGATTGGAAACCAAACTGGCAATCAGTGTAGCTCAAGATGTAGCGATCTAGCATGTGGGAATATTGGAGCACACATAACTGCCTATGCCACCCCATTTTGCACTAGATGAAGCTTCTGGATGCTCTTTATGGGCAGCTACACGTAGATTATTTTTTTTGCAGTGATCCATTTGGGGAAGTGATCAGAGCAGACCCTTACAAACAGGGACTGGTACAACTGATGCACAATACAAATTTGTACAAAAGATCTTGGTGATAGAAAAACACTTCTTTGAGAGTAATTACTATATTTCAAATCTAACTCTAAGAGATTTGAAATCAGATTTACTTTGTTCCAAAATTAGAATTATTTTATTGAGATAGGGGCCCTTTTTTTTAATTCAGTGATCACATTTCAAGAGCATGTTACAGATGCCTACAAACTGGTTGCTGTGGTCATTGGTTGCCGGTGGCCTCCCGGGTCGCCTTCAAGGTATTAGTTACAACCTATAAAGCCCTTAATGGCTTGGGTCCAGGGTACTTGCGGGAACGCCTCCTGCCAGCATCACTCTCCGATCACCCTGTTCGCTCTCATAGGAGGGGCCTCCTTGGGGTGCCGTCAGTCAGACATTGTAGGCTGGTGGTCCCCAGGGCTAGGGCCTTCTCTGTGGGAGCACCTGCCCTTGGAATCAGCTCCCGTGGATCTCCGTTTGGCCCCTGACCTCCGCTTCTTCCACCGGGTCCTGAAGACTTGGTTGTTCCAACGGGCCGGCCTCGAATGACCCGGGGGGGGGGGTTGGGTTTTATTTTAACTTTATTTGGCTTGTTTACTTGTTTAATTCTGTTTTACTGTAAATTTTATCTGTTTTAATGTTCGCCGCCCTGAGTCCTTAGGGAATAGGGCGCATACAAGTAAATAAATAAATAAATAAATAAATAATTCAAAAAAACATCCGTTAATGAGAAAGGAGGAATATAGAGGGTGGGCTGCTGGGGGTTTGCAGGGGTTCAGGAGAGCCCCTAGTTCAGTTCAGAAAACCCCCAAATCCCACTCCTGGCTGGCCCTGGCCATCCTGCCCCTCCCAGGAGTCCCCACGCAGTCCGTTTTGGGTACAGGTAAGTGCAGGGTGCTTGGGGAGGCTGAAAAATGGACCTCCTAGAAGTTTGGGAAGGCCAGAAATGGGCTTGTTTCCGGTTTCCAAAGAGCCTCCAGAGCCATTTTCGCCCTCCCATAGGCTCAAGGAAAGCCTCCGGAGCCTGGGGAGGCCAAAAATGCACCCCCACCGTGGTGCAGGAGTCCAATTAGGCCACACCCACCATGGTCAAGCCCACCCAACAACTGGGCAGAGAACCCTTTGCTAAAATTTTTGAAGCCCACCCCTGGGAATATGTTGCATTTCAGTTCAGAAGCCAAAGAGATATTCCAGTGGGCTGTGCCACTCCTCTCTGAAGTGGTATCTTAATGATACCACAACTTTTCCTGGGCTTGTTTACTTTAAAAAACAAGATGTGGGGTTGACAAAGTATTTTCCAGCCTAGCATTTGCATAGCATCTTAGCTCAAATGCGCATTTTCCTGGAATCGTGCAGCTTTTGAACAACCCAACGAAAGAACCCAACAAAAGTTCATTTAAGAATCCAACAGCATGGGAAATTGGTCACCTTCTCTGCTCCAAAGCAGCTTTTTAGCTTTGAATCCAAATCAGAACAGGTTTCCTATTAGAAACAGGTAAGGTCACTATTAGAAACAGGTAGGGTCACTTCCATTAACCTCTTTTTTCCCTAGGATGTTCTCCACCCCAAGTACCTATGTGCTAATTTCATAACTCTTGAGTTAATGTAATAGTTGGCTTAAGGATTAAAACCAGTAACATTCTGTTGTAATTTTAGTTCTCGAAGAAAAATGGTTCTGGGCACATTAGGAGAATTGGATTGTCATCTTATGCAACTTTTTAAAAACTGACCACTGCTATGAGATTTATATCCCAATAGTACTGCTATGTTGGCTGCAAGCATAGATGAATTCACTCACTTGAAAAAACACTTTATTTCTGAGTAGACGTAGAAGACCGACTGAGCAAAAATTTCAGCTATTAAAATCAATAAGAATTGCAATCCCATTCATTGTCCCCCCAAAAATCCCATGTTTGATGTAATAATGTGTGAAAAAGACTTTGGGAGATGGAAATGGGAATCTAATGTTGCCTAGGGAATGGGCAAATAAGAGAATATATAGCCTGCATCTGCAAAATATCTGGAGAAAAGACTCAGACGGGACCCTTCCCAACTTTTCAGGCTGCAAATGAGATGGCAGGATATTTGTATTTTCAAACTTGCAAGTTACTGTTAATGCAGCTGTTGACCACTCATCTGGTCTTGTTTGCTGTCTGATCTACCTGGCAAGGCTGATCCCATCTTGCAAGGCTGACACTTTATTTCTGAGTAAACATATAAGACTGATTGAGCAAAAATTTCAGGTGTCTGAAAACACATATCTGTGAGGAGGGTCCTTTCTGAACTTCTTTCTCCACCCATTATAAAGCTATGGGCAGTGTTCTCTCTTATCTGACCATTTCCTAGGCAGCATCTCTTCTCCTTGTCTCCCAAGGTCTTTCCCGCATACCATTCCATTTGACACCCAGGTAATAAGCATAACATTTTAACAATAGAACATTTATGTCTATTAGGATTTTTCCCCCCTTGAAAGAAATACAGAGTGAAGGTTGTGGAAGTATCTTGGCGTATCGATTAAGTACTGAGGGAAAAAAATTAGAAGTTGTTGCAAATGTTTAAGATCTAAAATGTTTCTTTTCTTTGATTTCAACAGCTTCTTTTAAAATATGATCATTCTGCCACAGCATTTTCTCAACTCTTCATATTCTAAATGCTTTTGGACACACAGATCGTGGGATTAATTATATAACATGAGCAACAATTCATGAATATTTAACACTCTCATTTATTCTTAATGAAGAATTATACATTTTGACAGAGATATTTAATGTGTTTTAAGGAAATAGTTCTCATTAATTCCCCCTTCCTCTGTGTGTGTGTGTGTGTGTGTGTGTAGATTCATGAAATGGAATCAGAATAATAAGAATAATAAGGTAGAAATATTACAAATATTACTTGACTTTCTTGTCATTTGGTACCTTGCCATAGCCTGATACCAAATATTGCTATGGGTCCAGATACAGGTAGTCTTCGACTTACGACTGAGCTCAAAATTTTCATTGCTAAGCATAGCAGCTGCTAATTGCTTCATTTTACAACCTTTCTTGCTATAATTCTTAAGTGAATCACTGCATGTTTTAAGTGAATCTGGCTTCCCCATTGACTTTGCTTTCAAGTCAAAACTCTGTTTTGAGTTTGCAAAAGATGATCACATGATTGTGGGACACTGCAATCATCATAAATACATACCAGTTTTTTTCAGTGTTATAACTTTGACTGGTTCCCTATTGAAAGTTGTAAGTCTAGAACCATCTGTATTGAAATGATGAGAAAAGAGATTTAGTGAAGGCGTTTTGTCACATATATTCTTTATTCTAGTTGAGTGCCATACATATTTTATATGTAGTTGCTTGAGTTGCCCTGTTTGTTGAAAAGGAAAATTAAGTGGAACTATTCCCTCTATTGCGGGAACTTGAGCTGGATAGAACTATCTAATGCAGCGTACTACCAAATCCAATAAATATGCTATCAAAGAATTTATGAAAGTGAATCCATATATCCTCCAGTTTTGACTCTTAGCATATGTTTTATACAAAATCTTAAAGCAAAAAAATATTGGGAAGGAGGATGGAGGAAATAAATCTGCAAAGCCCAATCAAGTATTTTATAATCTTGCAATAAGGGTTGAATTTGCTTATGAAGAATATATATCTTCTGCAGTTAAATATTTTTGTAACTAATAAAATGATCACAGCACTAATATTCTGGAAATTCCTGAATATTCTGAAATGCAGGAATACGACTACTAAGCTGCCCCCGTGGAATGGAACATCTAACTTTGGAGATGCTATGATTGAGTTTCATCATCACCCAGGAGAGACAGTTGCAATTTCATTGAAACAAGCTGTGAATGCCGAAAAACGAATGTACCAAGCCCAAAACTCTTGAAGCAGCATTGGAGGCCCTTCTGATCCACATTTCAAAGCTGCCTCAATCAGCATAACAACTTTCCATCCAGCCCCTACTCAGAACTTTTCTGCTATCCTTGGATGCAGAATTAGATGCAGAACCAGGTAGTCAATCTGCTGCCAATTTGTTAGGGTAAAGTATTTCCTACCTGCAGCTGTACAATTTCAGCAGAAGCATGCTCAGATCTCCATTATGTTTCCCAGGCTATTTGCTGCTCTCTCTGCTTCCATTTTGATAAGCAACAGAAGCAATAAAAAAATCCAGTCTTTAACACTTTTAGCCATGGGGGAAATTTTAAATTTCTGGAAGGGGTTGACTGATTGTATGCCTCACGAAACAAAATGCATAATTAAGTAGCCGTACTCTCTCAACATAATCTACTCTTCTGAGCAGCTGAAAGCCCCTGTGTTCTGCCATCGCTAAGTATTTAAAACCCCTTCTTGCAATCAGCCTGAAGCTTACCAGATAAAAGATATTTTCTGAACAGACATAACAGAAACAGTTTAATCTCCCTAGCGCCACACCTCTGCGTGAGCCTGGAATAATGTCTCATAAAAGCATTACCTGCACATGTACGCAGAGAACGGACAATGGATATACAGAGGAGAAATACACTATCTATCCCATCTATGGAGGCATCTTCCCAGCAAGAAAAACATCAAAGATTAAATTAGTCTTTCCTCCCCACTCATTTGATAGTTTAAAATGTGCATCTGTTTTTTGCATCTCTTAAATGAGAGAGAGAAGAGAAAAAACTTAATGAAGATTTTTTTTCAAGGCTAAGTTAGAAGCTGCCTTTCCTTATGCTAAATACAAAAAAATGATTTACCTCAAATCCCTTAAAGATAACAACAATAGCAATAGCATTTAGACTTATATACTGATCCATAGTGCTTTACAGCCCCCTCTAAGTGGTTTATAGAGTCAGCATATTGCCTCCAACAATCTGGGTCCTTATTTTACCAACCTTGGAAGGAGGGAAGGCTGGTGAGATTTGAACTGCCAAACCGGCACAATGGTTAGAATATAGTATTGCAGGTTAGTTCTGCAATACTGCATTCTAACCATTGCGCCACCATGGCTCAAGATACTGTTTTAACCAAAGTCAGCAGGTGAATATCATTCTCACTGCATATGTTTATTTTGTCTGACAGTTGGAAGGTAAATTCCCTTTTCAGGGGAGCTACTGTAGCCATCGTACCTCTTACTTAAAAGGAGAAATATGCACCCCTCGAGATTTAAGTTAGCAGTGCAGATCCCAAGCATTAATTTTGAAATGTTTTGTTAGAAGAAGAAAAACTTCCTGTAAGTTAATAACACAGTGCAATAGGACAGTGGAAATGGCACATTATACTGATGTATAACAAATATGGAACCCTTTACAGGTGGAAATAAAACAGCTGGATTATGACATTAAGTCTGGATCTGAAAAGAACAATTTAAAGTTAGAGTCTAGATCCAACCCGCAACAACAGAGCAGCCTTTAACAGGTTGTTATAACTCTTGTTGTTGTGTTGAGTTTGTTTTCAGAAGGAAAAGAGCCTGAGGCTCCAGCTACATATTATCACCAGCATTGTTAAAGCTCACTTTCCAGAGATCTATAGCTTTGGCCCCCCTCTCCCCTACACATGAAAACAACAGCAGGAGCCCTTTAAAATTAATTTCTATCATAAGAGGCATTCTGCTCACCAAAGCACACACTGTTATCCTCATTTCTCAGATTAGCTAAGAGCCTGCAAAATAGCATGTTGCTGCTGCTGCTGCGGGGCAGCGTACAATTTTTAAGGAAGAAAAAAAATCTGTTCCAAACACAGCCCGGGGTAGAGTAAGGGAGGAGCAGAGGACAAGGTTATCTCTGAAATTTGCTCTACTGCTCCAATCCTATCGACTCACGCAATATTAGACAATGTCATAAAGAGATCCCTTAAGCAAGAAAGTTGTATGGCAGCCAAACAGATTGCCACTTCAGCAAGTTATATCCAAGTTGTGTGAAATATTTCCTTGCACAGGTTAGTAAAACATGCCTGCTCCAGCAGTTGCCCTACAGTTGGTCTGTCTCTAATTGATCCTACAATGTGTTTAACCTGGAGAACAAAAGACCGAAGGTTCATTTTTCTCACCCAGATTAGGACTTCCAATCTCGTTATTTTATTTCCAACTCATCCCCCTCCATCCCCACATACCCTAAGGATTTCTTTTAAAAAGACAACATTTTCTGGATCTTATTACTTACACTAAGAAAGACAAACTCTTGAATTCTATTGTCTCAAAGACAGGCCCAAATTGAATGAGCTTGAGTGATACATATGGAATTTGCAAGATAGCAAGGAGACATTGGATAGTGCAATCAATAGCCTAAAAGAGTGTTGTATGGGCCATTACTGAAGGCCTTCAGACTGAGTCTGGAACTGTTCCCAGATGTTGGCTGGATTTTTTGTGTGGAGAAACAGTTTGGGCTAAATGTCTGGTGGGTTCTTTCAAACTTTCTAGCCTTTCTCATTCTGGTGAGTTAACAATATATTATTATAGTATTGAAAAGAATAAAGTAGAGTAGAATATTCTTATATTCTTATATCTTATAATATATTATTATATTAAGAATATAAAATAAAAAGAACTTCAAATGCTACAAATATTTAATACTAAATGTCATCAACAGTTGGAAGACTGATAAAAATTCATATTTCCTGATTTCTAAACACTAAGAGCAGTGCAGTTCTCTTGTACATACAGAAGATAACTTGTAACACAATATCTTAACAGGTTAATAGCATCATTTTCAATTCAGCATTATAAACAGAATGGACAACTAGGTATTTCAAGACAAGCAGCATGTGATTTCCATATCTTGGGATACAATAAATATATATTCTCAAAGGTTTCTTATTTTTGCTTATTTTATTATAACAATTTTGTTCTGATTTTTCAAATACCATCTTCAAAAAATAGGACAATTTAAAACAATAATGGTGTTACTGGAGCATAATGAAATGTTACAATAGAACTAATATTTGTATATTATTGAACAACTAAAGATGAAGAGTTAGGGACCAAAAAAAGTATATCTTCCTTCAAAGGTTTAAAAAGTCATCATATATATAAATTTAATATAAAATACAGGAGTGTGGGTGTGAGTGGGTGTATACATACATACACACACACACACACACACATACATATCCCCACATATATATCTCCACTGTTTATTTCAAATGATCCCAAACTTTTCTGCAATTTGTAAATAAAAACCCCATCCCGGAATTTATGGCTTTAAAAATGCTTTAGGGTATTGGGGAATTTTATTTTATTTTGTCAAATGAGCTTTGTTAAATAATTTGCATTTTTGAACTATTTGTGAAGGAAAAATAATTGTCTTCCTTGCTTTCCATTCCAAAGATTGCTCTTGCTGAGATAAATGCAGGATATGATCCCTTGTTAAAAATCTCATTACAATAGGATTGCATTTTTTGTTGGATGGAAACAGACACTCACCTGATAAATAGTTTCTATTTCTAACTGTATTCCAGTTGCACTGAAAAGATGTTTCATATAAATTTCTCCCCTTACTTATATGGATCTTTCCTTGGTGTCTAAACAACATTTAAATGATTTCTACAAATAACCTATAAATTTTAAAAGTTGTTTACTTTCAGCATGGTATGTGTTTATCAAAATTGTCAAGTTGGGTGATTCTTTTTTATTGAATCAATTACTAGGGCTTTTGACTCCTCATTTTCTGATCTAAAGACTTTGCTTTCTCTCCAGAGAGTGGTTTCTCCTCGTTCTCCTGCAGTATTTTTTAATCTGCATTAATTTTAGTTTTTCTAAAGTTGTCATTCCAAATCTCCCTGCCTCTCAACTTCAGAGGCACAATTTATTGCCACAGAGCATCCATTTTATGAAAGAAAGAAAGAAAGAAAGAAAAAAGGAAGGAAGGAAGGAAGGAAGGAAGGAAGGAAGGAAGGAAGGAAGGAAGAAGAGAAGAGAAGAGAGAAGAGAAGAGAAAGAAAAGAAAAGAAAAAGAAAAAGAAAAGTTTTCCACTTAGCCATCTTTAATTAATGGGAGCCAAAGTTAAATCGGCCCTTAAACTGCAAAAGACAAATCATAAATACCAGCAGTCCAAAGTCATTTTTCATTGTTAAAAGTATATATATTTTTAAAAAAGAAATACGATTTTATTTCATACATATTAATCCTACTTTTCATTGAAGACCATATCAGGATACAGAAGATTTCCAATTTAGTACTGCAAGATCCTAGTTAAATGTCTTTGGATTAGGTTCTGGTATCTTCGTCAGCAGCATTTGAAACAACACTTTTTTCCTGCTTTTCCACCACAGCTGTGCCTCGCATGGCAGCTGAAGTTGAAAAAGCAGGAAATAAAGATCAGGTAAGAGCCCAGGCGGGCGGGTGGGCCAAAACAGCAGCAGACATAGAACCAGTTCTATGTCTGCTCCTCTTCAGAGCTACTGGTTCTACAGAGCCGGACAGAACCAGTAGAAACCCACCCCTGTTCTGGGCACAGCAGAGGTGGTATTCAACAGGTTCTGATCAATTCTGGAGAACTGGTAGTGGAAATTTTGAGTAGTTCGGAGTACCGGCAAATACCACCTCTTACTGGCCCTGTCCTCATCTATTCTCTGCCTCCTGAGTTCCAGCTGATTGGCTGGGTCTTCTTTTGTTACCCTGCACAGGAGAACGGAGCTGGAAAGCAGGTTAGTGAGGTGGGGAGGGAATGGAGATTTTACAGTATCCTTACCCTGCCACGCTCATCAAGCCATGCCCACCAAGCCATGCCACACCCACCAAGCCACGCCCACAGAACTGGTAGTAAAAAAATTTGAATCCCACCACTGGGTCACAGCATTCAGATATGGGTGTCTGGATGTGGAAAGTCAAGTGAAAGTTGTTGTTGGATGTATAAACTGTTGGAAGAAAACGAAGGAGAGATGGATTACCTTTAGCTGTAAAATTAGAGCTGCAGAATTAGAGCATTGTTAGTTAACAGCTAGGTCTCACCTCTGATACTGACTGCATGAAGCCAAGACAAAAGACAGCTAGTTAGTCTCCATTTTATAAAATGAAATTAAATTTACATAAAGATGAATAAAATGGACTAATGAGATCTGGATTTTGATCATCCAGATTTTTATGACTCATAACTGGTAGCTCTAAAATAGAAAAAGCTGTAAAAGCTGGAAGACAGCCATCAATAGACACATAGAAATAAAGCTTATTTGCATACCAATCAAAAGAGGCAATAAAAAAAGCTGAGGTAGAGCAATCAACAACCAGCTAAGTAGGGATTAACAGCAGGCAAACAAGCAGAAAACAACACCTTAATCTAGGAACAACCAAGGAAAAAAATAGATGCCACCAACATTGGAAAGTCAAACTACTGTATATAAACAGGGAGCAAACCCTGATTCACTCATGTTGATGATATTACCTGGGTAAGCAATGAATTGTTTGCAAGCAAAAAACCAAGCACAGAGAACACCAAGGACTCCTTATACTCATTACTATACTCATTGCTAGTTGACTACTAGCGCGATGGGTCAGACACGACTTCACGACTAACAACAACAACAACAACAAATGTTGGTTGGCACTATTAGAAGTTTTAGTTGAATGTCATCTGGAAGATCATATGCTCCCCATTTCTACAGTAAGTGGCAATTGCAAATGAATTTGGATATTGTCATGAAAGTACTAACTAAATCAGACAGTTCTCAGATTGAAAGCATTCAACGTTCTTTCTATAATTAAAGCTCATGAGTATTTCTGGGCATTTGATTGATTAAATTAGTGGGCTTCCTTCAGTTGGAGGACTGCATGTGTTTTCACTCATGGTTTGAGGCTCTGTTAGATTTGATTTTGATATCAATTTATTTCAAGGACAGAGTCTTTTGTAGTAGTAACCTCCATAAAATTGACTCAAGGGCAGATTCAAGCAGGTGTTTTTGAAGTGGTATCAACACAAACTAGTGCCAAACTACAAATAAATGCCAAACTAAGGTAAGTTGAAGCATGCACCTGTGACTTTAAATAGACATCTTACAGAACAAGTCCTTACATTTAAAGGGCAGGAGATTAACCTCTGAGCAGGGCTGGAATTCTACCAGTTCTGACCGGTTCGGGTCAACCCAGGGGTGGGATTCTACCAGTTCGCACCTATTTGCTAGAACCGATTGTCAAGATTCTAAGCAGTTCAGTGAACCAGTTGTTAGAAGAAATTACTCGCCTAATCCTGTAAGGAAGACAGAAAGGAAACATTCTGGTGTTGCTTACAGAAACTGCCTCTCCATTAACCCTTATTACATTCTTGGCAGGACCAGACTTCCTGTCTCAGGAAATCTCTGGAGTTTTTTCCCCCTCCTTTGCTGGTACTTTGCTTGTGTGGAGTGACCATTTAAAGTTACAGTGGCACTGAAAAAAATGACTAATGACCATTTTTCACACTTACGACTGTTGCAGCATCCCCACAGTCATGGGAGGCCAGACAAGGAGATGCATGCCTTGATGTGAGTGATATTGAGTTGGCCACACCCAGCCAATAACAAGACCACCAAGCCATGTCCACCCAGTCACATAACCACCAAGCCACGCCTACCACCTAAGCCATGCCCACAGAACTGGTTGTTAAAAAATGTGAATCCCACCCCTGGGTGAACCCCTTGCTTTGAAGATCAGCTGGCAATGAACTGGTTTGCTGCAATGAGCAAGTGGGCTCACCCGCCTGCCCCTGCTCTTTCCTGTGCTTTATTTCCTTTGTTTAGAGCACAGCTGATTCGCACGGCAGAGCAGTTTTTTAAAAATTACATTTATATGCCGCCCTTCTCTGGAGACTCAGGGCGGCTTACAATTTTTGGGATACAACCCAGTGTGCTCAGCAATAGCCTTCATTCCATTGTATATGCCTGCTTATTACTAAGCGGCATTTTTACAAAGTCAGCTAATTGCCCCCAACAATCTTGGGTCCTCAATTTACCTACCCCGAGAGGATGGAAGGCTGAGTCAACCTTGAGCCTGGTGGGATTCGAGCCTACAGCAGTTGTAGGCAGCTGGATCTTAAGTGCAGGCAATTAACAGCCTGAGCCACCAAGGCCCTGTTTGGTGCGCCTCCGCTGTTTTATTCATAGGGGCTGCAGTAGAAGAGCTTTAGGGGTAATTATTAAACACAGAGCATGCATTTGGCACACGTGCAAAGTGCGCGATCATTGAACTGGTTGTTATACTGGTGGAATCTCATCCCTGCTCCTGAGCCTCCATTGCAGCCAAGATTAGATTCTTGTACCTCTGTTTTGCCTCCAAAAGATGATTCAATGAGACTCATTTTGTGGGCGTGGTATGCTTGATCCAATTTTGTTCCACAAAGAAGGGTTCAAGACTTCTGTCCACCAACGTTTCTATCATGCCCCTATTGAAATCTGATTCTGAGGGGGAGGTTGAGCAGCTGACAGGGAGTGGGAGTGTGGCTCCGGTGGCTCTGGGGAAGGGCACAGTTCAGCTGGGCATTCAGAGGAAGTCCCAGGGCCACCCCCCTCTTCATCCTAGGCACGCAGGGAGGAACGGATAAGGGAACAATGTGAGTTATGTGGTTTACGGGGGAGGAAAGGGCCCTGATCCCCTTCATTAGCTGCAGCTGGGAAAACTGTTTAAAAAGGCAAACTACGCACAGCAAAGTTGCTGGAAGCAAAGCGTGCATTATCTCTGTTTGTCAAGGCTTATCTGGCGTCCTCCTAACTGTGTGTGTTTTGTTATCTTTTGGAAGTCTGCAATTCCTTATTCTGCCCTGTCTTGTTAATTGCTGCAGCATGATTTGTGTTAGTTTTTTATTTATAATCTATATTTACTTTGGGTTCAGACTGAATTTTTTCCCTTTAAAGACAGTTCTTGGGAGAGTTTTTTCTCCAGCCGATGATAACTAGACATTGGGGGCCAAGTTGGAGGTATTAAAGGGACTTTACCTACTTTTATGACTTTGTTGTTTTTGTGCCATGCCCCGGGTCATTACAGTTTCATACTAGAATCCTAATCCTTCCAGTAAGAAGTTAAAATTTCATTAAAACAAAAAAAATTTTAAAAAACCTCCACCCAAGCTTTATTTCATTAATTTCAGAGTTTGAGTATTGCCTGAAAATATTAGGACAGCATGTAAGAAAGGCAGAATGAAACACAGAATATTTTGTGTTTCAGGTTTCCCTATATATGATTATGATAACAGAAGTCCTTTAAATGTGAGCGTACAACTTTGTATTTGGCACATACAAATGCTTGGGGTTCTTTTTCATATAAATTGAAAGTTGAATGGTAGAGAAATTCCAGACGTAAAAGTTATCTAAACAGGAAGGTAGGAATGGATGTTGTGGAATGACAAATGAATGAAATGGTGGGATTTATTTGGGATACTGCTTATGGTATAAAATGCACTAGCCTGAGATGCGCTCACTGAAGTCCACATGAAACGTAGCATTAAAACTTTTCCAATCAAGCACCAAATATTACCAGTGTGGCAGAAAAATCCAGCAGACAGAGCATATATTCTGCCAGTTAAATACTCGATACTTGAAGAAAAGAGTTGCAAGATGAGATTTTGGGTATAGCAATACCTCAAGGGAAAGAGCAATGCTCTGAAATGAATAGTTGATGTTATTAAATAGGAAATTGGCCCTTTGCACTCTGAAATTTTAGTATGGCTATATGTATTACAAACTTAGGCCAGATTAATTTTAATATGTTTATCAGATGAATCCAGAGAAGGCTGCACATGAGTACCAAGTTCAATGCAGGGTAAAAGGATTTGCCTTTGCTTGTGCCATTGGCCCATGGGGATTAGACAAACTTTAGAGAATGACAGGAAGTGCATTTCATTTGAATTCTTGTCTCCTAGATGGCTGCATTTTTCAAAGTGGAAGTTACCAAACTATAACAGGTTGTAAATCTTTTTTAATTTCAATGTAGTTCTGCTGATGAATAAAAAGTAGTTTCTCAGTATGTACAAACTAGCAGGGCTCAAAAAAAGTAGCCAGAATTGGAGGATAATCAAGATGAAGATCTATGAGAGACATGGGAAGTTAAGAAGTTTGATAAATAAATAAAAATAAATACATACATATATAACCTTTTAAAAAGTACATCAGGCATGACCATACAAACTGAAGCCTCCCCTCTGTTTTTATGTGATGTATTGCATGTTAAAAAGGATGAGTTTCAATCATACAGTAGTACATGTTAGGTTATTTTTTTTAACCTCCCCAGTGGATGCCTGAAATGGTATGCAGGAATGACCTTGGGAGACAGGAGGAAGAGCTGCATTCTTGACAACCAAAAGCTATGACAGCCCACAGAAGGAAAAGGTTGGGAAGTGTCTCAGAAGGGGCCCTCCCCACTTTTTAAGAAAGTAAAAGTAAAGGAGGGGAGAAGTACATTCTATAATGGCATGTGGAAATGGCCTTGGTAAACAGGAGGAGGGAGAATTGCAGACTGGACAATTGGTGTACACCAGTTTCTCTTATTACCTTGATGGGGCTAACAATACCTTGAAGTTAAAAAAACAAATCCACTCTTTTGAAGACAGCAAAGTTCACATTTTGAACAGAGAAGACCACTGATTTGAAAGAGGGGTCAAAGAGGCCATTCTCTCTAGGGCTTGGGACAGGGGTTTTTCCTCTGTCCTGGTCCTGTTAGATCTCTCAGCGGCTTTCGATACCATCAACCATGGTATCCTGTTGCGACATCTCGGGGGGTTGGGAGTGGGAGGCACTGTTTTACAGTGGTTCTCCTCCTACCTCTTGGGACATTCGCAAACAGTGTTGGCAAGGGGACAGAGGTCAACTCCGAGGTATCTCACTTGTGGGGTGCCCCAGGGTTGGTCCTCTTGCCCCTCTTGTTCAACATTTATATGAAGCCGCTGGGTGAGATTATCCGTGGCTTTGGGGTGATGTATCATCAGTATGCTGATGATACACAGTTATACATCTCCACCCCAGGCCACATCAGTGATGCTCTCTCCATGATGTCCCATTGCCTGGAAGCGGTGCAGATCTGGATGGACAGGAACATGCTTCGACTCAATCAGGCCAAGACAGAGTGGCTGTGCATACCGACATCTTGGTCCAGTTTGAAAATTCCATCTTTGGTCATGGGGGAGGAGGTGTTGCCCCCCGTGGACAGGGCACGGAATCTGGGGTCCTCCTGGACTCACGGCTCAAATTGGAGAAGCAGGTGGGGGCCGTGGCCAGGGGCGCCTTTGCCCAGATCTGGCTGGTTTGCCAGTTGCACCCATACCTGGACCGAGATGCCCTGCGCATGATCACTCAGGCGCTCGTCATTTCCCGACTTGACTACTGTAATGCTCTCTACTTAGGACTGCCCTTGCATACCACTCAGAGGCTTCAGCTGGTGCAGAATGCGGCTGCACGGGTAGTGATGGGAACTTCCCGATACTCCCATATTACACCCCTCCTGCGCGGCCTGCATTGGCTTCCAGTTGCCCTCCAGGTGAGAGTCAAGGTTTTGGTGTTAACATTCGAAGTCCTACATGGCATGGGTCCAGGATATTTATGAGAACGACTCCTCCCAGCATCAAATACCAACCGCCCTGTACGGGCCCACAGATGGGGTCTCCTCGGGGTGCCATCTGCGACTCAATGTCACTTGGCGATGACCCGGGGGAGGGCCTATTCTGTGGCGGGTCCCACTTTATGGAATCTTCTTCTGCCGGAGCTCCGGCTGGCCCCCAATCTCCGCACCTTCCACCACGATGTAAAGACCTGGCAATTTGTACAGTCCGGGCTGTGCTGACCCTCTGGGGGTTTGATTGTTTTAATTTTGGGTTTTTTAACTTAATTTGGCTTGTAATTGTTTAATATGTTTTTAGGTAACTTATTTATTGTTGTATTTTTAGCTGTGAGCCGCCCCGAGTCCTTTTTGGAGAGGGGGCGGCATACAAGTCGAATCAATCAATCAATCAATCAATCAATCAATCAATCTATGTCAAAATTGAACAGCCCTTTCTCAACAGAGGAGAAGGGATGGGATATCATCCATCCCCAGTCTACAACACAGTCCTTTCAGCAGTTCCAAGAAGGCTCCACACCCATTTGCACCACTCAGATGACCCTGACGACAAAGATAAACTTCCAGGTGACCTCAGCGACTCGCTAAAAGAATGCAAATGATCAGCTGTTTACAAGGAGTATAAATCCTTCCATTCTCCACCATCCAGTCAGAGCTGAAGAAGCTTCTTGGATGACAAGCGAAACATCTTCAAAGAAAAACCAGAAAGTCCAGTTGCATCTTGAAAAAGCACTTTTGGGAATACCCTTGTATAGTTGGAAATAAGCCCCACTGAATTCATTGAGATCTGATACCAAGGAGACTGGTATATTTTGGAAAATGATTCTACAGAAATGCTTTGCGGCACAGGTGAATGCACACAAAGTGTACTTTAAAGCCAACCCAAAAATGGGTCCTTGTTGCTTCATTGAATCAGCTCCATGAATCAAATATGACTTTTCAAACCATAGCACCCTTTTGTTCTGAGTTTGCATAGAAGCCTAAACAAAGTTGTGCACAGCAGTAACAGCCATTGAGTATTAATATGTAGTAATATGTATTACAGTGTTTTTCAGACTTGGCAGGTTTCATGCAGCATGCAGGCTAGGAAATTCTGGGAGTTGAAATTCACACATCTTAAAGTTATCAAGTTTGAAAAACATTGCTACACATCTGATATTTTAATTAACATAACAGTTGTGCCTCTGAGGATCCCTTTAGAAGTGATGAAGTAAATGTTTGTCTCTGTATTTATCCATTTAATAGATGTATATACTGCTTATTAACTAAAATTCTGAACGTGCCTTAAATATTTTTTAAAAACACAATAAATATAATGAAAACCACGTACAGTACAGTACTTGGAAAAAATGCAGTCACCAGGATCTGACTTGATACATGCATCCAACACAAATCAGTGGAACGGTTTCTGAATAAATACTCATAACATTTGTATTATATGAAACATATTTGTTCTTCGTATTCTCCATTAGAAGCTAATTGAATTTTATTTACTGAGGAAACAGCTTCACAAAATGGTCCCTTTCCTACAATTTGCTTTGCATTAGTCATATTGATCAGTGTACTAAATAAAACATATCTCTTTCAGGATGCTTCATCTGTCAGTAGCAGGTTTCTTGTTTCCTCTTTGTGTACACGTAGATGTCATTGTGATTATGTTCTTTTAAGCATAGATGGACAATAGCATATTAAAAACATCACTATCATATTCAGAGAACCTGGAGGTTGAGAAAAATCAATGTCGATTCAGGTTTCTATGCCACAAATTTACATTTCTGTAAATTGCTTTTCAGGTTAAATATTGCAAAATATTGCAAAAGAAAAGAAAAGAAAAATGAATAGGCTTTTTCTCATGGGGTACAACTTAAAATAAACTTCATGCATACATACATACATACATACATACATACTTACACATAGCCATTTTATAAACTTACCAGGAATTCTCAATACCCTAGTTTTCTTCTTGTCACAATATTCAATATTTCTAGAAACTATCCCAGTTTTCTTTCACAGCAGTAGTTCTATTGTGTTTGAGTTTAGAGGACACATTATCATTACATTAAATGTGTTTAGCGATGTGTTTGTGCTATCTGTGCAAGCCAAGATTTCCATTTTAGTTACATGAGAAGTGAAAAGGAGAAAATTATACACGTTAGCAAAAATGTCATAACACAATCTGTCATGAAAATTAACAGTAGTTAATTCTAGAGAAAATGCCTTTAATAACTCAGATTTATTTCTTTGAGCAAGCTATCAGTGATACATCAAGCAACCTGCCATCAAAGCTTGAAACTTGACCTCCATCATGCTCAATAAACATTTCAACTCGGTCCTAACACTGCTCTAAAAGTGGGTGTGACAGCTTCAATTTATCTCTAGCTGTGCAAAGTATTATTCTAAAATATTCAGAAACAAAGAAGTAGGGCAGACAAGATAACTGCTGATAGATGGAGTCTTTGTGTTGTACGTGAATTTTTTATTTCCTCTTGATTGTGAAGGCTAATATGGGGTGTTGAAGTATGCATGAGGTATCATTGCTGGCAACTGCCATTCATATTCATATTCATTGACATTCTATCAGTGAGCCATTCGATTGTCATCCTTAGAGAGTTTGACTACTGCATCTTGTTTCATCTTAGAAATACTCAGAATGAATTGCTGTAACACTCATTGTTAATAAGCAAAATGCCATATGGATTCATGGTGCTAATTAGTTTTCACTTTTGAGGCTAACGTCTTCCGTGGTAGGAAAGTTTTGCCAAGATTTTATAATTATCTCTTAAACTACCCATGCAGTCAGCTACAAGTATTTATTGACTAACTTTCACATCTCCAGAGCATCAGCATGTATCAAGACTCACTATTGTAAAAGAAGTGAGTTCCAGCAATGGAAATGGCTGTAGATATTATACTTCTAGTTTTCCATTATCATTCTTCCACAAATGACTATTTGGGGGGGGGGAAGTATCTTTTATAATTGATTTATAGCTCACTTCTAACATTAATTGGTAGGACCTGTTTCAGCAACATTTTATTCTATTAAATGTGTTGAAATTTAAGAAATTAGAGAAAGACATGAATATAATTGCTGTATGTGTCAGAAGTGTTGTCTACTTTTGATTGCCAGCAATAGTTTGATGCATAAGGAGAATATGATCATATCAATTCTCTGGTAAAAGGAAAAATATTGTCTAGTAATTCAACTAACTAGGAATGCTCCTCCATAAATCACTTTGTCATTGATTTCTCAGTGAAAAGTAGGATAGATGTTTTACAAATGCATGCAAATTTTAAAAATAATTCAAATAAATTGGAACTGTGTTAATTTGAAAAAAATCAATTCTGTGCAAATCAATCAATATATATCACAGGAGACTGAAAATTATTTCTTGATGAGTAATCTAATGTAACATATTATTGACAGAGAGAGATTAACTAAGACAGTGGCAATTATTATGATATAACAGCCTTTGAAAATGAGCTAATAAAAGTCCTAATAAATATTCTTCAACATCTCAGTTCAAACTAGCTTTCTTTGTGAGTTACACTAACTGTTAAGCAGTGCGCAATAAAGTACCTTGGGATCTGTCAGACTAATTTAACAATAACCCAAAGTGGAACTTAAAAACCACATTGTCAGATTAAAATTACATAGATAAGATAAAGTAATAATGGATAGTCAGATAATCAGGTAATTAACAGTAAGTCAGATCTAGACATATATAGTTGATCATAGATATTATTAGACATTGTAGAGGAGTTTTAAGATTGATTGATTTAAATGTGTTGGGTATTCCACTCCAGTGGACTCCAGTGGCATACAAAAGTAGAAAAAACCCATAAAAACAGCTAAAAGCATAAAATCAGACCAATTACAGTGATATAATCAACCAATAAGCAAAACAAGACATATATCTTAAAGCATACATTTCAAGATTCAGGAAAAGTCATCTTGACTACTAGGTTACTATCATACTGTGTTAAATAGTTATCAGGCTTAGACAAAAGAAAATAGTAAGATATATCATTTACACAATTCCTTGGCTCCTAATTTTTCCATATGTTCTGTGTCAATACCCAATCTTGTTTCCCCAACATCAACTAATGGAAAAATCTGAATATCCAGCCTCTTTCTCCCATTGCTAGAATTCTATAATAATAAAACAGATGAAATATTAATCTGTGAATAGGAAATCAGAGAAATGTCTTAAAGTATATTTTCCTCCAAATACTGTAAATGATTTCTTCAAGGAATGAGTTTAGCTAATGTTTATGATGGTGGAGAAACCATAAAATTTGGAAGCTACTTTGACATGTTTATTTTGTTTTAGCAACTTCTATTTCCAATCTGAACATTCATTTACTATTTGGAACACAAGTCTATTCCTAGATTAGGATAGGACAGTCCTAATATCCTGTTTTAATGGATGTTTTCCTAACATATTTTCTTTTCACTTAATCTTCTTAATTTCACTCCTGGGTTTTCTGCTTCTGCTTCTAAGATCTGCCTACTAAATATATTCAGGATTGTGCCTCTAAATGGGCGCTGCTGAGCTGAATCTGTAAAAGGAGGGGGGGGAACCTTTCTAGAAAGAAAGTTGCTTTGACAGCTTAAGTCTCACCTCTGTGTTACACACTTAGGTATTCTGAGCACACCACGTGGATTTTCGCTGTGTGCTTGGAAAATGTTTATGTATCTAGCCTGCCACTGGGACTTGCCAGCATGTCATCTCTAGCAGCGATGATGGAGTATGTGCTCACAGTTCAGCGTGACAGTTATTTGAACAGTGCTGTTGTCAGATAGAGTCTGCTGGGAATGTGAGGCTGTCAATGGAGAGTAAGGGAGTCCATGAAAAAAAGACAAGGGAAAGGCATAAAAAGAAAAACAACACCAACACATTGTATTGTCACTGTGGAAGATCAGCAAGGAGTATTGCACTCTAGTGTTGTTGTTTTCTCTGCACATACAAGAATTGTGGGAAACAATCCACATCAGGAGCTCAACACTGAGGAGAAATTGCCAGGTCTTGAGTCAGCTAGTAGTTGCCTGTCTGCTTTGCAAGAAAAAGGGATTGCAAACAATAGAAAAGCAAAGACTTTTATAGAAGCTGAGAGCCATGAGAGGAAAGCCAGAGAATACCAAAAGGAAGTTGGATGTACTTTATTGATTATTACACAAAAAACAACAACCCTTTGACTGTGTCAATCACATCAAGCTGTGGAAAGTGCTCAGAAACATAGGAATTCATTGTCCTTGTCAGAAACTTATATACAGGTCAGGAAGCCACAGTATAGACAGAACGTGGGGAAAGCTTAGCTCCTGGTTGGCACCACAGTGCAACAAGGCTACACATTTTCCAGTTTTTATTCAACTTATATGCCGTATACATATTGTAACTAGGGAAGGTACATTGGGAGAAGGTGAGCATGGTTTTAAAACTGAAGATAGTCAAATCAATTAACTGCACCATGCTGATCACATGACCCTGATAGCTGAAAATACAAATAATCTTCAAGCCCTAGTATTAAATATGGAAGAGCAGAGTGAAAGAATGAGCCAATACATATTTACATACATACATACATACATACATACATACATACATACACACACAGGCCTTAAATTAACAATAAGATATCAAAGCAGTGGTTAGTTCTGCCCTTTAAGATCAACTATCAGTAAAGGAATAAGCAGTAAAGGAATATCTATCAGTAAAGGAATAAGCAGTCAAGAAACAGCACTTGGTGGGGCAGCCATGAAGGTTTGGAAAAAGTAGTTCAAATGCTATGATGCATCTACAGTTACAAAGATCGTAATCATGCAAGTCATGTGACATGCTTATGGAAGTCAAAGTTGGCTTTTAAAGAAGCAGGAAAGAAAGAATATTAATGACTTTGAACATTGCCATTGGAGAAGACTCCTGAGAATACTATGGCCCAGCCAAGAAAACAAATGAACCAACCATTGAACATATCAAAACTAGAGCTCTCATTCAAGGAGAATAGAATAGAATAGAATAGAATAGAATAGAATAGAATAGAATAGAATAGAATAGAATAGAATAGAATAGAATTCTTTATTGGCCAAGTGTGGTTGGGCACACAAGGAATTTGTCTTTGGTGCATATGCTCTCAGTGTACCTAAAGGAAAAAATAATCAAGAATCATAAGATACAACACTTAATGATAGTCATAGGTTACTAATAAGCAATCAAATCGTACTAGGAAACAAATAAAACAATATAAATTGTAAAGATACAAACAACATGGTTATAGTCATAGGTGGGAAGAGATAGGCACTAGGAAGTGCTATTATAATCTCTAATAGTAGAGGAGTAATAGTAATACAGTCTTAGTAAATAAGTTGACATTGTAATGGGAATTAGTTATTTAGAAGAGCGATGGCATTCGGGGAAAAACTCCTTGTGTCTAGTAGTGTCTCAATTTATGTCCAGGATGTGAATGGAATGCAGATTAGTATGACCAATCTCAAATTATCCTGCTTTGGATACATTATGCAAAGACCCAGAATTAGAGGCTCTCTGCAAAAACCTCTAATTCTGGGAAAGATGAAAGAAAAGAGAAGAAGAGAATGACCTGAAATCAAGTGGATGAACTCGGTTACAGTGGCAATGAGTTAAAAAACTTGAAAGAACACATTAGAATAGATCATTATGGAGAAAATCAATCTCTGCGGTTGCTAGGAGTCAAAAATGACTTAAATATGTCCTGTCAGCTGCTTTAGTTCTGTATTAAGTTGCCTTTCAGTCTCTTTGTCTCTATCTCTGTCTCTGTCTTTCTTCCCCCCTGTGTGTATCTGTGTGTATATAGCTTAAAACATTAAAGCATCTTTTTAACAAATTAATCCTGAAAAAAAACCAATTTTCTATAGTGATTAAGGCACCAGGTTAGAAACCAGAAGACAATGAGTTCTAAACCTGTCTTAGACACAAAGCCAATTTGGTGGCCTTTAGCCAGTCACCAGGAGGGAGGCAATTGTAAACCACTTATGAAAATTTTTGACAAGAAATTGCAGGGACTAGACAGGTACTTTCCAGGAGTAAAAAACTGACTCAAAGATGGGTGGGTGGGTGGGTGGGTGGGTGGATGGATGGATGGATGGAAGGAAGGAAGGAAGGAAGGAAGGAAGGAAGGAAGGAAGGAAGGAAGGAAGGAAGGAAGGAAGGAACTATGGCCTAACTGCACAAGAAATCCTGATGAGGATAATTATAAATGATTTTCAAAAGACTTCCACGCATAATTCATCTTTCTGAGATACATGATTATGCCTCAAAATAATAGGCTTCCCAATGAGATAATTGGCTTGCTGATAGTAAAATTTAACATTTTTTAAAATAAATACAATAAGTACATTTCACCACCTACCTGTTTGGACCATTCTTCTTTCTAACCCAAAACATGTAAGAATTTAAAATACTTTTTCCCCAGGAATTAGTTGACAATGTACCACTAAAAATATTATATATGAAAATCACAGAATTGTAAACTGATAACTACTTTTTAGTGATTTTAATTGCAACTTGTTATATAGAAATCAGCAAGTGACATTCTTCAAAGCATAAAGATTAGCATCTCCTGCTAGTATACACCGTTAAGCTGCTGTAAAAATAGCAAGCACAGAAAATCCAAAAACATGTGGTGAGATCTGCTTCCCATTTTAAATCAGAATGCTGATTTAAAGAGAATATTTGTATGCTCACGGTTGAACTGTGGGGTCCTTGGTGTTCTCTGAGCTTGGTGGTTTTCTTGCAGACATTTCATTACCAAACTAGGTGACATCATCTGGGCACTGCAAGCACTGGCTAAACATAGTCCCTCTGTGAGGGAGATGGTTGGTTCTTAAATATGATGAATAAATAAACAGGGCAGTCCCATGATGTTCTGCTTAAAGACCACTTTCTTTAGTGATGGAGTTGCTAGTCCCAATTAGTGCAGATAAGTGAAAACTATCTGTAGGAATATTGGTGCAGATCAGATCATAACAGACTTAAACCAAGACGAAATAAGTTAGCATTCCTACTCATGAATATACTAATTTACACCACAATTCACATCTTTGTTTTTGTGTTGCTTATATTAATTCCTCAACATAAAGCCCCCTTGTCCTATGCGGTTCAGCACTGCTGCAGAGCTGAGAAAGCTTCTTGGATAAGAAGTGAAACGTCTTCAAAGAAAAGCAAGAAAGTCCAGTTGCCTCTTTTTTTTTTTTTAATTACATTTATATGCCGCCCTTCTCGAAGACTCAGGCTGCTTACAATTTTGAGCACAACCCAATGCACTCAGCAATAGCCTTCATTCCATTGTATATGCCTGTTTATTACTAAGCGGCATTTTTACAAGGTCAGCTAATTGCCCCCAACAATCTTGGGTCCTCAATTTACCTACCCCGAGAGGATGGAAGGCTGAGTCAACCTTGAGCCTGGTGGGATTCAAGCCTACAGTAATTGTAGACAGCTGGATCTTAAGAGCAGGCATTTAACAGCCTGAGCCACCAAAAGCGCCTTTGATTCGTCGCTAACCTTCTTCTTTCATGATAAGAGAAGCTGGTGAACAGATATTATCAAAAGTATGGCAACACAATGGAACCACAGTGGTGGTCTGACCAGTGGTGGGATTCAATTTTTTTTACTACCGGTTCTGTGGGCGTGGCTTGGTGGGCATGGTGTTGCTTGGTGGGGGTGGCTTGGTGGGCATGGCAGGGGAAGGATACTGTAAAATCTCCATTCCTACCCCACTCCTGGGGGAAGGTTACTGCAAAATCCCATTCCATCCCCACCCCACTAACCTACTTTCCAGCTCCGTTCTCCTGTGCAGAGCCACAAAAGAAGACCCAGAGGATCAGCTGGGACTCGGGAGGCAAAGAATAGATGGGGGAAGGGCCAGTCAGAGGTGGTATTTGCTGGTTCTCTGAACTACTCAAAATTTCCGCTATTAGTTCTCCACAACTGGTCAGAACCTGCTGAATACCACCTCTGGTTCTGACCCAATCCACCCTCCCACAATTCAGTGCTGCCTGTCCCTGAACATTCGGTGGAAGTGATGGGACATGTATCTTCAGAGTGAGAAGATGTAACTTCTTCCCAGATAATGGAGACAAATGGATACAGGATTGCCTTCAGATCTTGCTGGTAGCTTCTAAAGACATCCTCTTAGTCACTATTAAAGGCTGAATGTTTGATTGGCTGGGCCTTGATTTAAATCCTTAAGATAATGTATATATATTTTTGTGTTTTTTGCTATCACTGCAAGTCTAAAGAGCACAAAGGATAATACATTCAGATGTCTAATAGGCTAAATAAAAATTTGTTTCGATAACTAATTGGTAACCTTCATTAGGGATCGGGCTTCCCATTTATCATTCTTTGAGACAGAAAGCTTAAGATGTATAATAGTTTTGTTAATGAATTACACATTTGTCTAGTTTGAAAAATTCTCTGAATTTCTGCCATCTGCTTGGTGATTTAATCTCTGCCTTTACATCTTGGCTGCTTCTATTTGCTTGTAAATCCTTTTTTATCTTTCATAGGAATGGGAATTCTAGATCTCAAAATACATGACTTTGAAAGAGCAAGAATCAATAACTGCTTCTGCACCTTGACCATCAAATGCCCCATTTCATTTTTGGAGAGAAAAGGAACAGAGAAACCCTTCTGTTGGATGGTAAACATCATGCATTATCTATTTTTAATAACCATTTTTAAGCATGGTTCTGTATTACTTTTTCTGCAGCTGTATTGCAATAAGCCTTAGAGTAATTGCCAGTTCCTTCTCTAATAGGTTCATTATTCTTTTGCCATAATTGCAGCCATTAAACGGCCAATTGTAAAATTTTCACTCCTACAGTTACCTAGCATTGTATTTTATAACAGGGTATATCATTATGGTACAATTGCTAATGCAATTGTTCAAAGTGTTTCTAAAAAGTCAATGAGATCCATTTGAAATACATTGGGATTTTTGATTTCTGAATAAATTTCTTTTTTCCTTCTCTTCCCCTCCCCCTTTTTTTCTGTATCTTTGTCTTTTTTTAGCCATTCCTAAGATAGTAACTGCATCATGCAGGTTTCATTGAAAGTAGAAAGCAGAAGACGCTGGTGTATTGGTGTGAATGAGCAGGAGCTTCGCCATGTTAGAACAGAATAAGGAAGTAGTGCCTCGAACTCAGAAAACTCAGAGAAGATGTAGCAGATACAAATATCATATTGCATAGTATGCAATTTCCCATATTAGGAAGAAAAGTGTCTGAATTGGTTAGTGATTAGCTAAACATAGTTAGAATGTAAGCCAAGCCCTCGTAAGAGGGGGAGGCAGTTTAGGGCTATAAAAGGCTTTGTTAAACAAAGCCCTGGGTTCCTTCAACACCTGGAGGAACCCGCTTTCGCGAATGCGTAATAAACTTTGTTTCTTTGGATCAACGAACCAAGTCTTGAATTTTGCTTTGGCAAATCCATCTCACAGTTTTGGCCAGCGTGGGGCCCCGGAGAACTGCCTGGGGAGGAGGAAAATCGGGTGAGTGTGGCGCCACCACCTCCCATTGAAGAGAGACCCTCTTTTCTTTCCTCTCCTGGCGGGGTCCAGGGGCTACTGGCACAACAGACGATCCATTGAAACAACGGAAGAAAAGTTGCCGGCTGGACACTCAGGGAGTGTCGCGACGTTCGGGGAACGTTGTATTGAACCTGAAGTGGGGACGCCCACGATCCTCTAGTCTCAGGGAGATGCAGGATAAATCAGGTGAGTTTGTTGCCTTTTGGGTTAGTGAACAAGGAACTGCTGTCCTTAAACTCTGGGAATCCAGCACTTGCTGGAGGACAGTGGGGAATTGTGAAAAGAAGGACTCTGGGAGTATAGGCGGGTAGCGTAGAAGATGGGAAAGGGACAGAGTAAGGGCACGAAGGTGTCAGAAGAAATAGGGGTCGGGAGGAAACAAGTGACTAGGCAGTCAATCCCGACAGACTCTCCTCTAGGTCAGCTACTGCAACAGTGGCTTGAACCTTGGATGAAAACATACACCCAAAATCTTGAAAAGAAGAAAATGATCTACTTGTGTCGCCAACAGTGGCCACAATACCCCTAATTGACCCTGAATTCCCCTACTATTGGGACCCAGAAGGGGAGACAAGTAAATATTGGGTGAATCTGTTAAAGGATTATATAATAAAACATAAAATGAAAGAACAACTACCATACTTAGAAGTATGGTACCATGTCCGGTTTGAAGGACCAATCCCTCCAGCGATGGAGGTAAAGCAATTTGTCACTAAAGAGGATGAGAGTGAGACTGAGGAATGGATGGGAAGACCATCGGCATTGGCGCCAGCAGCAATACAACTGCCCCCCCTGCCAATTCCTCTGGCTCCCATTCCTCCACCCCCCTCTCCCCCACCAACCCCAGCTTATCCGGGACTTAGAAGAGAGTTGGCTCAGTTGAATAAAGATTTGGAAAATTTGCCATTGGGCGGAACACGAACCAACCCCGTCTGCCTTCCCAGTGAGAGAAGTTGCAAATGGCACAAATGCACAAGGGAATCCAGTCACAGTATTTGTGGCTGTTCCCATAAAGCCAACCGAGTTGAGAGAACTAAAAAGGACTCTTCCAAAGCTTCATGAAAATGCGCATGAGGTAGCGGAACAGTTGGAACTATTTTTAGGGCCCAGTGAATACACCTATCCAGAGTTAATGTACATTTTGGGGCACCTCTTCACCCCAGAAGAAAGGAATTTAATCAGAAGAGCGCCATGGCCGCTTGGGATAGGAAACAGGCTGGACAACAAGGAGCAGTGGCCGCAAACATGAAGTTTCCTATAGCAGATCCCAATTGGGATTTGAATGATGCAGGTCATAGGGAGCTCATGAGAGACATGAAGAGAATGATACTTGAAGGCATAAAACTTGCAAACCCACAAGGGAAAAATTTGACAAAAGCCTTTGAGGTAACACAGGGAAAAGAGGAGTCACCAGGGGATTTCTGTGCCTGCCTCAGAAAAGCAACCAAATACTCAGAGTGGAACCAGAAACCCTGCCTTTGAAGCACTGTTGAAATTACAATTTGTCACAAAAGCGTGGCCAGATATCAGAGGAAAATACAAAAAATGGATGGGTGGACAGAAATTGGAATGTCAGATTTAATGAGAGAAGCCAACAAGTCTTTGTTAATGGGACACTGCAAAGACAAAACAAAAGTCATAAATCATGATTGCTGCTGTGCAAACAGCAAAGGATTTGATGGAAGTGTTTGGAGTATAGAATTGTGAGGACATAGCAGAGGAGACCATGTGTCCTAACAACAGAGGATGAGGAAACCATAATCCCAGAAGTATGGGCAGAAGAAGAAAAAGTTAGTAGCATGACTATGCAGCCTGTGCAGATTAAGGTGAAGCCAGAAATAACAAAGCTATGGACTCCCCAATATTCCCTTAGCATGAAGGGGAGGGAAGGGCTCAAGCCAATGATCAATAGATTGCTGAAGCAGAGCCTACCATGTCACCATTCAATTTAGCAGTACAAAAGAAAGATGGAACTTACCAATTAGTCCATGATCTGAGCTGGATCAATGAGATAAGTCATTCCCAGATTCCCGGTGATCCCAGACCCTTACACGATATTAGGGAAAATCCCCCCAAAAGCCAGGTGGTTCACAGTAATTGACCTCAAGGATGCATTTTGGGCATGCCCGCTGGAAGAAAAGAGCAGGGATTTGTTTGCCTTTGAGTGGGATGATCCCAAGAGCGGGAGAAAACAGCAGCTCAGATGGACAGTTCTCTCTCAGGGGTACACAGAGAGTCCTTTGTTATTCGGGCAGCGTTGGAGGAGAAGTTGATAACATTCAAGAGAAAGGGAGGCATGACCCTGATCCAGTATGTGGCTGATTTATTGCTGACTGGAGAAAAGGAGGGGGAAATGAGGGAAGCCTTTTGACTTATTAAACTGGCTGGGAAGTCAGGGATTAAAAGTCTTGAAGGAAAAACTTCAATTTGTGGAAAAGAAAGTAAAATACTTGGGACATTATATCCAAGAAGGAATTAGGTCTCTAGACCCAACACGAATACAGGGGATAATGAGTCTGGCCCCTCCCAGAAATAAAACTGAAGTGAAAAGAGCATTGGGACTCTTGGGGTATTTAGCCCAATTTTTACACCAGAAACTACAAGGGAAAGGAGAGCAAGTGGAGTGGAAACAGGAGAAACTCCACTGGAAGAAGAGAGAGAGATTTGTGGATGGATCCAGTAGGGTGGAAGATGGGAAGCAGTCAGGATTTGCTGTAGTAACATGGGAAGTAGTGGTGGAAAAGGGTCACTCCAGGGACCTGGTCAGCACAAAAACTGCTGGCACTGGCCAGGGCTCTTGAGTTGGCTGAAGGGTTACAAGTAACCATATGGACTGATTCTAAGTATGCTTGGGGTGGTGCACACCTTTGGGAAGATCTGGAAGGAGAGGGGATACATCAAGGCTGATGGGAAGCAAATAGAGCAAGTACAGCTAGAAAATGGTTTGCCCTGGACAAGGAATCTCCCACTAGCCCTATTGCATATCAGAACTTGCCACAGGAAGGATACAGGAGTCTCACCTTTTGAAATGTTGATGGGGAGGCCTTATTTGGCTGAATTAGGACATCCCATCCCAGAGTTTAAAAACCTATTTCTCTGGAAATATTTGCAGGCACTGTCCCGGTCTTTGCTTTCTCTCCATAAACAGGGATTGTTGGCACAACGACCACCTTTGGCTGACAGTCAACATCTGCACGAAGTGGGAGACTGGGTCCTGATTAAAATTTGGAAAACTGAGAAACTGTAACCTAGCTGGGAAGGCCCATACCAGGTGCTGCTGAAAACTGCATCTGCGGTCCACACTTGTGAAGGAGGTTGGACTCATTACAGCCGAGTGAAACAGGCACCGGAGCCTGAAAAAACCTTGGAAGGCCATCCCAGTGGATGGATACCCATTGAAACTGACACTAAAAAAATGATGTGGTTACTCTGTGTAACCATCCTTGGACTACTATTAAAACCCAGAGGAACTGCTGGAGGTGATGATGACAAATGCCAACCTTGTATCAAAGCAACAAAGTCCAGACTAAAAGTGACCAAGACTTTGATCTACCATACCCAGTTAAACTGTAAAAAGAAGTTAAAAGAAATTTGCATCGTAAATGGGACTTCCTATTCTATTTGCGGGGATAATGAGAAAAAGCAATGTTATGATCCAAAAGGGGCCACTCACAGGTACACTATAAAAGTGCAGGCAGGGACCAAGGTAATGGTAAGTCATGATTTTTATAATGTTAAGGAAGGTCAGTCTGTTCTGTTTGGTGCCTGCGAGGCCATGGATGAGGGGACCAATGAATGTGGATCCTTAAGCTGGAGGCGGACTTACTCAAACAATGAAAAGTATATCTGTGCCAGAAGTACCAATCAGCACGATGCATGTGGAAAAGGTACTTATTGTGGGGATTGGAAATGCGTTGATTTTCAGTCACGGGTTTTTTTGGTGCGATCAGATATGATCCCAAAGAATGATGCCCATAAAAAGCTATATGTGACCCGGATCCAAGCAAATGATACATGTTATCAACACACCTGCAATTTGATAAACCTAACTTTCCCAGTTCCCCAGAATTGGCTAAAAACACAGACTTGGAAGGGATACCAGGATGAATACGGATTAGGAATAGATGGGACAGGATCAGATCCTGGAGTGGTGTTAAAAATACTAATCTCCAAACATGATCTGGACCCGATTGCACATTCCCTGTTCCACTCTTATTATGAAGAGATGCGAAAAGTGCAAGGGATGACCTTCCCTCCAACAGCTCGGAACCTGTTCTTAGCCTTAGCAGAAACAATAGCAAAAGAATTAACTGTAAAAAGTTGTTTTGTATGTGGAGGCACCAACATGGGTGAGCAATGGCCATGGGAAGCCCAAGAAGTAAACTATACCTATGTGCAGGAGAATCAGCACAACTACACCTTCAAATGAACAGGAGAAGAGATATGGGCTGTCACTACTAATTTAGTGGGAAATATCTGTTATCAAAGAAATCAGACTGACAGCTGAAAGACATATGTGGGGTCCTTACGGTGCCTAGGAATATGGGAAAATGGAACTTGGTGGTCAGGGGAAAATATTACAACACCAGAGAAATCATTAGAAAAGATAGAGAACACAAGTTTTCTGTCAAGAACGGAGGAGGATAGCCAGAAATGGATAACCCCTGATGGGTTATACTGGGTGTGTGGGCGGTATGCATACAACTCACTCCCAAAAGATTGGTATGGGTCTTGTGTGCTGGGGGCAATCCGACCCAGTTTCTTCCTGCTACCCTTAAGGCAGAGACAAGTACTTGGGGTACCTGTCTATGAAGAGATAGGCAACATCAGGGTGAAAAGGGACACTAAAGACATTCATAAGGGACTCTGGAAGAATGATGAATGCCCCCCCCGAAAGGGTTATCCATTATTATGAGCCAGCCACTTGGGCAGAAGATGGAACCTATGGATACAGAACTCCTATATACTTGTTAAACCGCTTAATTCACTTACAAGCGGTAGTTGAAATAATTACTAATGAAACCATATTAGCTATGAAACATCTAGCAGTAGAGAGCACCAAATCTAGAACATACATAATGCAAAATCGCTTAGCTTTAGATTATCTGTTAGCAAAAGAAGGGGGCGTATGTGGAAAATTCAATTTGACCAATTGTTGTATTGAAATTGATGACAGTGGAAAGGTCATACAAGAGATAGCTGATCGAATGGTGAAGATTGCACATGTCCCTGTACAAACCTGGAATGGGTTTAATATGAATAATCTATTCGGGTCAGTTACCTGGTTTACAGGCAATTGTAGCCCTCATTGGGATCATAGCAGCAGGATGCGTTATATTGCCCTGTATCCTTCCCATCTTCATCAGAACTATAACTAGCACCCTATCACTTATAGCAAAAAAAACAGGTATCTGAACAGATAATGAGTTTGAGACTTTACCAAACAGTCCCCACCTCTGAAGACGAAGCAGAAACATTGTTATATGAGTTCGAGACAGAATTGAGAAAAAAAAGCGGGGGAGTTTGTGAGCAGGAGCTTCGCCATGTTAGAACAGAATAAGGAAGTAGTGCCTCGAACTCAGAAAACTCAGAGAAGACATAGCAGATACAAAATATCATATTGCATAGTATGTGATTTCCCATATTAGGAAGAAAAGTGTCTGTATTAGTTAGTGATTGGCTAAACATAGTTAAAATGTAAGCCAAGCCCTTGTAAGAGGGGCTGCAGTTTAGGGCTATAAAAAGCTTTGTTAAACAAAGCCCTGGGTTCCTTCAACACCTGGAGGAACCTGCTTTCGCGAATGCATAATAAACTTTGTTTCTTTGGATCAACGAACCAAGTCTTGAATTTTGCTTTGGCGAATCCATCTCACATTGGGGAGGACAAAATGGTATCAGTTGGCTTTTTCTAAAACACAGCTTTTAAAGCTTACATTATATAATTATTCATTTATGAATATTTAGCCACAAACATTTACATTTCTGCCCTTATGAATTTTGAAAACCCTGATTTATTTATTATTTTTCCTGTAGGCTTTTATCCACATTGTAGAAGTGATCTTGCTACTGATGTCAGTTCATGATAACAAAATGATCCATTTTCTGACATTTGCAATGTTGTTTGGCACTGAAGGCAAATTAAATCCTAAATTTATCCAAAAGGAACACCACCATTAATTTAAGGCTACAGTTCCCAAAAGGAAAACTTCCTAGACTGAAAGGGGGGCCATAAAATTCAGACCAAATCCAATTTAGGCTCAGCTTTGTGTGAAACCAAATTGCTAACTCTAGTTGAATTCATTCCTTGAAGTGCCTTCCCACCAGAAACCTGCATATATGGGTCACACTTTTGTGCATGCCCAAGGTTAGGTACACCTAGTCAGGATGTATGTTTCAGTGAACCCTAATAGGAGGCGGTAGAAGATTTACTGAGTACAAGGTGAAATATAACATTTTTGGTGCAGATGTTTATGAATCCAAATAAGACAACAATGAATGAAGTAGGTAAAGAAGTTTGGACAATGTTTCTGTCTGTCCTTTGTAGCATTTCCTTTGGCAGTAAAAAAATATATTGCCTGTAGCCAGCTGAGTCTTTCTATTTCTATGTCTATTTCGATTCTAGTTTTCTTTTAATGTTTTCTTCCTCACTTTTCTTTGACAAACTCTTTTAGCTCAAAAATATTCTTTAGTCTTCTTGCTTGTACTGCATGTTTGAAACCTTTCTACAGATTTTCACTAATAGTCAGTACTGAAGACTGTTCAAAAGCTTTTATCTTTCCTTCCAGAGAGCACTTAATGGATGATTTGAAGGTAGGCTTCAGAAGGTTGTCTTGCTAAAATATCCATCTCATTTTGAGCCTAAAATATTTCTGAGCTGGAAGTGTTAGAAGTGGTTTCTGTTCACCTGTTCCATTATTTGGTTCTTTGAAACATACTATTACTAGAATCCTTTATAATATGAACTCTGCCACTTGTAAAGTTTAAGCCAGGTTTCTCTTAGCATTTTCAGGTATGAGAGCTGGATTTGGGACATTTTAGAGGCTTCTTTGGCCACTGTCCTCAAAGGAGATGGTAGCATGTCCTGGTTGAAGAGATTGATCTCACTATGTTTTGCCCTCTCTCCAATCTTGTTTTGGGGAAGGTTCTTAAGAATCCCGTAAGAATCCTGTAAGAAGTCCGTAAGAAGCCCATAAGAATTTAATTCAGATAATCTTTCAAGAAAACAGATTAGCAATATACCTACTGGTCAGGCTAATATGCCAGCACTGAACCTACATGGAGCAAGATACTATGGTATTAACACAGTAACTCACAATCTGATTACTTTGTGGTCGAATTAGTGCCACATGCTTTAGGTGAGGCTGCCTTTGAAGTGATTTGGAAAGTACTAGTTAGGGAAATCCATCTTTGCATAGTTATGTTTACTTTGAGGTCTCTATGTTGCTACCCATATGCATTCAGGACCAAATCAAAGTGCTGATAATCACTTATAAAGCCCTACGTTGGACTCCTTGGTATTCTCAGAACTTGGTAGTTTGCTTGCAGGTATTTCATTACTTGAATAGGAGTTAACATCTATACTAGTGAGTGTGATGTTTGTTCCCTGTCTATATACAGTAGCTTGCCCTGCCAATTTTGGTGAGGGGTGCCACTTCCTCCTTGGTAGTTCCTTGATTAAGGTATTGTTTTCTGCTTGCTTGTTTGTCTAGTGTTAATCCCTGCTTATTTGGGTGTTGGTTGCTGGAGAAAATGTGTTCTGCAATTTTTGTTTTCTTGTTTTTATTGTCTCTTTTGGATGATACATAAAGCTTTACATTGTGCACTACTGGGACACATCATGGACTACCTTGTCCAGTATTATTCCATCCATATGATCCAAGCATCATGGGAAAATCTACCAAAGATTCTTTAAGGCTAAGGGAGCTTGGTATAGGAAGCAGATTTTCTGTAGAGCAGCTGTGATGACCCGGAGTGTATCAAAAATATAACAAAAACCAAAACATAAATAAAGGTCCTTTAATGCCTTCAACTTGGCTTCACTGTTTAATTGTTCACAGTTGAAGATTAAACTATTTTCAAAATAACATTCCAAACAAAAGAAATACAGTTCAAATTCAAAAAGCAGATAACGAAGCAAAAACCAAAAACAAATGGCACTGAAGAAAGTTCCACGACAAACGAGGATAAATAACTACAAACTTCAGGAAGATAACCAGGTACAGTCCATTGGAAGAATGCCAACCAAGATAAACCTCATTGAGGAAAAACACTCATCCAGGAATAAAACACTAATTTGTCTCCAGCGTTTGTTAGCACGCAGGTCCAAACTCTTATGCAGATCTCACATCTACAACCCATGAAGAGGATCATGGCCCTCTCCTCCCAAGTAGACCATGTCTCTCCCTTATCCTCTCCTCCCTGCATGCCCTAGGATGGATAGGGGATGGGCCTGGGTCCTCCTCTGACTGCTCAGCCGGCCTCTGCCCTTCCCCAGCCTCCTCCACAAACTCCAGAGCCATACTTCCATTACCTGTTGGCTGTTCTGAGACAGATATGATCTTCTCTCATTCAGTTAAAAAATCCATTTTTAAAAAATGAGCGTTCAAGACACAGAATGTTGGAAGTCACCTATAATTATTTTGTTATGCTTGTTGGATTGATTTTTGCCGTGCTTTTATATTTCTGAGTAAAGTCTGGACTACTTGTGAGAAAGCATAGACAGAAGTAACATCTCAATTAAATACAAGTTGTAATAGCTACATGGATATGCTATTTTCTTTGCAACAATGTGGAATTGGTTTGTTTCTGCCTTCTTCTGGGGTGTGTCTTGTGAACAGCTCTGAAATTTGTGATGATCTCCAAGTCCTAATAGCTATGATCCATTTTTTTCCATACAGGAACGTCCAGAGGTTTAAAAAAAGCCAATTTGCATGGAAGCCACAACAAGTTAGAGATTGGTTTGCGCATGCCCAAGATGGTGGTCTCTTGCTGAGTAAGCTCTCCAGGGGGTGGCTGTCTGTGTCGGCGTGAGTAAGCTGTTTTCAGCTCCTATTTTCTTTGCAACAATGTGGAATTGGTTTGTTTCTGCCTTCTTCTGGGGTGTGTCTTGTGAACAGCTCTGAAATTTGTGATGATCTCCAAGTCCTAATAGCTATGATCCATTTTTTTCCATACAGGAGACGTCCAGAGGTTAAAAAGCCAATTTGCATGGAAGCGTTGTTGGATGCCCAAGATGGTGGTCTCTTGCTGAGTAAGCTCTCCAGGGGGTGGCTGTCTGTGTCGGCGGTGTGTGGTGGTGGAGACCCTCCTGACGTTGTTGGACCCTCTGGGATTTCTCTAGGAAGGTCCAGGCGTGGAGCCGAGCTGTTTTCAGCCCAGCTTGGTCGGCGGCGAGTTTGCAGCCAGGCTTTTGACTTCGGCTGCTAGCCCCGGTGGCGTGGGAAATGGTGGCTGTTCCGGTGGGGGTCCTGGTGGCAGCGACGGCTTCAGTGGCTTTTTTGGCAGCTGCGGAGGCTGCGGCGGCTGGGGCGGCTGGGGCAGCGGAGGCAGCGGATATGGTGGCTGCTTCGGCGGAGGTCCCGGCTGCGGTGGTGACTTCGGCGGCTGCGGAGGCTGTGGCAGCGGAGGCGGTGGAGGCAGTGGAGATGGCAGCTGTTTCATCGGAGGCTCCGGCCGCGGTAGTGACTTCGGCGGCTTCGGCGGCTTTGGTGGCTGTGGAGGCTGCAGTGGCGGGGCTGTGGCACCAGTGGCGGCGGCCTTGGGTGCTGCTGCTGTCGGCTGCTGGGCTAGCCGACAATGCCCTTGGTTGCCTTGGGGGCACTTTTGGCAGCCCGGCGACTTGGGCAGTTCCGTCAGCTTGGCGGTCCTGATGACTTCAATGGCCTGGGTGGGAGCCCAGATGGATGCGGAGGAGTTGGCGGCTTCGTCGGGTGTTGGCCGGGTTGGTGTGAGCTGGTTCGGGCCTGGTGGGGGTCAGAATTTTCCATTAACATCGGAGGAGAGACCCCCACGTTTGGCCGGTTTTCATGTCTCTGGACCTTGGCTGTGGTGGTGAAATTAACAACTGCGCTGACTCTGGACCCTCTACCTGGACTTCCTGCCTATCTCATGTGTTATTCTTGGCCCGTCTACTGCTTCTGCCTTTTACTGCCGCTTTGGCTGCCCGGACTCTCCTGTTTGCACTCTTGTGGTGCAGTGTCATCTACTAACCAGCGGTCATGGTCCTTAATTCATCTTGGACCTCTTCCCTCCCCAGGATGTGGTTTCAGGTTGGGCCCCATTGTGGTGCGAGGACAATGGGTGGACTATCCCTCTATTGTGAGAGGATAGAGGGGTTCAACTACTGACCCATCAGTTCCAATTTTGTTTGACCACTGCAGTGAGAGAGCGGTTGGTTGCCCATTTTGACTCTGGTCCCCCGAACAGGTGTGAGAGGCCTGTTTGTGGTGTGGAACTCTTGGGTCATTGATACCTGGACCTTTTATTCTTCACCTAGGCACTTTACATCTAGTGTAACATCTAGCACCTCTGCCGTATGATGCTTTTATTCCATCCCCACCCTCTATGAATTGTGATCTATTGTTTTATGGGTATTTACTCGCTATCGGAGTTATGGGGCCTCAGGACTATCCCTTGTCCTTGAGTCGGCCCACTGGGTTATCGACAGCTTACCTTAATGACGGATCCTGGGATCCCGAGAGGTGGCATGGCACGGCCAAGGGGTTAAATTTTAAATTTGGTTTTAAGGGACGTCTTTTACATTTTTTAATTCGGTGTTTTAATGGGATAGGGAGGAGGGAGGGGGTTCAACCCTTGTTGTTAGAGTCTGGTTTATCCAGGCCGGAGAGGGGTCTCATTGTGGAGGGGTGGGGTGAAGGGGCCATGGGATCCGCGCCAAGCAGGGAGGGATTGATAATCCCTAGGGTGATCGGTTATGGCAGGAGTGGACAAGACAGAGGGCCAAATCATGTGTCGGGAGCTTACCCCCGCTGTTTGCGAGTGGTGGTGTGCTCCAACCCTCAGGTCTCTACCCGCTCCCCTGGGGTCCTGGGAGATGTGGTCCCTGGGCTTAGGCTGGTGTATGTAAATGCCAGATCCGTGGCTAATAGGGCACCCCTCCTCCATGAACTTATTGAGGAGGAGGCCACGGATCTGGCATGTATTACGGACCTGGTTGGGACCAGAGGGGGTGTCCTTCTGTGTGATTTATGTCCCCCAGGTTTCCACGTGCTGCACCGGTCTCGAGCTCAGGGAAGGGCAGAGGAGTAGCCATTGTTATTAGGGAGACCTTGTTTCCAAGGGAGGCCACTGTCCCGCAGATAGGCGGGTGTGAGTCCCTCCTCCTGAGGTTGGGGCCGGGTGGTCGGTTGGGTCTGTTGCTGGCATACCTGTCCCCCAGCTGTATTGCAACAGCCCTTCCCAAGCTGCTAGACGCCCTCTCGGGGGTGGCGGTGGAGTTTCCCAGGTTATTGTCCTGGGGGACTTCAACTTGCCCGCTCTGGGAGCGGCGTCGGATTTGGCTCGGGAGTTCATGGCAGCCATGACAGCCATGGACCTGACCCAGGTGATTCAGTGACCCACTCATGAGGGGGGGAACACGCTCGACCTGGTTTTCGTCTCGGGACAGTGGTATAGCCATCTGGGGGGAGGATCACCAGTTACCCTACCCCTATCATGGACAGATCACTATCTCCTGAGGCTGGTCTTCCAATTGGCTGCTCCTCGCTGCTGGGATGAGGAGCCGATACGATGGTTCCACCCCCAGGCACCTGATGGACCCGGAGAGGTTTCAGAAGGCCCTGGGGTTCTTGCCCACCTCCCTCGACCACAGCCCGGCTGAGACTTTGGTGGTCACCTGGCAACAGGCGGCCTCGGCAGCTCTCGACCGGGTTGTCCCCTTGCCTCTTCCGCAGACCTCATTTGGCTCCTTGGTTTTCGGAGGAGCTTCAGGGGATGAAGCGGCGGAGAAGATGCCTGGAGAGCAGGTGGAGGACTAGTCGTTCCAAGTCTGACCGTGTCCAGCTAAGAGCCTATATTAGGACTTACCTGGAAGCGATTAGAGCAGCGAGATGTGCTTACTTCTCTGCTCTGATCGCATCTGCAGATGATTGCCCTGCGGCCCTGTTCAGGGTCACTCCCTCCCTCCTGCATTTGGAGGAGAGGGGGGACCCTTTGCGGGGCAGAGCAGAGGAATTTAGTTTACATCTGGCGGATAAGATCGCTCAGATTCGGGCCAGCTTGGACTCTGACTGGCAGGGTTTAGATGATGGAGTGGCGACAAGTCTTGTGGATTCTATATGGGATGAGTTTGACCCTGTCTCCCTGGATGAAGTGGACAGGATCATGCAGAGGCTGTCTTCCACTACATGTTTAGTGGACCCGTGTCCTTCCTGGTTGGTTTATGCCTCCAGGGAGGTAACACGCGGTTGGCTCCAGGCAGTTGTCAACACCTCTTTGAGTGAGGGGTTTTTTCCTGCTGCCTTGAAAGAGGCGTGGTGAGACCCCTCCTCAAGAAGCCTGCTCTGGTCCCAACCATTTTGAACAACTATTGTCCAGTCTCCAACCTTCGCTTTTTAGCGAAGGTTGTCGAGAGCATGGTGGTTCAGCAGCTTCCTCTGTTCCTGGAGGAAACTGATTATCTTGACCTGTACCAATCGGGTTTCAGGCCCGGACACAGCACGGAGACAGCATTGGTCGCACTGGTGGAGGGCTCGGGACAGGGGCTTTTCCTCTGTCCTGGTCCTTTTAGATCTCTCAGCGGCTTTCGATACCATCGACCACGGTATCCTTCTGCAGCGGCTCTGGGGGTTGGGAGTGGGGGGCACTGTATTATGGTGGTTCTCCTCTTACCTTTCGGACCGCTCACAGTCGGTGTTGGCAGAAGAGCAGAGGTCGTCCCCAAGGCCCCTCACTTATGGGGTGCCCCAGGGGTTGGTTCTCTCACCTCTCCTGTTTAATGTCTACATGAAACCGCTGGACGAGATCATCCGTGGTTTTGGGTGAGGTATCATCAATATGCAGATGATACCCAGCTTTATATCTCCACCCCAGACCAGATCAGTGATGCTCTCTCGGTGATGTCCTGGTGCCTGGAGGTGGTGCAGGCCTGGATGGGGAGTAACAGGCTCCAGCTCAATCTGGCCAAGAATGAGTGGCTGTTCTTACTGGCATCTTGGTTTCCAGTGGATGTATCATCTTTGGTCATGGGGGGGAGGTGTTACCCACCATGGAAAGGGCGAGGAATCTGGGCGTCCTCCTGGATGCACAGCTCAATCTGGAGGAGCAAGTGGGAGCTGTGGCCAGGGGGGCTTTTGCCCAGGTTCGGCTGGTTCGCCAGCTCCGCCCTTACCTGAACCGAGATGCCCTTCGAACGGTCACTCATGCACTCGTCACTTCCAGAATCGACAACTGCAACGCTCTCTACATGGGGCTACCCTTGCGGATGACTCGGAGGTTGCAGATGGTGCAGAATGCGGCCACGCGGGCTGTGATGGGGGTATCCCGATACTCCCATGTTACACCCCTCCTGCGCAACTTGCATTGGTTGCCGTTGCCTTCGGTTTCCTTCAAGGTGTTAGTAACAACTTATAAAGCCCTAAATGGCTTGGGTCCAGGGTACTTGCGGGAACGCCTCCTGCCAGCATCACACTCCGATTGCCCCGTGCGCTCCCACAGGAGGGACCTCCTGGGAATACTGTCAGTTAGGCATTGTCGGCTGGCGGTCCCCAGGGCTAGGGCCTTTTCTGTGGGGCGCTATGGAATCAGCTCCCCACGGATCTTCATTTGGCCCCTGATCACCGCTCCTTTCTTCGAGACCTGAAGACTTGGCTGTTTCAGCAGGCCAGCCTGGATTGACCTGGGGGTGGGTAGTTTTAATTGTATTGTTAATTATTGTTTTTTTAATTGCTTTTAATTCAGTTTTAGTAATTTATAGACTTGTATTTGTTTAACATTTTTTATTGTAAATGTATTCTTTTTATATGTTCGCCACCCTGAGTCCTTAGGGAGAAGGGCAGCATACAAGTCTAAATAATTAATAAATAAATAAGTTAGATCTGTTTCATAACTGCTTGCATTCATTAAGTGTGGTGGCCATTTTTTTCTTAATAATATTTTCACTGGGTGCATAACTCCTGATTGCTTAGCATGGAAGGTCCCAAAAGAAACAGATGCTTCTAATTGGGTTAAAAAATGTCTGGTTCTCAATATATTTCTGAAGTAAAATAAGAAAAAAAGGGGTTTTACACATCAGCACACACAAAAACAGATGCATACACATATTTCTTGGCAGCAGCCCAGGGACAAATGAATAGTTTCTGACTCTAATCAAAATGCCAAGTGTTCAATTCAATTTTCAAACTATTTCTCAACCTAAAGGAAAGAGTTGACAAGGTAGGTAATGGAATCACACATTTAGGTAGTTGTAGTTTAGATAACTTCCATCATTTTTATACACAAAGAAAACCCTTTGCATTTAGAAAAAAAAAAGTCAAATGAGTGAAAACAACTTACAAACTTCAGAAGGAATTAAAAAGCACATTAAACACCCAGGAGTGAAGTGAAATCTTTGTAGAGAGCAAATTTAAATGTGGCAAAAGGAACAGGGATTGTTAACAAGATTCAGATGGATTTCTACTATTATGTATTATTTTCTTTCACTGGTTCCATGACATCAAGTTGTCTTGAATCCATTTCCTTGTTTATTCTTTGCTCAGTGTTACTTTTGATGCCTGCACTTTATTTTTTAAACCCATGCATTGTCTCAAAATTTCCTGCATCATTCCAAAAAAGGTACTGAGAGATTTGCTTTTTCTTTTTTCCTTTCACTTTACCCACAACCCTCATCTGCTTATGTACGTAAAAGCAAGCTTTGTTAAGTGATACAGATAAGTCCTGCAGACATTTCCACATTTATGTCCTACTTCAGCTTCTGTTTTTCCTCCCTTTTCAGTTTAGAAGTTTACACAGACCTAAAGAAAATTCTCAGGCAGGCCTCTTGATCCTACAAATGCAACAGTGTGCAGTATTCTAAATCCACAAAAGAACTATCATAAATGCCAACGGGACTTTATTTGAAGAGAAATTTTAAAAAGACAGAGAACCAGACATGCAAATATAGCAAACTTCTTTTCTTTTTGTTTCCCCTACACCAGGAAGAAAACTAGGAAGAAGCAGTAGATATCGTAGTAATCGTAGGCATTTAATTTGTTTCTTCTTGCTTTGAACAGGCTATAATTAAGACTTAAGGAAGCAAACTAATTGGACACAGAGTTAGCAATAGCAGAATTATATATTGTTTCACAGTGCTTTTACAACCCCTTTAAGTGGTTTGCAGAGTCAGCATATTACCCCCAACAATCTGGGCCCTCACTTTACCGATCTCAGAAGGATGGAAGGCTGAGTCAATCTTGAGCCGATGAGAATCAGCCTGCAATACTGCATTCTAACCACTGCGCCACCATGGCTTATTGGTTAAAAGGTCATCCAGGAGGCAAAAGCCCATCTAACTTGACGACTTGAGCATTCTGGAGTCTTTCACAAAAACCAAAGCTTTGTCTCTCAAGATCCTTGTGATTTGAAACACAGCGCAACCGAACAGAAAGTCTCCCCCATGGGAACACCATGTGGGAATTTAATCTAAACTCTTTCTGCTGCTGTCACTTTTGTTGATGTGCTGCAAATGTTGAAAGGAGGAGGGTGAGTTTTCTACAATATCGTTTCTGACACTTATGCACAGTCACATATTTGCTAGCAGGATCCTAGTCTCCTTGGCAGTGAAGATGGCAGTACAGGTAGTCTTCGACTTATGACACAGTTGAGACCAAAATTGATGTTGTTAAGTGAGACATTTGTTAAGTGAGTTCTGCCCCCTTCTAAGACTTTTCTTGCCACCATTGTTAAGTGAATCACTGCCATTGTTAAGATAGTAACATGGTTGTTAAGTGAATCTGGCTTCCTCATTGACTTTGCTTGTCAGAAGGCCAGACTGCAAGTGTCACAAGTATGATGCGTCCAAATTTTGATCACATGACCATGGGCATGCTGCACAGATCGCAACTGTGAAAAAATGGTCAAAAGTCACTTTTTTCAGTGCCGTTGTAACTTTGAACAGTCTCTAAATGAACTGTTGTAAGTCGAGGACTATCTCTAACTCCAAACCTTCCAGTACACTTCGTTCGTTTCCTTCATTAATCATTTATTAGTTGATTTAATCAGATATTATTAACAGATAATTTAATAAAGAGTAAAGACACTCTCCCATCAAGTTCAGTTCTTACATGTAGATTTCTTGGCAACAATGCAGATGTGGTTTGTGGTGAACTTTCTTTTTTTCATCACACATAGCCTTCAATGCTTTTGAGGTTCTGGAAAGCCTTAAGACTTCGCTCTGTCCTTTGAACTAAAACCAGAATTGTTCTTATTAGGGATATTTAGGGAAAATATGCAAAAAAATGTTAAATATATAATACTACATATACTGACCATGGCCAGATTGGCCTATGCTCAGTGTTGGAAACAGTCCTACACTCCACCAGAGGAACTGATAACAAAAGATAATGAGTTGTGCAGAAATGGATAATTTAACCTAGCCCTAAAAGATAAGAATCATCAGACTATTATATGATTTGGGATTATTGGTATGAATGGATTGAGCGAAGACAGACCATATAGTAAACAGTAAAGGATGATAAGCAGTAATTGTAGTGAATATATATCCGCATAAGATATTAATTGTAAACATTGCACAAAATAATGTTACAAATGGGAAACCACAATCTGTCGTTGTTAAAACCTTTTAATTTTTTCTTCTATGTTTTTTTATTTTTTTTAAAATTACATTTATATGCCGCCCTTCTCTGAAGACTCAGGGAGGCTTACAATTTTTGGAGCGCAACCCAATGTGCTCAACAATAGCCTTCATTCCATTGTATATGCCTGCTTATTACTAAGCGGCATTTTTACAAAGTCAGCTTATTGCCCCCAACAATCTTGGGTCCTCATGTTGTTTGTTTTGTTTTAATTGATAAAATCAATAAAGTTTGTTTGTTTGTTTTTTTAAAAAAGACGTTGCTCTGTCCACAGGCCTGGGGTTAATGTTTTTGTGGAGCACTTATCATGTTTTTCATTGTTATAGTTGTTATGGGGTGCCACATTTTGTTGTCATGTTTTTAACTGTTATAAAGATAGTCCTCAGCTTATGACCATAATTAAGCCTACAATTTTAGCTGTTAGTCATAACAGTTGCAAAGCGGGTCACCATATGACCATGCTCGATTTTGCTGCCTTTTTTGCAGCAGTCAGTAAGCAAACAGTGTGGTCAATTACATGAATGCCATCATCATAAAATGAATCAATTTTTCACTATGGGGCAGCTTCAGTTGGAAACAATAAATGAAGGTCAGTTTCTTGGGGGAAATGTTATAAATCAAGGCGACATGTTTGTGGGGAGCTGCAAATGGCTGCAAATGGGTCCAGTTGCTAAGCACCCAAAATATATTTATTTATTTATTCGATTAGTCAATTGCTTACAAGATAATAGGTATAAGTATAAACATAGTTATAAATACATGGATACATATAAGAAAAACAAAAGAAACATAAGGACAGGGACAGGGTGGCACTTTGGTGCGCCTACGCACACCCCCTACAGACCTCTTAGGAAAGGGGTGAGGTCAATAGTAGACAGTCTAAGGTTAAAGTCTTGGGGGTTTGGGGAACAAACCACAGGGTCAGGTAGAGTATTCCAGACATTGACCACTCTGTTGCTGAAGTCGTATTTCCTGCAATCAAGTTTGGTGCAGTTAACCTTGAGTTTGTATCTATTGTGTGCTCTTGTATTGTTATGGTTGAAGCTGAAGTATTCATTGACCGGAAGGACATTGCAATGTATGATTTTATATACTATACTTAGATTGGACCGAAGACAGTGTAGTTCTAGGTTTTCTAGGTCTAGAACCTCAAGTCTGGTGGCATAAGGTATTCTGCAATGAGTAGAGGAGTGGAGAACTCTTCTTGTGAAATATTTCTGGACTTTCTGTACTGTGTTAATATCAGATACATAATGTGGGTTCCAGACCGATGAGCTGTATTCAAGTATTGGTCTAGCAAATGTTTTGTATGCTCTAGTTAGTAGTGTGATATTACCAGAGAAAAAGCTACATAGGATTAGGTTAACAACTCTTAATGCCTTTTTGGCTATGTAGTTACAGTGGGTTTTAGCACTTAGATCATTTGAGATGAGTACTCCAAGGTCCTTGACAGAGTTTGGATCATCAACAAGGTCTTGACTATTCAGCTTGTATTTTATTTTTTGATTTTTTTTTTTGCCAATATGTGAGACAGAGCATTTATTTGTTGAGATTTGAAGTTGCCATTTGTTTGACCATTCTGATACATAGTCAAGGTCTTTTTGAAGGGTAGCAGAATTATCTGTGGTGTTGAATAACTTTACATCATCAGCGAAGAAAATGCAATTGCTCTTAATATGATCACAGAGGTCATTTATGTAGAGTATGAAGAGAGTTGGTCCTAGAACTCTGCCTTGAGGGACACCACTGTTGACAGGTACAGAAGATGATAGGATGTTTCCAATTCTGACCATTTGTTGTCTGTTTCACAGGAATGCTTCTATCCAGTTATGCAGTTGTCCAGAGATACCATAAGATTTTAGTTTTAGTAGTAGTTTGTCGTGTACCACTGGATCAAAGGCTTTACAGAAGTCTATGTAGATTGCGTCTATTGCTTTGCCCTGATCGAGTTTTGTAGTCCATATGTTTTTGCAGTGTAAGAGTTGCAGATTACAGGATAGTTTTTTTCTGAAACCAAATTGTTTACTAGAGAGTAGGTTGTTTGTCTCTAAGTGGAGGATAATGGATTGGTTATTAATTGATTCCATGACTTTACAGGTGATGAAGCATAAAGAGATTGGTCTGTAATTTTCAACTAGGCTGGGGTCTCCCTTTTTGAAGATGGGGATGACCGTGGCTAGTGACCATAGGTTTGGCAAGGAGCTGGTCCTGAAAATTTTTTCAAAGATTATGCTTAGAGGTTCGGCTATGGCAGCGGATAGCTTTTTTAAGAAGTAGGCACATATTCTGTTCGGTCCAATAGATAGAGATGGTCTATAGTCACGTCAGTGGTGGTATTCGACTGGTTTGGCCCGGTTCTGGTGAGCCAGTAGGAGTGATGAACAGCAGAGACTGAACTGGTTCTCTCTGCCGCTCTGGTGTTGGGCCCATCTACCCACCCAGGCTCCCATACTCACTTTTATTTGCTGAATTTGAAGTGCAGCTGCTTTGCGCGGCACAGAATAGTGCTGCGCGGCAGCTGCTGAAGTGACTGGGATCATGCAGGCTTGGAGGAGGCGAGTTAGAGCACCCCTGTGCCTGCACAAATGCCTCTGTACCTGCGCAAAGTGCATGTTTGGCATGCATGTGCATGCAAAGTGTGCACACGTGCGCAAAGCGCACCCACCAAGCCACACCCACCAAACTGGTGGCAACAATATTTGAATCCCACCACTGAGTCATGTGACTTGGGGGGGCACATGTCAGAACTCAGAAAAGATATTGAGACTCTAGAAAAAGTGCAGAGAAGAGCAACCAGGATGATTAGGGGACTGGAGACTAAAACATATGAAGAACGGTTATAGGAACTGGGCATGGCAGTCTAGTGAAGAGAAGGACCAGGGGAGACATGATAGCAGTGTTCCAATATTTGAGGGGCTGCCACAGAGAGGAAGGGGTTAAGCTATTTTCCAAAGCACCTGTAGACCAGACAAGGAACAATGGATGGAAACTGAACAAGGAGAGATTTAACTTGGAAATAAGGAGAAATTTTCTGACAGTGAGAACAATGAAACAATGGAACAGCTTGCCCTCGGAAGTTGTGGGAGCTTCATCACTGGAGCAGTGGTGGGATTCAAATTTTTTTACTACCGGTTCTGCAGGCATGGCTTGGCAGGTGTGGCAGGGGAAGGATACTATAAAATCTCCAGTCAGAGGTGGTATTTGCCGGTTCTCCAAGCTACTCAAAATTTCTGCTACCGGTTCTCCAGATCTGGTCAGAACCTGCTGAATACCACCTCTGCACTGGAGGCTTTTAAGAAGAGATTGGACTGCCATTTGTCAGAAATGGTGTAGGCCCTCCTGCTTGAGTGCGGGGTTGGACTAGATAACCTACAAGGCCCCTTCCAACTCTGTTAATCTGTTAAAAACTTCAAATTTGTGTCAGACCCTTTTATCATAACTTCAAAACATCACTAAGTAATTGGTCAACATTGAGGATTACCTATGTATTTGGATTTTGTAAACCTTCTGGAGTTTTTCGAAGTGGATGACAATAATGAATGTAATAAAAAATCCTGGCTCTAAGATCTATGCACATTTTGCACATTTTGTTTTAGAATGTTTTTCCACCTATAGGTCAATATTTCATTGCAGAATTTTATTTTAGCCTTTTTATGAATGCACAATTGGCTATTGTTCTGATGTCTTCATAAGTTCACCTTAAATTGAAAAACTTGTTCTAAAAAGTATCCCACTTTCTAAAATGATTCTGTTAATCTTTAAAGCATTGATGAATGTTTGTGTAAAATGTCAACCATGTCTACAGGAATAATCTTGACAGCTGGTGAAGAAATAAGTACTTATGAATAAAGCTGAGATTGAACTCGTATAATTTCTAGAATATTACAGTCACTTTTTTCATTACTTAGATAATACAACTTTTGCATGATTCAGTTTTAGAGCTATCTGGAAAATCTTTCGGAACTTCAGGTTCACAAAATTTCTAACCTGCTTTTTATGATAAAATAATTCCAAAGCAAAGATACAGCAAATTAAACCCAGAAATTTTAAAAGCTGTAAAACTGTTTAAAACTCTATTACATGGTATGGAACATCAATAACAAAAAATGAAAATACACCAGTGCAATTTTCATCAAACTTTGAGTAAACAGAGAGGTCTTCATTCGTTATTGAAAATTTATACAATTAAGCTAATTGTAAATGAGTTTGAAGAGTATTGCACAAATGGGCTTTTACTGAAAACAGTCTATTTGGATACATATTTTAAAAAGCCCTAGGCTCTATTCAACATATTTAAATATTATATCCCTGCTTTGAAACTCCTTAATCCCTTTGCTATCCTTCTTGCTCCACATACTGAATAACTAAAAGTTGTGTAAGGTTTATGCCAGATGAAAGGGTGTTGTGACTTACGGCCATTTTCAAAAGGATGTTCATGATAGAATGTGGTATTTTAGGTACAGCATTTTCTCAATACTTGAATTCTGTATACAGATATCTGAATTCATTCAAGGTTAAAGTTGATTCTCAGTCATTTTCTCACAGATGTAGAAGGCTTAACTAGGCCAAGGTCAAGTTGTCAGCCAGTCAACCAACCAGTGATAACTAATAACTGTTTGATATGAAATTCCGGTATTGCCTTCCAAGTCCTTTCCAGAATGTTTAAAGTAAAAAGTTAGAGATAGAGATAGACAGATACTCTAAAGTGTGATGAAATTATCTGTCTACGCCTTCGCTATTCTAAAAATAAATAGCTAGAGACATAGCAAATATATTTTCAGAGCATTTTAGAATCCATGCCTATTCTAAATGAATTATTCCTAGTTTATCACAGGAGTGATTTGTGATGTTTTATGATTCTCGCAAGGAAATCTATATTTCTTGACAGTGAAATCCATAGTGCAATTCTGAAAGTAATAAGATTATACAATATCTCTTGGCTAAATCCCTGAACTCTGGGTATTATTTGGACCATCCGTACACAGCATGTATTGTATGTGCTGAAACTGTAGTTTATCTGCACTACAAAATAATAGAATGCATAATTTTTAGGCAGCCTTTATGCATTCTTATAGGCTTTGAGACAATGTCAAGTGAAAACGAAGACTAAATATGCATGTGAAGTTTTTGATGGTTGAGGAAGGGAGGGAGGGAAGGAGGAAGGAAGGAAGGAAGGAAGGAAGGAAGGAAGGAAGGAAGGAAGGAAGGAATTCCAGGTCCTTGGCTTCTATAGTGCTGCCACTGGATCACTATCATACCTCTAGGGCCCATGGAAACCATAACATTATTTTTAAAGTACTCCCAACTCCAGTCCAATTAATTTCAATTTTGTATTCAGGTTTTGTGTAAGATGATATCTAAGTATGGGAAAGCAGTTAAACTATAGCACTAGTTTTCTACAAGATGGGAGATCAGCCATCACCTATTTCTTCTCCCAGCAAACTTCAGGACAGTCTCCAGCACATCAGGTTTACATCTGATAGCCAAATTGCATGTTGACAATCCGTTGAAGCCTGGCACAAGTACGGCTTCAATCTCAGTGGGGTTTTTCTTTGTGCTTTTCTGTGAATTTTTCCCATCTCCTTTTCTAACCTTGACAAGGATTGTGAAAATGCAAAAAAAAAAGTAAAAAAGAAAAGAAATCTGGATATTATTTTATGGAACTTCATCTAACCTACAGGTAATGTTACTGTCACTTTTGAAAAAGTTTTTTTTTTTCCCTCGGATGAAACACTCTGAGATTCTATTATGATATATTTTCTAAGAACAAATTCTGATTGATAATTACAGTTTTTGAGAGGACATTCATTTCATGCTGAGCCAATTAGTGTTATTTAACTTGGTTTTAAAATACATAGTTATCAAATTAGTATTCAATGTATCTATCCGGCAACTGTTTCTCAAAATAAATAGTGCAACATGATGAGATCTATCGTTTGCTTCATAATTAGTGTTGCCATTTGTGATTGAGCTTGAAAGTTTTATACCATTGTTTGCCCTCAGGGCTAAGATCATGCTGTTTTCCTCACTGATTTTCTTAGCTTTACTTTAGTTCAGTGATGAAAAACTGACAACTGGGAAATGAAACAAACATTCTATAAAAATGTCAATGGATGTGTTTGGTGGGACGCAATTATAGGAATGTCGGTACTCAAGGTACGACCACAACTGAGACGAGAATTTCTGTTGCTAAGCCAAGTGGTTATTAAGTAAGTCACTCCTGATTTTATGACCTTTTTTGCCATGGCTGTTAAGTGAATCACTGCAGTTGTTAAGTGAATCACGTAGTCATTAAATGAATCCAGCTTCCCCCATTGACTTTGCTTGTCAGAAGCTGGCTGGGAAGGTTGCAAAAGGCAAAAAGGTGACCCTGGAATGCTACAACTTCCATAAATACATGGTGGATGCCAAGCGCCTGAATTTTGACCATGTGACCATGGGGATGCTGCAACAGTTGTAACAGGGCAAGGACTGGTCATACGTCATTTTTTTCAGTGCCGTTGTAACTTTGGCCACTCTCTAAATGAATCGTTGTAAGTCAAGGATGACTTGTATACCAAATGAGAGTCTTTGATTCCGTTTTATCCCTGCAAGCCTCATGACCAAGTAAGGAGGACTGTGAAAATGAGGAAAGAGGAAAAAACTTATTTATATTAGTCTTTAAGGAAAGGCACACTACAGTGTCATTAATTCCTTTTTTTTCGCCTTAAAAGGGATAACTGAAGTAATTTATTTGATTACTCGCTGGCTGGTTGGGAAAAATAGCAATAGCAAGCAATAGCAACAGCACTTATATACCATTTTACAGTGCTTTACAGCCCTCTCTAAGCAGTTTACAGAGTCAGCATATTTCCCCTTACAATTTGGGCCCTCATTTTACACACCTCGGAAGGATAGAAGGCTGAGTCAATGTTGAGCCTGGTGAGCTTCGAACTGCTAAACAGCAGGCAGCCGGTGGTCAGCAGAAGTAGCCTGCAGTATGTACTCTAACCACTTCATCACCGTGGCCTATAAAATAAAATATTCCTTTATTAGATTTTTAAAGAAATATTTCAGATTTATCAGTATATCATTCCATGGTTCAGTGTTCGTTGAAGTTCTTGCTGGCTTTCTACTGTAATAGAAAAATTAAAGTACAGTTGAGCCATAGGGAGATATTGGCACTTCCTTTTCCATTTCTACCATATTTATAACCAAACTAATCATGATGCTTATAATTTATTTCATAATTTGGCACACTGTATTTCAGTTTTACAGCAGTGTAGACAGGCATAATACAGTAACATTAAAGACATAAAACTTTTATATTTTTCTCCCTCCTACTATCCCACCTAGTGTCCTATTCAAAGCAAGAAAGCCCTTTTGAAACTAGTAGATCAATCTCTGGGGCAGCCTTTCTCAAACCTGGCAACTTTAAAATGTGTGGATTTCAACTCTCTTCTTCTGGGTGCAATCTAATGTACTGGTTATTACCTTTAAAGCCCTACAATGGCACATGACCTGGTTGTTTACAGGACCATGCTTCCCTTAGGCAGTCCCACCAGATCAAGGTATTTTCCTTGCCTCTTAATAGGATCTTGGAAGCATGTGTATTCCATGGTTGTTCCTACCAATGGAACACCTTTCCAACACTTGGTAGGTCCCCCACCCTTGTAACCTTTTGGAAAACCATCGAGACTTGATTTTTTGTCCATTGTGCTGCCGTCTAATGGTATGTGAGAATGACCTTAGAAGACTGAATGTTGCCTAGGGAAACAGTCAAATAAGAGGGAGGGTAGTCCACAGCTGCATAATGGGTGGAACAAGAGAGACTTTTCCCTAAGTTTATTCATTAAATTTGTTTGCTGCCCATCTCATCCCAAGCCAGCCATAAGTTATTTGGCTGTAAAGATGATGACAGAAGAATTGTAATAGTCTGTAACTTTCAGACTTATTCAGACTATTATTAATGTAGTTTTACAATAAAGTAGAATTAGCTTATCTGGCCATGTTTCATCTCTGGTCTACCTGATAATTGATTGGTTATAATTGGCTATATTGATTACCCAAAATTATTTCATTAACAATCTAATCAACGTACTATCACAACTAACCTACCATGCCAAGACAAAAATCCAATGCCAAACCACAACCTAAAGAGAAAGAAATCCCCACCAATGAACCACAAGACTCCTACACATGCCCTATATGCCATGAAACTCTAAAGGATAATGAAAATTCTATCAAATATTCTCTATGTGACAATCACGCTCATCATAGCTGCTTGGGATTAACCAAGCAAATAATGCAATTCCTAGAATCATCCAACAATGCATTTCCATATCTCTGCCAACAATGCAGACCCAAACTGGACAAATATATAGCCCAATCTGAAAGAATTGATACCGTAGAAACACGAATAACATCCCCTGACACCATAGTAGCATCCCTGGACTCTTTAAAAGAAAGATTAAATAACCTTGAAAAAAAAGACACAACAAAAAAAACCTGAACAGCCAATAGCTACAAACCACATCTCTACACAACAACCACAACCCAATCCATAAAAAAACATAAATCCAACTAATAATGATATCCCAATCCTCATCAGAGAAGCTGTCGAGCGCAAATGGAAACGTCCAAATGCCATCCTATTTGGTTTAGAGGACACCAATGACAATGATGACATCACAATTGTCCGCAACATCATCAGTGACTATCAAGCATCAACCATCTCCCCTGATGAAATACTTGACATTTCCTGCATCAGCCCAGAGATCAAAAACAGAGACGGCTCGATGGCCCCACGCTTCTGCAGGGTCATTTTCAAAAATGAATCAAGCAAACATAAATTCATCTACACTATAAATTCACTCACCAAAAGCAGCACCAACCATAAGAAACTTTGTTCTTGCCCTGACTTAACCATACAGCAACGTGCCCGCTCCCGTGTACTCCGCACAGAACTCAAAAAACGTCTAGACAATGGAGAGAAGGACTACTGTGCTTACTGTATCAAAAGTAAGTCACACAACCCACAACTCAGCATCCAACCCTACACCAACCAATCCACTATCACCCAAGAATAGGCACACACCCCTAACTACCTCAATTCCAACTACAGATGGTCTTATATGCAAGCTACTCAATGCAAGAAGCCTTGTGAACAAAATACCTGAAATCCTCCTCTTACTAATACGGCTAAATTTGACATCATTTTTGCCTCTGAAACATGGATCAACACATCTATCCCTGACTCCATTACCACAGTAAGAGACTATCATGTTTACCAATCAGATCCTGAAATCCGTAGAGGAGGTGGTGTTGCTATCTTCTATAAAAAGTCCTTACATGTAAAAAACATCCAAGTCACACAAAAGCTTGCTCTTCCTGAGACCATCGTCTGTGAATTGTCCTTAAATATCACATTTCGATTCTTACTATGTTACAGAGCCCCTGATTATGACATAGAACATGTAAACAAGCTAAATTCACTACTAACATGGGCATCATCTTGCCCACATGCTTTTATCTTTCTTGGTGACTTCAATCTACCTCATATTAACTGGACCCTAAACGAATGTAATACTGAACCCATACATGCAACCTACAATGCTGTAGCAAATCTAGGACTGGAACAACTAGTAACCAACAATACTAGACTTAACAACTGCCTCCATCTCAGATTCTACAATAGTTTGAAGTCAATTTACGGAATACAAATTAAAGAACCCTTTTCCAACATAATTGACTTTTGTCTCAACATACATCTGCACAAAAATCATCACAACAACGTGATCCCCAATTATAACTTCAAAAAAGGCAACTATGATCTTATAGACAATGATCTCTCATCCTTTGATTGGCAATCTCTATTCACTGGATGCAATACTGTTGAAGATCATTACAACATATTTTTACTTGAAATCCAAAGAGTCATCAAACTATACGTACCAGTAACAACTCCCAAAACCAGAAAAAACAGATTACCCATAACAATAAGGAAGCTTCAATCCAAAAAGAGATCACTTTGGTGGAAAAACGAATCTGGTCACGCTGCCAACTTCAAAAGCTGATACAAAAATTTATGCCACCAGATAAAGACTGAATGCACCAATTATCACATTAAACAAGAGGAAAACCTTCTACACACCAATTTCACCCGCGCTTTCTACAATTTTATAAACAACAAACTAAAAGACTCAAGATCCATCCCACCCCTGAAAGGACCTAATGGTACAGACTGCAACGCCACCGCCATTAAAGCCAACCTCTTTAACACATTCTTTGGCTCAGTATTTGTAAACAGCAATGGCTCATGCCCAGTATTTCCTAGTCGAACCACAGACAACTACAATGATCTAATACATATCAATTTTACAGAAGACAATGTTGAAAAAGCACTATGCAATCTAAAACCATCTCTATCTACTGGACTGGATGGAATATGTGCCTCCTTCTTAAAAAAGCTATCCGCTGCCATAGCCGAACCTCTAAGCATAATCTTTGAAAAATCTTTCAGCACCAGCTCCTTGCCAAACCTATGGTCACTAGCCACAGTCATCCCCATCTTCAAAAAGGAAGACCCCAGCCTGGTTGAAAATTACAGACCAATCTCTTTATGCTGTATCACCTGTAAAGTCATGGAATCAATTATTAACCAATCCATTATCTTCCACTTAGAGACAAACAACCTACTCTCTAACAAACAATATGGTTTCAGAAAAAAACTATCATGTAATCTGCAACTCTTACACTGCAAAAACATAGGGACTACACAACTCGATCAGGGCAAAGCAATAGATGCAATCTACATAGACTTCTGTAAAGCCTTTGATTCAGTGGTACACGACAAACTACTACTAAAACTAAAATCTTATGGTATCTCTGGACAACTGCATAACTGGATAGAAGCATTCCTGTCAAACAGACAACAAATGGTCAAAATTGGAGCATCCTATCAAATTCTGTACCTGTCAACAGTGGTGTCCCCAAGGCAGTGTTCTAGGACCAACTCTCTTCATACTCTACATAAATGACCTCTGTGATCATATTAAGAGCAATTTCTCTTCGCTGATGATGTAAAGCTATTCAACACCACAGACAATACTGCTACCCTTCAAAAGACCTTGACTATGTATCAGAATGGTCAAACAAATGGCAACTTCAAATCTCAACAAATAAATGCTCTGTCTTACATATTGGCAAAAAAAATCAGAAAATAAAATACAAGCTGAATAGTCAAGACCTTGTTGATGATCCAAACTCTGTCAAGGACCTTGGAGTACTCATCTCTAATGATCTAAGTGCTAGAGCCCACTGTAACTACATAGCCAAAAAGGCATTAAGAGTTGTTAACCTAATCCTACGTAGCTTTTTCTCTGGTAATATCACACTACTAACTAGAGCATACAAAACATTTGCTAGACCAATACTTGAATACAGCTCATCAGTCTGGAACCCACATTACATATCTGATATTAACACAGTTGAGAAAGTCCAGAAATATTTCACAAGAAGAGTTCTCCACTCCTCTACTCATTGCAGAATACCTTATGCCACCAGACTTGAAATTCTAGACCTAGAAAACCTAGAACTACACCTTCGGTCCGATCTAAGTATAGTATATAAAATCATACATTGCAATGTCCTTCCAGTCAATGAATACTTCAGCTTCAACCATAACAATACAAGAGCACACAATAGATACAAACTCAAGGTTAACTGCACCAAACTTGATTGCAGGAAATACGACTTCAGCAACAGAGTGGTCAATGTCTGGAATACTCTACCTGACTCTGTGGTTTCTTCCCCCCCCCTTTAACCTTAGACTGTCTACTATTGACCTCACCCCTTTCCTAAGAGGTCTGTAGGGGGCGTGTATAAGTGCACCAATGTGCCTACTGTCCCTGTCCTATTCTTTCTTTTATTTTTCTTATATGTATTCATTTCATGTATTCATATCTATGTTTATCCTTATACTTATTATCTTGGAAGTGATTGACTAAATAAATAAATAAATAAATAAATAAATAAATAAATAAATAAGGCTGACATTATTCTTGCAAATCTCCTTTCCTACCATTGAAGAAAAACCTCTGTCAACACTTTCAGAGGAACTTGCATAATAGGACTATGATATCATTTTTTAAAAATGCAGCATTGATTGTAAAATAAAATGCATTATATTTGAAAGTATTACTAGCACTATTTTACTAATACAAATGCATTCTTCATATGCTAGGATTAGCAGTGCAATACCCTCCAAGGAAAAAAATCATGAACCAATATTTTGTCATAAAACTTTTGTAGCAAATGAATACTTGGGAATGTATTTTTAATGGTCCCATTTCTCTAGTATCAGGATCTTTTTCATATGAGAGTTGATAGGCTGTGTTATTAAAGATTGTCTGTTAATTTATCAGGCTAATAAGTTGACATTTCAGAGACTTCTAACTACTTAAGTGATTCATATTGCTTTTATAAAATAATTTGCCTTTTTCACAGCTGTCATACTGTTTTTCCTCTAAAGTCCTTCCAAGTGAGCACAGCTCTGAGTCCAAATATGAAACCATTCACAGAAATACAACTCATGTATCATTTAAACAATGGCTAAAGAATATATATATGTTTGTTTAAAAAAACCAAGTTAAACATATGGTTCTACAAGATGAAAAGAAAAAAGGAGGATTGGATCCACCAGATTTGGAATCATATTTTGTTGCCTGTTGTCTAGCTTGGATGAAAGAGTAGGTGTTGTTAAGAAATAGAAGCTTAATGGAATTAGAAGGACATAATTTGAGATTTGGGTGGCATTAACAGATTAACAGAGTTGGAAGAGACATTGTAGGTATGGATATCTATATTATGATAAAGGTAAGGTTAATGAAGATTTCAAAAATCATTATGTTGGGTAGGCAGTTCTTAGAATATGGAATAAATATAAATCTAGGTTGTGCTCAAAAGTACCTGTGTGGCTTTCAGTTCAAGAAGCATTTTATAGATAAATAATAAATAAACATAATTGGATAATTTGTGGTGATGTATTAAAATTTTAAGGGATTGTAAAATAAAATTAAGAGAAGATTTGACAACAGGAATACTTATTAATTGTTTTCTTATGTATAATTATCAGAAAGGTTTAAGGTAGATAAAGGATTTTATGATTTTGAACAATACAAGACTGAGTTTGAAATAGAACTATGTATAAATTATGAACAGATGTTGAGACTCCAGAAAGACTGCAGAAAAGAGCAAGATGATTATGGGACTGGAGGCTAAAACATATAAAGAATGGTTGCTGGAACTGGGTATGTCTAGTTTGATGAAAAGAAGGATTAGGGGTAGATAGCAGTATTCCAATATCTCAGGAGCTGCCACAAAGAAGAAGGAGTATTCCAGCTCCTGAGCCAATGAAGAAGACTCAATAAAGCAGAGGGAAGGACAAGAAGCAATGAGTGGAAACTAATAAAGGAGAGAAGCAACTTAGAACTAAGGAGAAATTTCCTGACAGTTAGAACAATTAATTAGTGGAACAACTTGCCTCCAGAAGTTGTAAATGCTCCAACAATGGAAGTTTTTAAGAAGAGATTGGATAACCATTTGTCTGAAATAGCATAGGGTTCCTGCCTAAGCAGAGAGTTGGATTAGAAGACCTCCAAGTTCTTCTATTTTATTCTATTCTAAATATGTGTATCTCACAGATTATTGCTAAAATATATAATTTTTTGTTGAACTATGAGACAAGACAAGAAGAAGAGATTTTGGTAAAATGGGCTAGCATGTTTGGCTACCATATACAAATGGCTCTATGGAAAATATATGGTTGAAAGGATTGAAATTAATATTATGTTAAGGTCTTAAAGAGAAGTGATGATATTTGTCATCAGAGAAATTGTCTAGAATATTAAGATACTTCAAATCTTTGCTGGAAATGTGAGCAACATGAAGGGACATTTTATCAGGTATGGTGGATATGTAACAAATCCAAAACATTTTGGATACAAATAAATACATTAATTCAGAAGGTTTAAAAGACTAATGTACAATTGAGACCAGAGACTTTTATTTTGGGATCAATGTTTCTGTTTATAATAATTGCAGCAAGATCACTATATGCTCAAAAGTACATTAAAGGAATGATCATGGAACTTGGAAAGATAGCTGAATTAACTTCTTTGATTAGAGAAATGATAATATCTATACTTATGGTTGAGTGGAAACCCCTTATAGACTTTTTGCATTAAATTGCACTCCTGGCTTTGAGGATTAGAAAAAGAAATGGATAATAGAATAAGTGAGGGTTTTTTTAATCATAGAGGAAGAGATAATTTCCTAATCATACTTAAATTTGCTGCAATGGGTATCACAATTTTCTTTTTACTTCTTTTTATCTTTCTGTACTTTTGTTTTCTTTCTTGCTTTTCTTTATTCTGTATTAATGTGTTAGATTTTATGTTCCCTTTTAAACTGTTAATAAAATTTATATAGAAAAATATACACTTATGAGTACACATGTTCCATTCTTTAATTATTAAATTGATAATATATATTAAGGATACATATATAATAATCTCTGTTTGAAAATCATCAAATTGACAATTGACAATTGTACCAGTAGAATTATAAAAAATATATAAATGAAAGCAGCTGTATTGTCATCCATATATATATATATATATATATATATATATATATATATATATATATATATATATATTTGATACAAATATCCACATACACACAGACTTTTACAACAGTAACTGAATGACTATAATGTCCTTTGTGTAGAGTTGTCTCTGAAAAGAACTTTAGAAACTTCAGGTAGTTCAGAAATTCAATAGCTATATAGCAAGTTAATTCAATATTGTTCAGTCTCTGGAATACCATTTTTTTCTCTGACCACTATGGATTTAATATTTAAAGCCCTTATTAATGCAGGACAAGGTTATTTATCTGATTTTGCTTGAAAAATCAACCTCTTGCCCTCTGTATTAATGCTTCTTGCAAAGTTACTTTGGCCTCAGCCTTGTCCTTTCAAAAATTGGGCTAAGGTGATTGTGATAATAATAACACTCAGATTCATATATTGCTTGACAGTGCTTTATAGCCCTCTCTAAGCGATTTATACAATCAGCATATTGCCCCCAACAATCTGGGCCCTCATTTTACTGACCTCAGAAGGATGGAAGGCTGAGTAAATCTTAAGCTAGTGAGAATTGAATCCCTGGCAGTCAGCAGAATTAGCCTGCAATACTCTGTTCTTACCATGGCACCACCACAGTTCCTAGGACTGTGATCCCATTGGAATGGTTCTTGGGATTTCTTTTATTTATTTTTCTGTATATTTCTCCAATATAGGGGTCCTTGCTTAACAATAACTCATTCAGAGACTATTCAACTTTATGACGGTGTGGAACAAGTGGTAGTTACAACCAGTCCTCATACTTATGTCAGTTCCGAGATGCCCGCAGTCATGAGGTCATGATCTGGGCACCTGGTGGCTGGCTCAAAATCACATTGCAGTGTCCCATGGTCACCAGATCACTATTTGTGACCTGCTCTGGTAGCATCCTACGAGCAAAGTCAATAGGGAAATTAACAATGAAGGTTGTAAATGATGACAACATGACATCCTTACTTACTAAACTGCAGCGATTTGCTTAATGACAACTGGAAATGCCAGAATTTCTGTCCCTAACTGGCATGGTAATGTATGATTGCATTCTACAACAGTGTCACCTAGTGATGGAAATTCTGGCTCTAATTACAGTCCTTAAGTGAGGACTACCTGTACATTAGTATTCTTGTGGTCGGTCCTTTGCTTTTTATGATGTAGTAAATCCATTGTGATGACCCAGAGTGTAACACAAATGTAACAAAATCCAAAATGCAAATAAATGTCTTTTAATATCTCCAACTTGGCCCCATTGTTCAATAATACACAGTTGGAGATAAAACATACTCAAAAATAGTCTTCCAAAGAAAGCAATACAGTCTGAACTTAATGAGCAGATAGAGGTGAAATAAAAAACCAAACTACAATGACGAAATGTCCACAACGGAACAGGAGAAGTATTTACCAAATTCAAGGAGATAACAAGGCACAGTCTGTTGGAAGGACACCAACCAAGATAACTTCAGACCAAAATAAAACACGTTTGATTCTGGCAACCTGTGTTTTAACCATCTCTCTTATATACTCATCTCCCAGCTGCAACCAATGAGGAGGATCATAGCTGCTTCCTCTCTCACAAGCCAAGTTGTTGCCTTCTCCTTTCCTCCCTGCATGTCCTAGGATGCAGCGGGGATGGGCCTGGTTCATCCTCTGACTGCCCAGCCAGCCTCTGCTCTTCCCCAGACTCCTCCACAACCTCCAGAGCCATACCTCCACTCCCTGTTGGCTGTTCCTCCTCTCCCTCAGAGTCCAACTCTACCAAGGGCATGACATCCATTGTGTATTGCCCTGAATAATTTTTAATGAAGTGGCTTTATAACAACGCAGATAGTCCTCGATTTATGATCCCAAAGGAGCCCAAATTTTCTGTTGTTATGTGAGAAGTGAGTTTTGCCTCATTTTACGACCTTTCTCGCCACACTTGTTAAATGAATTACTGCAGTTGTTTCGTTAATAGCATGGTTGTTAAGTGAAACTGGATTTCCCATTGACTTTGCTTGTCAGAAGTTCGCAAAAGGGGATCACATGACCCTGGGAGACTGCAGCCATCATAAACATGAGATAATTGCCAAGCATCTGAATTTTGATCCCACGGCCATGGGAATGCTGTAACTGTCATAAGTGTGAAAAATGGTCATAAGTCACATTTTTCAGTGCTGTTGTAACTTTGAATGGTCACTAAATGAACAGTTGTATGTCAACTGACTACCTGTAAAGTGATCAGTTTTGTTTAGGTGTGCTCTCTGGTTTTCTGCCTCAGAATGAAACTGCTATCTGGTTTTCTTTCTTTTTTTTTAACCAAACAAATTCTTTATTTAGTTTAGTTTAGTTTACTTTATTGTCATTGCACCTCATACAATGAAATCAAACACCATCTTCAGTGCACATCATGACCATGACCATGACCATGATCATGAAAATAAACACAAACACACATCCTTCACCCTCCATACATTGAACCGAAAACCCCTGACACCTCACCAACACTGCACTATACAGCAGAATTCAAAAGAGCTACTGCCCTGGGATAGAAGCTGTTTTTCAGCCTATTTGTTCTTGTTTTTATTATTCTGTACCATCTGCCAGATGGCAATAGTTCAAAAAAAAAGGGTTCCCAGGATGAGATGGATCTTTGAGAATGTTTTGAACTTTCTTAAGGCAGCAGGAGCTATAAAGCTCTTCCAAAGAGGGGAGAGGGCAACCAATGGTATTCTGGGCAATGATGTTAACCCTCTGCAGTGCTTTCCTATCTGCCACTGTGCAATTGGCATACAGAGATGCAGTAAGTTAAGATACTCTCTATGGTGCAGCAGTAGAAGGTCACCAGCAGTTTTTCACTCAGTTGTTGTTTTCTGAGAAGTCTCAGGAAGTATAATCTCTGGTGGGCCTTTTGACCAGTGCTGCAATGTGAGCACCTCAGGTCAGATCCTCTTTTATGGTAACACCCAGAAACTTAAAACTAGCCACTTGCTCCACTCGGTCTCCATTGATAAGCAAGGGCTGGATGTCTGATCTGTTCCTTCTATAGTCCACTATAAGCTCCTTGGTCTTATTGGTGTTGAGGACCAAGTTATTGTCTCCACACCACGAAAGCAACCAGTCCACCTCATTTGTAATATTCATAACATTATAGAATGATTCAAATTAATTCCAGTCTAGGCTTTCCAAGACTTTGTAAATAAATGTTTGATGTTCAAGAAGGTGAAAACATTAACCAATCTGAAAATGCATAACTACTATAGCTCAAATTATTAATATATAGACAGCAAACAAATACAATTTTCTTTCCAGGAAGTTTAACTGACATAGCAAAAATCGCTTAATGTAATAGTTGTTAGTACTAGGGTGCTCAGTACAGTAAAAATAAATTCATTTGAGTTAAGAAGTTTACAGTTATTTGATAAAGCTTTGAGACCTTAAGACGATCAATTTTAAACAGCAAGGAAGATTTTTTAAAATAATAATTTGATTAGTTGGCCTGATAAAGCAGTGAAATACTGAATTTCGTAGATAGAAAAGTATCCCCCAAAATCAATTAAATCTTAGAAAGATGCGTGGGAAGAAAATGGATTGGTTTACACACTTCAAATATTGATCAGTTTTAGTTGTAATGTAAATCTTAAATGCATTTGGGTGAGTTTGGAGAAACATTTGCTGGTTAAATAAAAAAAATGAGTAAAGAAGATTATCTTCTTTAAAGATAATCTTTAAAGTAAAGAAGATTATCTTCTTTACTCTTCTATAGAACTGAAATAAATCCAAATGCTAGCTCCCTGCCAAAAAAAAAATACACCATCCTCACTTGAATCACTTTTAATTAATCTAAATTACATTGTGTAAACAGAAAACTTGGAAGTGGTGGACAGTCATGAATAGTTTTCTCTTATATATCCATTTTCTATTTCTTTGGTAAAACTAAACAAGAATGAAATGGGCAACTATCACTTCCCTAAATCTTTTCACCTTTTAACTTGCAAAAATCAAGGCTTTTTCAAAATCCTGTTACACTAATAGCAGAACATGATGTTAGATACAGTGTCTCAGATTTTAAGAGTAAGCTAGAGTGCTTCGTTTAGCATAACTAATAAAATTAACTTCTTAAACTGGATGCCTTAATAAACATTAAGGAAAGTGTCTTAGTAATCATACATCTAGGAAACACAAAATGTTCTTCCTCTCCCATGCTTTCAGTAGTTTGTTTCTTCAACAATTAATATGGTTTTTTAAATAAAGTTTTATTTGAGTTTTACAAAACATACAAATACAAATAAAATGTCTTTTTTGGAGAACAGCATGCTCCCAGGTTATCACTTCTCCATACAGACATAAGCTCAATTACATATTCATCTTATATATTCTAATTCATATCTTATAACTATTTTCACAGTTTTCTCAATAATTTTCCCCTTTTCTTTGCTTTCTATAACCTCATTTTTAATTATCTCATTTCTTTCTAAGTTCAATTACATATCTTATTCTAGTTTTCAATATCTTTCCAATCAATATTTTTACACTTTCGTCTATCCTGTTTAGAATTTCATATTTTCTTTTCTCATAAAACACATTTTCCCCTGTAGTTACTAGACTGGAGTATAACACCTTTGTATCTTTTAATTATCCATTCAAATCTTGTTTAAAGTTTATATTGTACCTTTACATTATAATTCATATTTCTATAACTATTTTCACAGCTTTATCTGCCGAATTCTGCTTGGTACATTCCCTTAAAAATACACACTAGGGTTCTTGAAAAAAAAAGATACACACACACACACACACACACACATATATACATACATACACACATCTGCATATATATGAATAACAATAATAAATAAAAATTATTCTATTCAAATTCAGCTCCAATATTTTCATAACAATCTTTCCATATTTTATTTAAATTTCATAACAAACATTGCCTATAAAATACATTTTCCCAATGTATTACAATAGTATAAATTTTATCTTTTAATTATCCTTCAACTGTTTAATTTATATTGTACCTTTACAATTATAACATTCATTTTCTAATCTTATTTTTTATAACACATAGCTATTATCAACCGAATTCTGCTTGGTACATTCCCTTAAAAATACACACTAGGGTTGAAAAAAAAAGATACACACACACACACACACACACACATATTTATATATACACATCTGCATATATATGAATAACAATAATAAATAAAAATTATTCTATTCAAATTCAGCTCCAATATTAATAGTCATAACAATCTTGTATATTTTATTTAAAAATTTCCATAACAAACATTGCCTAATAATATTTAAATCTGAGCCTTATTCTCTTGTCCCTTTGTTTCATTTTCATTACTAACAAGTGTTCCATTACACATCAATGCCAATTTTATCTATCACTTCAATCATCTATCATATTCTAACTCTTTTCTATTTCTAGTATAGCAATGCTATCTCCTGCCTTTGCAGAATCCTCTCTTTAAGTTAATTTTTAACCATTGTCTCTGTGTCTTTAAAATAGGTTTACCGTCCGCAAGGGAAGCCCCATGTAGAAACATTGCAGTAGTCAATCCTAGAGGTGACAAGCATGAGTAACCGTTGAAGGGCATCTCGGTCCAAATAAAGGCGGCTGGCGAACCAGCCAGAACCTGGGCAAAAGCCCCCTGGCCACAGCTCCCACATGCTCCTCCAAACCCGAGCTGTGAGTCAGGAGGACACCCAGGTTTCTCGCCCTATCCCGAGGGCAACACCTCTCCCCCATGACCAAAGATGGTACATCCATAAAGACCGAGATGCGGTAAGAACAGCCACTCCGTCTTGGTGGGGTTGAGCTGAAGCCTGTTACTACCCATCCAGACCATTACGCCTCCAGGCACGGGACATCACGGAGAGAGCATCACTGATCTGGCCTGGGGTGGAGATATAAAGCTGGGTATCATCAGCATACTGATGATACCTCACCCCAAAACCTCGGATGATCTCACTGCGGTTTCATGTAGATATTGGAAGGACGGGGCCCCAGGCACCGTGAGGGTCGGGGCCGACCTCTGCCCCCTGCCAACACCGACTGCTGGCGGCCGAAAGGAAGGAGGAGAACCAGCATAAAAGCGGTCCCCCACCCCAATCCTCTAAGCCTGCAGAAGGATACCATGGTGATGGTATGGCTTGAGAGATCTAAAGGACTAGGACAGAGGAAAAGCCCCTGTCCCGAGCCCTCAGAGATCATCCATCAGTCACGACCAATGCTGTCTCCGTGCTGTGTCCGGCCCTGAAGCCCGACTGATCTGGATCTAAATACTCAGTTTCCTCCAGGAACAAGGGAAGCTGCTGAACCCGCGCTCTCAACAACCTTGGCTAAGCGAAGGTTGGAGACAGGACGATAGTTGTTCAAAGCGGCGGGTCAAGGCAGGCTTCTTGAGGAGGGGCCTCACCACCACCTCTTTCAAGGCGGCAGGAAAGACTCCCTCACTCAAAGAAGCATTAACAACTGCCTGGAGCCAGCCGCCGTAACCTCCTGGAGGCATATACCAACCAGGAAGGGCGCGGGTCCAATAAACCGCGTGGTGGAAGACAGCCTCCGCGATCCTGTCCACCTCATCGGGGAGACCAGGTCAAACTCAACAGGTAGATTCCACCAGACTCACGCCACCCCATCATCAGACCACTGCCAATCAGAGTCCAAGCCAGCACGGTTCGGCGACCTTATCCGCCAGATGTGACTAAATTCCTCTGCTCTGCCCTGCAGCGGGTCATCCCCCCTCAATTGAAGGAGGGAGCGGGTCACCGAAACAGGGCAGCAGAGGCGATCATCGGCAGGCGCAATCAGGCGGTAAGCCGCCTCGCCGTCCTGATTGCTTCCAGATAGGCCCTAATAGGATGCGCAACTGGACACGGTCGAGTCCGGAATGGCTGGACCTCCATCTGCTCTCAGGCATCTTCTCCGCCGTTTCATCCCGGGCTCCTCGGAAAACCAGGGGCCCATCGGGGGTCTACGGCGAGGCCATAGAACAACAACCGGTCGGCGCCTCCGATGCCGCCTGCCAGAAGGCGGCGTCAGCGTCGACCGAGCTGTGGTCGAGGGAGGCGGGCAGAACCCCAGCGTCTGAAACCTATCCGGGTCCATTAGGCGTCTGGGGCGGAACCATCGTGTAGGCTCCTCATCCCAGCAGCGAGTTATTAACAATAGTCAATTAAATTATTATTCTTATTCAAATTCATCCTGTCAACTGATATTAATTTCATTGAAAATCTTCCATGTTTCTTTTCAATTTTTATACTTTCATTTTAAATCTTTGAGAGCCTTATTCTCTTGTCCTCTTTGTTTCATTTCATTACTAACAAGTGTTCCATTACACATCAATGCCAATCTTATCTATCACTTCAATCATCTATCATATTTTCTAACTCTTTTCTATTTCTAGTATAGCAATGCTATCTCCTGTACCTTTGCAGAATCCTCTCTTTAAGTTAATTTTTTAACCATTGTCTCTGTGTCTTTAAAATAGGTTTATCCCTTTAATTCTTGTACGCTTTTCCTGTTTCTCTATATTTTGTTTCTGTCCTTTATAACTTCTTTTCCTTTCCATCTTCCCCTTCTTCTTCTACCTTCCCTTTTTGTTCCCTTTTCTATCTGGTTCACCCTTCTGTGATCCTCCCTTCTGTTTCTTCCAAATGTTATAATTACTTTTCAAGTTATTCTTTTTTTTGGTTGTTGCTTCAGATCTTAAGTTGTTTTAAATTCATATTTATATCCCGCCTTCTGGAGACTCAGGGCAGCTTACATAATTTTTGGAGCACAACTCAATGTCTCAGCAATCATTCAGTATATGCCTGCTTATTACTAGGGCTTTTTTGGTCCCCCAAGCGGCATTTTTACAAAGTCAGCTTGTTGCCCCCAACAATCTTAGGTCCTCAATTTACCTACCCTGAGAGGATGGAAGGCTGAGTCAACCTTCAACCAGGTTTTAAGATGGATCATTATTTCAGTGCAGTTCTGGGTCACATCACAAGATGTGTTGACATTTTCATGTCACATCCCCTGAAATGTTGACATTTCTCCTACAGAACCTCACTCACTATAAGATTCTCATCCATTTCAATAACTGATGCAGAGATTGTGGGGAGGCTAGAAAAGCTGGGTGCAACTTGGTTGTCAAACAGCAATCTTAGCCAAAATCATGGCTGGAAAATTCCTCACACTAGATATTTTACTGAAATCCAGATTATTTTTGCTTTTTTTTTCATCTTTCTAGAAACAGAAACCTTTACAAATTGGGAGGGCAATAAATATTTGAAGAGTTCAGTAGGGTTTTTTTTAATGACTCCTGCAATCTTTATTCCAACTATGAATGTAATTTCCAATGATATAATTCTCGACTCTAAGATACCTTGACTCTATGCTTCTTAGAAAATGGAAAGCATATAACAGTTATTCCAAAGGTGGTTTTTCCAAAAGGCAACTGGATTTTGTTTTTCCTTGAAGACATTTCAGTTCTTATCCGAAAAGCTTCTTCAATTCTGACTTCAATGAGAAGTAAAACATCTTCAAGGCAAAAGTCCAGTTGCCTTCTAGAAAAAGCATCTTGGGACAATCATGACCTGGATGACTGAGAATCTCTATTGACATATAACAGTTAATTATTGGATCAGAATAGTCCTGGTTGAAAGAACACCACAAGAAGGAAGCCCTTTGCTTGAAAAAATATTTGATGAATGATTGACCAAAAATTTGACAATTTCCATAAGCCTTAATTGATATTTGTATTTATTCCTAGATGGTAATTAGAGTACTTATTTTCTTAGGTCCACATTCACTTCTGATGAAAAGTGTTGTTGAAACATGTCAATACTACCCCTTAACATGTTATTTCTTTTTTTTTGCCTGACCTCTCATCTTAAATGTCCCTGTCGTCTCTCTTCTTCTTCTTCTTCTTCTTCTTCTTCTTCTTCTTCTTCTTCTTCTTCTTCATTATTATTATTATTTAAGAGTAGCACTGGGCTTCTGCCTTGGTATTATGCCAAGCCCGAACAGTTCATTGACTTTTGCAGAAATGGTTTTTTAGCTGGGGTAGACAACCTCTTTCAAGTCTGTAATCTTCCTTTTCACTTTCAAGTCTCTAATCTTCTGGCTGATTATAGAGACAAGCAGTTCAACACTACAAAGGCTTCCGTGCAAAGTTCATTTATTGGATTTTATTAGGCATCCTCAAATATAACTCACAGTTATGTCGAGATTCATATTCATTTTGATGTCCGATCTTTGCCTCAATGGTCACCTCAATAGTGTGAAAAGATGGTTATCTTCATCCCATAGCATTATACCAAGGGAAGACTCCAGCACAATGCTGGGGTCCAGATAATAATGCCCCAAAACTCCCTCAGCCCAATCAGAGCTCAATTCAGTGACCAATCAGGATTACAGATGTGACCACATGATATGAACTACATCTCCCAAGAGGAATTAACTATATTTCCCATGAGCATTCCCTTAAGGGGGCAGCTCTCATTCCCAAACTAACTATATACTGTCTAACCAGCACAACTTCCTTGAAATCAGAATAAACAGGGGCATTATTTTTTATTTTGCGTTGTTTTGTTATTGGATCATCATTTTAATGATATATGTATGTCCTCCATTTCCTTCTTAACAGCACACACATCTTAGGGTTATGACAGCAACCCCAACTGCTGGGATGGCCACTAAGCAATGCAATTATTCATGCTTTCTGACTGCATCATTTAGTGATGGAAATCCCAGTGCCAATTGCTGTCACGACGTGAAAAATATCTGTAGCAGAAATCATTTTGTTTGAATTCTTACAAGTATTTTAAAGGAGGAATGAGATGAGACTTCTAAAAGTTAAACATAGGAAGGCCTTAGATTCATGGATTTTATTTCCATTTCTTGTTTCCATTGCTTTTGAAATACAGACTTGATTTTCAGCTCTGATGAATAATGTGTTTTTACATTCTGTTCTAATTTACCTTGAAATAAAAGTGTAAAACCGTACAATATGATTTAAACTATGGACAAAGCATTTCCTTCAGCTCGCCTTTTGATAATCCTTTCAATAAAATGAGCGGTATTCTCAATAAGAGATGTATTCTGTATTCTTTGCTCTAAGTTTTACAAGCAGTTTTAAACCCCATGATAGTGCAATTATGTGAGCTACTTTTAATTACATTTATATGTAATATAATGCACTTATAAGAAGTGGTTTGCTAAAAGCCATACTGTTTAGCTATTGTATTGCAGATCTGGTTTTTTTTTAACTAAATTGAATATGTTCACGGTTTCTTAACAAAAAATTAAAACATCTCTTTCAAATATAGTTCATCTTAAGCTTTTGGTGACAGTATAATTTTACAGCACTTAAACCAACCATCTGTACTTAGTTTATTGAAAAACATGTATTTCTGTTTCCATGCCATCCATTAAAAACATTGGGTTTATTTCAACTTTTAAGTTACCTCTTTGTACATTATATGACTGTTCAGCTATTAAAATATTACTTTCTTTTACTGCCATATGCTTAGTTTCCAAATGGCTGTGTGGCAATTTTCATTCAGTTTGGCACTTTTCATTCTCAAAACTTTTTTATACTTTCAAGTTAGCATGATATGTAGAACAGCAGCTGGTCTGGTCTATTTCCTTTCATTTATCTGTCCCCATTTATCTGTATTTATTTCCTTTGTTCATGTTTATGTTCATACCTATACTTGTTTCCTTGTACATGTTTGACAAACAAACAAATAAATAAAATAAGTAAATTTCAAGCAATTAAAGGAGAAATTAAGGAAATAAGAGAGGTAAAGTGTGGAGAGGAAGGAAGAAAGGAAGGAAGGAAGGAAGGAAGGAAGGAAGGAAGGAAGGATAACACCAGAAAACACATTTTTTACATGGCTCATTATAGTACATATCTTAAGACTATTATAATGCTATCCAGGAAAACTCATAGAGAAAAAGAAGATGAACAAAACGAAGAAATAAAAATTGCTGTTTTGTACTAGAAAAACATTGTTCCAGAGCGATGTTTCAGGAGAAATGAAAAGGGAAATCCTACCTTACTTCAGGCACTTTCTTATGAAGTCATACTATGGGGAATTTTGGAAAATTTCTACAGAAGGTTTCATATGAGCATTGCATTTTAACATTTGGCATACCAGGGTTTTAGAATTCACCTCAGAAGAATAAAGAGTTTGGGGCACATACATTTAACCACACCAATTTATGAGATTGATTACAATAATGCATCAACATTTTTACAAGGGATAGTCCAAGTTCAAGCCAAACATAAAATAAGAGCTTCATTGCCCCCCCACAAACACCAGCTGTTGTTTTTGTCATGGCTACACCTAGTTTTTTATCTTGCCCCTTTCTCCTTTTTAGAATGGAATCTTTAACATGTCATTCAAAGATCAAGTAGGGCTCTCATTTAAATGTTGCAAACCACTGATCCAGAGTGACTAACAAATAAGGTTCTAAATTGAGGCTATGACTTTCCATGAATTTAGCTACTTCAATAGAAGATCAGGCTTAGCTTATGTGCTCTTGTGATTCAGAACATTCCTGTCCTTTTTGCCCTCTCGCTCAAAAAAAGTGAGAACATTGTGGCAGTGTTGCTGAAAATAAGAATAGCAAACCAACAGCGTTCAATAATATGGATCTAAAAGGGTGGACAATGTATCTTTCTAGACTCCTTCAAATATACCATTATGGTTGGTATTCTTAAATTTCCATTTGCCTGAAATGCCACAAAAATCCACTGCTTTGTAATGAAGCTGACTTCCTTTGAAGGATGGGTGAAGAAACTTTACATGGTTTTGTAAAGTTCAGATGGTGAACACATAATATAGAATACAAATGGAAGTACAGATAGTCCTTGACTTACGATCCCAAAGGAGCCCAAAATTTCTGTTGTTAAATGAGACATTTGTTCTGTGAGTTTTGCCCCATTGTATGAGCTTCCTTATTAAGTGAATCACTGCAGTTGATAAGTTAGTAACTCAGCTGTTCAGTGAACCTGGTTTCCCCATTAACTTTGCTTGTCAGAAGGTCATAAAAGGTGAACCTTGGGACACAGCAAACGTCATAAATATGAACCAATTGCCAAGCATCTGAATTTTGATCACATGATTATGGGGATGTTGCAGTGGTCATAACTGTGAAAAAATGGTCACTTTTTTCAGTGCCTTTGTAACTTTGAATGGTCACTAAATGAACTGTTGTAAGTGGAGGACTACCTGTATACCTGTGATGACCCAGGGCGTGGCACAAAGGCAGCACAGTCAGATAAGTAAGGTAAGTTCCTTTAATACCTCCAACTTTGCCCTCAATGTCCAGTTACCTTCGGCTGGAGAAAAAACTCTCCCAAGAACAGTCTTTAAATGAAGGAAATTCAGTCCAAAAACAAAGTACATATAAACTGTAAATAAAAATCCACACAAACCACACTGCAGCAATTAACTGGACAAGGCAGAATAAGGAATTGCAGACTTCAAAGGCCAACAAACACACACAGTTGGGAAGACACCAGGAACCCAGATAAGCCTCAACCATAAAAGATAACTCACAATTTGCTTCCCACGAGTTGCTGTGCACAAACTCCCTTTTTAAACAGTGTTCCCTGCTGCAGCTAATGAAGGGAATCAGGGCTCTTTCCTCTCCCATAAGCCATGCAACTCATGTTGCTCCCTTCTCCATTCCTCCCTAGGATGAAGAGGATGTTTGCCTGGATCTTCCTCTGAATTCCCTCTGCCTTGTTCTACCTCTCCCCTGCTCTGCCCAGCTGGACTTTGCCCTTCCCCAGTTTCTTCCACAGCCACTGGGCCACACTCCCACTCCTTGCTGCTTGGCCTCCCCCTTGGAATCAGATTCCGACAGGGGCATGACAATACCATTCCACCAATTAGGAAGTCCACTATTTGACATTAGGTCCCTTACGAGAAGGTACTTTTTGTCCTCCCTTTTGTTTCTCTAAGACAAGTTTGCTACAAGTCAAGAGAACTTCTCAAATCTCTAATGGCTTAGCCTTGAAAAATCTCTAGAAGTCTACTAATTATTAATAACTGTTGAGAAAAAAATAACTGCTTACGTTGCTCCATTTACATGATACCTTATAGACCATTATTAACCTAGCCGCCATATCAGTATTTTGCTAGTTTATATTGAATATTACTGTACAGTTTCTTGCTTAATCCTCAAACGAAGTGGGACAGTTACAATGAACAGCCTTGGTCTTTAGAAAACAAAATGCCATGGTGTCATTTCTATCTTGTATCATAAAAACATACTGCTAGCATCTGCTTATTATTTTGCCAGCCTGCTGAACTGACACTTTATCCATCACATTAGCAAGATTATAATGATCACAATGTGCAATCATGACATTAAAAGGATGCTTTTCTGTGTCCCCAAACAGGAGTTTTTCCATCCATGAGTGAGGAAAAAATGGTGTCACAGTATCCTTAAATCACATTTTTATATTGCTTACGATCCATTATAACTCATAATTACTGGAAAATAAAAGGTTATGTATGTTTATAACTAAACATTATTCTAACTTAATGAACACTTTAATAGTAGGTAAATATAAATTAATGGAACTGAAAACCTGTTTTTGCCAGGGTTTCTCATTTCAGTCCTTTTGCCACAATCAACAGGGAGAGAAGTGTTTTGAAAGTCAGTCTTGGGGGAGGGAAGACACTTTTGCCAGAATCCAAAGCATAATGTGGATTTAGCAAAGTAAATAAAAATGTTCTGCATTAGCAGATCACTACAATAATATGTATATTAAAAGAATGTTCATAGGTTCCTAGTAGAAAATTCTTCTTTTAACATGTGGAAAGTTGTCAGTGCACAACATAAGGCCAGAAAGGAAAGGCACAAAAATACAAAGGAGCAGGAAAACCAGATATGCTTGATGACTCTGGGGGAAAAAATAGACAAGTAATACAAACCAGGCAGTTGTGAAAGGAAGTTGTCAGCTTATCTAGGTAGATGAGAGAAGAAATCAAAGTCATGTAGACTAATATTACTATTATTATAAAGCAACCATTACATCATCTTGTTAATCTGCAAGTCTGATTGTGTTTCTCCCCACCCTCTCTTTATCTTTGTTGAATACTAGGAAAGGTTTTGTCTGAGATACTTTCTCTGGCTGCAATTCTGGCCCAGACTTAGAATTCTTTTATCTGACTGTTGCTGTGGTAGCAGCTGTTCCTCCTGTTCTTCAAGTCATTCCTTCTGCCTATTACGTTGGCAATATATAAGTATAATAAATGGCTTATTTTGTGCACAGTGTTAGCATCCATCCTTAGGGCACGTTAGAGTCCCATAAAAATGTAGAGGTGCTGGAATAGTCATAGTAAGGTCATTCCATAGTATTATCAACAACTACATGTTGGAAAGGTCACAGTTTGATTTACAGTGCTTTCTTTGTCATTCCACTGTAGCATTTCTTGAAGTATGTAACCTATAACCTTGCCTAAATTGGGTCTCTTTTGCATTCCTTTGGCAGAGGACCCAGTGATCACTGTAGCTAAACATGCCAATAAAAGATGCTATGTTGCATATAGTTCCAAATGCTTTGGTCCCTTATTTAAGTAGGCATTTCCCCCACAAGAGTCAAGCATAGCCAGCGGGATTGAAAGGTCAATAGCTGGACCAGTCTGCTGCATTCAGAACATCCTTGAATTTTCTTACGTTTGCAGTTTCTTCCCTAGCCTTCGTCCTCTCTGATCCAGAACCCGTTTAGAGATAACATGGTTGGGGTGGGGATGCGGGGAAGTGATTGGGGATTCTGCATGTGTGGGTAGATTACAACTCTGACAGATGTGTCACCAGTTCCTGTTACTGACAAGTAGCCAGCATTGGATTCATCTTTGATCATCTGAAGTTCAAACCTTCAAAAATATGTTAATCGCTTCATTAAATGGGACTCACTCTGTCACTCACACATTTTTCAGCCATCAATATATTGACCTAGCCACATCAGTATGACTTTCAAATTCCGGATGATATTCTATAGTGTGGGATATACCCGTACTTGTTCCAAATTAATTTATTTCCAGAATGGCATGTATTTTATTAAAATATATGCATGCTATGAAATTGTTCTCTTATAGTTTTATACTAAGCCAAAGGTTGATCTTGACATGTTAAATAAACTACTCCATAACAAATAGGGCACACCCATCCATCACTTTGATTTATGTTAAATTCAGCTGAAGAAAAATAGTAACCAATTTCTGTTTTCCTATTGACTTGAAGGCTTTTTTTAAACCCTGTTTTGGTCAGTTTTCTGCCAACATTTGAAAGCCTGGAAAATATGTGTTAAAACTATAGCTTCTATAGTTTATAAACTATATAAACTTCTTGTCATTTACATGTTCTAAACTTTTAATCCTAATTATAGTTGTTTGCAATTTCATTAGGAAAAAAAGTGAAGTGTAAGCTTTCTTTTTCAAGTAAAACATGCACAGAGTTTATACTACATGTTGCTCAGTTTTCGTGACTCACCTGAAAAGCTTAGTGTTCTTCTAATACCAACTAGTCAGGTAATGGCACATAAATACCTTATTTTGAGGATTTGCTGAAGCATGTTATTATCTATAGCTCTGGCACAAGATGAAGATCTAATTAAAAAATAATAATATTAGACATTTTAAACTTCATTTGGATTCAATACTTGCAGATAGATAGATAAACAGATGATAGATAGATAGATAGATAGATAGATAGATAGATAGATAGATAGATAGAGATCGATAGCACCTATGCTGAATTTTTATTATGCAAACAGAAAACAATAGCATTTGTTGAAGGGCATCAAACAATTACGTTTTAAAGCAATTCACCCTGTACCTAGTTTGAAATTGTCAGCAGTTTCCATTTATTAGTTTTTAATTGCCTTGAGAAGCTGATTTGCCTTGAAGCAACAGGAGCAATTAACTTCCAGCATATGCTAATATCATGATACTTTAGAAAAAGGCTTCAGGAAAACTTTAAAAGTTTCCAAATAATCTTAGAAAATAGACTAAAAAAACCTATAAACATAAACACACCTATCATCTCTAATTCCATTTTATTTCTATCTTCCCTATAAATCCTTAGTAAGACACTCATATAACTATTACTGATGTTTCCACAAACTAGATCTCTGCATTGCAGACCAGCTGTGTGAAAATTCTCATTTTCCTAAAATCTTTCCACAGTTTGACATGTTAGAACTCCTTTCGATAGTCACTGAAACACATGTTGGCTTTGTGGCAGTATTCTTGGGCTTTTGTCGGACACAAGCAACCTGAATCACTTAAGAATTGTCTCAAGCAGAAGTTTTATTGTTAGCTACCAAAATGTTACAATAATGTTTCCAGATTGACTGCATTTCCTTGGAAATAGTCAGATGTGGCTTCAGGGATTCTATGCGGGGTCAGAACCATGCCACTTTCTGCAATGCAAGGACTCTAAAGTTGGCCCCCTCTTAACACCTCCCTCAAGTCTAGATGGAGATGCCTCCACAGCCTTCTCAATTCTCCAACATGCATTAGCAGTAACTTCTCTTGTTCTTCAGCCTTATGAACACTTGGCACCTCCTTTCAACATAGCATCTTAATCTGCATTGGATTCTCCTCAGCATTACTGTGGTAGCATATGAAATTAAAGAATCTGGTTCACCTTTCTTCAGTATTGGTATGTAGACTAACGTCTTCCAATTTGTTGGCCATTGTGTTATTTTCCAGATTTCAGATCAAATCAAATAACTTTATTACAACCATAAAGACAGAAAACAGTGACATAAAACCTATATTAAACACTGTGTGTATGTATGTACATACTGTACAGGTAAGATATATAACAATGAGGGGTCGCTCACATGGTAAGACGCTGGGCCTGCGCACACTTAGGTCAGCAGCTTAGCGGCTCGATTCCTGTGAGCGAATAAACTGCGGAAGGGACAAGAAAGGAGCCTCTCCCGACTGCTTACCGGCATTCAGGTGTCCCATGGGTAAAGATAACACTGCCCAAAATTTTTTCTTTAAGAGGCAGCCAGCCACCGCGGTGATCCCTGGCTAATACACGCTATACGCTAAATAAATAAATATAACAAGGAATAAGAATGAAATACAGAATATAAAAGTCGAGGGGAATCACATCTTCGCTCTATAGTTAAGTTTTTAAACCTGTTTGTCCTAATAATATAGTCAATTTGATTCCTATCTGCACTGCCTGGTGATGTTCATGTATATAGGAATCATTTCTGTTGTTTGATAATGGAGAAAATCTATGTAGTTGCTAAGAGCTGATACTGACTTAAAGGCACATAACCAATCAATCATTTGTTGTTTGAGGAATGTGTTGTCAATGATCAATTTTTAGACTAGCAGAAATTGATTAATCATTCTCTTATCTCTTTTGTTTCTTAGGCCATGCAATCAAATTCCTTTTCCTCCTTACTATTTCCCACTTTCCAGTCTCAAACCACGAGCAGCATATCTTGCTTGCACATTCTATTTCAAATTAAACGTGACCATACAACTAATCAGCTCTGAATCAATGGTCGGAGCATAAATTTGAATAATCATTACATTAAGGGCTGACTACAAAGTCTAACTGACCTTATTTAGTCATTCACTAGTTTACAATATATACAAGTGCTGCATTTGCTATAGCTCTCCTGATTATGAAATCAATAATCTTCTCCTCTTCTTCTCCTTTTCTTTCTCTTCTTCTTTTACTGCTTTGGGTATTGAAGGAGATTCAAAATTCTTCTGCTGCTATTCTGGCGGCCTTAATCATTGTTATTTGTTCGAGCATATTGAGTGGCATCTTTTGCCATAGTCAAGGTCAGGAACAAGAACTGCTAGGAGTTTTAGAAAATACTTTAATGCAGTTAGAGCATTATAACAGAAATTTTGAAAAACTATCAAAGTTCAACTCTCTAGTTCAACTTATATCTAACCCATTGAGTTATTTTGAGTTTCTTTCTCAGGTTTTCTACTTTTCCAGCACCTAGATATTTTTTTTAATGGCTCCACATTCTCCCAACCCACGTTCACATCATTCAAACTGAGGAGCTGTCATCCAGCACTACATTGTCAATCATTCTATCATGCCTGTACAATTGTTTTTCTTGTAAAGTGCCATTGCCTTCTTGTGCATCTTTGCCATTGTCATTAGAATCATAATCTGCTTTCAGTATTTTCATAGATTTCTACTGCCTGATATTCAGATGTTTGATAGCTTTAGCTAGATCAGACCAGGGGTGACCTGTTAGGAACCATACACTCTTGGAATACATTGCAGGGGTGGGATTCAAATTTCTTAACAACTGGTTATGTGGGCGTGGCCTAATTTGTGGGTGTGGCTTGGTGGTCATGTGACTGGGTGGGCATGGCTTACTGACTGGGCATGGCTAGGTGGTCATGTGACTGGCTGGGTGTGACTAGATGGTCATGTGATGGGTAGGCGTGGCTAGGTGGCCATTTGACTGGTAAATCAAATATAAGTAGTCCTCGCTTAATGGCCAGTTGCTTAGCAAGTGTTCTAATTTATGACTGACCTCCCCAGAGTGACTTGACCTGTTTTTGGTGTTTTGACAGCCATGCACACGCACACGCACACACGCACACACACACACTTACGACCAGTTACAACATCCCACACAGTCTTGTGACTGAGGTTTTCTATGTTTTTTGCCAGTTTCCAACAATTCCTTCTGGTTTCTGGTTTAAAATGCCCATTGGGGAAAATGGACTTGTTTAACAACCAGTGTTTGCTTAATGACCACAAGGTTCACTTAATGACCATGGTGTTTGCCTAACCCAGGGACCTGCAACCTTAAACACTCAAAGAGCCATTTTTCTGTTTTCTTTTAAATCTCTCTCTGTGTGTCTCTTTCTTTCTCCCTCTCTTTCTCATCTTTCTCTCTCTTATATATCTCTCTCTTTCTTTCTTTATTTCTGTTTCTCATTTCTCTTTCTCTCTCTCATCTATAATTTAAGATTGGAAGCTGTTTTTTTATAATAAAAGTGGTGGCAAAAGGCAAGTGGGGGGGAAGGCAACCGGCGCCGCTGGCAAAAGGCAAGTAGTATGGGGGAAGGTGACCAGTGATGGCAGAGCCTCACTCACCCAGGGAGATCAGTTCAGGCAGGGCCACAGTGGAAGGCAGGCAGCAATGGCTAGCCTGGAGGGCGTGCAAAAGCAGGCTGCAGGCAGAAATGTTGTGCATGTGCACGATGTCTTGCATGTGTGCGATGTCATGCATGCTCATGATGTTGCACATGCACAATAAGGACTGACTGGGCAGGAAGCAGAGAAGCGGGCGGAGAGGGGTGAGGCCAGCCAGAAGCCCGATTTACCGGTTCTCCGAACTACAGAGAATCATAACAACCAGTTCTACCAAACCGGTTCGAACCGGTAGAATCCCACCCCTGCATTCTTGGTATACTTTAGTCAAATCTATCACCTGAAGTTATGATAAGAAACAATGGAGGGGAATGAATCAAGGTGAGAAATAAGGAATTTCCTGACATAGAACTGTTGGAAGTTAAAAGCCACCCCTCTCCTAGAGAAATGAAATATTTTAAGATATATTAAAAAGGCAGAATATTTCCCCTAAAAGAGAAGTAGAAACTCAGAGGGGCCGAAACACAGCCTCTCTACCTTTGCTAATAGGCCATTAAGGCCTGGGCCAGTCTGTTCTACATAACAAAGATTTACATCCTTCAGGCAGACCCATAATAGGAATCCCAAAGCCCTTTCATTACATCATCATCCAGCAAAGCTCAACCAAGCCTGGGACTCAGGACAGCCTACAGAGTTGCCCCTGCATGGCCCCATGGGAGTCTGACAACCAATCAGAACACAAGCTCAAATTCAAAGCCCAACAGAGGGCATAAAACTCAGGGACTCTCAGCATCCCTTCCTTTTTTTTCTCCCAGGAGCTCTAAGGCATGTGATCCTGTCCACCATTAAACCATCTTTCCAAACAGCCTCCATGTTTCCAGTGTCTTTTTCCCCACTTAGAACTGAACCCAGAAGGATATTTTCTTCCAACAGAACAATTAACCAGTGGAATAACTTGCCTCCAGAAGTTATGGGTGCTCCAACACTAGAGGTTTTTAGAGATTGAACAACCATTTGTTTCTGCCCAAGCAGGGGATTGGACCTCCAAAGTCCCTTCCAACTCTGTTATTCTGTTATATTCTCTTGCCCCAACTCCAGTTAGATTGTGGAGGGCCATAATTTGAGGGCATCAATAACACCATTCCATTGAAAGAAAATTTCACATTAAGTTTTGTTCAAAAATGTTTGCTAGAATGCCATCTCAGAAAGGGCATTTTTAAGAAGCAATAGAATGAGAGGAAGAAGCATTCACCCAACCTGGCAGAAATGCTGCATTTCCAGAGGCAACTTGCATCTGTACAAAACCTTCCCAGATCAGGTCAAAGCTAGGGGCCCATCAAAAAGACTGAATGGAAGAGGCAAATTCCAAAGGAATTGGAATGCCAAAGGCTGATTAATTAGAGACATCAATCAAGGCAACTTTCGTTAAAGATAAATAAACAAGCCTCTGTAATTCAATAGCTGATAAAGGGCAGCATTGGTAGCTCTGGTACATATCAACAGTTACTATGGCAGACTTTTCATCAGCCATAGAAATATTTGCCGGAAGGTGAACACATCAAGGAAAGGCTGCATTGCTGTCACGTGAGTAGGAAGCTTAAGTATCTAAAGGCAACTGCAGAACTAATGTCAATATTACATGCAAAAGTACTCTCAGGCTAGTAGGATATACGAATGCAAACTGGGATGAAAACATAGAAAACAGAAAATTAATCAATGGATTTTTTCTTCCTATGAGAAAGTGGTTAGTTGGGCTAACCAAAAAAAAGTAAATAATTGCACTCTCATTTTTAAAATCAGAATACATACAATACAAGCTTATCAAGATCTAGCCAGTTTATTATATATTAGGGAAATTTTGGGCTTTGGCATAGATGTAATTTGAAGTTTCCAAGTATGATATTTCCTAAATAAAAGTTATCCTCGTTTTTGTTTTGCATAACTATGAGAAGAATACTCTTTGAAATAAAAATTACACACTTAATTTAGAACTTCTTGCTTCATGCATTCTTTCTACAGTGCAAAGCTATCTATTATCCAATAATCTGACCTTTTATTTATACTCACTCATTAAGATTTAAGTAAGAAAAAAGGAAACCTGTCAGATTTTAAATTTTATGCATAGAACTTACATAGGGAATATCAAGGATATAGCTTGAATGTTTATGGTTTGGCCATTCCAGATCGAGTGCAATGTGTGAATTAATAAGAAATAGTCTGAAGATACTTGGGGCCAAAACGGGTAGATATATTTTTATGATACAATGGAATTAAATTTGATTGAAATATTGAAATTCATGTAAATCTGTGCAGATAAAGTAGGATATGTGGTAGCAACTTGTTAAGGCTACCAACACTGTGAAGTTCAACAGGAGGTTTGTAAGGTCATCCAAAGGCAGAATCATAAAGTATAAAATTTGGAGGTTTTGCTGCTGATATTGCTCAAACTGTTGAGATAGTAAAGCAGAGGTGGTATTCAATAGGTTCTGACCAGTTCTGGAGAACAGGTAGCAGAAATTTTGAGTAGTTCGGAGAACCGGTGGTAACCTTCCCCCTGGAGTGGGGTGGGAATGGAGATTTTGCAGTATCCTTCCCCTGCCACGCCCACCAAGCTACACCCACTAAGCCCATGCCATGCCCACCAAGTCACCCCCACAGAATCGGTAGTAAAAAAATTTGAATCCCACCACTATAGTAAAGCCTGCTTCTTCTAACCACCAAATTATTGTATTGTGCTCCTCACAGTCTATAATGCTAGCCTACCTCCAAGAAGACCATGTGCAAGTAAGAAGCTGCGGAGTATAGAGAGCCATGGAAATAGCTTTGAGGGAATTGTCTGTGGAGATTCTCAATAATCCAGGTCATGGTTGTCCCAAAGGTGCTGTTCAAAAGACAATTGGGCTTCCTCAGTTTTTTCCTTGAAAATGTTTTGCTTCTCACCCAAGAAACTTCTTCAGTTCTTTGAGGGATTTAACTATATTTCCATAGAGTACTGTTCTACTCTTCCTATGGAATCAGTTTTCTGATATGGCTTACTTCACAAGGCTGACATAGAAAGCAGAGATACTTTGTATTAACTCATTATGAGAATTATTTTAATTATCCTGTTTGGAGTCATTTATAGAACTCTTTTGAATTTGTCCCAAGGTAAATAGGAAATACATAGTAAATAGGAGCTTTCTTTCCCAGCTTTTAAAGGTTGTGAGACATATGTGAGCTACTAGGCAAGCAGTGAAATTTTGACCTAGAATATCATAAGAAATTTCTCATCTACCACCTTTTATTTCCACATTGCTTTCTTTTTCATTGTTTATTCTATTGTTCCATTACTTTATTATTGTTGTGTTTACACTTCTTTTCATTTGTCTGTTTTTATTGTTATAAGCCACCTAGAATAGTGTAATCCCCACATAAATAGAGCACCGCTTAAATACCACTGGCATTTACAAATTCACCATCAGTCCATTGCAAAAGGCAGCGTTACTTGAAACAGCTTATATCCATACCTCTAATATTGTCACACATAAACATCTCCCTATCCTAGGGAGATTAGCCTCAGAATGTGGGTGTAGTAAACATCTCAGTAGGGACCCTCCCTAGTTTTGTGGGTCGTAAAGATGATAGGGGAGAAATGTACCTTCAGACTTTCAAGATTCTGCTAACATAATGTTATAATAAAGTAGATCTAGTACTTTTTGTTGTGTTTCTTGTCTGGACTACCTCACAACACAGTCAAAATCCTTGAATCAATTGATTGTAGCAACTATTATAGGGATTTTAAAATATTATTTCTCTGAATAATTTTGTTTTGCAATATAGGTAATTACAATATGTACTAATAAAATATGGCCCAGATGCTTTATCAGCTTCGGATGTCCTGAAATATATGGAAGTTTAAGAAATGCTTTATTTGAACTAAAACAAACCTAATTTTACATAATACTTAGAAATGGTTTGCAAATTAATATTGATAATAGACCAGGTGTACTGAAAGTCAGATCCCATAGATCACAGTCACAATATGTTTTATTAATTTTTTTTAGAAAAAATGTTACCATACTCAGGGATATTTAAAGGTCATGTGTCAAATGAGTACGGGTTTAGAAGAAAATGGCAACCCATTCAAACCTTTAAAGTAATTTATATAATAGATTGGCTATGGGACCAGACTTTGTTCATGGGCTCTGACTCCTAAATGGCATGTCAAATAAAGAACTGGACGATCCAATTGAAAACTACCCTTTCAGAAATATAAAATATTTTTCTTATAGTCTAGACATGAAGCAAATTCATTAGAAAAGCTTGTTCCATGTTTATTGGACTCACCAAGGAATTTTTTTAAAGGGTTGGATATTGATTTCTTGTACTATCATTGCAAAAAAATTGAGAGCTCTCTAATTCTTCTGATTTAGTTAAATCTATGGCAATTTTATGGCTTCAAAGTATTACTTATGTTAATATAAGTCTGGGGACAAATAGCAAGAAGATTTAAATGTAATATTGAATAATACAGTATTTCAGAAATATAGAATCTGACATTCTATAAATTTTTTGCTTTGTCAGGCCTGAGGTTTGGAAAAAAAGAAATATTCCATGTGGGTGGAAATAAACATATATCTTTTATGTATGAGAGCCAGTTTGGTCTAGTGATTAAGGCACAAGACTAGAAACTAGGAGATTGTGAGTTCTAGTCTCACTTTAGTCATGAAAGCCAGCTAGGTGACCTTGAGCCAGGCACACACTCTCTCTCAGCCCAACTAACCTCACAAGGTTGTTATTATGGGGGAAATAGGAAGAAGAAGAAGTATTAGATATGTTTGCCATCTTCAGTTGTGTATAAAAAAAATAAAGGTGGGATATAAATAATACTTTTTTTAAAGAATGTTAAATGGTTTCATGAGATATGTCTTCTATCAAATTCTGAAATGTCTTCATATTGTAAAACAAGAAGTCTTAGCCATAGCTATAAGGTCTGGATTTAATAATTTGTTAAAGGATTGAGCTAATTCTATAATATAAACATGGGTGTCTCACTGGAAGTTTTTCAGCTAAACATTTCAGATATAAGAATTTAGTGATTGTTGGTTTATTTTTTAAACTATCCAGAAGTTTAACTTAAGAACCTGTCAATGAAAATGAATAAAAACTACACATAGCATCCCATGAGGTATAATGATGAATAATAGATCATAGTTTGCTGGGGTTAAGAGAAAAGAATTTATCACTCATATGTTTGAATCAGAGGTGGTATTCAGCAGGTTCTGACCAGTTCTGGAGAACCGGTAGCAGAAATTTTAAGTAGTTTGGAGAACCGGCAAATACCACCTTTGATTGGCCCCTCCCCATCTATTCTCTTCCTCCCAAGTCCCAGCTGATTGGCTGGGTCTTTTTTGGTTGCCCTGCACAGGAGAATGGAGCTGGAAAGCAGGTTGGGGCATGGGGAGGGAATGGTATTGTGCAGTAACCTTCCCCTGCCACGCCTACCAAGCCACGCCCACCAAGCCACGCCCACAGAACCGGTAGTAAAAAATGAATCCCATCACTGGCTTGAATATGTGACATCCAGCTCCAATGGCTTGCACTAAAATGACCTGGCAGAAACAGATGTTAGAACTGTCAATACACTCTTGAGAAAGGCCAAAAAATGCTAAAGAAAACTCTTGTTTTCTTCTTATAAAGCATAGTGCCTTTCTTTTTCAATGTAAGAAGAAAATTATTGCATACATTTCCATCACAGATTCATGGGAAGCCTCCAAAGAACTTGTGGTTCTAAACAAAACTTCAAAGAAATGTAAGTCTCACCACAAAGGCACAAAGTACCTCTTTATCTCCTACTCCAAGATGAAAGTGTCCTACTGAATGGATCAAAACAGAATCAGAACAAAATCTGTAATATAATAGTAGCTCCCTTCTTCCATTTCCATCCAAGTATAAAGACACCAAGCAGTCCAAAGAATCAGCAGTTTAAAGTTCAAAACATCAAACACCATCTGAGGCTGACAAAAGACATTTGGATATCTCTGTACAAGTTACCCATAGTGAACGTGTGATCCAGACATCAAACTACTTGAACTCTGTTGAATTCTGTGTAATTAAAGCAATACATGTCAAAATATTCATAAATTGTCACAAATTGTGTCTATTTACAACTTGGCCTCCAAGTTACAATTTTCTTTGCTCTTAGGTGTCTCTATAAGAATGGATGTGGGTATATAGATGTACACAGACACATATACAGTGACTCAAAACTTTTCAATACATTCGCAATATAATAACATGCACAGAACACAAAGGAGATTGTAGACAGCACAAGCTTTATGTTAAATATCTTTGTTTAGAAATGCCTGGGGAAGGGGATGCCTATAAACACATCTATCTGAAACTTTACTTGCTTTCTACAAAACTAGACTTCTGGTTTAATCAGCAATGCTGAACCTTTGGGAAGAAGAATGCTGTGGAATTAGTCTTAGTTTTAGGCTGTTGTCTCCTGTGTTCAGGTTTGTGGCAAGATATTAGTCTTTTTTTATCACCAGTTTTCTCTTTCAGTAAAATATGTGTTCTATAAATGCCCCAACTTATTTTTGCAACCTTCTGCAAATGGACAGTTTCTCCCATGGCAGCCATTGTCTGATGATAACCATTATATTATCTCAAAGGCTGGAGACCTCTGGTCTATTATTCTCTAGTGTCTACAAATGCAATAAAAAAAACTTATATAGTACGAACTACAGAAAATTTCCAGGAAAAAAGTAGAAAAATTGGCACTTATGTGCAGCATGTGGCGTTACGGGGAAAAAAATGACAAAAAGAATTTAGCTGGCACATATTATTTCTTTGAGAAATATAACGCACCTACTTTTCTTTGAAAAAGGAAATGTGTGCGATTTAATAGTTTAGCTATGTGTAGAATGTGTTTTTTCCATTGCATCATATTCAACTGCGAATTATGTATGTGGGAATCTAAACAGTATAAATAACTGATCTAAACTTGATGAGGAAGAATATGTACTTTCTTGAGGCAGCAGTAAAAAAGAAAAACAAGTATTTTGAAGCAGCTTTACATCTTGCTTCTTGATATACAGGGCCTTGGTGGTGCAGGCTGTTAATAGCCTAGCACTTAGTTCCAGCTGCCTGTAGTTATTGCAGGCTCGAATCCCACAAGGCTCAAGGTTGACTCAGACTTCTATCCTTTCGGGGTAGATAAACTGAGGACCCAGGATTGTTGGGGGCAATAAGCTGACTTTGTAAAAATGCCGCTTAGTAATAAGCAGGCATATACAATGGAAGGAAGGCTATTGCTGAGTGCATTGGATTGTATCCCAAAAATTGTAAGCTGCCCTGAGTCTCCGGAGAAGGGCGGGATATAAATATGAATAAATATATATATATATAAACTCACACTGTTCATAATTCTTCAGCAGATTTCTCACCCCAAAGGTCAACGTATAAATAATAGCAGCCTGAGATATTTTCAGTGCTTGTTTTGAAAGTACCTTTTATGAAATGAGTGTGATAACATTAGTATAACAAAATATTGCTATTTTTCTCATTCACTGGGTATTAGTTGCACAATTCTGGACCTGCTTTAAAAGATGGGACATTAGCTAATCCAAGTTTACATGCTTTTGGATAATGTAAAAGTTATTTTGCTACCTTGTAGTAATGAGATGGTAACACTTAAGATTTTGATTAAAGTTTAGCCCTGCATTCTAATCCTGCTCGACACCTTCAGTAATTACAAGCTATTACAACAATTAAAAACTTGGTTTATTTGCACAGATTTAGCTTTATAAATACCATTTTTATAAAATCAGTTTGCAGTGATGCAGCACATTTGTACGTGTATCTAGTCACTCTAGTGACCCAACTGTGAACTTCCCCAATCCTTCATTCGTAATTCAGTAGCATCTTTAATAGAGTGGTCTAAATAATGCCAAAAAAGGTAAGTGCAGAACAGCAAAAAAACAAGTTCCCTTCCAGCACACCTGCTGGTATGCTGATACAACAACAAATTCTTTATTAGGTTTGAAATCCAAATTCAGATTACTCAAGAGGACAACTCTGTTCCTGACATCTTCTCCTTGGAGGATACGGAAAAGCAACGTTTGTCCATTCCTTCTCCCGCCTAGGTTCCACAGAGCTGATCTGAAGCTAACAGGAACAGTAGAGAACTGGTATGAAGAGCTGAAGAATCTTCAGGGTTATTTACTGGTAATCTTTGACTTACGGCTTATACCTGGGACCAGGATTTCTGTTGTTAAGCAAGGTGGTTTTTTTTCCAGTGCCATTGTAATTTTGAATGGTCACTTAACAAATGTGTGATGACCCAGGGTGGGATACAAAACAAACACAGTCACAGAAAACAGATGAAGCCCCTTTTATTCCTTCACTTTGCTTCCAAGCTCCGAATATTCTTGACGGAAGCCAAAAAAACTCCCACACAAACAGTTACAACTAGAGGGAAAAAGCAACACAAACCAGGCAAGATAAGGGCTGGAGGACATCCACAGATAACACACACTGGGAAGGATGCCAAACTCAGAGAGGAACCATAAACTAGATATATTTCCACGCTTTGTTTCCAGCGTTCGCCCATACGCAGGTCCGTACTCTTATTCAGTTGTCACAGCTGCAGCCCATGATCCCAAGGCCCACTCCTCCCGAATAGACCATGTCTCTCCCTTGACCTCTCCTCCCTGCGTGCCCTAGGTTGGATAGGGGATGGGTCCTCCTCTGACTGCTCAGCCAGCCTCTGCCCTTCCCTAGCCTCCTCCACAACCTCCGGAGCCACACTTCCACTCCTTGTTGGCTGTTTCTCCTCTCCCTCAGAGTCAGTCTCCACCAGGGGCATGACAAAAGGGTTGTTGATCAGGGACTATTGTACTTCTACACCCTAACACATGGCTGTCAAACTTCCAACCCACGGGCCAGATGTGTCACGCACTGGCCATGCCCATGTCTGGTTTAGCGAAGGGGAAAAAATCCCAATATGTCATGTGATGACATCATGACGATGTGAGTTTGACACCCTGCTCTAACAGATTGAGTCCCTTCCTTGAACAGATATTCTGTTTGTGAAGATTAGGTTAAAACTCAACCTAATGTGTTTCTGAATACCATATGTAAAAAATGTGAAGGAAAACCAATGCCACGTTGTTCTGAGGGTACTGAGATATGAAGACAGACATATGTTTTTGTTCTTATTTGACAGCAGAATGGATGTAAGCATTACTTTCTTCATGACAGGAAATAATACATGGTTGTTCATGTTCTTTGATTAATCTACAGTTTAAAGCCAGCAGATAAGCATAGATAGCTTGATAAGTTTGATTTATGGTGTATTGAATTAAATATTTGCATGTTGTATCCTGAATTATGATGATTTAGTCAACGGAAAGACAAAAACGCATTTTCAGATTAACTACATTTTCATGAGTAATATATATCTATTTTAAAAGAAGCAAAATACTAACAATCCTCATTCAGCTTTCTAAAAACTGATTTCATGCAGCATTTCCCTTTCTTCTTACAAGGAAATAATGCACGGCGGAAAAGTTCAAGCATGGTAAGCTTGAAAAATAGAAGAAACTTGGATTCTTTATATGGGCTTTATATGCGTTTATGTGAAACAGGTAAATACCCAGCTGTAGAAAGTTCAGATTTTACAACTGTGATAGTTTATCCCTGTCATAAATCAAATCGATTGTTCAAATAAAGAGATAGTTATCCAGAAGGGTTAGATCTAAGACTTACTGCAGATAGCAAGCCATAAATTACTAGCTTATCTCAAGTTGCCAGAGCCAACACATTTTACTGCCAAGGATCAACCAAAAAAGGAAAAGTGGAAATATATTCTAAAAAGATGGAAGTTTCCTAGTTTCCTACCTACAATATATACAACTATTCCTAGGAAAACCAAATAGAAAGGTTTCAAATCAATACATTCTCATTTTATTGTTAAATAAATAATATACACTGGGAAAAAACAACAAATGTAAAATTAGATACTTTGTAAGGAATTAGCGTTGACTACTGGGCTCCAGTCAATTCAGTCTGATTTGACTGGTATGTACATATCTTTATTAATTGTAACTGAACCACTGAAACAAATTAGATGCATAAGCAAAGAGCAAAACAAAAGGCTTTGGAGCTTCCCACTGCCTACAGCAATTTGGATTGATGCAAAAATCCTCTGCTCATTCTCATTCAAAGCCATTTCTTGCCATCAATATCATCGCTGTGGTTACTGCAAATACCAACGGAAGATGATGCAGTAACTATTAATGAGATCACAATGTCCTTTTACAAAAGTAGAAGCTGACTGGCACTTTTTGGTTTATTTTACTGGTGTCTGTCCCCCTACTTCGCCTGTAACAGGTAGTGTTCTGACCCACGCCCTTTCCCAACAAATGAAGCATAATCCAAAAGGAACAGAAACCTTGTAATGCTTTTACAAAATAATTAGCTGTGATAAACACAAGTCTTGCCAAACTGTGCAAGACTTGCCAAAAGATAACAGACAAGAAATAATTTGCAAAATAAGAATCTTCAAATATAAACTCAGGATACTGGAATGTCCACGAAGCTGGAGTTTCAGAACGTCTTTGCCTTCTGCAAAGTACGTTTGTTTCACAACTTTTATCTTCTTGAAGGAGGGGCCATTATCTTGCAGCCTTACTCCCGAGTTGCCTGTGCTGTTGTAACTGCTCTTTCCTCTGAGCAATCCTGAGCACATGCGCACTTAGCACAGGCTCCTCAGGAACCTCCTCATCACTGCTGCCAGCCCCCACAATCTCTGAAGGCAGCAGTCCACTCCCTAATGGTCCTGGCTCCTCATCTGAGTCCTCAGTCTCCTCAGCCATCCGCACCTGCTGCTGGCTAACCACAACAGGTAGACCTCGACTTACAAGCCTTCATTTAGTGATCATTTGAAGTAACGATGGCACTGAGAAAAGTGACCAGTGGTGGTATGCTACTGGTTCGGTCCGGTTTCAGTGCAAAGCTGCACATGCGCATTAGGTGCATGCACATGTGCATGTGATCACCGAACCGATAGTGGAACGTTTAGGATCCCACTGCTGCTTTATGACCATTCTTCACATGACTGTTGCAGCCTCTCCATGGTCACATGACTGAAATGCTGATGCTTCCTGCCAAGCAATGGGGAAGCCAGATTTACTTAGCAGCTGGGTTACTAACGGTGATTCACTTAACAAAAGTGGGAAGAAAGATTGTAAAAATGGAGCAGTACTCACTTAACAACTGTCTTGTTTAGTGACAGAAATGTGGGGCTCAACTGTGGTTGAGTACTAGTATAAAGTATTTCATTAGTCTACTTTGTAAACCTGTTGTTGTGATTCGCCAGCAGCCTGTGCAGATGGCAGCGGAATTGAACAGTGGGGAAGAAAGGGGATCAGTCTGGGAGTCTGGAGAGGACTTGGACAAGGGTCCTGCATCCAATGCAGAGATGGGGCCAGGACCATCTGGGAGTGGGGTGCTGCCTCCAGAGCCTTTGGAGTCTGGCAACAGCGAGGCAGACGACCCAGGGGAGCCTGTTCCCAGTGTGCGTGTGTGCAGAGCTTCTAGAAGGTGACAGCATCTGAAACAAAAAGGGCGACTCGGGAGTAAGGCTGAGAGGTGAATGCCCCTCCCATCAGGTATAAAGGACAGGCAAAGATGATGAAACCTTTGCAGGAAGCAAAGTAGTTAATTCGGTTTGGATTCATTCTTGAAGCTCTTTGTATTTCAGTTGGTATTTTTTTTCTAGTTCATTTGATACTACCATTATTGGCAGCACTTCACAGAAAAGAAAGGTGGGTGCTTATCTCAAGGGACTGTTTGAGATTAATTCCGGCTGGGAATGAAAACAATTCCCAGCATTGCAATAAAATAAGACTTTTAAAAAAATAAGCATGTGTGTAATTATGGTCTAGGGAACTTTGGTCAGAACACCTGTACACATTTGCATGAGAGTGTGGGGTTGCAAAGAGAGAGGCTCTAACCTAGGAAGAATACTTGGAACTGGGGAGAACAAAAAGAAGTCATTCAACTCAAAACATTTTCTTGGTGATGAGCTATTCCTCCTAATCTGGCATAAATTCTTCATGTAGATTATTGAATGATTTACTTTCCATCCCCCAAGCAGCCAGGGTAGAATCTTTTAGGAATATAAATGTGTTTGAAGTTAACTGATGCACAATTTATCTTCCCTTCATTTCCCAAATTGAGATATCTTTCTGTGTCGAATTGACTGAGCTTTGACTGGAAGTAAAATGTGTTCTGTCTTGAGGAAAACGGCTGACTGTAGTTTAAGTAATGAGAGGCCCGCTTTAATTTCTATATGGGATCTGGAACAGTTGTAATTCAAAATTGCACTGGGTTCTGTGCTTACGATAGAAAATAAAATATATCACTCCCTTGATACTTAATATCTTCCACAGACGTCTAATAATAAATATTAAAAATTTGCAGTGACATGAATGGCTACATTTTTATAACGATAAAAAATAGACACACTGGCTTACTGTTCAAAATTAATTATTGTAGGGAAATAAGCATCCCATAAGGGGATTGCATTTCCACATCAGAGTGACTTCATCTTGCATCTTTAGTTTGCCCTTGTTAAACTTTATTTAGTCTTTTTTTTAATTGAATTTATAATCACTTAATAAAAACATTTCCCTCCAATGAAGGTTTTTCTCTTTAGATATATAGGCAGTCCTCGACTTATAACAAATCATTTAGTGACCATTCCAAATTACAACACCACTGAAAAAAGTGACTTGTGATCAGTTTCCACACTTACAACTATTGCAGCATCCCATAGTCACATGATCAAAAAAGGTCATAAAATGGGATGCACTTAACAACTGTTTTTGCTCACCAATGAAAATTTTGTGGTCGTATTTGAGGATGCCCTGTATATTTCAACATCCCTTGTCTTGTAATATGAAGAGTGCTAACAATTAGAAGATGGTAGCAATTATTAATTTATGGGTGTCTGCTATATGTAATCCTAGAGTTATGACGGCAATTGAGATTAGGATCGCCATTGCTAAGCGATGCATTACAAAGCATGACATGGCAGCATTGCTTAGCAACAACAATCCCAGTATTGCCCATGTAACCCCAAGACTGAGCGGGTTTAAGTAAAGGCCTCATGTGACCATAACATGGGAAAAAGAAGGAGTCCCAGACAGGAGATTGGGTGGTGTGTGTGTGTGTGTGTGTGTGTGTGTGTGTGAGGAAGAATGTGCAGGTACCATTGGTGGATGGGTGGGCCTAAGGAGTGCAAGTGGTGGGTGGGTGCCACGGATGGCTGTTAGGGAATGTTGTTGAATGTTACGGGTTGTCATGTCCCCATTGGAGCCCGGATCTATGGAAGAAGACAAGCCAGAACTGGAGCCAATGGAGATCGAGGGGGCAGCTTCGTTGGCTTCAGAGGAATATGAGGAGGAGTTGCCGAGTCAGGCCAGGGCCTTTCAGGATTGTAGGCAAAGAGGAATGGGGATAGGATGACCAAGAGAGTCTAAGCCAAGAGAGAGGGCCTTGGTGGTGCAGGCTGTTAATAGCCTAGCACTTAGCTCCAGCTGCCTGTAATTATTGCAGGCTCGAATCCCACCAGGCTCAAGGTTGACTCAGCCTTCCATCCTCTCGGGGTAGGTAAAGTGAGGACCCAAGATTGTTGGGGGCAATAAGCTGACTTTGTAAAAATGCCGCTTAGTAATAAGCAGGCATATACAATGGAATGAAGGCTATTGCTGAGTGCATTGGGTTGTATCTCAAAAACTGTAAGCCGCCCTGACTCTCCGGAGAAGGGTGGGATATAAATATGAATAAAAATAAAATAAATAAATAAAATAAGCAGTGAACATGAAAGATGGAGCTCAGGCGATGAGCAAGGACCAGCCTCTCCTGATCCTCAAGCATGGAGAGTGGAGAGAAGGCAGGAACAGTGCAGGCTGACCTGACTACTCAGGAGGAGAGTGCCCCGCCCCTCTCCACAAGGCACACCTGGGGACTGGAACTTGTTGAGACACTGTGTAGAGGGGCATTTGTCAGGAACAAATGCTGAATTCATGGAGTGCTGTGTGCTGTCGCCAACATTGGAAGATCCCTGGACTTCTTGTTTTATTTCTTGCTTGCTGGATTAATTGCCTTGTTTTTTTGCTTCCTGGACTAATTGACTTATTCCCTTGCCCTGCTAGATTTCTTGTTTTGCAGCCATTGTGCTCATAGTGTTGCACTGGACTACTTGCAGCCAGAGGCCGCTGGATGTGTGTGTATGCGTGTGTGTGTGATCACTTTGCTCTGGGACTTGCCAGAAATGTGGGAGCATTTGTGGTACATTTGAAGCAATAAAGAGGTGGTTTGAGCTGTCAGCTGACTGAGTTGCCTCTGTGCTGTGCTGTCATCACACAGGTGGCCATTAAGGAATGTAGGGGGGAAGGCAGATGGTGCTGCCCTGCCAGGAGCAGCTAGGAGTTGTCTACACCATGCACTATTACAACTGCCACCAGGCATCAAGGCAGGGAAGTTTCTGTGATGCCTTCCCCATGTGTAGCTGGGATGTGTGACAGTGATTCCTGGCAGCTACTCAACCAAGCTACTCTCACGTGGGTCATAAAATGGGGCAAGATTCACATAACAACTTTCTTGCCTAGCAATGGAAATGTTGGTCTCAATTGTGGTTGTAAGCTTACAGTAAGGCCGTAGCCATTTCCCCTGATTCTAACCTTTTCTACTCTTATCCCTAGACCAATGGTGGCTAACCTCTTTAGGCTCCTGTGCCAAAAATTGTGCGCGCGTGTGTGCCAACACCCAGAAGGCAATGCGTGCGGAGGGCCCCCATGTCCCCTTCACATGCACACAAGACCTCCTCGTGTGCCCCATGCATCTCTGTGCATGCGTGTGCATCTCCCATGCACCCCTCCCCCTGCGTGCCAGATGTGTGCCAGATACCTGACAATCATGTGTGCCAGATACCCAACAATCAGCTGGCGTGCACACAGCATGCACCATGCACAGTGGGGCTCTTCTGGGCGACCTCTCGCATGCCGGCAGAAGTGGCTCTGCATGCCAGTTCCAGCATGTGATCCCATAGGTTTGCCATCATGGCCCTAGACAGTTGCCTTAAATTGACTTTATCATCTGGATGTGACACTGCATGATCTGGTGAAAGAAATATTCTAACATTGTCTTTATCTTTAATGGGTGGGATTGTGGCAGCTCCACATACTTTCACTGAGATGTTTTATTTGCACTGGTTATGAGACTTTTGCATCTGGACAACCAGACCTAGACTGTCAACATGCATCTTTACTCAGAAAACTATCACCGGTGCAATATGTTGACTGCAAATTTTAATTTTTCATCATAGTAAAACGAGTGACTGCCATTCAATTTGGAGAAATGCCTTCTCAGCGTCAAAAGATGTCATTATCACAGGGCTGGCATCATTTTTCATCTTAAAGAAGACATTAAATAAGCACAGCAAATTCATACAGGCGAACCTTCTGCACTAAACATAAAATAAAAGCTAAAGTTGTTCAGGATGAATTATTTTAACACTTGCGCTTTGACTCAATTGGCCAATAACTTTTCCATCTTGAACCAAATGGGTGTACATGACCCACATTCTTAGATACTTTCAATATTGCTATAATCAACACACAATGCATCTTGGGCATTATCTTTAGGTCAAGAAATCACCTGCAGATTCCAGGCTTACGTAGGCAGGATACAGCAAATCCTAGCTTTTGAGAGAAAATCTCTTTTTGGAAAGCTAATGTGCCTTTAGTATTAACCAACAGATTGAACAGTGTGATGCTATTCTAGAGGAAGAGAGATGGCAATTTATTCACAGATTTCTGATACTATCATAGCATACTACTATCATTTACTGCTACTAAGATGTGACTAAAATTAGGAATACAAGAAAACTGCCATACTGTGCATACACAGCCACATTTTATAACAACTTATTTCAAGTTGCAAAGTAGAATACATCTCACTTCTGTGTAGTGTATCATCCAGATTACTTGAATTGTTTTATGTACCCCCATCATAATAATGCCCTCTTAACACAAACCGGCTAATCAATGTAGTAGAAATTTCTTGAGCTATCGTTCCTTCTAATTTCTGATAAGCTGTGTATGTAATAAATTTATTTTGTGCAAATTTTCAAAACTCCTGTTTGTATGTGTGCATCATGAGATGAATGTACCCAAGAGGATGTAATGTAAATAATATATAGATCTTTTCCCCCTGAATTTGCAGTGAAGATAAAGTGATTACTTATTAATAAATGCAAACAAAACTATAATAAGGAACATTAGAGCACCTACTTGCCAGTCTATATAGCATTTGTTGTGGACCTGACCCCAGTGACTCAAAGATTTCTCAGAGAAAATATAATTTATAGTTTTTCCTTGAGATTTTAGGCATTTGGGCATGTAGAAAAACTGTCCAGATCTATTAATCTTTCATTGAGCTCATAATTAATCCTCTTCACACTCATCAACATATTCAAATAACGTAGCTGCAAATGATTCCATAATTAGGTTTTTAGAGTGTTTGGTAGGTTGAAACCACACTCAGAATCTGTGCTTGATGCTAGAGATTACACTTCCAAATCCATCCACTTTGTCAGATCCGGAAAGTGTTTATTTTGATGTGCAAATATTGCAGGTTCCATTCAGACCAATTTGCTTTTGATTTTTTTTTCCTCTTGTAAGCTTAAAGTCACTGTACTGGTTAACTGTGACACTGTTTTTTAATAAGGATATTTGTTCTCTTTTGAAAATGAGAAACCAATCTGTTCAATTCCAAAACTGAAATTGCACTGTACTACAGTGTAGTAAAAACAGACAACTTCTGGGCTTCATGCTGTAGAAATTTGTCTGTCTCTTGGACTCACAGCATGCTTGTGAAAGTAATTACAGAATTAGTATCCACTTAATGGTTTTCTTGAGAGCTCGTATGTGGGGAAAAAAGCCTTAATTTTATCAGATTATGAAATTGAATCTCCAAGATATTGTCTTCTGATCCAAGAAGTGGAAAGCCATTTTTCCAAAGCAGATTAGATAATAAAGTCAGAACTGACAAATATTAATCACAAGTTGTAACATTATTCTCTATTCTATTATTGCAGACTTTCTTTCTTTCTTTCTTTCTTTCTTTCTTTCTTTCTTTCTTTCTTTCTTTCTCTCTTGCAGTATTTAGAAATTAGATTATCTTTATCTTGCTCAAAGTGTTCCAAAAGATTGTTGTAGTTGTAAATAATTGCTTGCAGGGAAGCATGTCTAGACAGTCAGCACACTTTCCCGAAAGGTCTGAAAGCTAGTGATTCACATTCAGAAACATTCCCTAATGATTGACTTTTGCATTTTGATTCTTCTATGTATTTCTGGAAGACCTAAAGAACTATTGCATAAATTCTATTAAGGCTCCAGTGTCCCTGATCAGCAGCCTCTTCTTATGCATCAGAGAATTGCAAACCTTCACAATGTACAAAGTAATGTTGCTGGACTAAGTGACTAGAATAACAGACTAACAGAATTGGAAGGGACCTTGGAGGTCTACTAGTCCAACCCCCTCTTTAGACAGGAAATCCCATAGCATTTCAGACAAATGGTTGTCCAATCTCTTCTTTAAAACGTCCAGTGTTGGAGCACCCACAACTTATGGAGGCAAGTTCTTCCTCTGATTAATTGTTCTAACTGTCAGTAAATTTCTCCTTAGTTCTAGGTTGCTTCTCTCCTTGGTTAGTTCGCTTCTCAAATTTCTGCTGTGTTTTCACAACGTGAGTTTTCCTAGTATCACATAGGCGTTAGACATGATAATCACTTTTTTTCTTTAGGTAAGCCCCTTTTTTAAAATAAAATTCTTTGTTGCAATAAAATCACATGCTTACAATTGTAATATTCCATCAAATGAGGTCTTATTTTATTTAATGAAATAGAATGCATGCATCTGATTTATAGTAGAGTTACCAGGTATTTGTTGATGTGAATGGCTGTGCTTTCATCAACAGCTGTTGACAATGCTGTTTCATCCAAGCTATCACTCCGTATAATGTTGCTGATAATTTTGAAAAATTAAAAAGCATAATTTTACTCCTCCAGCTTTCTGGTACATGCACAAACTTTTCCATATGCTCATTAATATCCTGAATGGAAAGCATCAAGCTGTTCATTTTGATAGCCAACGAAACTTTTGTCACTGAAAATCATTATTTCTTCTGGGTTTGAATGCTTCCATTTAAGATTAATTTTATCTTTTTTCCTCCTTTTTGGGATAGTCTTCTAAGTTACATGTCATGTAATCCTTCTCATAAATTTTTTTTTTGCTAAATCTCTGCTTGTTGTGTGTATGAAATTTTCTTGACATTTTAAGAAATCCAGAACTATGCATTTTTCCCATGTGATGTTCCCCAGGAATTCGGTCATCTTGAAATACATACAAACAGTTCCCAAGTAAACACTATATTGGTTTGTTGAATTAAACTCAACATGTTGTACAACAGGAGTGTCAAACTGGTGGTGGATGTGTCATGGTAGGCCATGCCCACCTCAGCTCTGCAAAAGGAAAAAACATCACCAAACGTCACATGACAGCAACACGACGCCACAAGTTTGACACCGATGTTGTAGAATTTGTTGTAGAATAAAGGGACTGTTTGATTGTTCTTCAAACTTTAGCAACATTTTGGAGATGGGTTTTCTATATTTCTTCTTCTTTTAAATACTCCTGTACTGTGATGACGTAGCTTGCTCTCAAACGCAAGATAATTCTCTAGTTTTCCATAACTTCATGAATGAGTTCTTTGCCTTGCCATACTAGAAGTACCAGAAGTTGATCAGATTCCTAATGATGTTCCCAATTCCATCAATCAATCTTGTTCAGGGGTGGTATTAGAATAAACAAAATGCTTAATAGGAAGGATCCAGCTGCTGGAAAGTCAGGCCCTAGGGTAGGAATTGTAGAAGCAAGTCACTGAAAGAGGATGATTGAACCAAGAGGACATTCCCATGCTGTGCAAGTAGGGCTTTTGCCTATTAGAATGTGATTGATGTGGATTGCTCAGTTTCCGGGTATTCCTGTATGCATGTGCACATGAGCACAAATTAGAAAACACATTGCTCTCAAGTACTACAGGGCAAGCAGATCTCCAAGCCAATGAAATCTCAGGTTCAGATTTTCATCATCATGCACTTTATTTTAGTAGTTGTTTATAAGAGATCTACTTCTTTGAGATTCCACCTAGCACACTACTTGTAAATTCACAGCTGATAAGTACTCACTGCTATCAGTTTTCCAAATGTAAGTTTCTAACATTTTAATCCTGGTGGCTCCATAGTTGGAATGCAGTATTGCAGGCAAACTCTGCCCACAGTTAGAAAATCGATCCAGATAGGGCTCAAGGTTGACTCAGCCTTCTATCCTTCCAAGGTCCCATATTGTTGAGGGCAATACACTGACATTAGAAGCCACCCAGAAAATACTGCAAAACACTATGGGGATGGTTTTTAAGGTTTTATAATGTTTGGACTTATAATCTAATTTAATCGTTTTTTAAGCATTTATTGTTTCCTGTTTTAGTTGTAAGCCACCCCGAGTCTTCGGAGATGGGGCGGCATATAAGTTCAAATAAATAAATAAATAAATATTGCTGTTAACATTATTTAGTCAATTAACATTAACATATTTCTCTTGTATCTAGTATTCAGACTAAAACTTCAGTGAATTTTTTCTGCCACAGATCCATTCTCATAACTAACTGATACAGTGGTGGGATTCAAATTGTTTTACCACTGGTTTGGTGGGTGTGGCTTGATGGACATGCTTTGCATGTGCACACGCGCCTTGCACATATGTGTGGCAAATGTGTGCTTCGCTTGCGCACAGAGGCTTTCCTACTGACCTACTCCTGCACTCCTGCACTCTTGCTGTGTCTTTAACAGCTGATGCGCGGCAATCCGCTGTGCCACACAATGCAGCTGAGCTTCAAAAGCAGGAAATAAAGATCAGTATGGAGCTGGAGAGGGCGGGTGGGTCCAGCAGCTGATTGTTGGAGCGAACCTGTTCACTCCCAGATGATCTTCGAAGCTACCGGTTCAGCTGAACTGGGCCGAACCTGGTGGAATACCACACCTGAACTGATAGTTGTTGAATGCCACTGAGCTTGTATCAGTGATCATGGTGCATGCAGGGACAATATCTCAACAGCTGGCTGTTGGAACCCCGAAGAAAGAGTCTCATTCAGCAAGCAGATTCTGGTCTGTAAGCAGCAAGACTCTAAAAAATCATTTTATGGATCAGTGGATCATTATGATAAATACTTTTTTATATATATACTATACTATACTATGCTATGCTATACTATAAATACTTTTTTTAGTGGAGAGGAAGTATTTAAATACAGATAGTTCTCAATTTATGAGCAGTCATTTTATGATTGTTCAACTTGGAAACAATCCAAATGGCCCTGGATAAATAGCAATAGCACTTAGACTTATATACCACTTCAAAGTGCTTTACAGCCCCCTCTAAGCGGATTACAGAGTCAGCTTATTGTCCCTAACAATCTGGTCCTCATTTTACCAACCTCAGAAGGATGGAAGGCTGAGTCAACCTTGAGCCGGTGAGACCCGAACTGACAAACTGCTGGCAGCCAGTGATCAGCAGAAGTAGCCTGCAGTACTGCATTCTAACCATTGCGCCACCTTGGCTTTTGCTTTACAGGCTGCACTCCAATCATCATAAAATGTTGTGCACTTTTTTTTGCCAGTTTCTGGCAAAAAAAATACTCATTCCGAAGATGTTTACTTAATGGCCTTCAGGAAAAGTTTCAAAACACCCCACACCCCCCCAGGATTGGTCACATAATGATTTGGGTTTCTAGACCCACTTCTGCTCATAAATTGAGAAAATACCTGTAATGTGGAAAACATTATAGAACTCTTTCTTGAAATCTCTAACTACCTTCACAACACATACCCCAGTGTTTGTACCTCAGATATACAGAGAAACCCTGTTTTAACAACAAACTAGGCAGAGGGAGAAGTCCTATTTCAAATGAGAAAGTCCATCTTTGTGGTGATTTACAGTACATTACTTGCATGATTACATCATTATTTACATCATTATGCAAAATTTTATGGGTGCTAATTCTGTTATGTTGATAGTCCATCACACTAAGCTTCCTTACAGTAGATAATGGAAGGTCTTGCAAAAGGTAAATGGGTTCAAGCCCATCCGACCTCTTTGCACTCTCACACTGTGTTGAAACACTCAGCAGCTACTCTGAGGAAGAAACTTATGAACTAGCATTTTGGAACGAACAGTATCAACATGCTAAGGATTTCCATTTAAGCAGAAAATGTAACATTAAGACGATTTAATTTTTTGCTAACAGTTTTGGTGGCAGCTTTTTTTCCTTCTTGATTTTGCAATGCTATCTGTTGATATGTTTTGATTAAAATTAGGAGCAATCTGGGAAGCTAAGTTTAGATGCCAGTATGAATTTCTTAAGGTCAGAAGAAGCTGCAGTTCTCAAGAAAATGATCCCCATACATGGAATTAAGATTTTCATGTAGGGATGTAAGCAAAGGGTAGGAACAAAAAGATGGACAAGGAAAGCAGGAATAGACTTGGCCAGTTAAGGCAAAAGGAAGGAAACCAAATCCTTTCTTGGGAAGTTTTCTATGTACAGAACATCAAAAAGGTGCAGGAGAAAATACTGGGGGGGAGGGCTTTTCCATCTTCCCCGAGCCTCAAAAAGTAGAGATAGCTAATGCATTTTTTAAAAAACATCTTTGCCAATTATAGGCTTTGAAGCCTTTGAAGAGAATTTATCTCTTGTCACCAGACATTAACAGCAGAGACCAATAATACTCTTAACAAGATCCAAGCAAAAGTTTCTACTCTGCAGGATCAATCACCAGCCCATGAAATGGTGGTGCTCCTTAGTCACAGTGCCTTGAATAATTGCATTAGCTTTCTCAAATCTCAATTAAGTGGGAAGAATCTGTATACGATTGGTACAGAAGATACCACTATTCAAACTCTTTGGGCAGGGTCTATGGAAATGTTTTTAGACATCTACCTACACTACCTGCTGACTTTTTAATTGAAACTGGACATATTAATAAAATATCCGTACTGAAAAGTTGAGAGGTTGGGACTAATTTAATTATAGTTGGGTTTCTGCATCTATTACACAAAGACAAGACTGCACAGATTTAGACCAGAATCGGTGAACTCTTAGTGAGAATGGGGTTTAAAAAGAACAAATTATTCCACTTCCCTAATTTTGCAAAATAAGTGCTTCAAAACTGGAAATGTTTGAATAAAAAATAAACAATCTTTAGCTAAATCTTGTAAGTGCAGTACTCCAGGTCTTCCCTGCTCATCACTTTCCAGGGGAGGGAATTAAAAATTTTCAGATCCTGTCCTTGACTGAAGCTTTCCTAATGGAACTTCAAATCAATGCCTCTCTTTTTTCAGCTGCTTAATATTCCAGTAACCAAGTAACATTATCATAATCATTTCAAAGATTGGAACTTTAGAGTAACCCTGGTTTTCACTCTTAAAGTTTGGTTACACATTTTATCTTTGGTCTGGACAATAGTGTTTTGTCTCAACTCCTTTTCTTCTTTTTCCTCTCTCTTTTTCAGTTCTCATAAGCTTGTTTAATTTTCTTTTGTTTAAAGTGGTTCTTACATGATTCTGTATTAATATAATGCAAGGTATCACAACGTCATGTCAATTGAAAGAAGTACGTTCTTTTCCCTTTTTCTTTTATTGTGCACTGTATTTATTATTATTTTTTAAAATTAGTATGGGCATGCAGACTTTTTAAGGTTATTATGAAATACTAGTGCACAATGTTGGAAATATTACGTTTTTATTCTAAGAGTGGAATGTGTACCTTTAACCCACCTTAAATTGTTAAAAGTCAATGTTTTGCTTTGGTTTTCCAGGACACTCATTTAATAAATACATTTTGGTTAAAGACTAGATTGGACAGATTTATTGATTAATACTTTGAGCAGACATAAAGGATCTTTATTCATAAACATCTTTCTTTTTTGGTTTAACAGGTTATTTTGTTATGATTAATGTTTATGGACCTAATTTGGATTCCTCTGCTATGTTTCATGAATGCCTTCATTATTTATATGATACATTTTGTTATTATCTTTTTGTGAGAGGGGATTTCCATGAAATTTTAGATCCTGAATGAAACAGGACACCTACTCATAAAATACAATTATTAGTGATAACTTTAACTTTAATATACATGGATAAATTAAATTTCATCCTTGGTATTTGTTACAACACAAACAATGGGTTTGTATTCAGCTATGCTTCAACAGTTTTTTAGTCTTGATAAATGTTTGGTCTCCTCAATTATTTTAACATGTTCAAATGCTCACTGACATACCCTTATATATCAGATCCCAGTCCAAAACTTTGTCTTTTTAAAAAATGTTAAACTTCCAAAACATTACACCTAATATGTACTTTTAAAAAGTTTAGTAGCCAGCAACTAAGAAGTTAACCAAAAATTTAATTGAGTAGCAGTAAAATAATATAACTACACTACTTTTTAAATAGTAAAATTATGTAATTTAGAATAGATAACTAACCTATGGTATTTGTAAAAAATAAGATGAAGGAAAAAAAGTGAAACACTATATTAAACAATCCCAAAAATTGAGGGGGGGAAATCTGCACCAAACTAAAATAATCAAGGTAATGAAGCAAAACTCCTAAACATCCAACAGAATCAATCTGATACCTGTACAATTAGCAAAGGACTCCCCCAAGGCTGTGTACTTTCTCCACTTCTTTTCTCCCTATATACCAATGACTCAAACAATCCATCTGTTAAAATACTGAAGTTTGAAGATGATACAACAATGACTGGTTTCATTTGAGAAAACAATGAATCTGTATACAGACAGGAGATTGTATAATTTGCCTTGTAGTGTAACTGGAACAATCTGGAACTGAACACACTCAAAACTGTAGAAATGGTGGTAGACTTTAGAAGAAACCCTCCCATACTACCACCTCTTACAATACTAGATAACCCAGTGGAACTTCCGGTTTGGGACTCTTCGGAGACAGACCGAAATCTGCGACTGTGTGCAGTTTTGATCTGTGCTTGCCACTGGAGTGCCCCAAGCTGGCTGGCTTCGGGGCTAAGCTGCCCCATAGAGGTGGTGAAGAGGGGGGAGACCGCTAGCAGGGTCGAGGAGAGCCACATCTCTACTCCCCAGCTGGCTTTTACTCCCTTTCCCGAAGGCAGTTGCAGCGGTGGTCAGAAATGGCCACCTCAAAGAAGAACCCGACTGAACAAGATCGTGCAGGAAGAAGTTGGAAAGAGAAAGTTTGACTGACCGGGCTTAACAATGAAAACTTCTATTTAAGGTACCTGGATCTTGAAAAGTTAAGAATAATATTATCCCAAAGAAAGACTCTTAAAGCGGCAGAAAGAAAGGGAAAGGAAAAAGATTTGGTTTTTTTCTCCTCTAATATTGACAGTCTTTAATGATTTGGAATATTAAGAAGAGATTGGCACAAGAAATAGATATTAATCTACTTTGACATTAATAGGCTACTTTTAGCTGAAAATGAAGTGTCAAAGGGATAAAGAATTTTGAATAACTTTAAAGAACTCTTTTAAAAAGAGAGAGAGAGAGAGAGAAAGAAAGGAAATTGAGGAGGAAAAGCAAAAGAAGGGTGGAATTTGGAAAATGGAGGATACCATCTGGTCTTAAGAAGCACTGAGAGTGGAACTGTAACAAGATCTGAAAAGAATACATCTTAATTGGAACTTTGTTGCAAGATGATAAAGCCCCTGGAAAGTGAAAGTGAGCAAAGAAACAAGAAACAGCTTTGGATTTTTGGAGGACTCCTGGAATTTTAGACAGTGGATCCTAGTAAAACGGACTAAAATCAATTGGGGGTTGCTTTAAAAACTTATTTCAAAATGCCATCACTCCTTGAAGAATTAAAAATGATACTTAAAGAATATAAAGAAGAAGCACAAGCGACAGGAGAGACTTTTGGCCCCGCATTTCAAATTATGAAAATGGAGATTTTGAAATATGAAAAACAACAAGAAATACTGGCTGAACAAGAAGGGCAGGACAAAGAAGAAGCCATTTTAAATGATCAGACAATTGTAAGTGTTTAAAAAAAGGGAAGGGGGGAAAGGGAGTTAAAAATTTAAAATCTGAAGCAACAACCAAAAAAAGTATAATTTTAAAGGTAATTATAACATTACAAAGAAGCAGAAGAGTGGATCACAGAAGGGAGAAGTAGATAGAAAAGGGAATAAAAAAGGGAGGGAGAAGAAGAGGGGGGATGAAAAGAAAAGAAGACATAAAAGATTGAATCAAGATGTACAGCAACAGGGAAAGCGTGCAGGATTTAAAGGGATAAATTTATTTAGACACAGAGATAATGGTTAAAAATCTAACTTAAAGAGAGGATTCTGCAAGGGTACATGAGATAATATGGTTATATTAGAAATAGAAAGGAGTTAGAAAATGTTTTAGATGATTAAAGTGATGTGTATTTTTTTTCAATAAGTAAAATGTTGTAAAGAGGATAATAGAATAAGGCTTTTAATAATTCAAAAAGAAAGTATAAAAACTAAAAGAAGTATGGAATGCTTTAATATTGTTCTCTGTTGTTGAAATATAGTGATATGGATGTTCATTGGCAACAAAATGGAAATATTTTAAATAGAAATGAATAAGATGGTTATTAATATTAATGGCTGAACTGATTTGAATAGAAATAATTATCTTAGTTATTATTGTTATATATATGTACATTTTCTTTTTTTTTTCTTGTTAAGAATTGAATGGGTATTTGTAAAGGAATGTACCAAGCAGAATCTGGTTGATAATAGTTAGATGTTATCAAATAGAGGTGAAATAAAGGTAATAACTGTAAAGGTCAAATTTAAATGTTAAATAATAATTGGAATAGATAACAATTAAAAGAGATAGAGGTGTTATTCTCCAGATTAGTAATTACAGGGCAAAATATGTTTTACAAGATAATATAAAATGGTAAACAGGACAGATAAAAGTGTAAAAATATTGATTGGAAAGATATTGAAAATTGGAAAAAGAAATGTAATTAAATTTAGAAAGGAATGGAATGATTGAAATAAGATTTTAGAAGGTAGAGAAAGGGGAAAAACTATGGAAAGAAATAGTGAAAATTGTTATGAGAAATGGATTAGAATATATAAGATGAGTGAGCAATTGAATTTATATCTGTATGGAGAAGTGATGGCTTGGGAGCATACTGTTCTCAAAAAAGATATTTTAGGTTTTTGTTTTTTCTTTGTGTATTTGTTTGTGTGTATTTGTTTGTCGGGAACGGTTCTGGGATGATAATATGAATTGTTTATGAGATAAATTAATTTTAAAATATGGAATATTCTGCATATGAGAATATATAAAAATAATTGCAGTTGAGAATGATGGAGAAGACATACAAAAAGATTTGTAACCTACCGGCACACTGTATGTTTTGTTTGGGTATGTTTTTCTAAAAATAATAAAAATATTTGGTTAAAAAAAAAACCTAGATAACACAGTATCGACAGTAGAGACCTTCAAATTTCTAGGTTCTATCATATCACAAGACCTAAAATGGACACCTAACATCAAAAACGTCATCAAAAAAGACAACAAAGAATGTCCTCTCTGCACCAACTCAGAAAGCTCAAACTGCCCAAGGAGCTGCTGATACAGTTCTACAGAGGACTTATTGAGTCTGTCATCTGTACCTCTATAACTGTCTGGTTTGCTTCTGCAACCCAACAAGACTGACAAAGACTCCAGGCAGTAATTAGGACTGCAGAAAAAAACAATTACTACGAATCTGCCTTCAATTGAGGACCTGTGTACTACACGAGTCAAAAAGAGGGCTGTGAAAATATTTACAGACCCCTCACATCCCAGACATAAATTGTGTCAACTCCTACCTTCAAAACAATGCTATAGAGCACTGCACATCAGAACAACTATACACAAGGAGTTTTTTCCCAAACCCCACCACTCTGCTAAACAAATAATTCCCTCAACACTGTCCAACTATTTACAAAGTCTGCACTACTATTACCATTAACTTTCTCATCACTCCCATCCCCTCACACCCATCCCCATCACACTCATCCCCTCACACTTGTGACTGTATGATTGTAACTTTGTCGCTTGTATCCTTATAATTTATATTGATTTATATTGTTTTCTAGTGTGATTTGATTGCTTATTGTACCCTATGACTATTATTAAGTGTTGTACCTTATGATTCTTGACTCTTGACAAATGTATCTTTTCTTTTATGTATACTGAGAGCATTTGCACCAAGTCAAATTCTTTGTGTGTCCAATCACTCTTGGCCAATAAAGAATTCTACTATATTATTGTGGGAATTAACATCTTGCCAATATAGATGTTAAAACTTAGTATCAGTGATTAAAATCTTACTATCAACATTAAATAAAAAGACCAGATAACTGGGTAAGAGCCTTGCTGGCCTTCCAAATAATATCATAATATGAAACTGGTTAAGACCTTATTTTCATAAAATGCTTGAAATATCTCCACAAGTATAGGAGTGGTGCAGTGGCCTACAGGTGGAGCTCTTGCCTCACAATCAGGAGGCTGTCAGTTCAATTCTAAGTAGCGGCAGTTATTTTTCTCCTTGTGCTCAGTGAATAATTGCTTGGGAACTCTGCATGGGTGTCAGGAACAGCATCTGGCCAGTAAATGCTCAGTCCCCCTGACTCCACCCTGATGCAAGGGATTACAGGGTCATTAAAAGAAAAAAAAATCTCAAGAAATGTAGAATCTCCTCCACAACAATTGTAATTTTGTACCATTTTATGATTATTTCATCTGACCAAGCAGCTTTTCTAAATTTCCCCAGATTAATAGTATCACCAATTTCAATAAAATGAAGGGCATACACAGTTCCCAAGTGTACATCTGAAATTATTAAAACATTTATTAAACATGAAAAATATCTATCTGCTCACCTATAACTGTAGAATAAAATTTCTGAAAAAGTTCAGAAAAATGATTAATTTCATTATCATGGACAATTTTCCTGAGGAATATTTTATTAGGGGTAGTATTTACTTTGCCACATATATTTCAGTTGAGAGGTCAAACATTTCCCAGGTTTCCAATACATTTGTTTAAATGAAGTTCATTTCTTCATTTGTTTAACAAATATTCTTTGCACGAGGCATTCGGTTGGTTGAATTCCATTTTAATAGAGCTAATGTTTTATGGTGTATTCTTTCAATATTTGTTTTACTTTTGATTCAAATATCCTACATTATGATCTATCTTTTTCTGACATGAAAATAAGCTATTATCCATGCAATGGATAAATGTTTCAAAGGTATTCCAAGCCATCCCCACTTGAAGATCTGTTTATCTGAAAAAGCATACTAATGTATTTCTTTTGCTATTTCTTTCATCTTCTCTCAGCAGTCTTTTTATTTTATTTTTCAAATTTAGTTATATTATTACAGGGACATAATCAGAAATTATTGTTGTCCATTTGCTAAATTGTGTCCGATTCTTCATGACCCCATGGACCATAGTATGCTCCATCCTCCACTGTCTTCCAGAGTTTGCCCAAATTCATCTTCATTGTGTCAATGACATTATCTAACATCCTCTGCCATTCTTTTGCCTTCCATCTTTCCTAATATCATGTTTTTTTCCATTGAGTCATCTTTTCTCATTTGGTGGCCAAAGTATTTGAGCCTCAGCTTTAGTATTGTCTTTCTAAAGAATAGTCAGAGTTGATTTCCTTTAGTATATCAATCTCTTTGCAATCCAAGGGACTCTCGAGTCAAGAGTATTCTCCAACATCACATTTTGAAAACAAACCAGAAATTCAAACTGGACTAATGTTTCTCCACTAAATTGTCCAAGAATATTATCTCAGAAAATAATTCTCTCTTGAATAAGTTTCATGTAATGATAGATTAAAAAGAATATTCTTGTCTGTTGGGATCGGTCTCTATGCCTACAGTAAATTAAATATGTATAAAGTGTAAGGAAACTTTGGTGAGTTACTTTCCTTTTGGAAAACTTATTGCTATTCAATAATAGATCAAAATGAAAGTGAAGTCTTCAGAGTCCAGAAACTATTTATCTGAACTACTTGCAATTCAAAAATAATAGCAAAACAATTATGTAAAGTATTTGTTTTATTTTTTTGCTGAACCACAAACTGTATTTATGCCATCCAAAGATTTCCACATTTAAGTAATAAACAATAAATTAAATGCTTTCACTAAAATTGCCATTCCTTTAGCAGAGTTTGAATTTCTATTTAAAGAACACTGATCATTCCATTTTGTTGCCAAAAGCCTTTTCTCATTTAGAAGAATGTGTGCTTCTTGAAAAAAAGACATTGGAATTTATTGATTTCAATTTTAATAGAACTTTGCTGCCCTTTAACATTCCATCACAAATGAATGAATGAATGAATGAATGAATGAATGCAAACAGGTTAGTCAATGGGCTTTAAAATATTTAGGGTATAAGGAAACAAAAGAAGACAAGAATTTGAAGGAAGATACTATGAGAAAAAGCCTGTACATTTTTATTAGGGAAATTGAATTTCTTGAAAGTAATAATTATGCCAATGAGTTCACCAACATCAAATGCTTTCTATTTCAAAGATTATACTAAAAATCTTATTATATATGCCAACATAATATATAAAGAACTTGTTTAATGTCCATTTATTCAGCAACCTTTAAGGTTACAATGGTGTTGAATGAAGGAATTCATCACAGTCCTCAAAGTTTTTGTCATCACACTGCTTCCATGGTCACATTTATGTATGTATGTATGTATGTATGTATGTATGTATGTATTTATTTATTTATTTATTTATTTATTTATTTATTTATTTATTTATGATACTTATATGCCACCCTATCTCCCAAAGGACTCAGGGCGGCTTACAAAATAAAATAATCCAGATACAAATATACAAATATTAAAAAGTTATTAAACCAAAGGTCTCATAAATACATCAATTAAAACTATGCTAAAAACCATACTAAAAACCCTCCGCCCCCATCAGTCCGGGTAGGCCAGTTGGAACAGCCAGGTTTTTAGGTCACATGACCACAACTTGGGCTTACCTCATTAACACTGCCTTATTGTTAGTGATTGTTAGTGAACACTGCCCAATTCTTAGTGATTGGGCTTGTTCGATTTAAACTTTTTAAAAATATTTATTGTTGAATTATTGTGTTTTAATTGTGAGCCGCCCCGAGTCCTCGTGGAGAGGGGGCGGCATACAAGTCCAATTATAAATAAATAAATAAATTGTTGCCCGCCAACCTGTTGTCAGCTGCCGTTGCCTGGCTTGTTGCTGGGCACCACTAATATACTTTTTTTTGTATCTTCTTTCACACTGGTACTGTGGGGGGCTTCTCTGTCATGGTGGCCGAGGCTTTATTGTTTGCACTTGACAAGGACCTCCATTTGTATGCCAGCCAGGACCTCCATTTGAGCCCTACTTATGGCTTCTATTCATGCCCAACCCAGGGCCTTGTTTTGCATACCAATGAGGACTTCTTCTGCCAGGGCCTGCTTTTTCACCCCACTCAGGGCTTCCATTTGCATGCTAGTCAGGGCCTCCATGTGTACTTCCCTAGAGCTTCTGTTCGTGCATCAGCATCAATTTTGTGCCTTTTGCTTTTCTTTCTTGTTTTTATTTAGTTTCAAAAATAAAAAATGAAAGTTAAATGATTGGAAAAAAAATACATGATTTCAAAAATTCCAAGCACATTTTTATTGGAGGAACAACTACTGGATCCCACATATAAATCTGAAATATGGCATAAATTGAAGAAAATGAATCTGAAATATAACAAGTTATTGCTACAGAAAATCTTAGTAATACTTTTTACCTCTAAAAAGTAAAACATTAAAATAGAAAAAACAAATTTCAAATGCATGTAACTAAAATATTTTTAAACCTGTTATCAAAACCAAAAAAAGTGATGACAACAATGTAGAGAAATTCTCTGTATATGACACAACTGTGACTCAAAATCATTCTAAGTGAACTAATGTGGAACAGTTACATCTGGAGAAGTGGCACTTATTTTTTTAAAGATAATTAATAGGCCTTTTCTGAATTATTTTTTCATACCTGTTTGCCAGAATAAGAAAACTATTGTTGAATATAGAAATTATTTGTCCCTTGTTGCCCGGCCACTGGTGAAATACTTTACACTTCTGCCCACTCTAAAGGGCAGATCAGAAATCACCTGTTTCTTCTCTCTGTATCTATTCTGATTGCTTGTAATATTTTGCTTTGATCAGCAATCCATAGATTTTCAGTCACACTTGACTGTAAAGACTTACCTAAATGACATATGATCATTGCCCTCTATAGATTCAGAACAGTATAGCTGAAACAGATCCAAGAAACATCTTAATAACTTCTGTTAAACTCTCTTTATGAAGTTGATAAGAGATTCCAAGTTAAAAAGAATTTAAAATACATTCTTGACCTTGGATATTTTCTAAAACTTGTTGGCAGAAGCTCTTTTATCTACCTAAGTCTCAAGCAGTTAAAGCAGCAATAAGTTTCTCATTTGTTTCAATTTTAGCTTGTTGTTCTTTTAACTCCCTCTTGATCTCACCGTATATCCTTTCAATGTTCTCAATCTCATTTCCAAGATTTGAGGGGAAAAAAAGTCTATTCATCTGATTTACTCAAAACTGCTTACTTCACAAAAATGACATCAGAAGGAATTTCTGAGGTAAACATAGCTCTCTATATACCTCCTAGAATTGGGGCCCAGTCAAAGTTTCCACCTGTTGAGAAGAAGTAGATCAGGGGTGTCAAACTCAAGGCCTGGGGGCCGGATCTGGCCCATGGAGTGCTTACATCTAGCCCATGGGGCCACCCTGAAAAAAGCAACAGACCGGCCCACGGTGCCTCTGCCAGCAAAAACAGAGCTTGGGTGGGCTACTCTCCTGAGCTCCGTTTTCACTGGCAGAGGGTTGCAGGAAGCTGTCGCAGCCGAAAACAGGGCTCATGCATCTGTTTTTGCTGGTAGAGTACTCAGACCATTACAGGTGCCCCCGACATGAGTGACGTCAAGCTGGCCATGCTCACCCCAGCCCCCCGAGGTCAAACACAACCCTGATGCAGCCCTCAATGAAATCGAGTTTGATACCCCTGAAGTAGATAGTTTCTCATTTGATACCTCACTTCCCACTTCTACCACAGCTTCTTTGTCAGGCATCAATGACAGGCATCTCTGCTCTAAAATAATGAGGGGGGGGAGGAGGAGGAAGAGGCTGCTCCTTAAGTTTATGAGGCATTTTTATCTTCTCAAATTACTAAAAGTGACACAAGTTTAATTAGATTTTCAAGTTGCCATTTCTCTTTAAACACAGTCCACAAATTTTATTTTTGCAGTTTACAGGGAACAGAATAAACTGCATCTTAGCACGTCACAGTTTTGCCGGAAGTGTAAATTTACATCTTCAGCTGTTTAATAAGCTATCTGGAAGTTGGTGAAGTCTTTCTGTGAATGATAATGGATTTCCAAATGTTGAGACATTGCAGAATTGGAATGGATAGCCCTTAAACATCGTACAGAGCTTAAAAGTGTAGTTGCATTATTGCATATACCCTGTATGAAAGGAAACTTTAACATGTGAGTAAGATTTAAAAATAAATTGAAATCCTTTGGGTATAGATGGATAGCTATTCTAAAACCAGTCTATACAGGGAGATGTACTAAATAAAAATATGAATGTAATAGCATTTTATCACAAGTTTATAGGAATTTATACTACACAAATGAGTCACTACTAAATAATGAACAAACAGCAGTATATAATTATATGAGCAAGTGCTTGTGAAGCAATCTTCATTCAATAATTTTCATTGAAGTAGTACCAGGAAGAACAGGAAAGACATTTTGTTACCACCTTGATTCTTGCTAAACTTAGGGGAGATGGAGATCTTGCTAATGCTATAGCATCATCTGGTATTGCAGCATCGTTGATGCCCAGTGGTAGAACAGCACATTCAAAGTTTAAGATCCCCTCAAAGTGAATGAAAATGTTTTTTGTAACATGGGAAAAAACTCCAACACTACAAATTTGATTTGACCTGTGAGGTTTGTTGTCTGAAATGGGAGTCCCGTGATTAGGGAAAAAAAGCTTTGAAACTGTAGACTGGACTTTCTTCACAATAAACAATATGTGGCATAAATGAGGCCTTTGGAGGAATTTTAACCATTTGCTATGGCAATTTCCATCAGCTTCAAGAATTGTGAAAACAGGAAATGAAGCTGATGTGGAGAATTTATGCACTTTAAAAAAATCATTCTTATGGAAAAGCTTTGTTGAATTTCAATTTAAGAGAAACATGCAATTGAGTAGGGGAGAAAAAGATACTGGATGTTGGAGAAGACAATATTCAGAAAATGATGAAATAGAATGAACTGAAGGTATGGTTTTGCCTGCAAAACCTATGGAAGATTGAATCTATTTGATTTTATAATTCTACAGAATTGTTCTCAAACAACTCTTTATCTTGGTTCTCTTCAATGAAATGATGGCAAAAATCAATTCCACCTGCATTAGATGCTTCCTGGGAGCATAAAATAAAGTTAACAGATAACAGATAATCAGAGTTGGAAGGAACCTTGTAGGGCATCTAGTCCAACCCCCACCCAAGCAGGAGACCCTACACCATTTCTGACAAATGGCAGTCCACTCTCTTATTGAAGGTCTCAAGTGATGGCGCTCCCACAACTTCTGAGGGCAAGCTGTTCCATTGGTTGATTGTTCTCACTGTCAGAAAATTTCTCCTTATTCCTGGTTAAATCTCTCCTTGTTCAGTTTCCATCCATTATTCCTTGTCTGGCCTACAGGTGCTTTAGAAGTTCAGTGCTGTCATGGAAGTTGCTATAACAGAATTACTTGATTCAGTTGAACTCTCTACATTGTCACCACATAAACTGGAATTGAAGATAGGATTTCCTCCGTCATTTTAATTAAGAACTTGGATCTCCTAAGGGCACAGGTGTCAAACTCATGGTGCCATGTTGCCATCACATGACATTTCATGATGTTTTTCCCATTCATGGAGCTGAGGTGGCCGTGGCCTGCTTGTGATGCATCCAGCCCATGAGCTGCTAGTTTGACACTCCTGTAATCTAAGGCTTTACAGTGGTTTGTGAATGATCATGAAAGAACTTCTCAAAAATCTCTTGTAGCAAAAATAAACATTGGTGTATTCAAAAATGACATTGTCATGATTCTAATAATTTAGTTTAGTTTAGTTTACTTTATTGTCATTGCACCTCGTACAATGAAATTAAATACCATCTTCAGTGTACATTTTTACATATTTATCAGAAAGTGAAGGTGTTCCTCATCACTATTGAGAATGTGGTGATTTATTTGGAGAAGCTGGTATTTCAATAGGGTCAGCTTTAAGCTAAGGAAAAAGAAATGAAAGCATTAAGAGTGTTTTTAAGCATTGGCAGATCAATCACACATCATCATCAAAAGGGTCTTTATTAAACGAAAAGTGCCTATATTTGTTTTGCTCTTAATCTTTCTTCTTTAATAAAATGTTTTTCTTCTTTAATTTTGCAACCAAAATAATAGGAATCAGCTGATGGTCATTGTGTTTGTTTAGGTAAGGAAATATCTGTCAAAGCCATTCGCCAAATGTCAGGGGTAAGAGAATGACAATCACCGATATCGTCAAGGAAAGGTTTATTCGCCTTACTCTCCAATTCGTGGGTAATGACCATCGACATACAATTAAAGTCAGCTCTGGCTTGCTCTGCAACCCAGAGCTGCATTTATACAGTTACCTTTTACTTAGTAATGTTAATTAATGTCACATTACTTAGGGTTGCCTTCTGGATGCCTTCGCTGCCCGACATCCAGGGAAGTTATGGCTAATACCAAAATAACGTCATCAGTGAATCCATAGAACCCTCTGCCCCGTATGTGCCGCCACCACCAGGTTTAGGTTTCATGTGTGAGTAGAGTACATATTCTTGCCATGTCGTTCTTGACATGGCATTCAGGTGTCATGGCTCCATGTCATTCGACTTTGGAGTCGTGACAATATCTCTAAAAGGATGACTCAATGGGTCATGGGTACTTCATTTTCATTAAAATCAATTATTCAGTCAGCATATGTGTGTTTCCATGGTTTTGGTTGGAGACTCCTGCTTTATACCTATTTATCCTCACAGAAAACTACCTCAGAACTATCCTCAGATCTTGTTGTGGTTAACCGGCAGCAGGTGTGGATGGCTGAGGAGAGTGAGAACTCAGATGAGGGGCCAGGACCATTAGGGAGTGGACTGCTGCTTTCAGAGACTGTGGGGGTTGGCAGCATCGATGAGGAGGTTCCTGAGGAGCCTGTGCCAAGTGCGCATGCATGCAGGATTGCTCACAGGAAAGAGCAGCTGCAATACGGAGTAAGGCTGCAAGGTAATGGCCCCTCCTTCAAGAAGATAAAAGGTAGCTGTGAAGCGAATGTTCTTTGCAGGAAGCAAAGACGTTTTGAAACTCAGCCTCGTGGACATTACAGTATCTTAAGTTGATATTTGAAGACTCTTGTGTTGTGAAATATTTCTTATCTGTGATTCTTGGCAGTCTCATACAGTTTTGGCAAGGTTTGTCCTTATCAAAATTAATTAGTTTTCAGCAGCCTTTTAACCGGGGATTCATAAGACTCATTAAAAGGTTTCTGTTCCCTTTGATTATTGTTTGTCTTATTGGAAAAGGATTTGGGTCAGAACAGATCTTCCCTAGCCCATAAAACTAAATTACATACAGTAGAAGAATAATCAGAGGTGTCTATGGAGATTCTCAATCATCCAGGTCATAGTTGTCCTAAAGGTGCCTTTTCAAGAGGCAGCTGGACTTTCTGATTCTCTTTGAAGATGTTTCGCTTCTCATCCAAGAACAAGAATCAGAGGTCTTGGCGCCTTTGATTACAGGTAGTCCTTGATTTATGACCACAATTGAACCAAAATTTATGTGGCTAAACAAGACAGTTGTTAAGTGAATTTGGCCCATTTTGCAACCTTTTTTGCCCAGTTTATGATCTTTCCTGCCATGGTTGTAACACTGTTGTTATATAAATCTGGTTTCCCCATTGACTTTGCCTGTCAAAAGGTCACTAAAGGTGATGACATGGCCTTAAAGCACTGCAACCATCATAAATACATGCCAGTTGACAAGTGTCTGAATTTTGATCACATGGTCATGGGGTGCTGCAACACTCATAAGTGTGAAAATTGGTAGCAAGTCACTTTTTTCTGTGTGGTTTTAACTTCAAATGGTCACTAAACAAATGGTTGTAAGTTGAAGAGTACCTGCACCTAAATTTCATCCATGAAAATATCTGATGGTAAGAAATTATACTATTGACTTGTTAGTTTTAATTTGTATGGTGACCCATGTCAAACAACTGGCTCTGGGCTGCAAACACTCATAAAATCATTTAAAACCAATTAAGAACACAAAGCAAAAAAAATTAATCATATAACAGTCCAGACAATAAAATATCCCAGGGATTCTCTTTAGCCTTTCCTTCCCCTTCCCCTCAAAACATACAAACTTACACCAAAAGTATTTGCTAAGCTGAATTCAAGGGTATTTGAAGAACCTCTGATATATTCTTGCTTGGATTTCACAGCATCAGAACTACATTGTCCCCTACTGTAGCTTCAGCTGTCTTCATAAGTGATGTTTGTGCTTGTGCAAGTAACAGCAGGAGAACTCCCTGTGGGCTATCTACTAATACATGAGGCGCAAGAAACTGAATCATAATATATTGTTATCTTTTAGTCCTTTTTCATGCTTTGTTAATGCTTTCTCCTTTGCATATTAGTTAGATGAGCCTTTCCTCTTTATGTTAATGTTTTATCCAAGAGCAACATCATTCCACAATATTTCTTAGCTAGACAGCAAAAAAAAAAAAAAACACAAACTGTAAATCTGCTTAAAACACAGCAAAATCTGGTTGAGAGTTCTGCTCTTTATGTATTACATCTGCCCCCTAATATTTTTGAAACAGCTTTCCAGTCATTTGCAATGTTGCCGCATTTTCACTTGGTTTTTTAATGAATCTTGTAGCATATATATACTTTTCCAGTACACAATTCTGAATGCAATGCCTTCTCAATTCAGACAATGCATTCTTTTGTAGTCAGTAAATATATTTAAAATTCTTAGAGGAGTACATTAACAATAGAATTTATGTCTGAAGGTTTAAATTAAAAATAGAATTTAAAAAAATTAAATTAAATTAAAAATAGAAAATGCTTTCTCTAGTTCAGATATGCTCATGTCTTTAGGATGAAAATTTTCAAAAAAAAATTGTCAGATTCTTAGTATGTAGGATTGTTAAAACCATTTGTATTCTAAAAGAAAAAGATGGTTGCACATTCAGGCTTAAACTGGAGTGTTTTCTCCATGTTGCTTGGTAGCATTTACTGTCAAATAGCCAAAGCCTTTTAATGTGATTCAGAAAAGTAGATAGTCCAGAAACAAAATGTATTAAAATGGCTGACTCAGCAGATCCTATCTTGATTTTTTTCCCCGTACATTTTCATTTGCACTCATTCTTTCTCTGCAATGTTTCATTCTTTAGCTGTTTGTTTCTGTCAGTTCAAAAACAACCCCATTTCATAACAGGGTAATCGTATTGATTGATCCAGCATATTGCATCTTTCCTATTTTTCTTTACCAGTTCTCAAAGCACATTTCGAATTTTGAAGAGCATTTCATGAATCAGTGAGCAATTTAAAAAAAAATCTATACAATGAACTCATTACCATCGTGGTCGCTGAACATTGGTAATGTTTGCAATACAAAACTGATTCCAGTAATCTTTTAACTTTGCATAATTAAAAAAATGAAAAAAAATTCATTCATCCAAAAAATTTACAATGCATAGAATGTAACATATAGTCCCAGTACAGAAGTACAGTATGAATTTTAAGTAGCGCAACATACTTTCAATTGGTTTTGGTCCCTTTTTTTTAAACTACAGGATTTATAGCACTTTTTAGTTTACATTCTTAAAATATGAAATTTGTTCAAAATATTTTTAAATCAGAAGTGTTATTGCATTTGCCCATTTTAACATCAATATGAATTAAAGTGGATTATAATGGTATTTTGTAATCTCTAATTACAGAATATCTTCAATATCTGGCAAATAACTTTGATTTTGCAGATCCTTGAGAGATCTGCTTTCAGGTCTTTGGACTACACTAGACCTGGTCTAGAGATTATTGTAAACCAGATATGGTAGCCTTAATATTAGCAACAATCTTTACATTGTTGCTACTATCTCTATTGTCCTACCCCCTCTTTCACACATATGATTGTGTAATAGAAAACAGGTATGGTTGTCTAGGTATGAGGCTTTGTTTTAGCTTATTTGCTCATATTTATTCATTTTAAACATGGGGATCAGCTGAGGTATGAGAGGATGGTGATCACTGTAAATGTGCCCTTCAATATTTAGAAATGAATGAGGTGGAAATAATACAAATATTTAATATAAATGTATTAAAAATATAATATAAATGTTTAATCAGTTTAATTTCGAGCTAATTTACTTTCTAAATTTGTAATATGATCCTGAAGGTTTTCTCATGGGAAAGTTGGTGTGCAGGTCACTGGCCTTATCTCTGACTTCCAGTTCTGAGATAGAAGCAGCAAGTAAAGACTGGATGTGTGGCAATGTAAGCTTAGTCACTGACTTGGCTTAAAACAGGGCTGTCAAACTCCTGGCCCATGGGCCAGATGCATCATGCACTGGCCATGCCCATGTCTGGTTTAATGAAGGGGGGAAAGTCTAATACGTCACCGTAATGACACCCTGGCTTAGGTCACTGATAGGAATAATATTTACTATCTCCTGTTATTCCTTAGTAGTTGCTACTGTCAATGCTAGGTTAGTGAATCATGGAGAATCACCCTATTCTTGTGATCGTTTAGGAACCTGCTCTTCCCTAAGTCATGTGAAAACAGGCGCACTATTTGGAAAAGTATTGGCACATGCGATTCAGAAAATGAATTCTTCCAAGCAGTGCAAAAAACATGATTTCTGTCATTCTCCAAATATAGGATCATCTTACACAGGATATTCTTTTATTAAACACAAGTCAAGAAAATGATCAAGATTTCTCTTTCAATATTAAAATTAAACTACAATGGATTATCACAGAGAGATAGAGTTGAACATTCAAGATTAAGTTTTGAGTTTGACAGAAGGATACAATTGAACAGCTGTAGACTCTGCATGCCAAAGGCTTGAAGGCATTATCAATGAAGAAGACAGATGATAAAAAGACTGATTTTGGAATTAATATAGGGAAACATTTGCATGTGCAGAAGTGAAAGACCCAGTTAACAATGGGACCATTGCAGAAAATAATGTTAATGTCAGTAGTCAGGAATAAGTATTCTATACTGTGTATATATTCTCATATGCATGCATTAAGAAAAAAAACCCTTGTTCCTTTTCCCCATAATGTTAGTCCTTCTAAGCCATTACAGAAGTTCTAATACCAATCCAAAATATCTCATGCAAAATTGAAATGTGTAAAGAATGATGGGGAGAGATTTGTGTTTCTCTTTAAATGTAATTGGTTTATGAAATTGATCTACTTACAAATAATCTCTGAATCTGGAAGGAATATTCCCTGAAATAATAATTCTATGTTTCATGATATCTGTGTACATAGACAAATACATGCTAATAAAAAATAAAGCAGAATCTCACCGAATACTATTATTTTATAATTGATTGAACCATAAGTCTCCTTTATAATAAAATCTTGGGCAGTCCACAGTATTGTAATGACATAACCACAAAGAAACATCATCATATATTTGTATTTGTACTGAAGGTGCTGTTTCAGTTTTGACTCTTCCTAATTTCCTTCCACATCCTCTTCTATATAAAACACCCATTTTCTACAACAATATACATAGTTTTCCAAAGGAGCTCCCTTCTCTGCTAAATCTATTAAGTGTAGAGTCTAATTTTCTAGCTGCACCTTTGAGAGCTAACAGCTAGGGCAAAACAGAAAATCTCCATGGCATTAAAGCATTATTACTGTATTGCCTGGAGTACTAAAACATGAATGTGATGTAGCGGTAACACCAGTGCTTCTCTCCAGAATTTCAATTAGCCTTAAACGAAAGTGTCATAATAGTGTCACTCGCTCTATGCAACACACCTGTTCACATCTGCCTTCCTATTTAGAAAATCAGTCTTATTCTAGAGCTACCATATTTCTATTGAGGCTGACAGATAAACTGGAAATTTGGACTGTAGCTCTTGAGAATGCAGGTTAATCCTAACCAATTACACATGCCAATATTGATGATCCACTGACAAAAATATGCAAAATAACCAGTACAAGGCTAAAACTAAGCAGATAGGTCAGTTATTGCCTGAGTAACAGGCAATTGTTCTGCAACATGTTTACTGGACAACTGAACTTTCTCACAAACTTGTTATGGCTTCCTAACCAATGATATTATACAATGGGGATTTATCTTGTACATAACTCCCATCGTTGGACTTGTATTTTAATTTTTGGATAGAGAATGAATAAACACACACACTTAAAACCAAACAATATCATTTTAGGAGGCTTATTATGCAAAAATATCATATGAGATTAATCAGGAACTACTATATTTGCATAGGACAGGGAAAATATAATTTAAAAACCTTGATAAAGGAATCAGTTCAGACTTGTCATAAGAGCTGTGCATCTCACAGTTGCTTGGAAAAGGAAAATGTGGGTGACAAGACTGTCAAAAGAAAAAATGATGATTTTTGCTCTGCTCATTACAACCTCAATCCCACCACTATGGTTTATTTCAAAGATTATTTTTGATGAGATTAAACAACATCACCACCAAAAATGTCCAGCCCTGATGGAAGATTAGCCACCATTGAGAATATTAATAACTCTAAATGTTGGCTAAGATTCTGTCTTTTTTAAAAAGTCATAATTCACTTTATATTGAATCCAGCAAGTTCAAGGAGCTTTTAAAAATATTTTATTGACCATCTTTAAAGTCAGTGAGGAATGTTCATAAACTCAAGACTGAATAACTATTTCTGGGGGGGGGAATCTGCATCTTTTTATGCATGTACATAAACATACACAACATTAATAGGCACCAAACTACGACAAACCATTCTCAGTTTAAAAATAGGTGGCTTGGCTTTTTTCTAATTTGTCTTCATAGATTTCCCTTGATACATCATGTCTACACATAAGAAGTATGGCAGAGTGTGCATAGATGACTTGTTTGCAACCACAGCAGTTTAACTGCCAAATGATGTGTCTATGACCATCATGACAAAGTAATTATCTGAGAATCAGACAACTGGATATGATTCAAAGCAAACTCAACATTAAATTACAAAATTTAACCTTGCCACTTAATCAAGACATTCTGTAACTAACTTTAGCTAGCTATCATCCCAACTCATAAGTCCGATGATTCGGTTAAACATACTGTCTAACAGATGTCCAGCATACAGCTATGAGCCTTAATCATAAATATGATGTTTTTGTTTGGCATGAAATAGCACAGATAACTTGGCCAGTTTCAAGCAAAAGGCTTGCTGCTCTTAATGAAAGAAAAAGTACTTTTAAAACATGACCTATCTTTCTATCTATACTTCATTAAAGAAAGAATCAAAGAACCATCATTAATTTGCTGTCAATGATTCATTAAGCTCATTCACTAAGTATCCAGTGAAATTGAAAGATAATGGAGCACAAGACTTTATATTTTGTAATAATGTTCTGTTTTAAACTAAAAATTATGTTTATGTAAGCAATCTTTGTTTTAAAATAAAATATGCTGATTATCTAATCACTGAACTATTACTGTATATAATACATACAGTCAAGAAGAATCTGGTGGCACCTTAAAGACTAATGGGTTAGTCTTTAAAGTGACACTAGATTATATTATAGGTATGACTTTGTGAAGTATGAACCACTTTATCAAAGAGAACCCAATGCTTTTGTAGTCTACAATGTACTTACCAGATGTAACAGCATATACTATAATGAAAGTGTGCAAGTGTGCACTTTAATTATTACAATACTGAAGATTTTGGTGGATTCTTTTTAGTGGGGATGGGAGATGTGCTTGCTAGGAGGAATTTCCACTCTGCTCAGTGGGTCTTCTTCTGTTAAGTGCCATGTTGTGTCACATACAGATGTGGCACCTATTTCATTTTACTGAGATAATAAAAGTGGATTTTATTGACAATTTCAGTCTTAAAAGAGATACCAGTTGTATACCAGTCTTGAAAGAGATACCAAACTACTTTTGGATAAAGTAGTTTGCAGAGTTTCCTTCTTGAAATAATTTTAGTATTAGACAGAGATTGAAGAAACTTCTATTATCCTGTAGGTATTCAGAGAACTTTGAATATAATTAATAGGCTTATTTAAATGCTATCATTTTGACATTTTAATCATGTCATTAAAAAAAACTTCCTGAAGTACAATTTAAATATAGCATCTATAGAGCAAGAAAAGTATATAATAGCTTTCTTATAATTATTTTTTAATAAAAAAGATACATTAAAATATATATTTACTGCAATAAGAAAATACAACATTATCGGTGGTTCATGCTACTTATATATTTTCTGCATATCTGCCACTCATAATTAGATATCCATCATTTTAATCTTATTTTCTGATATTTTACAAATGCGTACCATTGGTGCCTGGCTTCTAATATGTATGAAGTCTATTTTTAAGGATAAACTTGGGCCCTCTGCACAATGTATTTTTCCTATTCTCTTGCTTTCTGATCTTGGTGGGGCAGCCTACAAGGGTTTTAAAGTAGTTTGCTTGTGGCACCTGGGATCTTCTTTGGTTTGGCTTCATCAGCTTCTTCATCAGCTGATTTGGCTGAAGAAGAAGAAAGCTGGGTCACATTATTTCTGAATCCATGGAGTTTTCACAATCTCTCTAGGAGCACTTTTTGATCCCACTATAGGATAATAATACTGCTCATGGCTAGGCTGGCCCAACAATTTCTTCTTCAACAGAGCAAGGCAAAAGAACAGCAACAAGAAGCACATTGCACAGACATCAGCTATGGAAATAAGAAGGACCCACCAATTCCTACATAGACATCAGCTATAGGAGTAAGAAGAATCTATCAATTCCCACAGACGTTCATGGGTTCGTGAACTATGGTTTTATGCAAGAAAGGCATCCCATGAAATAAGCCAAAATATTTTGTTTACACAGAAAGCTCCTATTGAAAACTTGAAAACAGTAAATTAAACTGTTAATTTAAAGGACTGATATGAATAAAGATATGCTATTAATTAGATATACATCTGGGTGGTAGAATGTAGATGACTCTTACCTTCTTAAACATAAAGCAATAATTAAATACGATATAGACAAGCATGGTGTAGGAACAGGCAATGGCAATATTTCAAATGTTTATTTTAATGTTTAGAAAAATGATGTTAGAGCCATCTCGTAAATAACAACCAAGGTGACTTTAATGTTTTAATGTGATAAGCAAGTTATTATAGTTCAAATATAAATCTTGAGGGATGGAGCAATGGTTACTAGTGCCAAGAAACTTTTACAGGAAAGAGGGGAAATAGTAGAACATTTTGTTTAAAACAGGCTTTTACAAATACTAATACTGTGTTTTGAAAGCATGTCATTGCTGATGATTGTAAGATTGTCTACTGATTAAATAAGAGATTGTTGAACCCAGAGACCTATAGCTTTTGCTATCTGGGACTGCTTGGATAAAGTCTCCACCACAAAGAACATTTCTCCTTTATAGCACGAGATTCCTGCTTTGATAAAAATGAGCTTTTTTTCAGATTGCTAGATAGGAATAAACCCAATGGAAAGCTGTTAATTTCTACACACACTGAAATTCAGTGGGAGAAAGCATAGGAAAAGGGGTGGTTTAGGACCCAGAAAGCCTCGTCAGGCGGTTACTTGTGCAGATCACTGGGAGACTCTAAAAGGGTCCAGTTTTAATTCTGCCTCTAATCTCTGCAAGAGCCGCGCTTCTCTTGCCGGCTCAAGGTTGGGTCAATCCTCGCCGTGGCTCTGGATTTTCGCTCGCTGTTCCCGCCAGAAACTATGTCGCCGGCTCCTTTGCCATGGAAGCCGTAGGAGAAAAAGTGATTTCAGATGCCCGAGCCTGAGATCGCGGTATAAAGGACAGGGGGGTATACAAAAATGAAGACGTTGATGGTAAGTCCGTGGATCCCAGATCGCCGCGAGGACTTGAAACGAGACCGTGAGATTCAGCGTGTGAACTGGCGGGCGTTCTCAGACTCTCTCAGGCAGGCTGGATTTGTGATTTCAGCCGGGGCTGGTGGGTGCGCTGCCGATGGGCATTTAGCAAAACCCGCAGGAAGAGGCGAATAACTTTCCATCGCTTGCTGTTCTTTTTTTGTTTCTTTGGGAATCGGTGGCAGCGCAGCGTCGGGGATCTAAGGCTGGCGGGGAAGAGGAATCCAGCTTGAAATGCAGGGATGTGGGGTCGTCCTCGGTAATCCTAAGAGTGGCGAGGATAAGATTTTTGGTCCTTCGCGCAGCGATCTCCCACCTACCATTTAAGGCTATATGCGTATATATTCACGCCTTAAATTTGGAAAGAGAAGGCGGGTTGCAAAAATCCATGGGTTCCAAACCAAAGCCAAAATTGAGAGGTCGGCGGGGATGCCAAAGGAATGGTGGGCGAGCCCGAGAGGGGTGTGGATAAGGTGGGGGGAAGGGGCTAAGAAGCGACGGGAGTTTAAAAGAGAGAGAGAGAGAGAGGGCGACGCGTTGCAACCTCCAAGTGCACTTTTCGCTTTGGAACTTGCAAAAAAGGCTAATAAGCGTGGGCGCGCGGGGTCTTTCCGCCCCAATTGCAAAAACGAGACGAGCGAGCAACCTTCTTCCCTGCGTCTATCGGCTCCCTTTTATTTCGAATTTGTCGGGAAATACATACATACATACATACATACATACACACACACACACACACACACATATACATACATACATACATACATACATAAGAAACAACCCCTCCAGCCCTTCCAGAGGAAGTCCAAACTTCCACAGCCTGCGAGCCGCTTCACCGAGGGGCGTGCGTCGGGGTGTGTGCGCTCCCTTCGGCAGCCTGAGGGGGAAAAGGAGAAGACAACGGGGCAGCCTCTCGCTTACAATTCGGTCATGCCGGCCAAGAGTCCGCCCGGCCGTTTGCGGCATTGCCTAATTGCGGGGAAACCGGCGGGAAATCAAGCGGGAGGGAGGCAAGGCGCCGCTGCGAGTCGCGCGAAGAAGAGCCGCGGGGAAGCGGGAGGCTGTGGAGTTCCTCGTGTAAGCTCCACGGGAGAGAGACCCCTGCGGCCGAGGAGCGTTACTTTGCCGCCGCTGTGCTGTTGAGGTCCAGCACTTTCCCCCCCTTCACTTGCCCGCTTCTGGCCAGCTCAGCTCAGCCCCGACCCGAGCTGTGTGTCCAGCGGGTTCTCAGCCTCTCTTTGCCCCTCCCTTATTACAGCGCCATGGGCTGGCTGTGTCTTTAGCGCTCACCACCATGTGCACGAGCTTATTGCTTATGTACGGCAGCATCGGGAGCGGAGGCGGCGGCGGTGGTGGTGGCAGTGACGGTGCCGGCGGCAGAAGGGCCTTAAAGGAGCAAGTCCAGCAGCAGGTGGCGACGACCACCCCCGTTCAGAAGCCGGACAGCCAGCGGCCCTCGAGTACAGCGTCTCCGCGACCCTTTTCCGGTCTGGCCGACCGTCTTTTGGAAGGCTACATCAGCGTCCTGGATCACAAGGTGAGCGCAGAGAAGCGGTGCCGCGGAGGGAGGTGCCAGGCGGGTTGATTGGCGTTTGAGATGGAGCTCCTCTTTTGCCTCCCGCTTTTAAGGTGCGAGATCGAATGGTTTTGGGATGGGGGTGAAGAAGATTGCAGGGAGACCGAAAGGTCAGAAAGGAAAGGTGTGTTAGGTACTCTGTTCTTTGCAGCGTGGGCAATCGAGAGTGGAGGTTCAAACGCGCCCTTTCCTGCGTGTGGACTGCTGAAAGCCCAACTGTCTTTTCCTCTGCATGCTGCATAATTGCAATCTATAAAGAATAACGATGGTTTCAACAGCAGGCTTGAGAGACTCTGAAGAGCAGGTGCTACATCTCTCCCACAGGTTGTTACAGACGAATGTTTTAATTTGATCGCAATGCTAGACTGGTTTCCAGTTAATTGACAAATAGTTTACAGCATGTTCTATTTCCTTGGAAATATTTGCCAAGCCACCACTCAGGCAGATCCTAAATTATCAAATAGATCACTATAAAAAGAGGGCAATTTTTAAAGGGCACCTCTTACTTTTAAAGCATAATTTATGAGCCAAAGAGAACGTTTCTGCTTCTTGCAAGAAGAATAACATCCCAGATGCTGATTTATTATTATTAGTCTTTGGTAGATTTGACACTATCAGTATTCAAGATGTTAAATAATAAAATAATTTAAAATTACATGTTCGGGTTTTTTTAAAATGTACATGGTGATTAAGAAGTCAGGATGAGTAAGTATGTGAAGTATTCCTAAAATTGTCATCACTGGAAAAAAAAAACCTGGACGCCTAGTCTAGTTCAGAAAACTTTTAAGATACTTTATTTTATTTTGAAACATGTTCTATTAGTTCAGCAAGTTGCTGAAAAAAGTTTTAACAATTTATAGCCTTTCCATGTGCCTTAAAATAATTTCAAAATTTCAAAATAGGAAATAATAATAAAACCTGTACATTCATTACATTAACATGTCTCTTGAAAGTAGCTGCATCCTAATGCTAAGGCTCAGCAGAAACCCTGAACCATACACCTGCTTTTTAAAAAAGTGCTGGGTTTCATGCTCTCTTCTTTCTATACCACCTCTTCTGAATCATTTTAGAAGAATGCACAACCAGACTATTTGCAGTGATAGAGTTCAGAAAGTGGAGTTTAACCACTTGTATGCCGTTGCCAGAAAAACTTCCTAAATATCTCCATGCCTTCTCCCTTCTGTCATTCCTCCTGAGTTCAGTAAGTCCAACCAGTATGGAATTCCCAACCAGTAAGAACTGCTTATTCCAGGAAATGTGTTTATGGAGTGTAGTATCAACACCCTTCTGCAAGCAGTGCTTTTTTAAATACAATAGTGTTTTCTTAGCACATTCATTTGCAGACTGTTCATGTATTGTTTGAATCTTTGCTACAGAGATGGAGTCTTTATTTAGAGTTGTCTACCATTGAAAGAATCCTGCATGCCTAAGAATTAAAGATAACTAATAATCTCTAGGGGTCAAGTAGGGCATCTTTTTAATTATTATTATCTACAATATTGTACCTATGGCCAACCTAAGGATTTTTATATAATTTCTAATGATCAGTAAAAGTTGCCCATGGAATAGTAATGCTAATTTAAATAGTTCTGCTTGTAATTTTAACTAGTTATTATTACTTTTGATATTATGATGTTTTTGAATGATCTTTTGATTAGTTTTGTTTCTCCTCCCGTGGTAGAGTGAAGCCTTAATTATTGATTTCCTGTCATTCTATCTTTTCTTTTTTAAAATGACAAAATAGTATTTTTTTTAAAAAAAAATCCAACCCAATACTTTAATAAAAAAGAAGCAAGAAAATCTGTAATTTGGACTTCTCCATTTCAGAAAAAAAAATATCTTAACTTCATTTTGCTTGTTTAGAGAGTTTGGTGAGTAAATAAAACATTTGCTGTCAATAATTCTATCCTCAATCTCAGCCCAAATCAATAGGAACAATATGATTGGTGGAAACTACCAAAAAAGTTCATTTAATCAAAGAATATTTAAAAACATTTATAGAACTCATCCTGTAGATTTTGGCAATAAATCAAACAACGTTGGAGAAATTTTCAGAAAATATTGAAATCAAATGACACCAATCACAAAATAATTTAAATGGTTCACTCAAAATGAGAGGAAAAATAGTAATTCCAGATTTTAAAAAAGGAATCTAAAAATAATGGTTCTGAGGCTATGGCTAACAAGCCTTACAAACAGAGGATATGGTGAAAATTGCAGTGTTCCATCCCAATTTAAGTTGTTCGATTATTTACATTTATAGCCTCTTTGTCAAAGTACCATGCATAATTTCTGTGAATCATATTTCAAATATCAACAGTTGCATCCATGTCTATAAATTTGATCCAGTGAAAACGGAATTGCTTTTTCCACAATGAAGCCTCAGTTTGAGTAATTTAACAAAAATGAGGCAGTCTGTATTGAAAAACACAAAGCGATGCTAATGATTTGCTGTCTCTTATATAGAATTAATTTTAAAAGGAAATGTTAGTATTATTCCTTAAAGGAAAAACTCTTTTTATTCTAAATTAACTGCCATTTTTCCTCAGTCCACATTTTCTATTTCTTTAATGAATCAGTATTTAAAGAATTGGTGGTAAAACCACTTTGCATAGAAATTGTTTTGGGGAAAGAAATATTTCATATATCGTATAAGTTAAGATAAGCATTTTCAGTAGGCAGCATACTAAGAAAAGTTCTGAGGATTTAGATACATTCTTAAATACTTTCACTGAATAAGATAGTCAGTGTATAATATTTAATTAGAAAGCAATGTTATGCATAGAAACAGTATTGTAATTAAATACGAGATGAAATATTTGCAAATAGTTCGTTCTTCCATGGTATTGAGGAACACTGTTGGGTACATAATTATTTCATGTAAATCAATGAGAGATATTACTAGTATTTGAGAACAAAGAATATAGTCTTTATTCTGTTCTATGGAGACCGATTTGTAACAGTTATAAAACAATTTGAAAATCAATTGAGGGTTGCTGCTTCATCTCTTTTCTGATACAAGATAAGTCCATTACTTAGCCAATGATAGAGTGTGTCACCTATTCAGTTCAAGCTTTACATCAATTCAGTTTTACTCTGGAGGGTGAAAATTTTCAAATATAGCAGAGATCTTATAATGTTGAGTATATTAATCCAATATTTGCTGGATAACAGATCTAGCTGGGGGACTTTTTTATTCAAGAAAAACCAATTGAGATATATTTGTATGGTTGTAGAACATTTTCTCAACTTTTCCCAATCAGCTTACTATTGGTCCATTACTGTTTGTTTATGAGAAATAAATAGTTTTTGCTAGTGTTTTCTTAAATAAGAAAAAAATCTTTTCAAAGCACTTTAAAGAAGTAAGTAATGAGGCATCCTTGCCTTCAGTTGGATGTAAAAGATGTAGCACAAAAGAAAAATGATTTGGGACAAGGCAAACTAAACGTCCCAACGGTGCTTTTTCTGACAAACTGAGGAAGCTTCTTGGATGAAAAATGAAACATTTTCAAAGAAAAAAAATAAGAAAGTCCTTTATAAAAAGCTCCTTTGGGACAGCCATGACCTGGATGATTGAGAATCTCCATAGACATGTGGCAGACTATGAAACAAACTTTAAAAAGTTATGATATTGATGTAGTTACTTACCAATCCCCAAGGCATGTCACAACTTTTGAGCACCCCTAATATTTGGAAATTGAAAGTTTAAAAATTTGGCATGCCTTGTGACATGAATATATTTTTTTTTAAATATAGGTTTTATAATTACCAGCTGGAATAGAAACTGTTGAAGAGAAGGAATCAAATATTAGTCATGTGTTGTAATCAACAGAGCTACCTACTTCCAAGTTTTCTGTATATCTCTTAGAGCTACAAAGTATGAATTGCTATGTGAAAACTAAGTTAGAACAATGTTTCACAAGGCTGAAGTGTTGTTGCTTCTTTCTTTCTTGGTAGTTAAGACTTCACCCAAGGATAAGGCTCTTTGCATACCTTTAAAAATATTACTAGATTTTTATTCCTCCCTTTTTAGATATAGCTCAAGGGTGTGAACATACCTCATATTCCTTCCTCCTCCTGTTTGCCCCTGGGAGCTGATTTGGGCTGAGAGAGACTGATTGGCCAAAATCACCCAGCTGACTTCCATGCCCAAGGTGGGACTAGAACTCACAGTGTCCTGGTTTTCTATCCTGGTGCCCTAACAACTACACCAAACTGGCTCTTTAATAAAATAATTGACCCATACATTTGTTTTTGTAGAAGCTACAAATAAGCTTTTGGGGGTCATTTGATACTGAATTGAATTAGTTCTGTTTGGCCTTAGGTCATTTAACTTAGAATTTAAAATTAATTCTTTTTAAAAGTAGAAAATATCATTAAGGGATAATTTCATCCTACAGTCAATTATCTTATATTTAGTTACAGGTTAGTGTCTTTTATAGATTAATGCAATCTTCTTGGCATAATACTCTTGCTTTGTTCTGTAATGTTTTTCAGTTTTGCAGAGTGATCTAAGTATTAACTAGGACCAAATAAAGGACCAAATAAATCTATGATGCAATCTTTGATGGGTTTACTTGAACATAACTTCATAAAACTTTGAATAGTCCATATACTTAGGATTGCCACTTGTGTTCAGAAATATTATATCATATTTTACAGATGGAAATTTGAGGCTTCTTTAATGAAATCATTTTGATTAAATTTTGCAGGCAAACCTTATATTTTAGAGCAATTACATACCTTGAAATCTAGGTGTCTTTCCTAACCCTGCTGAGTAATTGGTTTATGCGTGACAAAAAAAATCACTTTTTAATATGTCAAACCAGTAAAAAATACTAATTTATTATATTATTGTCTAATCTAATAACTATTGTTTAGTTATTAATTATTGTCTAATTAGTAGCTAGAAATATTCCTTTTCTGTTGTAACATCTGATGATCTGTTATGTGGATTGTTCTGAATGACATTAGCATTGAAGAAAAATGGGGCCATTATATTTTATGAACTATTACAATATAATAATTATAACATATATGCTTAATGGTGGCAGCTTTGTAAATCCTCCATCAGACTTGAATAAAAATAACAAAAAGCATTCAGAACATGAAATTAAACTAAGTGGCTAAGTTGTGAATAATGCTGAAAAGCTTTGCCCAGCAGTGTCTATCTGCAAAGTAATTTTTCCCTCTGTGGCTTCCCATGCACCCTGAAAATCTGTTACAGAAAGGTAGTAGCTCTCATGTGTATATTAGACAAAAGAAGAAAGAAAAAATTAATTGCAGAAGCAGAAGTCCTCTCATCGAATAGTAAGCAGGATATTACCATACCTTGCTAGTTAATTTCAGAATTTAGCTGCTTACCACTGGCTGTTAAAATATGGATTACTTACTATTGTGTTCTAAATGGACATGGAATTACTTAATCATGAGCCCTCTGCCAAATTCTTCATATGCTGCAATCTTTAACTGCTGACCGAATACAGGGAGCAACTAAGCATACAATTGCTTCACTGTCTTTCCAGGTGTACAGGTCCTAATGAATCATTGAGACCCTTCTGTTTTCATTTAAAATCGTAACCACGTGACCACAGGCTTCTTTTTGTTCTCAGCAGCATTATTTCATTATTTCTTTGAGCTGGAAAAATGGCCTTGCTGGGTTCATTTCATTCAGGTTTTTGTTTAAACTTTCACTCTGTATTAAGTAATAACATTCTGCCCATATTAAAAAGAAATGGAACCAAGTTACAAGATTGTACCTTTAGCTGAAGGCCAATTCTCATTTCATAGCAAAGCAGCTGTCAATCTAGACTTGGCCCCAACACTATCATCTATTGAAGTTCTTTATTCATTATTGGAACAATCAATATAAAAATATAATCTGTGTGCTCTGCATTTAAAATTCCTTGCTAGTAATCATTTCCTATCTAGAATCATATCCATAAACATGACAGATTTCTTATTTGGGTTATTTGAATGCAAAACAGGAATACTTTTCCTAGCAAGAGGGTTGCTTTGAAGGTAAATTTAAACTTAAATGCCATTTTTAAAGATGGATGAGTATGTGGTAAAGTGACACAATTAATTAAGTGTGTGATCACATCTTTCCAGTAGAAGTAGAGTCACTGGTAGCAGTCTATTGAACAAGCCTGTATGTACAATTCAGAGTCCAAGGCAGGGAATATGATCAAGGCAAGATGCCAGAATACATCATTTGACAGCAACAAGATGAAGTAGTAGTTCACATTAGTCTGATATAAGAGCAAGATCCCAGAGACTCTACATAATGTAGAACCAGTTCCCATATTTCATCTTGCTACTATGTGGAAGGAATTTCATATTATTCTCTCGTGGCTAGCCTGAAAAAGTCTACACTTTTTTTTTCTCCAACAGCAATAACTTTGTGTGCATCTTGCTCCATGCCTCCCCACTATTTAATTGTAAATTATTATTATGCTTATTCTCAGGGTGACTCAGGGTGGCTTACAGTTTTTGGGATACAACCCAATGCGCTCAGCAATAGCCTTCATTCCATTGTATATGCCTGCTTATTACTAAGCGGCATTTTTTACAAAGTCAACTTACTGACCCCAACAATCTTGGGTCCTCACTTTACCTACCCCAAGAGGATGGAAGGCTGAGTCAACCTTGAGCCTGGTGGGATTCGAGCCTGCAATAATTACAGGCAGCTGGAGCTAAGTGCTAGGCTATTAACAGCCTGCACCACCAAGGCCCTTTGTATTTTGACATTTACTGGCTTGTAAACCACCCAGAGTCACCTCTAGGTGAGATGGATGGCACATAGGTCTAATAAATAATAAAATAAAATAAATTGATGTCATTAGTTCAAGTAATGCTATATGCACATAATAACCAGAGAATTACAGGCAATTAGCCTCCAGGTACATCATACATCTGAGATAAAATTTTATTCTAGATAAATTCATAAGTCATGGTATGACTTACTCATATCTACCTACATGTCTTGGAACATCCTAATCATTGGAAATGTACAGAGGGAAAAATAGAGTTACAGTTATTCCTTGATGTACAGTCATACATTTAGTGACTGTTCAAAGTTACAATAGCACTGACAAAAGTGACATCACTGTTTTTCCTATTTATGACTGTTGATCATCCCCATGATCACATGATCAAAACTGAGATATTTGGCAAATGGTTTATATTTATGATGGTTGCAGTGTGCCGAGGTCATGTGGAAGACCTATGTATCAAACTAAGATATATATAAATGAGGCATTTTAACCATTATGAATGAGGCATTTATAGAGTTGACAATTTTTTAAAAATATTGGTAGTTCCTCAACTTACTACTGCAACTGAGCCCAAAAATTCTGTTGCTAAGCAGGACATTTATTAAGTGAGTTTTGTCCCATTTTATGACTTTTCTTGCCAGATTTGTTAGGTGAATCACTGCAGTTGTTAAATTAATAACATTGAGTGAATCTGACTTTCCTATTGACTTTGCTTGTCAAAAAGTTGCAAAAGATGCTCATGTAATCGTGGTACATTGCAACCATCATAAATATGAACCATTTGTCAAGCATCCAAATATAAATCACGTGACTATGGGGATGGTGTGATGGTCATAAAGTGTGAAAAATGGTTGTAAGTCACTTTTTCAGTGCCGTTGTAACTTTGAATGGACACTAAATGGACTGTTGTAAATCGAGGACTATCTGTATTGTTATTATTTTGCTCTTAACACGTCATTTGTGTTAGCCTGTTTAATTCAGTTACAAATGATGGCATGATTCTCATGAAACCAAGACAAAGTACTCATTTAACTCTTAATTAGTATAATCAACTCAGCTGAGCTTAGGTGCTGATATAAGCTAATGTGGCAGCACAAAGGTCATTCTCAAAGTGAAGCTGATTATTATATTATCTGCCTATGATTCTTTGTGAGGTCTCCCCTTATTGCTTCAAGATTGATTTAATTACTCAATTATATGTATTAAAACATATGTATTAAATCATTTAATAAATATTTTAAGTGTTTGTTTATTATTCCATCTTCCGAGATGGAATAAAGTTGTATGCAAAAGTCAAATTTAAAACAGTAATGTAGTAACCTAAATGCACACAAATTTAAAAAGTCAAAACAATAGTAAAATCCTTTAGAAGTCATTGATAGGATCTTTATGAAAACTTAGTAGGAATGGAATCCAGGAGCCATGGTAGTGCAGGGATTAGAATGGAGTTTTGCAGGCTAACTCTGCCCACTCCTAGGAGTTTGATCCTGACCAGCTCAAGGTTGACTCCGCCTTCCATCCTTCCAAGGTCAGCAAAGTGAGGACCCAGAATGTTGGGGGCAATATGCTGACTCTGTAAACTGCCTAGACAGGGCTTTCAAGCACTGTAAAGCGGTATATAAATCTAAGTGCTATTGCTATCTAAGTCTATCTTGGGGATCTTTTTTACAAAGTCATTTCACAAAGAGTTGCTTCAAGAGTTGCTACAAAACCATCTTTTTTTGTATCCACCTATCTGAACTTTTTCTTTGGTGGAACATAAAACCATATCTTCAAAGATAGTCTTATATTGGCAGCTGGCTCACTGCTTTCAGATATCCTTACTCAAGACATTTAGCATTTAAAATTCCAAAAGGGTTCGGAAATTTTAGAAGAACATATGTTGCTAGTATTTTAAACTAGTTAGTGTGCTTCAGAAGCCTTAATTTTAGAGAGAAAGAATTTGATTAAAAATTTATAATCAGGCTGAAATATATTTGACCATCTCTTATTTAATCTCTTGCATTGCAGGTAAGAATTGGTTTTGTTTATTTATTTATACAATTTATGAACCGCCCCAATCAATATGGACACTAGGTAGTGTTCCCTGTCAATCAACATTCAGAGAAGCAGTAAACAACACCAGGTAAACAATAAAAAAATAGCCTAATAAAGGGCCGTAAGGGGAAAATAACCACACCCCAACCAAAACTGGCAGGGCAACTAGCTAACTTCATTCTCCCATACATTGGCAATATCATCATCAATATAGTAATCGGCAGGAAAACTACCAAGCTCAAGGAACAATTAAAGTCCAATCATTCAAAGCTGAGCTCCATATATTTTCTATTCATGGGGCAGATGTATAGGTTTCATTTGTTGACATTGTGGAGTTGTGAGAACTTCTAATTAAAAAAATATATTGTATCAAATCATAAGAAAAAATTTGGAGAGGTAATCAGGGTTTATCCCCTTTTAGATAATCAATATCAAAAAGCTAATAACTAAATATATACAATACTGTGTGTTGTGATCATGAAGTGGCAATTTTTTTTACTTGTGATTGCTTTTTGGAACCACTAATGAAAAAAATAGTAAAAACACGATTATGAAATACGTTATTTAGTAAGAAATGGTGTGAAAAATTGAGATAGTATTGGTTCAAAGCTTTCTGATTTGCTTTGCTTGCTCTGGCCAAGTGACCCGCTGTTCAAATGTGTTTTAATGCATGTTAGATTTATTACAGCTTTAGTATCCATAAAATAAATATTTTGTAACATCTGTCCTTTGCCTTATATTAAATTTGAATAAATTTTGCCCTTTGGTTATAAGAAGGTCGAAGTAGACGAAACAGTTATAATAATACTACTTAGCACATTAATCCGTTTAGCTTTCTCTAAGGGACAATAACATTCAACCCTGCAGAGCTGAGAAACATGTACTATATATGAGACATAGGATACATAAGGAAAAAAGGTAGAAATTGTTGTGATTGGGAAATTGTTTAGTGATAAAGTATCCTGCCTGAAAGGACAGGAATGTTCCAGAGATGGGATTTGTTTTCACGAAACATTCTCTTTCCAGTTGTTCAAATAGTGACAAATAGAAACACAATAAAGTTCTATTTTTTACGGTTTCTCGGGGGTTTATGTGATTTGTTTGCTATAGAAGAATACTAATTATATAGGTCTATTTTAATTATAGACAAATGTACATATCTTGTCTAATCTTTTGGAGTCTCCAAGAATGTTTAGATTATTAAGATTATTAGATCAAGTATACCACAACTCTAATGGCAAAAATGATAAACCTCCCCTTTTGCATAGGGGAATTTTAAGAAAATGGATCAAAGATCTCAGATTCCCTAGATATGCTTCTCATCTGAAAATGGAGTACTTGCTGAAACTCTTGTGGATGTAATCTCAATCATTTTTTAATGTGAGCTACGAAATATTTGTTCTTTAGTTTTACTTATTTCCAGTTCTGATTGTTTAGAACGAAGCAATTGAAATTGCCCCGACTGCTAGGGAAGATACACCCGGTATTCCATAATAGCCTCTTAAAACCCGTGGTCAGATCGACGCTGAGGCTGCTACCCCATGAGCCCCTGGACCCTGTGGTCATAGGGGCCAAATCCATTATGAGGTACAGCGAATCCTTGATTCGAGGTGGCACAGGAGACAACTCCAATACTTAATCAAGTGGAAGGGCTACCCCTTATCAGAGGCATCTTGGGTAAAGAGTAAGAATATCTAGGCTGATTGCCTTATAGCAAAATTCCACGCAGAAAATCCAAACAAGCCTAAATTAGTTTATATACTTTATCAGTTTGAATTGATAAATTAACTGATAATGAACATTTCACTGTGATACAACAAGAACTGGACTTTAACCATGCCATTATGTTGTCTCCTTCCACAGCTGCATCTGTATCTTAACTGAAAATCACTATTTAAAAAATAGTTCATGTTTTTACTCTTGTCATGATTATCTTTTTTGTGTAAGTTGAATGTCCTTTACTAGCAAATTTTAGAAAGCAGTATACAAACACGTGCAATATTTATATCCCATGCTTTAGATCTTTTTATAAGCCATGCTTTTGCTATGTTTTGAAAGTTCAAATGTTATATTGGATTTATTAAAATTATTCTCTTTTCAGTAATAATATATATAAGCTATTTCATTTGCCTTAAGGATAAAGTTAAGCTTCTTTTTCAAGTATGTTACTATCGTAGGAGTGTTAATTTTCTAGTGTCACAGCATTACTTGCTGTCATCTTAGTTGAAGTATGATGTAAATAGAAATAAACTATTATTTTAGATATATATTTTAAACATATTTTCATAATATGGGGAATACATTTTAGACAATGCAGGTAGCTTTTGACTCATGACTGTAATGTAGCCTCCCCATTATGGTTGAAAGTTGTGATAGCCATTAAATGAAGCAACTATGTGGTTGTCTCACGACTCCCCCATCCCTGCTTTCTCTGATGTGGTCATTAAATGAATGTGCAGGTCATTAAACAGAGCATAAAGCATCTCCAGCCCTGGGAGGACCAGAGCAGTCCCAGGCCTCAGCCACTCCCTGAGGCACTCCATCCTTCTCTTCCTAATCCTGGGGTTCCCACAAGCCTTAGGTCTGCTTCTCACTCCACCGGCCCCCACACACTCCCCCTCATCCTACGTTCTCTTTTGAAGGTCTCTGGAACTTGGGTTATGAAACAAAACAAACACTATGTTGACGGGCCACTTGGCACCATCCTAGAAGTGGCCACCTTTTCCCAAGCAACCATAATTCAATGTAGCTGCTCAGAAATGGCAGCTACTTCCAGAATTATGCCCTGTGGCCCAGGAATGTAATGGCAAAAATGAGAAGAGTATAGGGCCTGATAGTGTGGACAGTAGGCCCAAGACCTGTAGGAACCTGGTGGAGAGGATGAGGGCGAGATAGGCAGGGAAGCTACAGTGTCCCTATGGATATGGCAAATGACCGTAGGAGCACTGTTGTAGCCATGACTTTGGGACTGAGCTGTAAGTAGTTTTTGGGGCTTGCATCATAACTTCAATAGCTGCTAAGCGATGGTCATAAATTGAGGACTATACTGTATGTTAAAATATTTACAAACTCCTTATTTCGGAAATATAGGAATACTTTGAATGAAAGTGTTACACCAAGTTGAGGTTAAACTTTTGTTTTCTAGCCTTAACTACTGTAGATACGATGTAGTGATGTGAAAAGTTTGCCTTTTAAATTAGGCATGCTGCATATTTAAGGATCAAGTCGGTAAATAAGTTACAATTTTCCATACCCAATAAATTACCTTTGAATTGGAAATAGAGTTGGCTCATTAGAGTAAAAGAAGTTTTGAAAACAGGAATGAGCAAGGAATGCAAATGGCTGTAGACTTGCAATTGTGAATGTCTTTGAATATTCACTTTTATTACAACACAATTCCTCTCTCTAGCCCTCCCTCAACTCTTAGGTAAAAATTTTCATAGAATTCACATACTTTCTTCAGTCCTCAAAGGCTCTTTAAAAAAAACCTGGCTTTAACAAGCTCCCTGGATCTTACAGGGATGTGATCAATCTTCCTCTAGATCAAGTGTGGGCAATTAATTTTCCAAAGGGGCCACATGAGAAATTGGGATTATTGTGGAAGGCCAAACCAATAGGGTTGTGAAGATACATAGGCGAGTGTACACACATGGAAGAAAAAATAGTTGCCTTCAAAATAAAAGCAACACAATTGTATTGTGTGCATGGCATGCACTTATTTACATTTGATTTTTAATTTCTGATTGACTTCATGGAGGCCGGATGAGCCAGATGTGGTGCAGGGGCTGTAAAGTGCCAAGCTCTGCTCTAGATTTAAACTATTGAAAAGGAACTTCAACAAATAATGCTGTCTTCTTAACCCTCTCCTGCCAAATGTGCTGATATGTGGAACTTTCAGCATGCACTCTTTTGTACACATTGAGCAGGATTGTGTCCCCGAACAAATCTGTAATAAGAAATTTACAATAACAGCATAATATGGCCCTACTTTTTCAAGTAAGCAAACACGCCACTCTGTTTATACCAACTGAAATTTCAAGATGGCCCTCAAGGCCAGCCCCACGTAGAATGAATGATCGTAGTCCCGTTCTAAGCTGACAAGGACATAAATGTCCTCATGTATTGGGGAATTAGTTAATTCATGTGCCTTATGAGTAACCACTTAATTTATGAGTCATCAGATTTTGCTAAAATATAATTTCCAATATTTTTTATCATCAATTATGCTAAATTGAGATTCTAGAGATCAAAGTTTGGTGATATCTGGGAGCTAGGTTAATCTATGGTCTATATTAAAACATAAAAAGTTGTTTAGAATAAATTTGCAATAAGTGTCTTGCATTTGCTTTATTTACTTTTTGGGGCAGGGCTGACAAACTGATAGTGCTGATAGTGTGGCACGTGCTGCCCATCCCCAGTTTAGGGAAGGGGGAAAAAGTTGTGATACATCATGTGATGACACCGTGATGATGCAAGTTTGACATCCCTGTTCTAGGCTGAAGGGCTACTTTCTATCAGGGTTGGCCTTTCATTATGGAAATAGTGCACAGCTGTAGCACAAAGTGAATAGAGTCAGGATTATGATTTGCTACTGAGGGATTTTGGAATCCCAGCATTTAAATACTTTAAACAACTGCTGAGTTGAACCCTAGAGACTTACTAAAAGGTCACTGCTTTTCCTCATAAGCCAGTGACCTTTCTTTTTAATTATCTTTGTGGATTGCTGAAGTCTTTGTGTTAATAGAACTTACTAATGAAGAAGCCCAAACTGGAAAGCCTGAGGTAGAACTGACAGATTGGCTAGATGTGTGGTAAATACAAAAAAAGAAAAAGCAGTGTTGACATTATTGGCAAATAAACATCATAAACATTTCCTAGAAACACAGAAGAATGTATAGTATTGTACCATAGATATAATCTGTGCTCCTAAATATTACATAGATATTGCTTCGTGCTGCTCCAAACTTGTAAACAAAATTCTTCATACAGTATGTACTGTAAAACAGGATTATTTCTTGGAGCTCATGTTTTTATCTAACTAGCCCTAGGGATTCTGAGGATAGCATAAGTATTTTTACAGCACATACATACAAATATTACTTCGGGATCCTAAGAGCAGCAATTTAGGTTATTAGCTCAGTGTAAATTTCTTAAAATAATTTCTCCCCACCCCAGTTCAACTGTTTGGTTGGATAGTGTAGGAGCAGTTTTCTTATTTCCCCAGTCATTTTGGGTAAAGAGAGATTTGCCAATGGCTAATCTTTCATCTAGGCCACTCACCCCATGGTTCATGTATTAAAAGCAATGACTCAGATGCTGCTGCTTTAATGAACTGAATTGGAGAGCCTTCTCTGTTTCTGGATAGATTGGTTCGGGAAGTAACTCTATATCATGTAGTTATTAAAGCACAAGAGTCTTATTGGCCACAAAACAGAACAGAACGTCTGGAATTAATTTAGAGCTGAGAGTTGTTTTTAGGGAACTACTTACTGGGCATGAAATAGAAAATTATTTGTTCTTTTAGTTTGGAATTGTTTTTTTTAACTTGAAGGAAATCATTGCATCCTGATGTTCTGCTGAACTTTTTGGAATTAATCATGTTTTGGTAGGTCCAAACCCAAAACGTTTAACTTTTTCTGGTTTTTTTCAAGACTTATCTGAAATGAAATTACGAGGTATGTAGGGCAAGTCCAGTGCACGTTGCCCTCTATTCTTCTACATGATATGAAATATCTCAGCATCTCACCATCATCCTCCAACCTCTGATCTGTCTTGTCTTTCCCTTCCTATCAACTGCTGCTGATGTCCATATGATAAAAGAGGAAAACAGTTGGCCAATTATTATGGTTCATCGGCCAGATGTTCAGACTTGATTTGGTATTTTTATTCATCCATTAAGTCCTTCCCGATATATCTGGAATAGGCAGATATTGTATAAATATTATTATTATCTGTTCACAACAATGTGAAGTCAAACCTACCAGTTTTTTAGCTGGTGTTGGTCTTCATACACATTGAGTTCTTTTCAAGTTCTTTCCATACTGTATCGACATAGTATATGTTCAGAACAAAGCAATATGGCCTTTTGCAATGGACAGATGGAAATTTTGTCAATGTGTAGATTTTCTAACTGCTGTCCAAATTTTTTGCCAATAACATGTGCCAATAACCACTGGTGTCACCATGGCTAGTCTATGTCATAATCTTTCAGCTTCAGTTTTCAGATCTTGATACTTTATGAACTTCTGTTTTGATCTTTGTGATCTTTGTCTTCTATTCCACTTTGCTCTGGTATTGCTGAATATCAATGAGCCACACTTTCTTTTCTTAAGCCACAGTTGATTTTGATACGTTGTGGGTCAAGATTTTATCAGTTTGTATTTGGAAAACCCATAATATTTTAATTTTCTCATTTTTGACTAAATGTTCTCACCAATTTTTCATAATATTGCCATCATTTATAGATTTCTGGTGCATTCTTTTGACAACTGTGCTGTATTGTTGTTTATAATCAGTTTGTTTGTGTGATCTTCTTACACCAGTTTATTTTTTAATGTTCTTTTAGTAAGCCACTGTCAGGTTTTATCTTTATCCACTTTATTATTAATATTATTGTGGTTCATTGTACAGTTATCCAGATGTTTAGACAGAATTTGGCATTGTTTTTCACCTATTAATTATTGTGGAGCTTATAAGCTGTCCAACTCTAATAAGCTAAATGGAATTGGGTACACATAGCTGAAGTATAAAACCTTCTCAATAGATATTGGCCACACAAGGGTCTAACTCTTGCTTTTTCATTTTTCATTACCTCTCCACATCACTGTTAACATCATAGGCATATTTAATTTTCATTCTTCAAGTCTTAAGAATAAATCCAAATAAATAACATTCCTAAGGGGACTGTTGCAAAATATAGGAAATGGAATACTATCAGCACCTTTGTCTTACGGGAAATCTAAAAACTCCTATTGAGTTCTTATTTCCCTGTCTTAAGCAATTTGCTCACACATTCCTTTAAATTCTCAGTAGGGACTTGTCTCTTCTGGGCCAGTATTTAATGCAAGATAAAGCTCTGTCAAAGTAAAGTTTGTGATAAGGAGTTACTGTTTCTAAAATAGACAGTCTTTACATTATTGTAGTTAACAAGAACTGTTGAATCCTAGTCGTGATCCAATGTTATCCAAATTAAATAATTGAGGGATATTTCAGTTGTTTTCAGTGTTCAAATTTTGCTCATGTTGAATATTAAATATAAAGAGCTTGGTTTTAGATATACTGTTTTATTTACCAGGCAGTGAACTGTTTATTACATGTGTCTACTTGGAAGTAAATCCTCCTGAAGTCAATTGGACTTACAATATCTAATTGACATAGAGATTCAGCCTCAGTGTTTAGACATAGCAGAGAATACATTCAGAGTATATTTTACAGCCTCGGCTTCACTTAATTATTTGTGTATCTTTGTATTTGTAAAAGCAATATATTTTTAGATTTTTCTAGAAATAAACTGCATCTTAACAATGAATAGATACAGTCTCACTGTGTATTTTATATTATAGGTTTCAAATATGACATGTAATCATTGCATGGCCTTCACTTTTCCCATTGTAAAGTTTCAGTCATTCTTCTAGCCTCTTTATGAGCTTCTTCAATAGTTGTCTATAAATTGACAGTTTATTTATATAGTAGATTTATATCCTGCCTTTCACTAAGGAACTCTTTGGAAGGGTATATTTATCTGAACATAAACATCTTCTACTAGTTCCAGTAACCTAACCCTTTTCTCTAGGTGGTCCACTATATTGAATGCATTATTTTGACCAGATAAAGAATATTGTTGGGATTATTATGATTTTGATGCCTATTTAAACTAAAGCTTTGAAAACTGGCTACAAGAATGAGAGTAGAGGCAATTGGCAGTCCACAGTGCATGCTTCTTTTTCAGATTTACTCAGTATAGCGTAGCACTTAGACTTATATACCACTTCATAGTGCTTTACAGCCCTCTCTAAGCAGTTTACAGAGTCCGCATATTGCCCCCAACAATCTAGGTTTTCATTTTACTTTCCTCGAAAGAATGGAAGGCTGAGTCAACCTCAAGACGATATGGATCTAGATATAATTTGTTGTATGAAAGATTGAATTGGTTTTACTGAAGGCATTTAAAATGATTATTTAAACTATAAATTAAAGCAGCAAGTGAAAAACATTGCTTGAACTCATTGTATGTAAATAATTCCTTCCTATTGAGCAATGTTTCAGCAGAATAATGGACAATATGAATGAGTCTTGGTTTATTAGCAATATAAACAAGATAAGAGATTGTTATCATATAATTCTATAGCTTAATAGACATTATTGGATTACAGCACACTTTGGTGTAGCCAGTAAGGTGAATGAATAGAGAGGGTGAAAAAAGCTTTCTAAATATAAGTTTGCATATCATATATATATGTTTCAATAAAAGAATCTTTAAATAATGATTTTTAGCTTTACATCAGTCTGATGAAAGTTTAGAATATAAAATAGATTGGTCTTGTGACCTAATCAATTAATAAACTATTCTATATATTCACTCTGATGAAAGTATTGCAGGTGATTGCTAATGCGGAGACCATAATTTAAAAAAAAATTTTTTTTTTAACTGACAAGACATTTGAGAGATCAAAACATTTCATAAGATATGGATGTTCTCAAGATTTCAGTTGATAATATAAAAATATCATAAAATTTGGAGCCCAGAGAAGTTGGATCTTTTTAGTATTAAAAAAAATAGTTTTAAATGATCTTTGAATGACCTTTAAAGTAGACTTATCAAGTATCTCATAGTTGTTGAATGCTATACTTTGATGTCCCTGGATCCCCAACAAAGTTACAAGGGCATTGTGGGATATTTTAAACTTTTCAAAAAAATGCATTGATTCTTGACATGTGTCAGACACTGTATAAACTACAAATCTAGTATTGCTGGAGCACTGCAACACATAGTTTGGGAAACTTAGCCTGCCCTCAGCCATAGAAACTCCATAGGCACTTGGGCCATTTTCACCTCACCTGCAGTAAATCACAGAATGTGGGGAATAACAAAGGAAAGGAATGCGATTTACACCACTAGATCTCCTGAATAAAAAGTGAGAGATAAATTAATTAGTGAGTAAATAAATGTTGATACTATAAAAATAGGCCAAAGCAATGAATACTCTTAAATTTTTAAGCAAAAGCTGGTGTGGAATGGAGAAAAAGGAAATTGAAAGGACAGGTATTGCTCATACAATGTATTTATGGGATTTACAGCATGGGTTATTTTTATGTGGTTATGGAGCCTGAAGGGATTTTTTTCTAGATACATTCCAGTTGCAGGATTCTGATTACTTATACTATTAATTATTTTTACTGCTTTATTTATAGCTCAGTTAATCTTCCTTCTTCCCCAGCTAAGTATAACCACAGTAATTCAATCAACAGCAGTGTCAGCTTGTACCTTTCCCCCCTTATAACTTAATTAGCTCAGAGTCAATTAATATGAATGCATTATTCTCACACCTACCCCTTTCTATCAAATTATAATCCTATCAGTTAATTCATTTTCCCCCTGCAATTTTGCAGTTCTCATTCCTCACAGAGCAATATACTTATCCTAATATGATCCTGAATCTGAACACAAGCCTTAATAGGAACATATTGATTTGTGTTCTATTATTTTTATCTTTCTTTATTCAATTTCTAAAGCTGCCTAATTGCCAAGTAACTGGAAGTACATGCAAAAAGCATTGAAAACATATTACAACAATGAAAAGTAATAGTAATAATAAAATGCACACTAAGAAAATACAAAATTTTTAAAAGTTCTTCAACATTCCAAAGTATTCACAAACCTGTTGTCCTATTTGTTCATTTTTAAGAGTTGCAGGGATTGGGATTGTTGGGGTATTTGTGTGTGTGTGTGTGTGTGTGTGTTTGGTATTTTGTTTTGTGATAATCAAAAGTAGGTAACCAAAAGTTAGTAATAATGTCCAGGAATTGAGGAAAACTCTGCTTTAATCCTCTTAAGATCGAGAGGCCAATGTAGATGTACTTGAGCAAGTACATTCATACCTCTTCCTTTTTTGTGTGTGCTTGCCTTGGCAAAGGATGTTCTGAGTTCAGATCATACTCCTTTTTTATTTTTGCTGGTTTCCCAATCTTCACCGCTTGTATTATTTTTACTAACAAAATATTGAAAATTGTGTGACAGGAAGACTTGCCAAAGGTCCCTGATTTTTATAATTATCACACTGTCACTTCTGTTTAATCTTGATAAGATGTGTTATAAAATGAACATATGGAAAACACTAGCACACATACATAAATCCAATGTGATAACATGGAAAACACAAACACACATACGTATTTTCAATGTGATAATGAGAAGAATTACATTGAAAAATATGCATTAGTATTCATGTTGTGCTGCTATGTGTTCACTGTCTGCTTAATATACACTACGTTATATAGCATGACATTGATTTTACAGGATTTGGTGAGAAATGGTCATAAGGTGTGATATCATGTGTCCATATCCACACTTAGTTACAAAAATTCTGACATAGTGCCGGTTTAGTCTTCTTGCTTTTGTTCTGATAAAATGCTGTTAGAATCCTATTGGCTTGTAATGAGTAAAAGAGATGTACTTTCCATATATTTCCACATTTTCATAGATCACTGGTTTGTTTGCATTTTCTGATAATTCTGTGCAAGTGTGTTGATCATGTGTGCCAATTACAATTTCAATAAGATAATACATGTCTTAGCCACAACTTTTCATCATGGTACAAAACTATGGTAGTGTCTTTAGGAATATTAGAAGCTGGAGGACTAAATAACAAGACTATATGTCTTTTCCCCTTATATCTAAAAATGTCCTTATTTGATGGGCCTATATTTCCAGACTCTATAAACTCCTGACAAAAAAAATCTATTTTGATGGGAGATCACCCATTATCCAAATCTACCAGGCAGTAAATTAATTGTTAAACTCTGTGGTGTAGGCAGCTGGAATTGGAAAGAAGTGAATCAGAATATAAAGGTTATTTATATTCTTTGAGAGCATTCAAATTCACTGAAGGACTTCATGTTTGGGAAGGAAATTATATTATAATATATAGAGAGTTAATACTGGATTCTCCTTCAGTAGTTTTTGAGAATTCATTCCTTACATCACTTATTTTCTGCATATGAAAGATCCATGCTTTTACAGCCTAGCCTTGTGTGTGGCAGGGGCAAAAAAGCTGAAAAATTATGTGTTGTTTTCTGACACTTAATTTTTTATATAAAAATGCTTTTAAGGTATGCTTGGAATTGTACATTAATTACAAGTTTCACATACTTTACCCCTCCTTTTGGCTGGCTTCACTAATATTTTAACATAGATTATAGCTGAAACTGTGATTTAGAGTTGTATACCACTAAAACGAGAGCATTTATGCATTTCAGACATACCCTTTTGAAAATACCTTTGATGCCAATGAATGCCATGTTGGCAGAGGAGTGCAGGTGAATTTGTAGAAGGAATTAAACTTTTTAAATGTGTTCTTACTCATCCAGTTGAGATTTCTACACGTTTATCCCAAGTAAAAAAAAAAAAAGTTTCATGCAGTGTAATCAGTGTAGTGTTTTACAATTTGTCATGTTAAAGTAAAACCATTAGAATTCAAGGAACATGTTGGTCACAACTATTTTAAGTATTAATATTAGAATTTAATTTTAAATGGTATTTTAATCCAATTTCATTTTAAATTGTTTTTATCGGATTTTAGTAATAATTTGTGTTAGGAACTCTGCACTTTGATATGGGCTATGGGCTAATCAATAAACTAAACTCTAAAGTATTAATGACTGAATCCAACCTTATCATTATACAAAAGAACTGAAAGCACACATTTGAAAGAGTAAGTGTGGCATACTGATATGGTTTCAGAAATATGGGATATGACTGAGGCCCTTGAAAAATTTATCTAGAGGTGGTATTCAGCAGGTTCTGACCAGTTCTGGTAGCAGAAATTTTGAGTAGTTCAGAGAACCAGCAAATACCACCTCTGACTGGAGATTTTACAGTATCCTTCCCCTGCCACGCCCACCAAGCCACACCCACAGAACCAGTAGTAAAAAAAATTGAATCCCACCACTGAATTCATCACTCTTCCATGACGCCGTTGCTCAAAATCTACAGCTGAATATTATATAGGGAATCCTTGCTTAGTAACTCAATTGGAACCAGAAACTTAGTGTCAAATTAGACCACAAGAAGCTTATGACATCTCTTCCTATTTGGTCACAAAACAAGTGACTATGGGCCATTAAGTGAGATATGACGTGTCGTGACAGCAACTTATAATTTTACTACTGGTTTCTCAATTAACAAGTGGCAATAACATGACAACAGGACACTGTGATGGTCGTAAATGCCCACCAATTGTAAGGTGCACAAATTTGATTACATGACCATGGGGGATGGTTGTAAGCACAAAGACTGGACATAGTGTAACTTTTTCATTACAGTTGCAATTATTTATTTATTTATTTATTTATTTATTTATTTATTTATTCGACTTGTATGCTGCCCTACTCCCTAAGGACTCAGGGCGGCGAACATTAAAACAGAAGAAATTTACAATAAAAGAGAATTAAACAGATAAACAAGCCGAATACGGTTAAAAATTAAAAATTAAAACCCTCAGCCCCGGCCCCAGGGTCATTCCAGGCCGGCCTGTTGAAACAACCAAGTCTTCAGGTCCCGGCGGAAGGAGCGGAGGTCAGGGGCCAAACGGAGATCCACGGGAGCTGATTCCAAAGGGCAGGCACTCCCACAGAGGCCCTCCTATGAGAGCGAATAGGGCGATCGGAAAGTGATGCTGGCAGGAGGCGTTCCCGCAAGTACCCTGGACCCAAGCCATTAAGGGCTTTATAAGTTGTTACTAACACCTTGAAGGCGACCTGGGAGGCGACCGGCAACCAATGCAAGCCGCGCAGGAGGGGTGTAACATGGGAGTATCGGGATACCCCCATCACAGCTCGCGTGGCCGCATTCTGCACCAGCTGAAGCCTCCGGATCATCCGCAAGGGGAGCCCCATGTAAAGAGCGTTGCAGTAGTCGATTCTAGAGGTGACGAGCGCATGAGTAACCGTTCGAAGGGCATCTCGGTCCAAATAAGGGCGAAGCTGGCGAACCAGCCGAACCTGGGCAAAAGCCCCCCTGGCCACAGCTCCCACATGCTCCTCCAAACCGAGCTGTGAATCCAGGAGGACACCCAGGTTCCTCGCCCTATCCATGGGGGACAACACCTCTCCCCCCATGACCAAAGATGGTACATCCAATAAAGACCAAGATGCCGGTAAGAACAGCCACTCAGTCTTGGTGGGGTTGAGCTGGAGCCTGTTACTGCCCATCCAGACCTGGTTCACTGATCTGGTTTGGGGTGGAGATATAAAGCTGGGTATCATCAGCATACTGATGATACCTCACCCCAAAACCTCAGATGATCTCGCCCAGCGGTTTCATGTAGATATTAAACAGGAGAGGCGAGAGGACAGACCCCTGAGGCACCCCACAAGTGAGGGGCCTCGGGGCCGACCTCTGCCCCCCTGCCAACACCGATTGCAATTGTATCTTTTATAAAAAATACTACTATTTTTGTTTTTATGACAGCTGTTCCTAGTAATAATCATTGGGTATTTGACAATATTAATATATTCTTAAGGTCTTTCTGTCTCTCTCTCACACCCACATACACATATACGTTTTATACCTTGAGTAGCCACATATCATCTTGTGATAAATACATCTCTGCTGTCTTTTTTGCTGACTAAGAACAGCACAATCTTATGTGTGTTTATTCCAAAAAAAAAAACCACAATAAAATTATAGGAAACATTTTGTTGTGAAAAATAAACAAATAAATAGTAGATTAAAATTTAATACCAATACCAATAATGTAAACTTAACAAAATGTGGATTAAATGCCTACTGGAGAAATTTACAATAAATGGAAAACAAGTCAAAGCTAACATACTCTGTAGAAACAGGATGGAACACTGGATGTTGGCTGAATCCTTCTTTTTAACAAAAGCAGAGAGATTGAGTATTCCTCCAACAAGTTAAGGATACAATATTACAAGATGTTGAGAACACTGACCCATGATTGTATTTGTTTCCCAGCAGGGTATGCTTTCTCTGTATCAGCTGTTTCTGGCATCAGTGAATGAACTGACTAGACAGTTTTGGACTCTGTTCAAGCAGTACCATCAGTTGCATTGAATAGTTGCCAGTGTGAAGAATGGGCTGTGATTAGAAGTAAAGCCTCCGGTCTCCAAAGATGTGGAAGCATGTGACTAACCTGGAGCATAGAGTTTCGTTAAACTTTCATGTATTCTTATTTACCTGGCCAGCTAGGGACTATAATGATGAATGGTGAGTTGTTTGTAATGTAGTTCAGCCATTCTTCTCTTTTGCTGTTGTGATCATAGGTTGCATTGCACCACTTCTGAATGGTTAAAGGAAGTACAGATTTTTCACCAAATTTTTCACTGCTATTGAGAGTTAGTTCTCATTCTGTTTGTTAAATTACAAAAAAGCCAGTGTTTCTAAGGCTTGACTTAAAAACAAAGCCAAAATGCAAATTCCCATTTATAGATATTTTCATTTTACATAGTAATGTCATACTGAAGAATGCCAAATGCATTTGCTATTTTCTTAATAATATCTAATTTGCTTTGAAATGCTATGGTAAGCTTGAAGAAGGAAGTAATCCTGTCATAATTGATGAAAATTATCCTTTGCACTAATGAAATGATGGTGAGATGTAGAATTTTAAGATGAGTTAAAATTTAGTTTTTCAATTCACTTCCCTGAGTACAATGTCATTGACATTTCTTGTTTGGGAAATTAATACTATGATTTATGAATGAAAAAAAAAGAATATTTGTAGAGCAGTAAATTTAGCCTTTAAGACAAGGAGAAAGCTTTGCTTTTTAGGCAAACAAAAGCAGCATAGAATCATCCATACACGTTCTCCTTGCATCTGACATAATTTGGGTGTTTGACAACCAATATGTATTTATAATGATTATAGCATCCTGGCCACATTATCATAATTTGTGACCTTTCCAATTGGCTTCTCACAAGGGAAGTCAGATTTGCTTAAAGACCACATGATTCATTTAACAGTCATCATAACAGCTATGTGATTCACTTAATGACCACTATGATACACTTAATGATCCCTCAAAAAAAGTTCTTAAAACTGGGCACAACTCATTTAATTACTGCCTCTCTTAACAGTGGAAGTTACAGTCTCAGTTATGGTTATAAGTCGAGGACCAGCTATATAGCATCCTATGTTAGAGTTAACTCTAATCTACATTAAATTATTTTCAAGTAAATTTGTTTGGGAATTATGTTAGAATCTTTTAAAAACAAATACATACTGGTACATATCTATTCCACCATCAGTGGGATTCATTAAAAAAAATTGCAAGATACCATCATTCTCCATTGAGGTCCTCCGAGCATCCAGAGAGTGGGAGGTGCTTAGTCTCTCTGCTCTGATAGGCTGGGCTTAATTGAAGGACGTTCTTACTCCCCCAGTTTTAGCTCAGCCTTTGGTTCAGCAGCTTTCCTTGGTCGGAGCAGGATATTAATTCAGGTGATTCATTGCTTCCTTACTAATTGGCTTCTGGTTTCAAATTTTTCTCTAAATGTTTCAAAAATTACACAGAGCCGACTGCAATTAGAGCCAGCAGTCGGCAGATGCACGATTGGTGCCAGCCGCATCACGGTCCCAGGGGAAGAGGCTTGAGATTCGTTCTCTAGCCTCTTTTTTTCCCAGTGCCTCGTGTCTTCCCTCCTTGCCATTGCTGTTCCACCCCTCGCACAGGGGTTAATAAGCACTCTTGTTCCTTTATCCTCCTCACAGAGAACACAGGTAGGGGCACTGGAGTCCTTATTCCCCTATTCTGCTGCGCAATTAGCTGGCTTGAGAGTGTGGCAGTGTGTGTGTGTGGCACCAATGAGATTGGCGCCATTTTGGTTGGGGACTGTCTACCATTTTAGGTGCACATCCCCAGGAAGCAGGGCATTTTCCACGAGGCTTCGTGGAGCCCTGGCTGGGGAATTCCCAGCTACTGTGAAATGGTTTAACTTCCCCTTGGTTCTCTAGGTGCAGAGACCAGGGGACATAAGTTCTGCTCCCTGTTTTAACTCCGGTTTGGGAGATCATCACATTATTTTATGTTGGCAACACCCACGGTATATATACATATATACATATATTAAATATATTAAGTATAATTCTGCACAGCAATCACTATTATCAGTCCGTACCCAGGCTTGAGGCCTGTGGGAACAGCTGATCAGGGCCTAAATAGGTTGACATTATTGTGGTTCCCTGGATGTTTTCAGAGCTCATCCAAAAACAATGGACCTCAGCAACAACATATTCCGGCACCCACTGATTTTGACAAAAAATTCTTTAACTTAGATTCCGAGTTTTCTGCTACATTAAATACCCCTGAGGTAGACAAGCCAGTAGTCGCCTTAGCCTCGTCTTCCATGGTTCCCACTGAGGTGGAGGATGCACTTAAATCAGAAGAGAAGAAGGCCGGGATAGCTCTCCGGAAAGCCCACCAATCAGACGCATGGGCCATAAAAGCGGCAACAGCTGTGTCCTTTTTCACCAGGGCCTCACTCAGGTGGCTCCGTCACTTGAGGGACACCATCCCAAATTCAAACATTAGAGCCCACTAGGACATCGCAAAATTGATAGCAGCAGCTGAATTTTCCGCCGATGCCACCTTTAATTCGGTTAAATTTTCTGCTCAGGCCATCACATCTCAGGTTATAGCCCGTAGATTGCTATGGCTCCAGCATTGGCAGGCTGACGTAAAGAATAAATGGAAACTAGCTTCCTCTCCAATTTCGGCGAATAAATTATTTGGTGCTGCTCTAGACCCCTTATTAATTGAGACTAGGAATAAGAAGAAAATTCTCCCCTCCTGCGGCGATCTGATAATAGAACCTCTCAGCCCTTTCGGAGGGGCCCCTCTCAATCCTATTATCAGAGTTCCTTCTTCCCCAGACCTCAGAGGGAATCGGGTTACAGGGGCACCCAACAGTCTGATCGATCGGACTTCTCCGATAGGAACCACAGGGGCGGACAAGGAAAGAAATTTTTCAAAGGATCGACAGGCAGGCTCACGTAGAGCCCGATGATCACAGAGACCTAGTCCCAATTGGGGGACGTTTCAGACTCTTCACAAACAGCTGGGAGTCTTCCACCACTGATTCCTGGGTGTGTGACACCATCAGATTTGGCCTGGCGCTAGAGTTCCACTCCACCCCCCCAAATTTTTTTATGCAATGTCCGCTTTCCAGGAACCCTGTAAAAAGGGAATTGATAGAGTCAGCGATCAAGCATTTACTTGAGATTAAGGCCATCCAACCAGTACCCCAGGATCAACAGTGTCAAGGGTTCTACTCGCTACTTTTTGTAGTCCCAAAGAATTCGGGGGGATGGAGAGCGATTCTAGATCTAAAGCGACTCAACTTCACATTAGTCCTCTGTAAATTTAAGATGTGTATGTTACAATCCATTCTCCTCAGTATGAGGAAGGGCACTTTTTTAACATCCATCAATCTGACAGAGGCATACTTACATATACCCATCTGGCCCGCCCATACCAAATTTCTCAGATTCTGCTACAACAATCAACACTTTACATTGCCCTGCCCTTTGGACTCTCATCAGCCCCAAGGACGTTCACTAAGATACTGGCGGCCTTTTCAGCCCACCTTAGGGATGCTCTGGTGAGACTCCAGTGCTATCTGGATGATATTCTGATTCTATCTCATTCCTCCAGACAAGCAAAATTGGACACCCAAATTACATTGTGCTCCCTGCAACAACATAGTTTTTCCATCAATTGGGCAAAAAGTCATCTGTCCCCATCAAACCGCTTATCTCACCTGGGTGCGATAATAGACACCCTTGAGGGAAAAGTTTTCCTATCCCTGACAGATTGGAAAGCATTAGATCTCTAGCTCAACATATTAGGTCCTTAAAGAAAGTTTCTTTAGCCGATTTGTCTAAATTATTAGGAAAAATGATTTCCTGTATCTCCATTATTCCCTGGGCACGTTTCCATGCTAGATCGCTTCAATGGTTCCTCCTGCCATATCAAAGATCGGGTTGATGCAACTCCACAGCACGCGTGCTGGTACCATAAAAGGTGTGGATTTCTCTACTCTGGTGGACAGCTCAGACCACCAACAAGGGTTCTCCTCTAGAAGAACCTCAAAGGCTCACTATTACCACAGATGCCAGTCTGTTTGGATGGGGGGGGTGCATTTCCAGTCCCTCTCCACTCAAGGACGCTGGTTGGAAAAGGAACAGTTGAACAGCATCAATTGGTTGGAGCTCAGGGCAGTCCATCTGGCCCTATGCAGTTTCCTTCCGCACGTCCGGAACAAACATATCCTCATACTCACAGACAACATCACGGCGAAAGCACATATTAACAGGCAGGGGGGAACGCACTCGATATTCCTCATGAGGGAAACAGAGAAACTATGTCTCTGGGCAGAACAACACTTGAGATCCATAAAGGTGGAGCATATTTTGGGCATAACCAATACACAGGCGGACTGGCTCAGCAGGGCCACTGTAGACCCATCAGAGTGGCACCTGCACCCGTAGTTGTTCCAAGAGGCGACACAGAGATTCGGCAGGCCAACTATGGACCTGTTTGCTTCTCCTCTGTATGCACAGCTTCAGAGATTCATTTCCAGATACCCTTCCCAAGGGGCAGAGAACATCAACGCCCTCCATTGCCGGTGGCCCCACGGCCTGTTGTATGCTTTTCCCCCTATTCCACTAATCCCCAAAGTAGTCCAGAAGATACTAGAAGAGAAAGGGTAATTGATCTTGGTCGCACCATTTTGGCCCAGAAGACCATGGTTGGCTGACCTCCGAAGCCTATCCACAGAGGACCCATGGAGGATTCCATCCCACAGGATTCGACTTACCCAGGGACCGATTCAGCATCCAGACCCTCAATGGCTACAACTAGCTGACTGAAGGTTGAGTGGCGACATCTAAGATCAGAAACCCCCTCGTTGTGGGTCATCAAAACTATACAAGCAGCTCGTCGTCCATCAATGAGCCAAATATACGATGCCACCTGGAAGTCTTTCTCTTCATGGTGTTCCAAATCCAATGTCTAACCCCTTTCTCCATCAGTAGCTCAAGTATTGGAGTTCCTACAAGATGGCCTTGATAGGGGTCTATCGCCGAATACCTTAAGAAGACAGGTGGCGGCTATTGCATCAGTAGTGCATTGGAAAGGTTTCACATCCATATCACACCATCCAAGAATAAAGGCCTTTCTTCAGGGTGCTACTAACTTATGCCCACCAGTTATCCACTGATACCCGACATGGGATCTTAACCAGGTGCTTACCTCACTCACCAAAGATCCATTCGAACCACTGAGGTGTACCAGTCTCCAATTTTTAACATACAAGGTAGTTTTTCTCGTAGCTATAACATCCGCATGACGTATTTCAGAAGTAGCAGCTCTGTCGGCCCAAAAGGACCTCTGTATCTTTCACGCAGATAGAGTGGTTTTGCGTCCGAATCCTACATTCATGCCAAAGGTAAATTCAGCCTTCCACAGGGCACAGGAATTGGTTCTCCCAAATTTTTGTCCCAGGCCTTCTGATGGCCTGGAACACCAGTGGCACCAGCTGGATGTCTGCAGAGCACTCTGTATTTATTTACATAGAACGGCTCCATTCAGAAAAACTGAGGCCCTCTTTATCTCATTTCATCCAGCCACTCAAGGAGAGAAGGTTTCAACTTCCATTATAGGCAGATGGTTGAAGGCCACGATAGCCAAAGTGTATAAAACACAATCTTTGACCGTACCTAGTGGCATCACAGCTCATTCCACAAGGAGTGCGGCAACTTCAGTGGCCTGGGCTACACAAGCTCCTATCACCGAAATCTGTAAGCGGCAACATGAGCCTCGCCATCGCCTTTTATCAGGCCTTACAAGATTGATGTCTTTGCTTCTGCAGAAGCATCCTTTGGTAGGCGAGTGTTACAGAGTGTTCAGTCGGACAAGCGGGGTTCTTCAGGCCAGACAGAGTCCCTCCCGTAGGACAGGCCAAGCTTTGGTATGTCCCACTCTCTGGATGCTTGGAGCAGCTCAATGGAGAATGGGGGTTGGTACTTACCTGATATGCCCTTTCTCGGTGAGCTGCGAGCATCCAGTCCCTCCCTGTTTCTGTCTGGGGGAGCTCCTGTTCCGACCAACGATAGATTTGTTTAGAGATTCGACTCGACCAGTAGGCGAGTGATTTCGACTCTTCGTCTTTGCAAAAACTGGGGGACGTTGGAGAGGAGCGGAGGAGGAATAAGAACATTCAGTTATGCCCAGCCTATCAGCAGAAAGACTAAGCACCTCCCACTCTCTGGATGCTCGTTGCAGCTTACCGAGAAAGGGTGTATCAGGTAAGTACCAATGCCCATTTAATGCAAACCAGAATAGAGATGCTAATGGTTTTGCATTTTCAGCAATTATAAACTTTGCTTCTTGATGAATTCAATGCCAATGAAACAGGTGATATTTGCAGAATACGTAGGTGTATCTGCCAATATGCTAAATGCAACATATTAAAAGTTATGCATAATACTTGATTTATATTTTGTGTTGGGTTATGTGGCAAGTCAATATAACTATAGCAGGTAACTGAAAGTAGCGAGAGATATTAAACAGGGTATCTCTCAAACAGGTAGCTTAATAACCATTGTTTGGCATACAGAGAGACCTGATTACAGTGGTCCTACATGACCACATCATGCCAGGATCTGATTAGTTGATCAAGTTTCCTTTCCTGTCACCTTAGGGAGACACTTGTATCTCTCCGGAAGCATTTTACTTCTAGACCAGTTCTCCATTCTATATCGCACACAATAAGTGTGATAGAGTCTAGAAGACCCAAACAAGGTAATTGCACAGATATCAATCTAATTAGGTAAGGGAACAACTTTGGAGGGGGAAAAAAGTTCCAGAAAGATAGAAAAGCAGATTGAATATTACCAGAGCATCACTTGGTTGGCAGTAAAGGAACTGGATCTTTTATTGCAGGTCTTGGTGTTAGAATAACCTTTTATAATACATGATTTTCAGTAAAATGATTTTCTAATATTTTTAGAATTAGAATTATTTCTACTTCTAATATTGCACCCATTTGTAATCCAGTTATTTATCTGTGGAATTTCAGGAGATGTGCCCTTGTATCCACACTAGCCAGGCATTACTATAAGCTTCCCGTTAGTCTAGTTTTCCATAAGACAGTTCAATTATATGGGAGCCACACTGACTAAATCACCTTTCACCATTTAACCTGATGAGAACAAACCATTATCTGTGTAAAAATATCCAAAAATGTCAGTTTTTCTTCTGGTCAGATTTGTGCTGGAAGCTGTGATTTGCTGAAGTCTGCTTCAGCCCTCAGTGTTGCCGCTCAGCATGGTTCCCTGCTCTCTTCGGCTACCAGTTTTTGTCATTCATTCAGTCAGCAGGGTTCTCGAGCTCAAAACCCAATTCCTGCATAAAACTCCTTCCAATAGCACAAACACGTCTTTTTATGCTCCACGCATATATTAAAGCCAAATGGCCTGGCAATTAGATTTCATTTATATTCTAAAATAAAGCACTTAAGCATCTTAGGATTCAAATAAGCATTTGTTCACGGGCTGTGTTGCCTCTTTGTGAATACCTTCTCAAAACAATGGAGAAATGGATTTTTCAGTATCTGCACTGGTTGTTTCTACTTTTGTGTACACATTCTGTTTATGTATGAGTAGCACAGGACATAATAATTAGTATTCATGAAAAGAAAAGCCTATTTACTCATACACTCACTCTGCTTTTATTGCATAAAAGAACACAGGGATTTCTCTTTCAAGCAGATCTGCTTTGTCCTTGATCATATTTATCCTTAAGCACATCAGATTTTTGTTTCTTAAGTAAAACTAACATTTATTCCTACAGAAGGCGAGCAAAATATGCCTCCGGCCGCTGCTCATCTTCAAGCTGTTAGCCTTTCTGAAATATGAACTGAAATAGAAACTGAAGAGAGATTTCATAAAGTTAGGGATCTTCAGGGTGAACTGTTGAAATAGGAAGGTTAACCATTGTGTTTTTGACTATGTTACAATCAAATATTTATATTGTTGACATTACCTAAAGGTTATATGAGGTGGTGATATCCTTATGTGCCAAAAATGATTCCTGTGTAGTCTGATGAGCACAAATACGATTAGTACTGTTCTACTTGTTATTATTACCTGTAGGGTTAGACTTAGGGTTAGTGTATAGATTTTTATTTTTTTATTTTGATTTTTTAAATCCTTTCTTTATTATTCTTATAAATAACTCAGGGCAGCAAAATACCTAATTCTGTTCCTCCTTCTATTTTCCCCACAACAACAACCTTGTGAGGTAAGCTGGGCTGAGAGAGTATGACTGGACCAAAGTCACCCAGGCAGTTTTCAGGCTTAAGGTGGGACTAGAACTCACAGTCTGCTTGGTGCCTTAACCACTAAATATATAACCACCACATATATAATGTAGAAGTATTGGATTTGTGAGAGATTTATAAGGAACAAATTCTATCACTCATCTATCATTAATTCCTTCTGTTAATATACATAGTCATCAGTATGGTGTACTATTTATTTCTTGGTTTATTTACCAAATTTATATCCTGCTATAAATGCAGGGCTCTCAGCGTCTCACAAGAACATAAAGGGGTCTTTGGTGTTTTAAGAGCTTGCTTGTTTTCTTGCAGTCGTTTCATTACTCAAACTAGGTAACATCATCAATGGCAGAGTATGGAGTAACAATAAAAAAACCTAGACAGTTTAAAGCCCAGACACAACATTGCAAAGATTATATAGCTAAAATCTATAAATTTACCTTTGCAACTAGATACAAACTATATGCAAAACATCATTCTTGAGATGTCAGATTATCATCTATTGGGAACAAATATTGTAAAGCACTAAATTCTGCTGTTCTCTCCATTCACCAGTTTTGCTCTAGCAATATGAAGGCTAATTGTGTTGCACAGTATGCTTTGGGAGTAGAATGAGTCTAGGACATTTCAAGCACAGTTGGAAGACAGCTAATCACATGGTACTCATTTTGTTGTTACTGCATTACAATGATTGGGGCACAGCAAAGTAGCATACTAAGGACCCACACAAGGTTTGTTCATTGTTGATCAAATTTAGGTACCACCCATGTCATTCTCAGAGTGATTCTGAGCGATATACAGCTAAACACATCAATATCATATAAAATAGATCAACAGATGATGCTGTTAATATGGCTCTGCACTACAACACCTTGAATCTCCAAATACCTACGCAAGGGTCCTCTTTGTAGACTTGAGTTCAGCATTCAATACCATAATTCCAGACATTCTTCTAATTAAACTAAACCAGATAGCAGTACCTGAACACACTTGTAAGTGGATCATAAGCTTCCTAACAGACAGGAAGCAGCAGGTGAAGCTAGGCAGAATCACATCTGATACCCGTACAGTTAGCACAGGGCCCCCCAAGGCTGTGTGCTTTCTCTACTTCTCCCTATATATCAGTGACTGCATCTCAAATGATCCATCTGTTAAAATACTGAAGTTTGCAGATGACACAACAGTGATTGGTCTCATTTGAGACAATGACAAATCCGCATACAGACAGGAGGTTGTACATCTTGCCTCATGGTGTAACTGGAACAATCGGGAACTGAACACACTCAAAACTGTAGAAATGGTGGTAGACTTTAGGATAAACCCTCCCATACTACCACCTTTTACAATACTAGACAATACAGTATTGACAGTAGAGACCTTCAAATTTCTAGGTTCTGTCATATCACAAGACCTAAAATGGACACCTAACATCAAAAACATCATCAAAAAAAGCACAACAAAGAATGTTCTTTCTGCGCTAACTCAGAAAGCTCAAACTGCCCAAGGAGCTGCTGATATAGTTCTATGGAGGAATTATTGAGTCTGTTATCTGCACCTCTATAACTGTCTGGTTTGGTTCTGCAACCCAACAGGACAGACACAGACTACAGAGGATAATTAGGACTGCAGAAAAAACAATTACTACCAACCTGCCTTCAATCAAGGACCTATATACTGCAAGAGTAAAAAAGAGGGCTGTGAAAATATTTAAAGACCCTTCACATCCCATACAAAAACTGTTTCAACTCCTTCCCTCAAAACGACGCTATAGAGCACTGCACACCAGAACAACTAGACACAAGGACAGTTTTTTCCTGAACGCCATCACTCTGCTAAACAAATAATTCCCTTAACACTATCCAAATATTTACAAAGTCTGTATTATTATTACTATTAATCTTCTCATCACTCCTTATCGCTCATCCCCTCTCACTTGTGACTGTATGACTACAACTTTGTCGCTTGTATCCTTATGATTTATATTGACTGTTTCCTAGTATGATTTGATTGCTTATTGTACCCTATGACTATTATTAAGTGTTGTACCTGATGATTCTTGACTCTTGACAAATGTATCTTTTCTTTTATATACATTTGAGAGCATTTGCACCAAGACAAATTCCTTGTGTGTCCAATCACACTTGGCCAATAAAGAATTCTTTCTTTCTTTCTTTCTTTCTTTCTTTCTTTCTTTCTTTCTTTCTATCTATCTATCTATCTATCTATCTATCTATCTAAAATACAAGACATCGGTAAAATGAGAGTCTTGTAAAACATGAAGTTGAAATAATTAAAAATTAAAATACGGAGCAACACCTTCAAGGCACCTAACCACCCCCAAGGTTTTATGCCATTCTGTCAGTCCCATGCAAGTTGGAAAAACCAGGCCTTTACACACTTGCAAAAGACCAGGAAAGCAGGGGCCCACCTCATCTCTAGGGGAAAAATATTCCAAAAGGTGGGGACAATGGCAAAGAAGAGTTACTAGATCCCACTAGTCAATATTCTTTAATTGATGGAGTCCATAACAAATCTTGCCTGGGTGATACGTCATGTGGTGTAAAATGCTTCCTAATTTGTTACACAGATAGTTCTTGACTTATGATCACAATTGGGACTGGAATTTCCATCATAAGTCATTTGAGTCATCATCTGACCAGATACAATTTTATGCCAATTTTTATGATGGTCATAAATCACTGTGGTTGTAAGTGCGAATCCAGTTTAACCAATGATGTTTTTTGCAAATAGCTGTCATATGACCGCAGGATGCTGCAACTGGTCATAATGAAAACTGGTTGCCAAATTGCAATCATGTGATCATGGAGATAGGGTAACAGTTGTAAGTTTAAATTTAGGTCATAATTGATTTTTTTGGAGGCCATTGTTAATTCAAACTAGTAAAGTGAACAGTCATGTCAAGGATTACTTGTACAGTTTTGAGGATACATGCAATCTCTCTAGTTGACAATTTAACAATCCTACTGTGGATATGAGCTCACTCTGTAACAGCAAGCCTGAGTTTGGATAATCTACACAATATGGATTACTGTAAGTGTAAGTAATTCTACAATCCATATAAATCATGGATTCAGAAGATACAGATACATCATTGTGTAGGTGTATGGCTGGTCTTGTTGCACTTGTAATGATTGTCAAATAACTCATAATAAAATGTACTATATTGAAGTACATCTGAAGCCTAGAGTATTTGGCATATAAGGTTTATATCCTATCACTTCTATACCAAATATCAAATTTTCCTAAAAAATAATTATCTTTGCAACTAGATACAGACTATGCAAAACATCTCATGTAGTACAAAGGGCTGTAACCCTGAAGTAATTGAATTCTTTCTGAAAAGTAATGGAAGCTAGGACCCTTTATTAGCATATACAGCAATGTATATTGTACAATAGTTACTTTTTCTTTGCTTTAAGAGGGAACCTGACCTAAAAATCTATTCAATAACTTTCATTGAAATCAAGAATGTATTTGATACTTTACATGAATATCAAATAATTATCTCTAGCTATAATAAAGTAAAGGTCAAGACTGGTTCTAATGCTGCCTGTTTTATTCAACATCGACATTCAATTACAAAAGTATGATTGAAAGAAAAGGGAAAAAATATATTCTAACAGATTCCAAAACAATTTTGCAAGATTGGTTCTTCAGATCTGTGATAGTTTAATTTTGTTATACAGCACTATTTTTATTGAATGAAAATAAACTCTTGGTCCTTTAACCTAGAATGCAGATTTCCTATTTTGCAAACTTCTCTTTTAATTCTTTTTGAGGTCCCTATCATATGAAAATATAAAATCCTGATAATATTTACTGTTAATATTAGTACCAGATTAGTGCTGAAAATGAGCTAAATAAAACGGATCTTTTATGCTGCTGCTTCTGAATTTCAGTTCTTTCTCTCAGGGACTAATCTCGTAGTTCAGGTGATTAAAACAGAAGGTTTAGCATTAGAAGGGATTTTTATCTTGTGAAAAGATCTTTGAATGTATGTGTTAATAGTTTTGGGTCTCTATACTGAACGGTGACATAATTTAATTGGTTTACATTTCTACTGAAAATTGTTATTATTCTTTAATAATGAACAAATCTGCACATGCTTATTTAAGTTATTTTAATAACTGCATGACATGCTTCAAAATTATAAATATATTACAGATTTACAAATTCTCTTGCTAAAGGAATACATCTGAATGCAACATGTCACTAGGTAATATTTCTAATTACCAAGAAGTATTTTATAGTAAGTGCTGACCACTTGAGTGATAAATAAATACAAAAGAAACATATTTGATAAACCAGTTGTACAGTTTATTTAAATTCATATTGATAAATACAGTTGTTACAGGTAGTCCTTTACTTACGACTATTGATTTAGCAACCATTCAAAATTATGGCAGTGCTTAGACATACTATGACCCATACTTGAGGTTATAACTGCTACAGCACCTCCAAAATCTTGGCCTGCTTTCCCACCCTGCTGGGTCCCCACATCCTTGGGCCTTCTCCCCACCCCATGACCCCTTGCTCTACATCAGCTGATTCTCTTTCAGAATGATCATCTTCAGAAATCATTTTGGAAAGGTGATTTTTTTGGTGATCTTTTGGAAGCTTAGAAAACAGCCCCTACTTCAGGATGACACTAGATGGCTTTTGTATAGGAAGACATGTGGTGCATGGGCTGATTCTCTTTTGGAAAGCTGATTTCTGAAGATCGTCTTTCTAAAAGAGCACCCATCTGATTTGTCATGCAAAGTTCCTGCAGAGGCTGCTTTGTAGCATTCTAGAAATGGCTGCCAGTCCATGTTCCACTTAATAACAGTAATGGGAGAGCCAGAATTGTGATTATTAAGGAAGGCAATCACTTGAGCACCTTCTTAATGACTACAACAACTGAATCACCATAATTCTAGTTCAATTATGTGTCTAATATACTGTAAATCAGGACTAATGTAATTTATAACCAGTGTTGAAATAATTCACAGGATGTTGGTAAATTGCAACTGTGCAATTGAAGTATCACCCCACTGAATGTGAGGGCAATTTTGATGCATGTACAAAAGAAATTTGATGGCACAATTGTGATTCCCACTCTTGATGTTTTGGACAATCCCAATCCCCTTGCAAACAGCCTGGTCTCAGAGCAATTTTCTGAAATAGCAGCAGCAACAGCAGTGTGAATGTGTATATTTTCAAGATATTTATATATCTAGGACAGATGGGAATATAAAGAAAAGCCTTCTGAAAACTCCAAGGTAGAATCCCATGTTGAAGGACTATATCGGTATATTCAGATTTTAATTTTTAGCTAATTATAACTATTGTGCCTTTGGGCCAAATCAATGTGAGGGCACGTATTTTAGGTAATAATGTTCTGTAGCAATATGATTATGTGTAGGCATTTAAAAAAAAACAAAGCCCATTTAGTTACAGATGTGCTATTTTCCTCTCCCGAAAATAAATTGGAAAGCGGCCATGAAGTATACATAAACATCAATGTAGTACTGATGAGCAAGTTTTAAAACAATCTTGTCTTTTCTTGGGATAGCACAATGTGGACTAGCCTTATAATTTAGGATGAGGGTATGATTTCTATCTTCCATAGTTATATGTAAGCACAATTGCACAATAGCCTATATGTAGGCACAATAATTTCAAATGAGAAACGATCCATCTTCCTTCTTTGTGTACTTGAGCCACCCTTTGAATATACTATATAAAATACAGTTTTATAATTAAATGATGACTAGCTGCTAACAGTATGAACTGAGCAGTGAGTTACATTTCTTGCATATCATGTATGAGTGGTATTGATTGCATTGAGTGGTACTGATTGCAAAATCCAGTCAGAATTCATGGATTCTGTTTCTTGTGGCTCTTGGTCTAATAAAATTTGATTTTAAGTAGCTATACTGTAATTTAAAAAACCTCAAGATTACAACTTTAAAAAAATAGAATCCAACTCATGCCAAGTCAATTCAGCCTCACTGGCCAAATTTTGAGCAAATTAGAAGTAATGTTTAAAATATTGCTGACCAGAGTCATTTGAAGAATACTATCTAAAAACAAAAGGTCTTACATTTGACACAATTGTTCATTTGTGAAATGGATATTCAAGGCAATTTCAAGTTTAAAGTTCTTGACTCACTGGTGTAGTAAGGATAGCTCCCTATGGAAATAACAGTGAACATTCTTATAATTTCCTTTATAACACTACAAACATATAGTAACATTATAAGTGTTTTTATTGTTTGCAGGAATATTTGCATGTTATCCATATGTAAACCACTGAAAACCTTTACATGGTAACATTTACAGTGTTGTTCACTATCAAAATGTTTTTTACAATTCCTGTAAAATTTACTGAAAAGAGATGAGTGGATATATGATGCACAGCACTTTGTAAATATTAATTTTATTCTCATCCACGCTGCGCTGAGAGTCCAGGATGGGTTAGACTCCTCCCTAGGATGTCATAGAGCTGAGTCTGTCTATATATAAAAAGCTAGCTCTTATCCAGATCCCCAGCTTTGACTCAGCTCCTTCTTGTTGAATTGAGCTTGTGTCTCTGGAAGCAGTCTGTGTGTTTTTAGTTCAGCAGCAAGGAATAGAAAGCAGAAGATCTCTCTTCTTGCACAGCTCCCAGGGACCCGGTGAGCTGTGCCTCTGGGAGAACGGGGATCTGCTCTCTTGCAGTGCCGAGGATTCAACGCTGCCTAGAGCTCCTGGGAAGCTGTAAGTAAGGGGAGTGCCTCTTCCAGCCATCTCCAATCCTGGTCCCCTGAGAGAACTGAGGAACAATTCTGCCCCCAGGATTTAAGCAGATCTGGACCCTATTTTAAACAGGCCCCTTGGGGTCTCCCTCAGGGACAGATCATCCAGGGTAGCTTGCGACCCAGTCCTGAGGCCAGCTTCACCTTCACCCCCACTGCGGCGGGACTTCGCCCAGCTGATCTGCCCACGGGCAGCAGACCAAATAAGATTAGGGAAGTGGTCTCTGGCCATCAGGGCCTAGCAGAAGGGTTTCAACAGCTCCTTCGCCCCTTAGGGGGTGGACAGGCCTATTCCTGGCCTACCCCCATCCCACAACAGAGGGGTACTCCAGACATCAGGAATATAGCGGTCATTCTACTCACTCAGAGTGTGGAGATTATGAAGAAAGGATTATACCAACCCTTCTGGGTGCAGTCACTCCTCAGGGTCTGAGCAAGAAGAGGGAGAGATCAGGGATCCAAATGATGATGAGGAAATTCACCCTGAACAACTCCCTCTGCTGCACTATTTAAAACTGCATTATTTAAACCTCTCCTTCACAAAGCTCTGGTCACCCCCCAGCTGACCCCTGAGGAGGTGGCACCTGAACCACAAGGAGATCCATCTGGATATGGGGACTCCCTTTTTTTCAAACCAATTGTTCACACAGAACAACTCTGCTCTCCTCTGTTGTTTCTTGACCTAGTTAAAGAGCAGTGTGCCTTCCCTGCTGCAGGGCCTCGCCCCTCATCTCACGATAGGCGATTCTACAATGTGGGCCTCTCCTTGGCTAGTGCTCTTGTAGTGCCCCCCATTGATGCTCAAGTTGTAGCCTCATTTTTCTCCTCTGGCACCCCCATAGAGCCAGAGGACATGCTCAAGGCCGATGACAAGCATTCCGAGCAGACACTCAGATGCACTCAACCAGGCCGCAGCTTGGGCTGTCCAGGCCTTGACTGGAGCATCTTTTTTCAGGGCTTCACTCCGCTGGCTGCGGCAGATGCAAGAATGGCTTCCACCATCAGATTCCAGATGGCACCAGGATCTGAACAAGATTATAGCAGCAGCGGAATTTACAGCAGACGCTACTCTTAACTCAGCCAAGTTCGCCTCCAGGGCCATGGCCTCCTCGGCAGCAAGACGGCTCCTGTGGCTGCGAAATTGGCAGGCAGAATCTTGCCGGAAATGGAAGCTGGCTTCGGCCCCCTGCGCAGGTGAAAAGCTCTTTGACGATGTCCTAGAACCTTACCTCATCGAAACCAAGGACAAGAGAAAAGTTCTTTCTTCGATGGGAAAGAGAGCAGACTACCACCGCCCAGCTCTGTACCTCCGCCCCTCTTCCTTCTGGGCCAAGCCTAATGCACGCTTTTCCCAAACCCAGAGGGTGTATCCATCGTGCCAACAGCAACGTCCAGAGGCTTCTGGCAGACAGCAACAGAATATGGGTAAATGGCCCTTTCGTGGAGGAGGTCATTCCTTCCGATGCTCCAAGTAACGCTCTGTTCTCCCCCCGCCATTGGAGGTCATCTGGCATTCTTCGCCTCCAGATGGGAGGAATCAATGTCGGACGCCTGGGTCCTTTTTTTTTGTGAACTATCCTGTTTCTCAGGATCAATGAGGGCTTGGCTTTTACTCTCGTCTTTTGGTCCCAAAGGCATGGGGGGGGGTGGCGAGCCATTCTCGACCTCAAGTTTTTGAACGAGTTTATCCCATACAGGTATTTTAAAATGCAGACCCTGCAATCAATCCAATCAGGAGGGTGACCTCCTCTTCTCCACTGACCTCACGGAGGCTTACCTCCATATACCTATCTGGCCCCATCACTGCCAGTTTCTTCATTTCTGTTATCAGAACGCACTTCCAGTACTGAGCCCTTTTGGGCTCTCGTCGCCTCCAAGGGTTTTCACCAAGGTTCTAGTGGCATTGGTGGCTTCGCTCCGAGCTGTTCCGGTAAGGATCCAATGTTACCTGGATGACATCTTGATCCAGTCGACATCGATTCACTCCGCACATCGAGACCTCCTGACTACAGTGCCTACAGGACCATGGGTTTTCCATCAACTCCAAGAAAAGTCATCTTTCTCTCATGACCCGATTACTCCACCTGGGCATGGTCATTGATACGTCCCTGTGTCAAGTCTTCCTTTCCCCAGATCGTGGGAAAAGCATCAATGAGATCATCCAGCAGATTCAACGACAATGCACTGTCCTCTTGTCACTTCTGGCTAAGCTACTGGGAAAGATGATCTCCTGCATTGGCATCATGCTGTGGGCACGGCTCCATTCCCAATCTCTCCAATGGCTCCTGCTGCCTTCAGCGAGCTGGCACCAGCCACACCGCCTCCAAGGTCCAGATTCCACCTCAGGTCCTTCGCTCGTTCAAGTGGCAGCAATCTCAGGAAATTTGGAAGGGCCATCTGTTCAAAGAACTGGACAGAATCCTTCTCACCACAGATGAAGTGTTGGGGAGCCCATCTAGCCAGTGAGATAGCTCATGGGAGTTGGTCTCAGGTGGACAGGTCTTGCCCCATAAATTGGCTGGAGCTCAGAGCCATTTTTCTGGTGCTGAAACATTTCCGAACCTCAGTGGCAGGGTCCCATGTGTGATGGACAATGTGGCCACAAAAGCATATGTCAACCTGCAAGAGGGGACAAGATCCAAGACCCTGATGAGGGAAGCCGAACGTCTGGGGCGGTGGGTGGAGAGGCACCTGTTGTCCATCAGGCGGACCACATCTCCGGGGTTGATCACACCCAGGCCGACTGGCTAATAAGTCGGAGCAAGATTGACTACAAAGAGTGGAGTCTCCATCCTTCCCTATTCAGGGATTTTTCTCTCATGTTTAGGACTCCAGTGGTAGATCTTTTCGCCACTCCCCTCAACGCTCAGGTAAGCAGGTTTTTCACCAGATTTTTTTCCCAGGGAGTGGAGGGGATCAATGCACTTCAGAGCAGATGGCCCCAGGGTCTCCTCTATGCCTTTCCCCCTCTTCCCATCATTCTGGCAGTCATTTGGAAGATGTTAGAGGAACAGGCGGAGCTAATTCTCCTGGCCCCTCATTGGCCCAGAAGACCCTGGTTTGCAGATCTGGTGAACCTGTCTGTAGCCACACTGTGGAGGATCCCAGCCAACAGAATCTCCCTGCATCAGGGAGCCTTGCTCCATCCGGATCCTCAATGGTTCAAATTGACCGTGTGGCGCTTGAGCGGCAACATCTAAGGAAAGCCAACCTTCCTGATAAGATTATCCACACTTCTCACAAACCCTCTACTACACACATGTATGATGCCACCTGAAAAGATTTCTGTAACTGGTGCTTGAGGAAAACCTTAAACCCACCTCTGCTTCAGTAGCAGAGATATTACTCTCCCTTCAAGACGGGCTTGAAAAGAGACTTGCTCCTAACACCCTACGCTGCCAGGTAGAGGCCCTTTCATCAATTTTGTCCTGGGAAACATATCCTTCCCTGTCACATCATCCATCGGTCCGTAAGTTTTTAAAAGAGGCTTCCAACCTCCATCCCCCTGTGGTCCACAGGTACCCCTTATGGGACCTCCCGAAGGTGCTTCAGGCCCTGACGGAGCCACCATTTGAACCCCTTAGGTCGATGTCTCTCAATTCTTGACCTTTAATTTTAGTTTATTTAGTTTACTTTATTGTCATTGCACCTCGTACAATGAAATCAAATACCATCTTCAGTGCACATCATGACCATGACCATGAAAATAAACACAAACACACATCCTTCACCCTTCACCCATTGAACCGGAAACCCCCGACACCACACTAACACTGCACTATACAGCAGAATTCAAAAGAGCTACTGCCCTGGGATAGAAGCTGTTTCTTAGCCTATTTATCCTTGTTTTTATTATTCTGTACCATCTGCCAGATGGTAATAGTTAAAAAAAAGGGTTCCTAGGATGAGATGGATCTTTGAGAATGTTTTGAACTTTCTTAAGGCAGCGGGAGCTATAAAGCTCTTCCAAAGAGGGGAGAGGGCAACCAATGATCTTCTGGGCAATGACGTTAACCCTCTGGAGTGCTTTCCTATCTGCCACTGTGCAATTGGCAAACCATACAGAGGTGCAGTATGTTAAAATGCTCTCTATGGTGCAGCGGTAGAAGGTCACCAGCAGTTTTTCATTTCATTTGTTGTTTTCTGAAAAGTCTCAGGTGTTATCTCTGCTGGGCCCTTTTGACCAGGACTGCAATGTGAACACCCCAGGTCAGGTCCTCTTTTATGGTAGCACCCAGAAATTTAAAACTGTCCACTTGCTCCACTCGGTCTCCTTTGATAAGCAAGGGCTGGATGTCTGATCTGTTCCTTCTATAATCCACTATAAGCTCCTTGGTCTTATTCGTGTTGAGGACCAAGTTATTGTCTCCACACCACGAAAGCAACCAGTCCATCTCATCTCGGTAGGCAGACTCATCCCCACCGAAGATAAGTCCCACCACTGTTGTATCATCTGCAAATTTAGCAATAGTATTACTACCGTGAGTGGGAATGCAGTCATGCACATAAAGAATATAGAGTAAGGGACTCAACACGCAACCTGTGGTGTACCAGTATTAAGAATAAGGGCTGAAGAGGTATGATTACCTAATCTGACCCTCTGTGAGTGACCAGACAGGAAATCCATATTCCAAAGGCAGATTGAATTAGAAAGCCCAATGTCCAGAAGTTTAGACACTGGTCTATGTGGAAGAATTGTGTTAAACACAGAACTAAAATCCACAAAAAGCATCCTCACATAGCCCCCACCCCCCGCTGTTCTAGATAAGTCAGAGCAGTGTGAAGAGTGATGGCTATAGTGTCCTCTTTAGATCTATTTTTTATGTATGCAAAAGGTGGTTTTTCTCGTGGCAATTATGTCAGCCAGGAGGTTTCTGAACTGGCAGCCGTCTCAGTCAGGCAGGATCTCTGCACCTTTTATGAGAACAGGGTGGTTCTTCATTTAGATCCCACATTTATCCCAAAAGTTAATGCCTGGTTCCATCGGTCACAGGATATTATGTTGCCAGATTTCTGCCCCCAGCCACACCACAAGTTGGAACGCAAGTGGCATATGTTAGATGTCAGGAGAGTGCTTCGAATATACATCTAGTATACTGCAGCATTTAGGAAAACTGACGCTATGTTTGTGTCCTTTTCTCCATCCTCCTTGGGGAACAAGGCCTCTTCCCCCAATTTGAGTAGATGGATCAAGGGGTGTATCTCCAATACCTACAAGACCTTGGCTCTCCCAGTGCCCAAAAACCTGACGGCTCATTCCACCAGAAGCACCGCGATTTCTGCCACCTGGGCTACTCAGGCATCTCTTGAAGAAATTTGCAGAGCAGCTACATGTGCATCTCCGTCACCTTTAATCAGACACTATTGTCTGGACTCTTTTGCCTCTGCTAATGCAGCTTTTGGCAGATGGTTGCTTCAGAGGGTGGTCCCGCAATCAGAGTAGGCTGACCGGATGATGGCCCTCCCGTGGACATGCAGGCTTTGGTATGTCCCATCCTGGACTCTCGGCGCAGCGTGGATGAGAATGGGCGTTGGTATAATTATCTGAGAATACCCTTTCTATCTATGCTGCAAGAGAGTCCAGCCCCACCCTTGTTGCTTCCGGTTCTGGTAAGGCATGATTGTTCTAACTGTTTTTTGGCTCCCAGAGACATTCACTAAAGTCTGTCAATTATCTTCACCAAAGCTGGGGATCCAGCTAAGGGCTAGCTTTTTATATAGAGGCAGACTCAGCTCTATGACATTACAGGGAGGAGTCTAACCCATCCTGGATTCTCTTGCAGTGTAGATAGAAAGGGCGTTCTCAGGTAATTATACCAATGCCCATTTCAGCCAATTTCCATTGCCCTATGTTTTTATAACATTTTAAACCATGCAAAATAAGTCTTTATTTTTGAATTATTATGTTGGGAAATGTTCATAATTTTTAAAATAGTTGTTTTTCATTTAAACTTGGCATACAGTGTAAACATCCAGGCAGTTTTCTTGGCATGAGTGCTGCCTTTCAGGATAATTTTTTTGAATTCTCATTCTAATGTGTGTATCATGAACTTGCAAATGGTCTCCATTGAAATTCTAACCTGAGAACTCTGCTTAGCTCTGTAAATTAGCCAAGACTGGCTACATGCTGCCAATCTATGTGACACAAAGTATTTCCAGTTTCATATAGGGTAATTTCCAATTAGGCTGTTGAATTACTTGAATATTGCTCTTAACCAAGGCACTCTGAATGTTTTAGTTAAACAACTTTCAGTTCATGATTGGAAACCCCTTTTTCACATTTAATGATCAAACTAAGTGAAATAAACATGATAAATCAATATTATATATTAAGGTACAAAATACCTCTGAGCTTGTATCCTAAGACATGGATTATTTCTTCCAAAGTAGCATTGCTTCTTGACAGAAAATCTGATTAAAGCTGCTGTAAATTGATGTCTGAATTATATCACATCTGTCAGGGGAAATACAGGTAGTCCTTGACTTAGGGCCATGATGGACTACCCTTTATGGTTTCAAGTTGTGATGGTTGTAAACTGGATTATCATGTGACCCACCCAATTTTATGACAATTTTTTTAGCAATGGTCACTAAGCAAATCTTTAGTTGTTAAGAAAATGCCATGGGTGTTGAGCAAGCCCATTGTTTGCTATGGGAAACTAAACCCATTTTTTTGCACAGACACAAAATTATAAATCATGGTCATGTAATCACAGGAGACAGCAAATAGCTGTAAATGCAGGCCAGTTGCTGAGCACCTGAATGCAGTCACATATCTGCAGAGAGCTAGACAGCCATCAAAAACTGGATTGTAAGGATCTTTTTTGGGCAGGTCCATTGTAAGTTTGGTTGTAAGATGAGGACAACCTTTAAGCTACCTTAAATGTCAATTTAAATATGTTTGCAGGCTTCCATGTGAGAATATTTCAGTGATACTGCTGAAGTGTCCCTGCACAAGGTGCCTTTAAAAAAGGAATAGACGTTTTTGGAAGAAGCAGCAATGAGTGGCTTCAGATTACATAAGCTATGTATTTTGCAGCTATGTTGAAGGCTGTATATCTGAAGGCCAGCTGCTGAAAAATTGTGTTAGTAGTCATTGCTGTATGCTTGACCAGATATATATTTGCTCTACCATATCAGCAGATATGTTAGCAACTTGCCTGTCTATCACTCCACTGCACTATGATTTCACTTTTTAAGGATGGAGTACCTTTGAGATGGAACATGGAGCCTATTTACAGGTGACTCCTGGTAGCTTTATTGAAATTCTGTTTATTTGAGCCAAAAAAAAAGGAATTTCATCAATGTTTGATATCATATAGAAAATTACATGGACAGTTTTAAAGATAAAACACAACAAGATTTACTTCTTTGAGTCTGCTCGTCTTCATCCACATAGCACATTCCTTATTTTTTTTCTTTTTCTCTTTCATTGCATTTTCCTTCTTTTCTCTGATCGCTTTTTCTTCTTAGACCATTACATTGGTTGATAGGATTCATTGATAACCTGAAGCTATCTGCCTCTTCAATAATCACGTGATTGATGCTAATTTTCCTTCTGGGACACATTTATAAGATGGAAAACTACTCTAAATCTGAGCATCCCATCTATCAACAATGCAAAAATAACTGTTCATTATATATGAATTTTTAAACTCCGCATTGTTATTTCTAAGGGGCTGCTATATTAATAGATTAAATAAATAAAATGTTGCCTATCTTATCATCAAGGGATGGTTGTAGGAAGGGAAGAAGTTGATGAAAAAAAGTTGTTATGAAAGGATTTCATATGCCTGAAAGTCTTTTATCAGTCATATTCTGTTCTTCATTTTTTAGATGGTTTGCCTGCAGATATTCCAATCAGCACGGCAGAGACCAGAAAGATAGCTTCTGCTTCTTTTCCTACTTTCTGCTTTAAAGGAGGGGGGGAAGCTTCCTGTTGTGTACAGATGGAAGAAATAAATCTTTACTTGATTTTGATGTGGCCTAATTTAAATGGAATTTTAAAGCACGATTGACAATCAGGCTACTCAGCATTCATCACATCCTCATCTCCATTCTTTCTGCTCCATTACATACTTACGAAAATTTCCAAAATCAAGGACTCTTGACATTTGTGTACTTTATTACAGGTAATCCTCGACTTACAGCCCAACATTTGTTAATTGAGTTTTGCCCCATTTTACAACTTTTCTTGCCACAGTTGTTAAGTGAATCACTGCAGTTGTTAAGTTATGACACGGTCGTTAAATGAATCTGGCTTCCTCCATTGACTTTGCTTGTCAGAAGGTCACAAAAGGGTGATCACATTACCCCAGGACACTGCAACCATCATAAATATGAGTCAATTGCCAAGCATCTGAATTTTGATCTCATGACCATGAATATTCTCCAATGCTTGTGTGAAAAATAGTCCTAAGTCACTTTTTTCAGTGACGTTATAACTTTGCACAGTCACTAAATGAACTCTTGTAAGAGGATTACCTATATTACAATCAGTGATTCAGATATGTTATACACTTTATTAGGGATACAGTATTTGATGTTACAGAATTTGGCTATATTATTTGTAAAGCTAGTGTTATCTACTGTAATTGGCTAATAAGTATTAGCTATATATGTACAAATGGGTTTGACTGATTGCACGTTGACTGCAACATTTGACTATGGGAGGGAGTAGTAACAGAAGTAAATCAGACCTGGTATGATTCTTGTAATTTTATTTTACTTTTTTTATGTTTTGTGCTGAAATATGCTACTCTCCAGCTATGGTATTCTGTGATTTTTGCAGGTAAACAATAATTTCAGCTTCATAGATGCTTAAATTATTAGAAGAGCTTACCAAATCTTATGAAATAAATCAGCCCATGATTAGCCTTTATAAACTTCATTATGAAGTTTTTAAAGTTTGGATGAAACAGGGTATTAAAAATCTCATTTAGTTTAAACAGTGGGAATTATTTTAACTTCAATATTCATTTGATGTTAGATTGTGGCTTTTAAAAAAAATACTATTAGTCCCATTGCATTTATAGTGAAAAGAATGAGTAAGGCATCATGTTTGCTGGAAAAGCAAGATGAATAATAAAATAATATATTTTAATAAAAATGTTTTGCAATGTTTTAATTATGTCCCAGAAGAAATATATCAATACAATTTTAGTCAGAGGTTAATGTTTCTGGATGGCCATCTTTTTTTGAACTCTTCTTCTACATGAAAATTGACAGCTAGAATACAGAAATAGATTTTCTGAGCCTCTCTTTTCACTAAGAGACTAGACTTTTAATATTGAAAAGTCAAATTTATAGCCCCAATTATTCAGTGAATTGAAGATCTCATGTTACTTATGACTTAGGAATGAATTGCTTATAGACACAGATAATTATGGACAATTACCATGAAATATAGTCATCCTCTTTTAAACAGTTTTATATAACTGTTGTATGTATTTAGTATATATCAAAAACACTACACCACTATTATATTTCTTACTTACTATTTTATTTTTATATTGTTGTATTAAACAGAATGTGTGCCGGAACCACATTAAAAATAAAACAGTACTAATAAATTTAATGAGTGTTGATTTATTTATTTATTTATTTATTTATTTATTTATTTATTTATTTCGACTTGTATGCCGCCCTACTCCCTAAGGACTCAGGGTGGCGAACATTAAAACGGAACAAATTTACAATAAAAGACAAATAAATAAAACAAGCCGAATACAATTTAAAAAGTTAAGAAAATTACCCCACATTCCAGGCTGGCCTGTTGAAACAACCAAGTCTTCAGGTCTCGGAAAGTGGAGGTCAGGGGCCAGATCCACGGGAGAGCTGATCCAGAGGGAGGCTCCCACAGAGAAGGCAGCCCTGGGAACCGCCAGCTGACAATGCCTGACCGACGGTATCCCAAGGAGACCCCTCCTATGAGAGCGAACAGGGCGATCAGAAAGTGATGCTGGCAGGAGGCGTTCCTGTAAGTACCCTGGACCCAAGCCATTTAGGGCTTTATAAGTTGTTACTAACACCTTGAAGGCGACCCGAGAGGCAACCAGCAACCAATGCAAGCGGCGGGGAGGGTGTAACATGGGAGTATCGGGATACCCCCATCACAGCCTCTTGCCACATGCTGCACCAGCTGTAACCTCCGGGTCATCCGCAAGGGGAGCCCCATGCAAAGAGCGTTGCAGTAGTCTATTCTAGAGGTGACAAGCGCATGAGTAACCCTTCGAAGGGCATCTCGGTCCAAATAAGGGCGGAGCTGGCGAACCAGCCGAACCTGGGCAAAAGCCCCCCTGGCCACAACTCCCACATGCTCCTCCAAACCAAGCAGTTGTTTTTAGTCATTATGCTAAACTTCTTGAATGGTTCCATTTTTAAAGGGGTAAAGGAATTAAGTATTCATTAATAAGTAAATAAATGTTCCCAAATGCAGCAATGCCACATATTGCTCATACAATATAATTCATGGGATATCTGAGCCACACTGAACTTGTGAATGTATTTTCAAATGCAAATAATGCCGTGAGATTTCATCCAAGAGCAAAAGTGTTCAATTAATACTGTCTGTTCACATGATTTCTTTGTTCTTCAGCATGTAAGATCAACAGTTATTTCTTCTCTTGTACCCACTTACACTATTCTCACTATTTGAAAACAGTTTCTTTTCCTGGGCTTGTAAATACATTTCCAAAGATGGGCTATATTTTAATTATTCTACAGAAAGCTTTACGTTGCAGGCAAACCCTTGAAAAGGAGTTAATGTGGCGGAAAACACTTTCCCTAAGCAATGCCTTTTCATTGCTCAACAATACTTTTTAGAAAAGAAATTGTTACATGGAAAGCTTTATGGAGCATGGTGTTTTTTTATCACCTTGAGATAAGAGTCATGTTGTATAATCAGTAAATATTTGCAGTAAGACAGCTTAAACTGCTTGAGATTAAAGGATATATTTTCAGATGTAATAATGAGCCTGTTACTAAAGCCTGAAGGCATTTGTGGAAAGTGAATAATCAGTCCTGTATCAGAATGCTGGTCTTCGATTACTCTTACATTGAATAAAAAAGATGCCCGATGTATTTATTCTTAGATAGTTAAATCAGTGACCAGTGATAGAATCATGTGAATTAATATTCAAAGAAAAGACCAAAAAAGAAGTTGACTTCAGTTTTTGCATCTAAAGAATGAGAATCTAGTAACACATTTTATTTTATTTTTTTAAAAAGTATTCAAAACTTCCTCCCCTTTTATCCATAAGGTTTAATACTGTTAAAAAATAAATAACTTGCTAATCTGTTAACCTATGGATGGCAGACAAAGCCTTTAGATAATAATTAAGTTCAGAGAGCACCAAGGACTCCTGAGCTATATATATATTCTCTTCTAATGGTAAGAATTTAAACAAGAATATTTCCTTATGGTAGTCTCAAAACTCACCAACAGAAGAGAAGACTGTGCCTATTATTCACATTGGTATGTCCCCAAATCATACTTTGTCAGTATTATGTATTCTCCTTCTCCCATGAAAGCTTTCGAAAGGTGCTGAACTAACAAAATATTCCATTTGATTTGCCTTTTTAACTGTATAAACAACTTTAAAGCCTATGTTTTTACTTGCTTCCATTGACAAGTAGACAGAAATAAGCTGCATGGTAAGCTACCTGGGAAATATCTCATTTCCATTGAATTGTAAGTTAGCAAGCATTTTTTCAAATATTATAAAGTCTAATAGGGGCACAGTTTTCATAGCTGTTGCCCTATCCAGGACTTGACATTAAATCATAGATCACTTGATCATTCAGCTTAGGTTGGCTCCGACATAGACTTACTGAAAGTCTCCTAGACATATCTTGGCTAGAAAAGAATATGCCATCCAAGAATGAAGCAAGTTAATTGCCTGTTGCCAATAAAGGTGCAAATATCTCATGTATTCATTGTGATTTAAATGCCTTGCTTTTTTTCCTCATTTATCCCACAAATAAATCAATATTTATGGCATAGTACATGGGAGATGATGACAAACTATTGCTCTACACAGTCGTGGAATTCTACTGGTTTGGACCGGTTTAGGCAAACCCCTTGTTCCAATGATCAGCTGGCTCTGAACTGATTTGCTGTGACGAGAGTGTGGGCCCGCCAACTCGCCATTGCTCTTTCCTGTCCTTTATTTCCTTTGTTTAGAGCACAGGTGATTGGCACGACGGAGCGGTTTGGCGCACCTCACCTGTTTTATTCACAGAGACTTCAGTTGAAGGTAAGTATGGGCTTCTTAAAATGCGGAGCATGTGCGCAGAGTACGCAATCACCAAACTGGTTGTTATACCGGTGGAATCCCACCCCTGGCTATATATATATATGTAACTACTAGCTCTAGCCTGTCAATCCCTGCCTTCCCCCAATCCTCATTGTGTCCTACACCCTTGAGATCATCTCTAGATACCAAGCAATTGTATAGCCACTTAGATGACCTGCCATGGCAGAGAATGGAGCCTCAATGTTTGCCCACATTTCCAGTGTCATTATCTCAGAGAATATTATTTAGGTACAGTATTAGGGTAAAATTACTATTTCAAACATGATTGTTGATTTTTTTTCAGGCTAGCAAACAGGCTAGGTCTTTGTGTGGTAGACACGGGGCTGCACACCACAAGACAAGCAGGGAGAGGACCATGAAAGGGATGTGGCAGAATCAAAACAAAAAATAATTAATTTAACCATATATTAAAATTAATATGCCTATTCACCACGTGATCTCTGCTGCCACATAAAAAGTGTACAGGGTAATGAAAATACACAGGCATGGAAATGATGTATTTGTGACTTTTGAGGCTGAAAAAGCATAGTACTTCTTCATATATGTATGTATATATGTAATAGGTTTGATATCTTTTATTCATAGTGGAGCTAAAACCTTTAAACAGTGGGAGAAAAGAAGCAAATGAAGCTGTTTTATAGTTGGCACAATTCTTCTATTTCAAGCTCCATTTCTTGCTCAGCAAGATGACTTCCACCTACTAGGTGACCTGTGGGAGATAACTTCTTTGCAAGGAGAACCCATGTTGAAAAAATGTCCATGCAGATGTTACCTTATTCATGCTGAGTGCTTAAGGCTGTTGGAGAAAAGAAGACCATAGGTCTGCATGAACTTTAAAAATGTCATCTTTATGCGAGTTGCATCCCCTAGTATTGCAAACAAGAAAAGGAAGATCCATTTAGCTAACTAATTCCCTTGTTAATTAGTCTGTCTGGAGCTGCAAAGGACTTCAACAGGATAGAGACTTCAAAGGTCTGTTTTTCTAGAAGAAGTGCTCTAGGAGGAAATTTAGGATTCATTTTTTGGGAGTAGGGTATAATACACTCCTAGTGCAATGATAAACACAAAGATTTAAATTTTCATTGAGGCACAGCTCAATAAGAACATTTTCTATTATATTGTAATGCTGGCGTAACAAAACCATTGATTGCTTAATTTGGAGGGAAAAATAGAAAATTTGCCAAACTGATTATTATTTAATCTCCTCTCCCTGTCCACTTTAGTCCCTGTACTAGAGCAACAGTCTGGAATCTGCTGGCATAAAATACCTTATGTTGCCTTTGGCTAGGAATTAAATGAAAATGTTGGCTTTTTGGAATATCTTTTCCTTCTGCTGGTTTGCTTACATCGTTTCTCTTACCATTTATGTATGGAAACCTATTGCTTAACACCACAAAATAATAACTCAAGAGACTTGTCAACAGAAGCCTCTATTTATTTATTTATTTATTTATTTATTTATTTATTTATTTATTTGGACTTGTATGCAGCCCATCTCCGAAGACTCGGCTCACAACTAAAACATACAACAACAATAAATAATTAAAAAGAGAATTAAACAAATCACAAGCCCAATAATAACTAATCTAAAATTTAAAATTTAAAATAAGTTAAGAACTACCCCCCCCCCGGGAGGGAGTCACAGCCTGGATTGGTCAAACAACCAGGTCTTCAGGTCGTGGCAGAAGGTGCGAAGGTCAGGGGCCAGATGGAGCCCCAGGGATAGCTGGTTCCATAGGTCGGGGACCTCCACAGCGTGAGGCCGGGGACGGGGACCGCCAGCCGACATTGGCTTGCCAATGGAACCCCGAGAAGCCCTTGCCTGTGTGCTCGCACAGGGTGATTGGCACTCGATATCGGCAGGAGTCGCTCCCTTAAATATTGTGGACCCATGTTGTGTAGGACTTTGAATGTTAAAACCAAAACCTTGAATCTCACCCGGAGTGCAACCGGCAACCAATGCAGGTCGCGCAGGAGGGGGGTAATATGGGAGAATCAGGAAACTCCCATCACCACCCACGCGGCCGCATTCTGCACCAGTTGCAATCTCCGGATGGTATGCAAGAGCAGTCCTAAATAGAGAGCGTTGCAGTAGTAGAGTCTGGAGGTAACAAGGGCATGAGTGACTGTGCGCAGGGCATCTCGGCCCAGAAACGGGCAAAGCTGACGAACCAGCCGGACCCGGGCAAAGGCTCCCCTGGCGACAGCCCCCACCTGCTCCTCCAACCGGAGCCGTGCATCCAGGAGGACCCCCAGATTCTGCGCCCTATCCACAGGGGGCAACACCTCTCCCCCTATGGCCAACGATGGACATTCCTGACTGGACCGAGATGCCGGCATGCACAGCCACTCAATCCTGGCTGGGTTGAGTCGAAGCATGTTTCTGTCCATCCAGATCCGTACCCCATCCAGACAACAGGTCATCACGGAGAGGGCATCATTGATCTGGTTTGGGGTGGAGATGTACAGCTGGGTATCATCAGCGTACTGATGGTACCTCACCCCAAAGCCATGGATGATCTCACCCAGTGGCTTCATGTAGATATTAAATAAAAGAGGGGAGAGGACCGACCCCTGAGGGCCCCCACAAGTAAGCGCCCTCGGGGCCGACCTCTGCCCCCTGCCAACATTGATTGTGACCGCCCCGAGAGGTAGGAGGTGAACCACCGAAGAACAGTGCCCCCCACTCCCAACCCCCCGAGGCGTCACAAAAGGATACCATGGTCAATGGTATCGAAAGCCACTGAGAGATCTAATAGGACTAGGACAGAGGAAAAACCCCTGTCCCGAGCCCTCCAGAGATCATCCATCAGTGCGACCAATGCTGTCTCCCTGCTGAAACCGGGCCGGAAGCCCGATTGGTACGGATCCAGGTAGTCCGCTTCATCCAGGAAAAGTGGAAACTGCTGAGCCACCACACTCTCAACAACCTTCGCCAAAAAGCGAAGGTTGGAGACTGGACGAAAGTTGTCTAACACGGTCGGGTCCAGGGCAGGCTTCTTCAGGAGGGGGCTCACCACCGCCTTCTTCAAGGCGGAGGGAAAAACACCCTCCCTAAAGAAACATTGACCACTGCCCGGAGCCAACCGCAGGTGGCCTCCCTGGAGGCATAAACCTAGTCCGGAGTACCTTCATGGAGAATTCATTCCAGATTAATGGTTAAAGATAATTATGTAGGATGGCATAGCTACAAATAAACTTGTGTCACCATCACCCTTCCCAAAAAGGATATAAAGCTCAGGAAAAGGATATAAAGGACAGGAAAAGAAACATTTTGCTTGCTTTTTGCGAAGGAGGGACAGAGTTAGTGACTTTATTTCATTCTGAACTTATTTAAGGAAATTGTTTACCAATTCAGTTAAAGACATAAGAAGAGATGTGTCTTACAACCTGGTGTAAATTCTGGAGTTGTAAGCATTCCTGCGGTTATAGTTTTGCATCTGAAGAACAGGTGATTTCGTCACCCCATTTTCTATTCACACATTAGGGGGAAAAGTCTCTTGTTTTGAAGTCTCTTACAGGCAAAGAAAGACTATTTGATATAAGGTGTAATTATTATATAAAAACAGATTAAAGTAGGGCCTCCAAATAAATAGAAGATGACAGTTTTTTCATTGCACAGGAAAGTCAGAAGAAAATGGCTAAAGAGGATACAACAGTGAAAACTATGTCTTACTTTCAAAGAAACACACATGCTAGAATTATTTCATAATGATTTCAGAGTTTTTTTTAACAATACAAGACTTAATTGCAGTATCAGGAAGAACCTTACTTACCGAAGAATTATCTGTATCTGGAGTAGTTGCCACCACATATTAATAATAATTGGATTATATAAAAATGCATTCCATGAATTCAGTGAGGGTGGGAAAGCTTACCAAAATGTTCAAGGGAAGCAGGATGGTTGAATGTTAGACCTTATTTTTTAACAGAATCATACCAGTTATGTTGGTGACCTTGGCAGTCAAGAAAGACAGTTCAGTCTCCCTAATTGGCGTAGTGTGTGAGGTTTAAAGGGAAGAAAGAGGAGAGGCAGAACTGACAATGGTTTTTTTTTGGGGGAAAGCATTTAGTGTGAGCTTGCAATTCTTCTCAAGCGTGACAAGCTTTTAATGCTGCCCAGAAATTGGATGGACGTGATCAATTTTGGGACTTTAAAAATAAAAATCTTATTGAATTGGGGCAGAAACTTAACAGGTATTTCAGAATTAGCACGTGTTCTCTGGTACCCATGCCAGTCAACAGCCCAGATGCTATATTATTGGGTGTTTGTAGTTTGAAAGAAAGCTCTTTAAAGTCCCATGTATATGCACTGAAAATAGGTATACTATTTGTTGAACAAAGAACCAAAAGGGCAAGATTATTTTGGACAAAACTGTCTTATGTGCTTCTTTCAATTCACATTAAAGGAATGTACTGGTGCCTACTGATGCTATTTTTGGAAACAAAAAAATACACTTCATTTTGCCTTTCCAAGCTACTTTACCTTTACTCTGTCATTGAAAAACCATCAAAATGACATGTGAAATGTGCTTTTAAAAACAGGTAAGAAGAACTGCCTTAGAGCTAATTTGATATAATTAAGCTATCCCGATAGAAACCGGGTGTTTCTAGTGAGTTCTAGTTCCCACCTTAGGCACAAAGCCAGCAGGGAGATCTTGGGCCAGTCACTCTCTGTCTGCCCTAGGAAGGAAGCAATGGCAAGCCACGTCTGAAAATCCATGCCACGAAAACTGTAGCGACTGGACCAGGCAATTGCCAGGTGTCAAAAACTGCCTTGAAGATGTGTGCATAAGTGCATTCATGCACACATGTACATACATACATACAGAGAGAGAGAGAGAGCACTGTTTTAAGAACCCTAGTTCACAAAGGCATGACTATTTCAATACATAAGGATCATTTTCTTGCTAGTTTAGGAAGGTTTATTTGGAAATGATGAGAGAACTGGATCTATGGGATTATTCAAGATGTTAGGTTCTGCCTGGTTGGAAAATTTTACTTTTATGTCAGATTGCCTCAATAATAATTAAGTGCCCCTATAATGGAATTTTCATTACATTATAATTTAAGATCACATATAGGAAGGTGTGTTCGACCTCTCAAAAATGATACCATAAAAATGCCTAAATTCTTAGTGTTAGGAAAACAAGTAAATGTAATATCAAGAGAGGCCAATGCATCTCTTACTTTCTGCTTCATAAGGCAAAACCAGGCATCATTACTAATTTATATCTTGATACACTTACTCTTAAAAAATAGTTTCATACATATATGTCTCTCCCACAAAGTTAAATGGTATGTCATTATGCTGACTCCAGCTTTTTTTTTCAGTTAAATCCCTAAGAGGCACATGAGATTAATATATGGAGACACGCTAACTGTGTGTCTAATGACACATAGATAATTTCCTGCCACAGGAAATCATGGCAGCTAATTTCATACAGTATTAAGAGCCGTCTGTCATACGCCGAAAATACTCAGTATTTTAACAAGACTACACTTTTCATGCTGAATGTGCAAGAGTAAGGCTTTGCATAGTAAGTGCTCCCAAACAAAAAAAAACCAGTGGCATAAGAAATTGAAGTTGCAAAGCCTGCTATTAAAAATAATTGATTGGTCTTCACTGTGTAGTTTCTAGATATATACATAGTGTCAATATTCAACTATTTTCTTGGATGTAGCTAATGTTCTTCATTGACCTAACTATGCTTCTCCGAAATGTTTTCATCAAAATACAACAAAGAGACATGCTTACTTCGCTTGTGAACTGGACAGATGAGCTACAAATATTTTTCATAATCTCAATTTGAACCTCAAAAGAATTTCATTAAAAGTCATTCCCCATTCTATCAAACCAGAAAATGATACCCAATTTCCCTCTATCATGGCCTGAGTTAATTTGATCTGTAAAAATAATAGTATTTTTTCCATTCACCAGACTTATTTTTTTTAGTAAAGAAGTTAATATATAATATGTAACTGTCTGGGCATACAACTGCACATTACAGCAAGTACTTAAGATTCTTTTAAGGATTGGTTTTACTTTGCGTGTAAGTTGTGCTTGTATGTGTATGTATGTAATTTTGATAAAATATGTTATTTGTGTTAAAGATAATACTAATGATATATATTAAATAATTCTTTACATCAAACAATACTTTCCACAAAATTTAAATAATACAGAAAACTAAATGACACAGAAAATGCTCTAAAAATTGGTTTCATATATGTATAAATGGTTATTGACAGCCCCCCGAAATAGACCAAACTTGGAAATCTAAGACATGCAAACTAGTACTGCTTTTATTATAAGGTAGCAGAATCTTGCATATCTGAATGTGTTTCTCCCTCCTTCTCTTTATGTTCAAGGGAACTAGGAAGATCATGTCTTGACATGTTTTTTTTCAAATTACACTTTTGCCCATTGCCTTGATGACTTCTCTTCCTGCTCTACTTCAGAGTTACTCCTGCCCATTACAGCTATTAAAAAAGCTTTCCATAACTTCATTTCACTTAAACACTTAAAGTAATAGTTCTTCTCTGTTCTGTGTTAGTCTGATCACACTCAGAATATTGCATTCAAATCTAGGCACTGCATTTTTAGGCCATCAGCAAGATTGTAGGTTATACATCCCAATGAGAGCAACCAAATAAGCAGCCTGGCCTGGAAGGGAAAAAAAAATACAAGAATAGCTGGAGAAAATCAGATTTGTCTTAAATATCTGAAAAGCTGTCACATAGAAGACAGGATAGAATTCTTTGGGGTTCTAAATGATGGAACAAGAAACAGTTGATTTCAGCTACAAGAAAATATATATTTGTTGAACATAGAAAACATTAAAAAGTCCCTTGCAATGAGAGCTCAACAATGGAGTAAATTATACCAGGAGGTGGTGGACTCCCTTGGATGATCATATGTGAGAAGCTATAACAATGAACTCTGCTCTAGGTAGAGGCTTGGCTTACGTAAATTCCTTTCAATCCTTATTGTATGTTCCATTATTCTATAAATATTTCCAGTTTCCATGACCCATGTTACTAAAACAAAGTGAAGTTAAATCCAGAACACAATAGAAGCACAGTGACATTCTTTTCTGTAGGGTCCAAGAACCATTCCTCTCTTAAGATTAAATGCTTACTTGATATTCCATTTTCTGCTATAAAATCTGACATCATAGTTGACAAAGCTATTACAGTTTTATTGATAGCACTTACTATAAGGCATATGGACTTAATAACTCAAATGTTTTTTATGTTTTTGACATTTCTTATGTCTATACTGCTGTCACTATTGGGATGGGAGATATATTAAACAGAGTTTAGCATTCTGATAATTCACGTTAATGTTGAAAGAAAATATTGCATGTTTTTATATTCCATCCATAAACATGTATAAATGTTTATATATGTATAAACATTTGACTATCTATCTCTATCCTATCTATGTATCTATCTATCATCTATCTATCTATCTATCTATCTATCTATCTATCTATCTATCTAATCTCATCCATCTCCCTACCTACTATCTCAAATGCACAAAATCTACTCAGCTCAGTTCTGATATTAAAAATGCTGAGCACGTACTGAGAAGTACTGTTTTTAAATTCTTTGCATGTTTCTTTCGTACAGACACATACTTTTTGTCTGTTGGATCTTGGAGTTTTAAAAAAAGCTAACATCAGAATTGATTCTGGTTAATCTAGGTCTACATGACAGCTCCACTGAGAGTAAAGGAAGCTAAATCAGTGAGGGCAACACATTGGTTCCTTTAAAAAGTTGCTGAAAGATGAAGATGCTTTTGTCATTGATCTTTTTTTAATGCAATGCTTCCTTTTCATTCAATCCTTCATGTATCTAAATCATGAATTCCCCAATGTTTTTGGGGCTCTTGAGCTTTTAATACTGAAAAAAATTTGTAAAACTGATAACAACTACTACCTTAATGTGAGTAGAAGATTATTCAGGGAATTGTTTTGGTTGAAGACTTAAGTATACAAGCAAACAAGTAAAAGTAGTGTCACAAAATTACTAGCATTAGTTGTAGGTGGTCAGAGACTGTATTATCACAAGCCAACACTTTTTTTAGAAAGGCAAATTACTCAAAATATCATCTTTTATTTCAACAAAATAGCCATTTCAAAGCAAAGGAAAGCAAACCAGATTTCCAATTCGTATCTAAGCAAATTTTTCTGAAATGTCCTACAACTTACGTTTGCAACACAGGTAGTCCTTGACTTATGGACACAATTCAGCCCAAAATTTATGTTGCTAAACAAGACATTTGTTAAGAGATTTTTGCCCCATTTTACATCCTTTCGTGCACAAGTTGCACAACTGCAACTCAACAATTTCAGTTGTGAATCACTGCAATTGTTAAGTTAGTAACATGGAAACCAACACAATCTCCCTGATGGGTTTATGCCATTCCCAAATGTTTCCTTTCTTCTGGATCATCATCATCTTCCCTAATAATTTTCTGATTTTACAGACACCCATTCAAAGTACACATTTTTAAAACATATATCATACTTTTATACTATGAAATCCAGTAAGTCTATTCTCACTGTCTCATACCTCTAAGTTTAGTCATTCAGCCACCCACTTTGTCTCCTTTCTTGTCTCCTCACCATCCCTTCTCTTTCATTCCCCTGTGATAGCTGATCTGACAACTTTATTCCAAGCAGCTTCCACTTCCTGCGCCTCCTTCCTTTCCGTGCTGGGAATGTGAGTGTGGCTAGGAAACAGATCTTCAGCTGTCCTGCAAATCTTCTGAAATTAGGCATCTTCTTTGCCTCCACTCCTTGCTTTACTTGAGCTGGTTCTCCAGAGAAAAGAAAGTGAAATGGAATAGAATAAATTCATTGAGAAAGGAGAGATAACTGCACTCCACAGATTATTTTTTGCAGATACTAAGTTTTACTTAAAAGCAAAAATAAACAGCCTTGCTGAAATTCAATGTCTGTCCCAGTAGTTAAGTTATTTTATAAGTAGGGGATGTGGATCAGATTGCTATGTTTTGCAGTTTTAAATGCTTTTCAAATTATTGTAGCCAATTGGGCCAAATGGTTAAGACACCAGGCTAGAAGATGGGGGCTGCAAGTTCAAAATCCCTCCTTAGTCATGCAAGCCAGAAACTGCTCTCTCATAGTTCCCTAGTAAAGAAAAATACATATCTGCAAACTGGCAATAATTTGCCAGGCTTCATACATTTCTGAGATACCATGGATAGATGAAGAGAACTAATTTTTCATAATGATATTGGAAGCCCATAACTTGGGGTTAGTTTTTTCTTTTTCTACCATTACCTTGGCAGTATCCCCCCCCCTCATTTTGGAGAATTTGAATCTGTATTGAGATCTATATTTGCTTGTATACTGAGACATTTATTTCTCTGCAGCCTTTGAAAATGCATTGCACCAATTGTGCTCTAGTCACAAGCTCTGGACACCTTTTGCGAAGCCATCAAGGAAAGAAGATCGATCAGACAGAGTGTGTAATACGAATGAATGATGCACCTACACGGGGATTTGGAAAAGATGTTGGAAACAAGACAACCTTGCGCGTTATAGCTCATTCCAGTATCCAGAGAATTTTGCGAAATCGCAATGAACTATTAAATATGAGTCATGGAACTGTATTTATCTTCTGGGGCCCAAGCATGTACATGAGAAGAGATGGAAAGGGATTAGTTTATAATAATTTGCAACTGATGAATCAAATACTACCTCAGTTAAAAGTATATATGATATCTCGACACAAAATGCTTCATTTTGATGACCTCTTCAAACAGGAAACTGGGAAAGACAGGTATGAAAACAATTCTTCAACAATAGATAATGAAAGTATTCATGTAATTGGTAGGATAATTATTTGAACCATATGCTCTCAATTTGAATCACTTTGCAGCATATAGGAGGAGGGCTTGTTGGTCTATGGTGGCAAAAAAAACACCCAGAAATCTGATAGCACTTTTCCTAACTTACACATATCAAAGGCTGCTAAGGCCCCTTTTCTTGTTATTGATGTGTAGTTCAACTGGTTCTTTTTTTTAAAATGTAACAATTTTTTAATTAAAGACTTTAAATTAAAATAGTAAAGTCTAATTAAACTAAAAAAAGAGTAGAAAGAAAGTGAAAGGTGCAGAGAAAAAGCAAATAGAAAGAATATAGTAGAGAAAAAACAAAAAAATACAGAAGTATCCACCCTCCTCTGTGAGGTCATTGAGGAGGAGGCTGCGGACCTGGCTTGTATTATCGAGAGCTGGTTGGGCCCAGAGGGCGGTGTCCCTCTGGTAGATCTGTGCCCTCCAGGTTTTCAGGTCGTGCACCAGCCGCGGACCCAAGGCAGGGGTGGTTGGGTGGCAGTGGTTATTTGGGAGACCCTGTTTCCCACTGTCCCAGAGATAGGTGGGAGTGAGACCCTTCTCTTGAGGTGGGGGCCCAATGGTCGGGTGGGCTTGCTGCTCGCATACCTTTCACCCAGCTGTGTGACAGCAGCCCTGCCTGGGCTCCTTGACGTCCTCTCAGGGGTGGCGGTGGAGTTCCCGGGTCTTATAGTCCTGGGGGACTTCAATCTGCCCTGCCTGGGGGGTATGTCGGGTTTGGCCCAGGAATTCATGGCTTCTATGGAAGCCATGGGCCTGACCCAATTAATTCAGGGCCCGACTCATGAGGGGGGAAACATTCTTGACCTAGTTTTTGTCTCTGAGCAGTGGCGTAGTGACAGAGGGCAGGCCACTGTTGTGGCTTTGCCCGTTCCATGGTCTGATCACTATCTCCTACGGCTGGTCTTCCAACAGGCCACCCCCCACTGCTGGGATGAGGAACCGCCTAGATGGTTCCGCCCCAGGCGCCTTATGGACCCGGAGCGGTTCCAGGCGGAACTGTGGTCTCTTCCCTCTTCCCTTGCCCACAGCTCTGTCGAGGATCTGGCGGCCACTTGGCAACAGGCCGCGTCGGATGCCCTCGACAGGGTTGTCCCCATGCGACCCCTCACACGTGGACCCCGGATGGCTCCTTGGTACTCAGAGGAGCTCTGGGAGATGAAACGCCGTCGGAGGGGCTTAGAGAGCAGGTGGAGGTCTACCCGCTCCCAGGCCGATCGAGCCCAGCTAAGAGCCCATATTAGGACTTACCTGGTAGCTATGAGAGCGGCAAGAAGGTCTTATCTCTCCGCTCTCATAGCGTCTGCAGATAACCGCCCAGCCACCCTGTTTTGGGTTACCCGTTCTCTCCTTCGTTTAGGGGAGGGGGCGGACCCGTTGCAGGGAAGGGCTGAGGAGTTTGGTCAATATCTGTTGGATAATATCGCTCGAATTCGGGGCGGGTTGTCCTCTGATTTGCAGTGGTCTGAGGAACGGGATACAGGCAGTCTGGCCAGTGTGATCTGGGATGAGTTCGATCCTGTTTCCGAGGATGAAGTGGACGGGATCATGCGATGCCTGAGTTCCACCACGTTTGTTGGACCTGTGCCCATCCTGGCTGGCTTATGCCACCAGGGAGGTCACCTGCGGTTGGCTCCGGGCAGTTGTCAACGCTTCGTTAAGGGAGGGTGTCTTTCCTTCCGCCTTGAAGGAGGAAGTGGTGAGACGCCTCCTGAAGAAGCCTGCCCTGGACCCGACCATGTTAGATAACTTTTGTCCAGTCTCCAACCTTCGCTTTTTAGCAAAGGTTGTTGAGAGTGTGGTGGCTCGGCAGTTTCCACTTTTCCTGGATGAAGCGGACTACCTGGATCCATATCAATCAGGCTTCCGACCTGGTTTCAGCACAGAGATGGCATTGGTCGCACTGATAGATGATCTCTGGAGGGCTCGGGACAGGGGCTTTTCCTCTGTCTTGGTCCTATTAGACCTCTCAGCGGCTTTTGATACCATCGACCATGGTATCCTTCTGCGCCTCGGGGGTTGGGTATGGGGGGTACTGTACTTCAGTGGTTCACCTCCTACCTCTCGGGGCGGTCGCAGTCGGTATTGGCAGGGGGACAGAGGTCGACTTAAGGGTGCTCTCTTGTGGGGTCCCTCAGGGGTCGGTTCTCTCCCCCCTGCTATTTAACATCTATATGAAGCCGCTGGGTGAGATCATCTGTGGTTTCGGGGTGAGTTTCCATCAGTACGCAGATGACACCCAGCTGTACATCTCCACCCCGAACCAGATCAGTGATGCCCTCTCCCTGATGACCCAGTGTTTGGATGCGGTACGGATCTGGATGAACGGAAACATGCTTCGTCTCAACCCGGCCAAGACTGAGTGGCTGTGCATATCGGCGTCTCGGCCCAGTCAGGAATGTCCATCTTTGGCCATAGAGGGTGTGTTACCCCCTGTGGATAGGGCGCGGCTCCGGTTGGAGGAGCAGGTGGGGGCCGTCGCCAGGGGGGCATTTGCCCAGCTCCGCCTAGTTCGCCAACTACGCCCTTTCCTGGACCGGGACGCCCTGAGCACGGTTACTCACGCCCTTGTTACCTCTAGTCTCGACTACTGCAATGCTCTCTATTTAGGACTGCCCTTGCATACCATCCGGAGATTGCAGCTGGTGCAGAATGCGGCGGTGCAGGTGGTGATGGGAGTTTCCCGATTCTCCCATGTTACCCCCCTCCTGCGCTGCCTGCATTGGTTGCCGGTTGTACTCCGGGTGAGATTCAAGGTTTTAGTTTTAACATACAAAGTCCTACATGACATGGGTCCTCAATATTTAAGGGAGCGACTCCTGCCGACATCGAATACTAACCGCCCTGTGCGAGCACATAGGTAAGGACTCCTTGGGGTCCCGTCGGCCATCCAATGCCAGCCGGCGGTCCCCCGACAACGAGCCTATTCTATCGCGGCCCCTGACCTCTGGAACCAACTTCCCTTGGAGCTCCGCCTGGCCCCTGACCTCCGCACCTTCCGTCATGATTTGAAGACCTGGTTGTTTGACCAATCTGGGTTGTGACCCTCTTGGGTGGGGTGGTTTTATTCTTTTATTCTTTTATTTTGTATTTGTATTCTCTTGGGGCTTGTTTAATTTTTTCTTAACTATTTATTGTTGTTGCTGTTTTTAGTTGTGAGCCGCCCCGAGTCTTCGTAGATGGGGCGGCATACAAGTCCCATTAATAAATAAATAAATAAATAATAAGTAATTTCCAATCTTCATCATAAGACTAAACAATTTTGGTAACTGTTCAGCCTCTCCTAATTTACAATCAATGAACTTTCACCCCATATCCCATCCGTTATCTATAAACAAATAACCATAAAGCATCATTTCAGTTCTGGTATTATCAGAAAGTCCTCCAGTAAGATTTACCAGAAATAACAACATATCTTATTTTAACTTTGATCAAATAAGCCAACTTTATATTACTTCATTTTACTTCTACTAGTCTTAATCTTCCACCAATAACTAGTCAAATTGTATGCTAATTGTGTTAGCATGCCAGTCATTTGATTGGCAGAAACTAGTAAATGATACTTAATTTTGGTTTCCTAGGCCATATAGTCCAATTACATTTCCTCCCTAATATTCCCAAGTTTAGCATGCCAGTCCAAACCACATCTTGCATGTTCAAATTGAAGTTCATTATAAATCTTGTCAATCTCACTTCTTCTGCATTGGTGGTTTGAGCGTAAGTTTATATTGTTATCAGTGTCATAATTATACATTATCTACAATGTCTTAACAGATAATATTCCATCATTGATGCACTTAGCTAAATACTATTCTTGATATAATCTTCCTAATTATGCAAGTATGTTATTCCTTCTTTCTTTTCATGTCTTGAGTATGACTGTAATCTTTGAATGAAGATGTCCATTTCCAGCCTAATTCTTGTCCATCTTTAATTCACTGATGCCTAAGATGTCAACAAGTAGTCCATTTCTCTTTCACTGTATTGTGTTTTTCCATATTTGTGCTTCTTACCTTTCATGTTCCTATCATAATTCTGTTTGCAGCTTTGAGTTTTCTTTTCCTACATGACATGTCTAAAGGCTTTAATCTAGTCAAATCATATACACCGTTAGTATTCTGAAAGCGACTTAATTCATCTTCAGTAGCTTTTGTTGACTGCTATCCAAACTGATGGGCCCATCATTTGTCACTATATTACTAATCATTTTATATTTTTCTATCCATATGGCTTTATTGGTAAAATGCTCAAGTGAGTGTGAGAAGATGCCTTTGGCATTATCACTAAAGTGATCCTCCATATCTAGTATTTCCCTGTGTTGCTGTTCTCCAGTGTGGATGCCTGCATTAGCTGGGCAGCTGGGATGATCTTCACAACTTTGGTGACCCTGCTTGGAATATATACTCTTCATGCTTTCTCAGGATCAGCCCCATACCGCAATGAAGCAGCACAGCAGAACTGGGGGAGGATATGGGCTGTAACTTAACTAATAACGTGTATGAGCTATGAGCTTAGATGACAACTTGTGATGTTCAATTTTTGTGATCTTTCTTAAAAGCTAAAGACACTGGGCAGAAAGAAGGCCCACGCTTGTATACTTTATTTATTTCTACCATTAAGTGGTAAGTTGATAAGATTCATCAACATACATCAAAAGGTTTCAGACAATCTTGGAAGATCTCAATAAATACATTGATTTTGTAACACATTACAATTGATAATTGATAAAATATTTATCACCAGTCTCTCATGTACCCTGCATAGCATAACCAACCTGTCTTCCTTACCTTCTCCCCCTGTTTTAAATCCTACATCATTCTAGTGACTATGTATCTGATGGAGTGAGTTGCAGATCAGCAAACCTTACACCTTTTAATAAAATGCATTATTTGGAAAAGGTGCCATCACACATCTCCTGATTTTATAGAATGTTCAGAATCCTTTTCCTACTTATTAACCTATAATATTTCTGGGTGTCAAATAACAGTTTTTCCAATATAGCACAATGAGGCAATCAAATAACATATTTCTGCCTTAGCTTTTAAATACCTAAATCAATATATAGTGAATACAGTTGATAAATAGAATTCTAGAATAGCATAGTGTGAAGGTGGGTGGTGAGTTTAAATCATAGTTTAGATAATATACCAGAATGCAAACAATTCACTATTTTTGAAAAAGTAGAATTGGTAGGTTTTTCTTTATTGACTCAGTGCAGTCATTTGGTGAATTATAATATCTACTTATTGCATTCTTGGAACATTTTAGCAATAAAGCTTTCTTTTTCATATATTAGATATCTCTGAAGTACTCATCTTATTCTTCCAACTGAAAAAAAGTGAAGTTATTATGATACGTACCTCCATTTATGAGCCCATTTATGGCTTACAAACAGATCTCCAGATCAATTTGTTTAATAAGTGGCCCTCTGTATGGCCGCAAACAACATTAGAAATGAATTTCTTCCCCACAACAAAGAATTGAATTATTTTTATTACTTATATATTCATTAAATGTTTTTTTTGTGCAATGAAAAGATGATGACAAGATAAGTATCACATACACATCTATGTATAAATTAAGAACTTATTTTAGAGAAAAATAAATTCAATACAATGTTGTTTGCTTTTTCCATTTCAGTGTACTATTATTCTCACTAGTATTTTGCATCCTATCCTGTTACATTCTTTGGAAAAGCCATTCACTTAAAGCCTTCTCATGTCCTCCTCATATTAGCCATCAAAGATCATGGTTTGTATTAAACCAGACCTTCTTTATTACAGAAAAGGAGGACTGTTCCTTAAGGCCAGTTATTAACCAGGCTTATGGAATGATTGTCTCACAGGGGCCATGAACTTAGGCTTTCAGAGGAAGAACAGTCAAGCATGAACAAAAACTCTGCTGCCCTTTTTATATACTCTGTCTTCTAATTAGCAGATATAAAGCCATCAATTTATTTCCCAGCCTACCCTCCTTTATTAAAATAGATGTTTAGTGATGTGCTTTCTTCTGTCAGCTATCCATAGAATGGGTCAGATTGCTCAGCAAGCTGCTGAAGCTATAGGAAACCAGTAATCCAGTTCTTACCAGCTTTGTCTTAGATGTTAGACAAACAGACAGGGCATTCCACAGCTATGTAATGTATATTCTCTGTTACCAAATATTTCTGACAGCCACAGATATGCTAATGTCTGTGTAGAAACAATCTTATCCCAAATATGTATAAAAGGATGATAACTAGGGGGATAACCCAGAGGTTAGGTATGCGCTATTAAAATACAAAGTATATCACTCAGTAATAAAATGAAATACACAGTTCTGATTACTTAAGAGATCGAGAGAAGTATTTACATAATGTGAAAAACATAAGTACTTTATAAGCATTCTGTTTCTGGGTAAGCCTTCGGGTGTATATTTAAGCTTTTTTTACTGTAATGTGTGATGACAGCATTATTTTACTTTGCTTGTTGGCTTTAAAATTGATACCTAGAGAATTGCATGTCAGCTTCAGGAAAACAGGAGCTACAGTTGACTGGATCTCGGCTATGAAAAAAATTATCTGAAAACAACAGCAAAATTAATCATCAGTGGAATCCTGGACTCTTGATCATACATGAGATGACATATTATTATTTATTTATTAAACAAATATCATTCGTCAAAAGGAACTGTGGGTGGTAAAGAGAATAAAAGTATAGTAAAATAAAGAATATTTAAAACAGTAGATAATGCTGATGCCTCAATGAAAGTCAGGGCCTTGGTGGCTCAGGCTGCTAAATGCCTGCTCTTAAGATCCAGCTGTCTACAATTACTGTAGGCTCGAATCCCACCAGGCTCAAGGTTGACTCAGCCTTCCATCCTCTCGGGGTAAGTAAATTGAGGACCCAAGATTGTTGGGAGCAATAAGCTGACTTTGTAAAAATGCCGCTTAGTAATAAGCAGGCATATACAATGGAATGAAGGCTATTGCTGAGCGCACTGGGTTGTATCCCAAAAAATTGTAAGCAGCCCTGAGTCTTCGGAGAAGGGCGGCATATAAATGTAATTAAAATAAAATAAAAATAAAATAAAATATAAATGTAATAAAAAAAAGTCATAGTTATCTTCCAACCACCCCATACAAGCTCCAGCAACATCCTGGCCCCAGAGCCTTTGACAAAAGCTAGGTTTTCTTATCAACTGGAAAATACCTCAGAAAGACCATGCATTCCTGAGCATAATATAAGCAGTCTATTCAGATCAGTGTTTCCTAACCTGGCTGGAGACTTCTGGGAGTTGAAGTCCATATATCTTAAAGGTATCAAGATTGAGAAACACTGCTTCGGACTGTAATAAGAGCTCAGAGCAGGCCAGCAGACTTTTAAAAGTTAGGGGTTTGGAACCCTGATTGATTGATTGATTGGACTTGTATGCCGCCCCCTCTCCGCAAGGACTTGGGGCGGCTCACAACTAAAACACAGTAGTACAAACAATATTTTTAAAAAATTAAATCAAACAAGCCCAAACTTTAAAACCCAATTAAAATAATTTAAAAACCCCCGGATGTGAGTCCAGCCCGGCCTGTTCAAATAGCCAGGTCTTCAGATTGCGGCAGAAGGAGCGAAGATCAGGAGCCAAACGGAGCTCCAGAGGGAGCTGGTTCCACAAGGCGGGGGCCGCAACAGAATAGGCCCTTCCCCAGGGCACCACCAGCCGACATTGTCTAGCCGACAATGATTAAGGTACAGTAGGTGCTTGCAAGAAGAAACATAAATGGAAGCATCCTGTTGATTGCCAGATAGATAAAGCTATGAAAAATATTAGATTTATAGATCATGTTATTTCTTATGCCATCTAATTTCTTTGACATATGATCCAGGAGAGGAGGAGGAGAAAAGAAACTGGTATCTGAATGCCTTAAAAAGGCCGGTTTGAAAGAAAGAGGGCTCAGATTAATATGAGAGAAGAGGCTTTGTGCTCCTATACTTAGACTTGTTCTCACCTCCAAACATATTCAGAATAACAGAGATGGAAGGCACCTTGGAAGTCTTCTAGTTCCTCAACTAGGAAACCCTATACCGTCTTCTTTTTATTGTTCGCTTATTTATAAAGAAATAGACAAATTGACAATAGAAGAATTCTCTCCCTTTCTGTAATCTGGGTTACAACTGGAGGAGCAGTTGTTTTTGGATAGGCCAACTGCAAGAAATTTTTTTAAGTTGCAACTTCTTCATTGCATACAGAACGTTGTGGTAGACTACAAATTCCAAAGTTAGTCTTTCAGTGTCAATATATTATTGAAGGTATCAGCAGTTGCTCATGAGCTTTTAAGCCCACGGTTCTTTCCTACTTTTTGCTACTACTAACTTTGCCTTAAAATTGCATGGAGAAAGGGATCTGTAGATTTAGTGATTGGCTCCTCTTCATTATTAAATCAATCATGCATCAATAAATTGAAGGTGGCAAGATGTTCCATGGGGTGAGGGCAACAGCAGAGAAGGCTCTCTTCCTAGACCCTGTCAGACGTAATTCTTTAACTGATGGGGTCTGTAAAACTCCCTTCCTTGCATGACCCAGTGAAATATAGATGTAATTGAGACAAAATGGTCCTTCAAGTAACTTCAGCCTAGGCCACAAAGGGCTCTAGGGTCATGAACAACACCCTGAATTTGGCCCATAAGCAAACCAACACCCAATAAAGGTCACACAGCAGAGATGTTACATGTACAGCTCTAAGGATGCCCAAGAATCTCTGAGCCACCTAATTCTGTACCAACTGTAGCTCCCAGATAGTCTTCAAAGATAGCCCTAGGTAGAGCATATTACAGTAGTACACACGGAAGATAGTTTTCAGGCCCAAGTTCAACACTTCAGTGGGAATTAAGCCCGGAGCTTTTCAAACAGAATTCAAAAACAAGTCAAATGTAATGTATGTGAATTTGACACATGAGTTTAGACACATTCTGATTTCTTTCTAACTTTTACATGCATAACTATTAATTATTTCTCTCAGCCTGTGGGTCCATTTACGAGAAAAAAAATAATGTACGTATCTCTCCTTAAGAGATCAACTTATCCCATCACAGTTTACCTAAGTTCTAGAAACTTGACAATTAACTGTTTTTGAGATAAGAATCTTACTTAAGTATATCTCTTTATTGGGAAAATGATTGAGAATTTGTTTCTGAAAAAAATATGAATTTTAAATTATCCTTTCCAAAAGGAAGAGCAGAGGTAAAACCAATTCTGTAGAATACCAAATATTCCCACTAATTTCTATTTGCTAACTCTGTTCAGCTCGAAGGATTTCATTACCAGTAAGTTAATATATATACACTATGTATATCAGGTATGTACAATATGTTGTATTCTTAAAAAACAAAAGGAAAGGACAAAAAATCATTGATAGTCTAGAAAGATGCCTCATTTTTTAACCTAACTGAGCTGAATGTGCAATCATTTTTTTTTTCATGCTTCCTTTCACATAAGCACACACAAAAGATTCCCTCTCTTGTCTTGCAGCGGGGTGGAGGGGCAAAAGATTATGAAGAAAAAAAACCCAGGATGGTTAGAGATGGGGAAGAGAAAAAAGTAGCTGAAGTAGGAAAGAAAGGAAAGAGAAACGAGGAATGAACTTGATGGAAATGCTTCAAGGCATTTGAACTGCAATGAATAGTCCTTCGAGGACTATTTATTGCAATTATTTCTTTACCTTGGATGGATACTTAAGCAAAAAATGTTTCAAATCATGTGAAATTTTGTTGCATTGTTGGACCGTCAGTGTATTCAACCTGAATATGCCCTGTGCTGATATAAAGTGGGTATTCACCTGCTAATTCTTCCATTAACCAGATACAGTTTTCCTTCTTTCCCATTTAATTAGGACTAATGCAAACCCACAGTTTACACTCAAATCTTATTCATGTAACTGCCCAGATACATAATACCACTAACAGCTGCAATGTTAGAATGAAAAATGCAATTACTAAATACATTTGTTCACAACCAGAAGGATATAGTTAAACCTATTACATGGTATAGAAGTACTTTGAATGTTGACTGCCCATGTGTACAACTCTTCTATGAATTTTAATAGGTAACTTTTTTAAAAAATCCTTCGAACAAGTATTATTTGTCACCTGGGGAACTTAATTGTTTCTGTTTTCAGGAAGATATCCAACACTTGGTTAAGCACTGGATGGTTTACAATGAGTATTGCATTAGAACTGTGTGACAAAATAGACGTCTACGGAATGGTGCCACCAGATTTCTGCAGGTAACCAATTCATCTGAATTTTTAATTAGGTTACAAAATACAGTCTTATGGATTATGTATGTACAGTCTTATGGATTATGTATGTGCACATAAATGTCTTTATAGGATTCTCCTGGAATTCCTAATTAGCATGTCCTATGATTGAGTTTTAAAAACAACAAACAGCATTTAATTACATTTAATATATTATTTTAAATTGTTTGTACTGTGAGGAGCTACTCATCTTGTTACTTTCCCTTAGTCTTTTAAATATTTATTAGGTAAACATAATGCTAAGAATACATAAAATTAATTTCTGAAGAAAAACCGTTTGAAAATCTTGAAAATCAAGATTATATATATGGGCAAACACATGCCATTAATGGCTTGTTGCATTTTTATCTATATGTGTATATGGTTTACGACCACATCACTTAGCTATGGAAATTCCAGCTCCATCTGCTATGATAACATGATGTGCATCCTTCATGATAAATAACAGCTCACAAACTTTCTTAAGAGTCTGTCTATTTTTTTCTCCCCAACTCTTTTGGCTCAGAAATATTATTGGGTCTTCTTGATTGCACTGCATGTTTGAGATCTCTGAACCTTTATTCAATCCATTTGGAAACCTTCCTCTTTCTTGATTTGGAGGTGTGCTTCAGATGGTTGTCTGAATTTTTTTCAGCTCCTAGAAGCAAGTATGTCAACTGCCTTGGTCATATCTTCATTCCATGGATCAACTACATCTTTGAAAGATTGCCAAGTTTTAATAGATGAAGTACATACAGGTGAAACTTGAAAAATTAGAATATCATGCAAAAGTTCATTTATTTCAGTAATGCAACTTAAAAGGTGAAACTAATATATGAGATAGACTTACTACATGCAAAGCAAGATAGTTCAAGCCGTGATTTGTCATAATTGTGATGATTATGGCTTACAGCTCATGAAAACCCCAAATCCACAATCTCAGAAAATTAGAATATTTTGAAAAGGTTCAATATTCTAGGCTCAGAGTGTCCCACTCTAATCAGCTAATTAAGCCATAACACCTGCAAAGGGTTCCTGAGCCTTTAAATGGTCTCTCAGTCTGGTTCAGTAGGAATCACAATCATGGGAAAGACTGCTGACCTGACAGTTGTGCAAAAAACCATCACTGACACCCTCCATAAGGAGGGCAAGCCTCAAAAGGTAATTACAAAAGAAGTTGGATGTTCCCAAAGTGCTGTATCAAAGCACATTAATAGAAAGTTATGTGGAAGGGAAAAGTGTGGAAGAAAAAGGTGCACAAGCAGCAGGGATGACCGCAGCCTGGAGAGGATTGTCAGGAAAAGGCCATTCAAAAGTATTGGGGACTTTCACAAAGAGTGGACTGAGGCTGGGGTCCACCACACACAGATGGATCCTGGACATGGGCTTCAAATGTCATCAGAAGTGTCTTACCTGGGCTAAAGGAAAACAGACCTGGTCTGTTGCTCAGTGGTCCAAACTCCTCTTTTCTGATGAGAACAATTTTTGCATCTCATTTGGAAACCAAGGACCCAGAGTCTGGAGGAAGAAAGGAGAGGCACACACTGCAAGATGCTTGCAGTCCAGTGTGAAGTTTCCACGGTCTGTGTTGATTTGGGGAGCCATGTCATCTGCTGGTGTTGGTCCACTGTGCTTCATTAAGTCCAGGGTCAACGCAGCCGTCTACCATGAGATTTTGGAGCACTTCATGCTTCGTTCCGCAGACGAGCTTTATGGGGATGCTGACTTCATTTGGCACCTGCCCACACTGCCAAAAGCACCAAAATCTGGTTCAGTGACCATGGGATTACTGTGCTTGATTGGCCAGCAAACTTACCTGACCTGAACCCCATAGACAATCTATGGGGCATTGCCAAGAGAAAGATGAGAGACATGAGACCGAACAATGCAGAAGAGCTGAAGGCCGCTATTGAACCATCCTAGTCTTCCATAACACCTCAGTAGTGCCACAGGCTGATAGCTTCCATGTCACGCCGCATTGAGGCAGTAATAGCTGCAAAAGGGGCCCAAACCAAGTACTGAGTACATATGCATGCTTATACTTTTCAGAGGTCCGATATTGTTCTATGTACAATCCTTGTTTTATTGATTGCATGTAATATTCTAATTTTCTGAGATTGTGGATTTGGGGTTTTCATGAGCTGTAAGCCATAATCATCACAATTATGGCAAATCACAGCTTGAACTATCTTGCTTTGCGTGTAATGAGTCTATCTCATATATTAGTTTCACCTTTTAAGTTGCATTACGGAAATAAATGAACTTTTGCACGATATTCTAATTTTTTGAGTTTCACCTGTACCTCATTCAGGAATCTTGCAGTGTTATCTGGTTTTTGAAAGCGGAGCATTTTAAGAGGAACCATGGCTTGGAGAGAATGCAATCTCTGTATTTTAACACACTTTAGTGGAACAACAGATTCCTTTTATTTATTGGATTTGTCTTCTCATAGATTGGCTTCTATTCTGATTAACAAAACCTGTAGTAGCTGTTAAAGTATGAGATTCTTTTTACACGAACTTGGCACAAAAGTTAAAATTAATGCCATTTCTGACAGCTCACACAAGAAAACAGTTGCGCTGCACTGCAGTGTAGCAGTATGTAGTAATATCCAAATCCTATCCTGATGTCCCCTGATAGTCAAGCTATCATTTAAGAGGAATGGATTTATGTTATCATTCCATCTCTTTGCCTGTCAGAATTTGCCTGCTTCTTTCTTGAAAATGTCTGTAGACTGTTTATGCTTGTACTAATAACATTAAACTTTAGAGCTTAAAGTTATTCTCGGTGGGATTTGCCATTAAGTAGCATCATCATAGAACATGTGAATATATTTTTGTTTTACCCAAAACAAATATTGTTCGTTGTGTGTGTGTGTGTGTGTGTGTGTGTGTGTATGTATGTATATATATATATATATATATATATATATATATATATATATATATATATATATATTTTCGTAGATTTTCACAGGTAAAGGTATGTAGGTCTTGGTGTATTCGGGTCTTGTCCCGTGTAAGATTGAGAATACCTTGGCAACGTTTCGACAAAATCTCATCCGTCATCTTCAGGCTGGTGTCTTCAGCTTCGTTCTCCTGGGAGAATATATACTGAATATATACTGAGAACTGATTAATGTCTAATATCACAGAGTAATAAAATAGGCACTTTTATAGACTAGTAGTAGCTTTAGTATTAGTAAGCAAGGATGGGGATGACTTTCAGCATTCTCAAAAAGTTCATTCTGCTAACATAAAAATATAATTGCTGAGTGGGAATTTAGTATGCAGTTTTAGTCAAACCAGAGGGCAGCGTGGTGGCTCAGCACTTAAGACACTGGGCTTGTTGGCTAGAAAGCTGTCAGCCCAGGTTCGAGCCCCAAGTGCCATGCGATGGGGTGAGAGTTCCTGTTCCTGCCCCAGTTCCTGCCAACCTAGCAGTTTGAAAGCATGTAAATGCAAGTAGATCAATTAGGTATCACTTCAGTGGGAAGGTAACAGCACTCCATGATATCATGCTGGCCACATGACCATGGAAACATCTTTGGGCAGCATTTGGCTCAATGGTCTTGAAATGGAGATGAGCACTGTCCCTTACAGTCAGCAACGACTAGCGGAATAAAATCCACAGGGACACTTTTACCTATTCAAATCAGAAAGATGAAACTTACAAACTTACCCCAATTCTTTTTGATGATGTTTAGGATCTTTTTCTTTTCTTTTCTTTTCTTTTTCTTTTTTGATGATGTGGTCCCAAAGACACAAGATACCAGTGTATATGTTCTCATCATCTTGAAGTTGAACAAGGGTGTGTTCCATTGGGTTAATAAGGGCTATATTTGATTACAACACTTTCCTAGCTATGTTGTCCTGAACGTTGTTTCTGTGTAGCAGTTGGAAGGGGAATAACTGCACATTTTTAAATGAATAATTTAGGTATGAAGGAAAAATGTTTGTTCCTTTCCACCAGTCATGACACTCAGACATTATAAGGCTTATAGGTTCATAGTACTCACTTTCCTTCCTTCTGTCTACTTACTTCAAAGGAAAATTCATTATGTGATCTTTTAAGCTGTATTCATTGTTTTCCACCATGGAAAAGCTAGCTGGGAAAGGGAAGCCACAATGCAATATCACATTGTACTTTATAACAGATATTATCAACATTAATGTGTGGGCAAAAAAGCACGAAGCTGTAACATTTCTTCTTGTAATATTTAGACGATGTCATGGCATGTAGGTTTGGTTTGTTAATTATGCCAGAAGCCACTAAGGCTGTAATTCATCCATCTAAGGCAGGGATGTCCAACCTTGGCAATTTTAAGACCTATGGACTTCAACTCCCAGAATTCCTCAGTGCTTAAGGCACAGTGATTAGAATGCAGTACTGCAGTACTGCAGGCTACTTCTATTGATCACCAGCTGCCAGCAGTTTGGCAGTTAGGGTCTCACTGGCTCAAGGTTGATTCAGCCTTCCATCCTTCCGAGGTTGGTAAAATGATTGTTGGGGGCAATAGGCTGACTCTGTAAACTGCTTAGAGAGGACTGTAAAACACTGTGAAGTGGTATTGCTATTAAAGTTGCCAAGACTGGATACCCCTGATCTAAAGATTTCCTAGTTGAGAACATCTGCCTTAATATTCATAGGTATGTGATAGCATTATAACTAGTTATATGAAGCTTGTACCGTTAATGTGTTTCTCAGGCATTATAAAATATGGAGGAAGTGCTCCAAAAAAACTGTATACCTTCTGCCAGAGATGCTTAAATGATATTTGTAGAATTAAAGGGATTTTTGTGCATTTAACTTTGTATGGTTTAGTTTCTGTGTTACTGCTGTATGCCGTATGCTATGAGAAGTATAGGCACAATCACTCTTAAACTAAGATCCTTTGTCAGCCTTTTATACTGCCAGATTGATTTTTGCTTTGTCTTTTATTGAATTGGACTCATTTTAGTAAAAGGGATCAAACTGTATCAAAGTTACAGACCTAAAGAGAAGAAATAAGAATAGTGACCATGGAGGGCCCTTAGGATTTTCAGGGTTTCTAGAAATTTAAATGTAGATCCCATCTGAGATGTTACAATTAATAAAAAAAACTGTAGAAATTCATTACTAAAAATAGTGCTGAGGATGAAGCTTCTATATACAGTATATATATGATTCATACCCTGGACAATAATCTATTTAGGTGGGGTTACAATTTTTCCAATCTTGCAATTTGGTGTGGTTGTTAAATAAAATTATCGTCCTTGCAAATCAAATTAGTATCACAGCAGCAATTTAAAACAAAACCACACAAAAAGGTGGCAGTACCAAATGGTTCTAGACATGCTTCTATCTTGTATTGGTTGGATCAAAAGTCTGAGGTCCTGTTACTACTTCCAAAGCTCTGAAAGTATCTCAGGTTTTCTCTATTCAAGCTACGTACATAGCACACTCCAGTGTAATCAGCTATTTGGTTCTGGAGTGGTTATATTTTAATTAGTTCAGATAAAATATTTAAATGTTTACAATATTGGCGTTCTGGGAGATGAGGTGAATGGGGGAAAAGGACTTTTTGAACCCTTTAGCTTATTGAGGACAGCCTTATTTTTCGGTCACATCCAACTATTTGCTCTCTTTTTTTAACAGGGATTCTAATCATCCTTCAGTACCTTATCATTATTATGAACCACTGGGACCTGATGAATGTACAATGTACATTTCACATGAACGGGGAAGGAAGGGAAGTCATCATCGCTTTATCACAGAGAAACGAGTCTTTGAGAATTGGGCCCGGACTTTCAATATTCACTTTTTTCAGCCAGACTGGAAACCAGAAGCACTTCCTGTCAATCATGCAAAGATTAAACTAGTATTCTGAGGAAATAATGCACAAGGCTGCAATCACAATCACTGACTGTATCAGGTTTCTGAGGATTGAACATCATATCACAGCAAGCCAAGCTGAAAGAAGGAAGGTTAACAGGGTTTGCGGATTTTTTTAAAAAAGAAACCCTGCTACAATATTCAGGAAGTTGTTATGAAAGAATACCGAAAAAAGGTGCTTGGCATTCAGTATTTGATTAAGCAAATATTTTCACTTCTGTCTATTGCATATGTATATGTGATTTGTTAAAAAGGAAAGAAGACAACACCTTCGGTATTAGTGAGCGTAAATCAGGAGATGTGTGATTTCATTATGTTTTTAAGGCACATTGCCACCGGGTTTTCATAGTGACATTTAACAGTTACTTAGTGGAAGTTTTTAATGCAATCCAGTATTTTTCTATTTCACAATGATACAGTTATTTATCTTTCATAATCGCTCAAAAACTGAGGATTTATATTGCCGCTGGTTTAATGCCCAGCTTCTTGTTTATATATTTTCTCTTTGAACTATAGGATAATTCTATCTGGCATGTAATTAATATTTGATCTGGAAGTTTTGTGTTTTTTTTTTTTTAATTTTGTATTCTTAGGCAGTGTTCCAGCATCAAGCCATTTTGAGAGCAAGCACATCTTGATGGGGAGCTCCAGCTGAGAGTGATGGTTACAGCTATAGTATGTGACATTAGGTCTACAATTAAGAATTAGTTATATCTACAGTTCCTTAGCTGACTATTTTTGGTCTTTTGGTATTACTAAAAAAATAACCTGGCAGCCCTAATTCCATTTGATCCAAAAATAATTTGAATCACAGAAGCATCTTAGAATGTGGTCTCCCACGTGCCTTCTGAGCTACTTAAATCCTTCAAAACTATATTAAGAAATGTTTGGATTAGATGGATTAGGGGTACTTTACCTGGAAATGCATTCAATTCACTGGACTTTATCTCCAAGTAGATGTGGATAGAAAAGCAGGATTAAATGCAATTATTTGAAGATGACATGGAAAGCTAGGATTTGGTTGCAGTGGAATGTGCCAAGGCAGACTGATGCCTCCTCTGAATATGGCAAAACCCAGTCATTTGTATATATTGGTTTATGGATGTGGAGAGAGAGAGAGTTGGAGAGCAGGCCAATTGGAAAGAAAATTGTGACCATGTATGAACATCCTGTTACGTTTTGTGGAGTAGAAAACAGACCTTCTGTTCAGAAGTGCTATGAATTACAAGGATGTAAAGTTGGTTCTGTCTGACATAAGATAAAATACACTGTTTCTTTAAGATGCCTTGGCACTATTCAGATCTAGCAAATGATCTTGGATAGCACTAAATAGTTCTGTAAATTGGATCCTCACTTGTTATGTTCCTTTGTGGGATTATACCTAGCTTGTGAATAAAAAGCATTTCATTCACAGTGTTATTTGACCTTGCACATGACAGGTCATTGAAGTCAAATAACTTTTTCAAGCTGTCAAGAATTGGCCACTTGCACATTTCCATACACTATTACTTCACATAGTAAAATAATTCCATGTTTGATAAAAGTTGTCATCAAAAGCTGGATTCATTTTAAGGTGTTATGCATGGGGGGCAAATATACAGGAAGAGGTATTTGGAGGGAGGTGAGTTTTATCAGTTTGAGAATTTATAAAAATTTGTGTTGTGGTGCTTGTGTTTCCAAGCTATAGGAAAAAAAAAATTCCCAAGAAAAAATGGTGATTGAGTTGTGAGAGGCAAAACAACTCAGTCATTTTCTTCTTTTTATTATGGTGGAAGTATTTCTCACAGCTACATCTGTTCTTTACTATTGAATAAAATATTATGAATTGATCAGCAATTGCACAGATTTACTAACACCTCATGTTTCTTTCCATACAACGATAGCTCATCTCAAAGAATAGGGAACCCGAGTTTGTTACACATTATAAGAAAAATGGGTTGTACCTTGAGAGGCCTTCTTGCACCATTTAATTTACATATTTCATGAAATCTGATGTACAAATAATTAAATCCAGACTTATCCACATTTCTCAAGCAATGAGAATTAGGCTTGAGCTCCAGCAGTTGGATAACACTCATTGGGAGAATGATCATTACATACAAAGGCATTGTATTGTTGAAAGTTAAAATGGCCTGGCCTGTGACCTAGATAAACAACATGGCTGTTACATAGTCCCTGATAATTTTGTTTTTTTAAATTACATTTATATGCCGCCCTTCTCCGAAGACTCAGGGCGGCTTACAATTTTTGGGATACAACTCAATGCGCTCAGCAATAGCCTTCATTCCATTGTATATGCCTGCTTATTACTAAGCGGCATTGTTACAAAGTCAGCTTATTGCCCCCAACAATCTTGGGTCCTCAATTTACCTACCCCGAGAGGATGGAAGGCTGAGTCAACCTTGAGCCTGGTGGGATTCGAGCCTACAGTAATTGCAGGCAGCTGGAGCTGAATTTCCAATTGTTATTCACTATTCTATTCAGTTTTCCAACAATATTAAAATAGCGTCTGTTGTCTGTGACTGCACCAGAAAGCGCCTCTTTGAAAAGTAATAAGCACACTGAGCAGCAGAGTTGTCGAGAGCTGCAAATGGGAGAATATCTCATATTCAGGCTCCAGATCAAAAGGAAATTCTTGTATGCAATCCTGCTGCAAAAGTAGGGAGATGAATCACATTCCTTTTATTTATTTACATCTCTTCGGAGTTTCTTGCAGGGCTATATGATCCCTTTCTGAGTCAGGGCATATTTATTTTTTGTGTAAGACCCAAATACTAATGTGGAAATCCTGCGATAAGGATTTTCAGTACAGCTTGCTTTATCAGGCAACAGACTTTTAACACAGATTGAAAAATGACGTGTTAGGACAGCATGTATTGATGGCTTGGAGGGGAAAAAGGCAACTTACACTGAAAGGAGGAGTATTATGTTTTTACTCTTGCATGAAAAATAGAGATTTGTATTGGGAGGGTGAGAGGCATGCATTCCCACATTGCCAATTCTTTTTATGTAAAGTAAAGCAAAGCAAGTAGAACAGATTGAAAGAATAGAATAGAACAGAACAGAATAATAAGAGTAAAGTAGAATAGAATAGCTTAGTTTAGCTTAGCTTAATTTGGCCAATAAAGTATGTTGTGATTGGACACACACGGAATTTGCCTCCAGTGCAGAAGTTCTCAGTGTACATGCAAAACAACAGAATAATGATTATCATAATAAGTATTTGGGTCTTATGCAAAAAATAAGTAATAAAAATGCTAATCATTGCTCTCTGAAATCATGTGTTCAGTTTTGCTTAAGAGTCAGCTTTAAGCAAAAATAGGAAATCTATGATTTGAACAATAATACAAAATACACATAGCATAGATAAAATTGAATCATAGTATTTAAAAGCATTTACCTTTGCACAACTTCCATTGGCTAAGACGGCTGGCCAGAACATCTGGATGACCCTTTAGGGGTATATGGCACAAGCTGTATACTGTCATTTATTTAAGTTATATGCAAACTATATAGTCAGAAATGCTAGTAATAATGCTAGAAGTAATACAACCTGAAGAAATGTCTTGTTGCAAATGAAAAAATATGCTTCTCTGTTCATTTGAAAACAAAAACCCAAATCCATTAAGTTTATGTCAAGAGGCAATGACAGTCCAATGCAAGCGGGTGAAGTTAAACAGTCTTTGTTTTCCAACGTTCAGAATTCACTCTAGTCATGAAACAAAGAGATGCCTGCTGCTTGGAAAAGGACCATGATAAATTTGGACAAAATGCCAAAGAGGAGGCAAACAATATAGAAAACAAAGATATGTATTATCAAATCCCTGGTTTTCTAAGTTAAAAAATATGTGACAGTAAAAACTGGATCATCAGAAAGGCTGAACAAAGAAAAATGGATGCTTTAGAGTTGCGCTGGAGAAATTTGTTGATAATATCTTGGAGTGCAGGAACAACAAATCACTCAAGTCAAGTAAAGCTAGAAGTAAAGCAAAACTGCTTGCTGGGAGTGCTAATAATGAAGCTTAAATGCACCCAATTGGAGACCAAAATTGGAGACAATTGAAAAGAGTCTGACAAAAGACATGGTGATTTGATACTACCATTGATGACACAAGTGTAATCCTACAAAACTCAAGATGTTACTGACAGGTAATCCCGTTGAAATTATCAGGTCACGAAGAATGAGAAGTAACTGCACACAAAACTTCAGATTAAACAACTGGTGCAATCTTACTCATTTCTGCACAAATGAATGTTATTCAGGTATGCACTTGCACCTTCCATAACATGGAAGTTAGAAGCTGTGTTTTAGAAAAACTATCAGATGACAAGGGTTATGTTGCAATGGAGGGGAATCTAGACTCCAAGATTTATGAACAACTTGCAAATTCTTAAAAACTCCTGTTACAATTATAAAGGTACTATGAAAGCAACTCTTAATACTCCAAATAAAAAGATGGTGATAATATTCAAAGTTGCTGAATTACATTTGTCATTATTTTTTACTTGAACCCAGTTACATGGAAATGATATCCTTTCCAGAAACCCAACTAAGACTATCTGAAATTAATTACGAAGAGCTAACTTGCTCAGACATGAATTGAAAGGAAAAAAGGAGTTTCTAGGATATTCTTTTCTTTTTAATTTTGTTCAACATAGCATGAGTAATACAGTCAATATAAATTTCCCAAGAATAAACTATAGGATTCTGTTAACATAGTCCAGAATCATGATATCATGAATCATGAAATACTTACTTGTAACAATATTGCATTGTCTCTCTAAAATGTTCCAAAGATTTTTCCTGGAAGCATCAGCAAATAAGGGACTGTTACAGTCCAATTGCCTTCCATTCTTTGTGCAGAAAGAATTTTAGAGTTATGGAACATGAATTGCAGCATTTCAATCTAACTGTTTTCCTCACCTCTGTTAATCAGCTTTACTACTTTCCCTGGTTCATAAATTGGGTTTACTAAATAGTCTCCTTTCTCTAAGCAAATTATCTTTGCCTGTAACTCATGTTCCCGTGTTCCCACAGACTTGCCTCCCTGTCACGCCCCCCCCCATTACTGGTTTTACTGAGCTGGACACATTTTAGGTTGAACAAGAAGCCTATAAAGTTGGACATCACTGCTTAATTCCAGCAGGGTTCTATTGAGTTTACCATTTTCACAATATCCACCCACAAAGCTATTATTAGATTTTTAAAATGTCAAAAATTGAAAAATAAAAATTTAAAAGTAAAGTAGGTATCTGTGATGCATCTCATTGAAGAAAGTTATGTTCAAGTTCTACAAATTCCATATAGATACAAATAGTATGCTTTTAATATTTGCATTCACACACACATTTTTGGACGAACTTAAAGGTTATTCTTAACTGATCTTCCTGAAGGCAAAAACGGGCTCATCATATTAACTATAAACTTTAAGGTTGTTTTGTCCTGAAGTACTGAATCTCAACAATCAATAAACAAAATTTTAACAGACTAATCATTGCTGTTTTGCTAGATAAGAGAAGTATTCTTATAAAAAATGGTCTTTTGTGACAAGAGGACTACCTTTCAATCAATTCAAATTTAGCAATATTGGTCTTACTTTATATAATTAATCCACAGATTCTCTTTGCTTCTAATTCATTCAACAATATTATATAAACCCAACTAATAATGTATGAAGTGAAATCTGAAATGCACAAAATGATTTCATTCCTCATACGGGTCAATGTTTCATGTTTATGAAACAGAATACCCTAAATGGAGAATTATACTCACCAAAATGCAGAGCTTGTAGCAATACATCTTAGTCTGTCAGGGCTATCAAACTTGCGGCCTGTGGCTGGATGCGTCATGCACTGGCCACGCCCATGCCCGGTTTAGCAAAGGGAAATAGAATTCCGATACATCATGTTTAGCCGCTGTGATGATATGACTTTGATACCCCTGGTCTATGATGTTTCTCAACATTGACTGTTTGAAGACATGTGGTCTTCAATTCCCAGAATTCTCCTTGCTGGTTGGGAAATTCCAGAAGTCCACATATCTTGAAGCTGCCAAGGTTGAGAAACAATGTTCTATATGGTATGTTACCCAGGTTTTGTATCTGAAGTAAAAAAGGAAAAAGTACACATATATGTGCAGGTTTGATTTAAATGATTTAATATAATCCACTCAAAAATATTTTCCTACAACATTCTCCATGAACACACTACCTCAGGAATTGTATGTACACAAACATATAGCTCAGTCTAAAGCTATATTAAACATGTTTCTTGCTCATGGCTTTTGAATGTAATCTGGATCCACCAGGCTAGTGGACTGATGTGGAAAATCGAAGTGCATATTTGCTAAAGAACTGATGAATTTACTATTGGTTGTAAATTTGAATGAGTCATGCAATCCAAGAAATATAATAGCTGCAGGCAAAGGTTTGATCTAAGAGGCTGAATTCAAACAGTGCTAATCAATATTCCCTGAGAGTATTTTTGTTTCTGTTGAGCAGATATTCAATACGTACAGCAAAAATCTGCAAAGTGACTTAAGTATATATCAATAAGAAGACATCTTAAATAAGGTTCAACATATTGTCTAAACCTTTGCTTCAATGACAAGGGAACTATTTTTTATAAATAATAATAGACACAACTATTTTTCACTACAGCTCAGAAGATGTTCATTGATTTTAAAATATTTTAATAAATTGTCTACAGAGTTTCCTCTGCATTCATCTATTCCCCCCCACTGTTTGATCCAACCATTCTTTTCCATAACAAGAGATTCTTGTCTGGCTATTACGGCAATAAAGGCTACTCATCAGCTGCTCTAAATAATGAAAAATAATAATACAGTGTCATTTCAGACATGACAGAAAGAAGGACAAGAAACAAGTTTTCTAAGACAGTAGCGGTGCCACTTAGAGAGTTTTTTTCCCCACCTAGAGTCTGTCTTCATGGTAACATTCATGGTGCTTCCTTGTATTGTAGAGTTGCAGTGATCTTGAAAGAAAGATGTTTCTTAACTGAAATCATGTTTGTCTTCTTTCAAAGTAGCCTTGTTTGTACCCAGTAGAGATTCATTTTTCCACCCTGGATTCTCGCAGGTGGAAAATTCCAAGTAGAATAACTGCAACACTTCTATGAAATTATGTTATGTTTTAAAAAAGAAAAAAATAGGGTTTTTTAAAAAAATTAAAGTTCATTTTAAGAGATAGAAGAAAACGTGACAAAATACTTCAAGCAGACAAGTTCACGGCATTATCCATTCAAATATTTTCTGGTAGGGAGACATTCACAGTTCCAAACTTGGTTGCTTTGAAGCTCTAAAAGATGTGCTTCATGTGCTTGATTCCATAGGTTTTAAAGAAGACCATGATAATTAGAGCCCAAAGTCCCAAAATAAAGCCTCCGGGAGGATGCCAGTCCTTTTGTTTCGGTTTCTGTAAAGGGGAAATAAACGTTTCAAAAAAAATGGTTCTATCATACACAACATATAAACAAAAGTTTAGTATTAGAACCCCCTTACTCTCTTGGATGAAGTCAGAAAATTGTAAAGTCAACATGTTTCATGTGTTAGTCATTTTAAAGGCAAGTAGGCTAAATGATAGTCCACCATTTGAGGTGTTCCAAGTAACTACCAGATTCTGTATTTAATTAAAAAGATAACTGGGATTTCTCCCCATCCTCCCAACCCACAAATAATTTATCCTTAAAATAGAAGGGTATGGGAACTGAATTTGTCTCATCTTCCTGGGGATGAAAGTGATCTTAAATTCAATGCCGCCTTCCTTCTGGATAAATACAGCTGTGTTGATCATTTTCCATGTTGCCACTTGTCAGCCACACATCAGAGAGGCTCAGACAATCCACATCTTCCTGAAGAAGAGATCATTTGACATGAAATAGTCAATTTCCCTCTGTTAGGGAAAAATCCCTCTTCTTTTTACAGATGGGAGAACTTTGGCATAAATAGAGTAGACCATGGTAAGAAGAGAGGAAGCAGTGTTAGGCTTAGACTGTTTCCAAGGAACAGGACTATCTCTTCTCTACAGGAATAAGGAGATAACGTTTTAGTGCAGAACTATTCTTTGACATTTTTTTTTCTTCCCTATATAGATCTAAATACATTTTTTTTATTATTTAGTATCAGCTTTAATCTGTGCATGAATTTTCCTATGGGAAAAATTCTTGGAATTGATGTATTAATTTGGAATTCTCCAATATATCGATTGATGGAAGACTTGCAGTAAATTGCTGACATCTTGTGGTCTACTTGGAGCATTACATTACCTGTGGCATTTTTTTTTAATCAAGGTGCTGTTTTCTCTCACAATCTAAACAATCTGGAATTGCTTCCCTTCGTTATTAAGTCCTTGAAATTTGGGCAGTCAAAGTTGCAAAGAGCTTTTTATACTGTGCATCTTTTTTTTTCTAAAGAAACTTTGACTTGGATGATTTCGTGCAAGTTTGATTTACCCATGAGTGGGGAAGAGAGAAAGGGCTCAAACCTCTAGTCAAATGACTCTACAGCAGCCGTGGGCAAACTATGGCCCGGGGGCCGGATCCGGCCCGTTCGGCTCTTCTATCCGGCCCGCGGAGCTGAAAGAGCGGAGGGTTCTCTTGCTCTCCCAGAAGGCTACGTCAAGTAATCTAACTTTGAATTTATACTAGTTCACATAAACACTCCATCCATGCTTTTGTTCCGGCCCTCCGGTCCAGTTTAAGAACCCATTGTGGCCCTCGACTCAAAAAGTTTGCCCACCCCTGCTCTACAGTGTATGGCCAGGAGGTTGTATAATAGAATTATTTTTTTTCTCCCATTCCAACAACCAGCAAAACTTAAGCCCAGTTGGTGACAGCCATCACTTTCTCACAACCAGACATGAGGTGTGATGCCAGATGAGGCTCCCATCAGGAAAATAAATAGTAACAATAGCAATTACCAGGTAGCCTATCCTACAGGAGAAGGTTTGACCAGGTACTCAAATTCCAGACATTTCTAAGAGAGAAGGTTTGGGACCTCTACTTTTCTAACTAAAATTTAGCCATTCCACTAAAACCTTATCAGTTTCAAAACATAATTTGTTTCTTACAACTCTTCAGGGTTTCTCCCTCTTTTCTTTTAAATAACATGATCCTTCCTCAAATATTTCCTTTTTAGACCTAGGAAATGAACCATGTTATAACAATGAAAGAAATGCAGAATAAGTAATAGTAGTCCACTTGGTTTGTACAGAATTGTGCAATTCTATATGCAGAATTCTGCAGAGAGTAATATACAATTAGTTTATTTATTAGACTAATTTATATAGCTGCCAAGAAAAGATAATCCAGCACTGAAAAGATAATCCAGCACTGAAAAGACAAATATAACAATATTAAAAAATATACAGATTATGATCTTACTGTAAAGGTGAGGTAAAAGCAGCTTTCCTTTGTTTTTACAGATCTGCAGTCACTTTTTCATTACTGTCCTAACTGATCAGTTGCTAAATGAGACAGTCACTAAACAAGGACTATCAATCCAAGGTAACCTCAGTCCAAAATAACCAGAATAATGAAGCACCTCCCAACTCATGTACTTGCAGAAAGTTACAGGAAAGTGGACCAATGAAATTTATATTCACGAGAATAAAGCCAACAATTATAAATATTATACTCTCCAAAATGATCAAGCAATTTTCATTAACACTGAATTGAAAACAATACCAGTAACTGCTCATTGATATACACAAGCACTCATTTCTATATCAAGAAATCAGACTTAAACATACAAGACTGCCAACACCTCATGTTTCACACCATTTCACACAAAGGAACATTTCTGCTTAAATTTTTCCTAATTACCAGCAATATGCATATCGCATTGCTCATGTCATTATTCCCTTTGTTGTCTCAATCTTCCTTCACTTGGATCACAGTTAAATTCTCACCAGAAAGTGACACCTGCACCTCTATAACTGTCTGGTTTGGTTCTGCAACCCAACAGAACAGACACAGACTTCAGAGGATAATTAGGACTGCAGAAAAAATAATTACTATCAACCTGCCTTCAATCAAGGACCTGTATACTGCACAAGTCAAAAAGAGGGCTGTGAAAATATTTGCAGACCTCTCACATCCCGGACATAAACTGTTTGAACTGCTACCCTCAAAACGACGCTATAAAGCACTGCACACCAGAACAACTAGACACGAGGACAGTTTTTTTCCTGAACGCCATCACTCTTGCTGAACAAGTAATTCCCTCAACACTGTTCAACTATTTACAAAGTCTACACTACTATTACTATTAACCTTCTCATCACTCCTTATCACCCATCTCCTCCCACTTGTGACTGTATGACTAACTTTGTTGCTTGTATCCTTACGATTTATATTGACTGTTTCCTAGTATGATTTGATTGCTTATTGTACCCTATGACTATTATTGTTGTACCTGATGATTCTTGTCTCTTGACAAATGTATCTTTTCTTTTATGTACACTGAGAACATTTGCACCAAGACAAATTCCTTGTGTCCAATCACACTTAGCCAATAAAGAATTCTATTCTATTCTATTCTATTCTATTCTATTCTATTCTATTCTATTCTATTCTACTCTACTCTACTCTACTCTATTCTATTTTAGACAAATGACTTCAATTTGCAGCTAGTGACACTAAAAGCTTTTCTGGCCTATTTTTTTTACTATAGGGCACATAATTTAATTTCGTTATATATCTAAATATTTATAAGTTGGTCTTGATAGAAGGCTTTATGTTTTGTCATATAAGATGCCAATGCTCTCACTTTTTTTCTTGATGCTGCAATTCCAAGAGGGAACCAGTTAAAAAGCAACTTTTCTTATATTGGAATTGAAGAATATGCAAGCCATCCATTGATGCTGACCAGTACAGCTGCATGAGATATATTGTTAATAAAACCAATGGCTAAGCCAGGGTTGTGAAACTCCCAGCCCGCGGGCCAAATACGTCATGTGCTGACCACAACCACACCTGGTTTAGCAAAAAGAAAAAAGTCCCGATAGGTCACGTGACAATGCTGTGACGACATGAGTTGGACAGCCCTGGGCTAAGGCAACAGTTAAGAAAAATAGTTTAGAAGGGGAGAATGCATTGCTTTCTATCCAATGCGTATGTCTTGACAATGTGGTTGAAAAGTATACATAATAGAAATTGTGTGCAGGCCAAATCTCAGCTATGGTTAAGAATAACCATAGGGTTTTGCAAAGGAAAGGGTGCTGATGAACAAAACACCCCTTTTGAAGCATGAAAGCAGCTCTTTTGCAAATCTGTCTCCAATTACCTGCCTCTGCATGCCCAGGCAACAACATTTTCACTGGCATCACCACAGAAGCAAAGTGGCTGCACTTTGCACACACATTTAGAGACAGCGAGGGACAGCTTTTGAAGTAGCTTCCCAAGCCAAATTGCTTCATTTGCAAAATGCCTCTTTCAAAAGCTTTGAGGTGCTTTAGTTTCAAAAATGATCTGAATGTCTCTTAATGCCGAAAGGATTTGTTTTCACCTCACTCAGCAGTGATGTTGAACTTTCTCTGCTACTTTTATACTGTCGTAGTCCTTATTTGATTTTAGTCCTTGTTTTTTTAAAATGAGTTAAATGTAGTCATCCTGAAAAACCTTGAAGCAGAAGCAAAATCTGCATCCATTAATAAAAGCATAGGACTACTGTATTTTCATGGTTTGACCCCTCTGAAATCATCATCAGTGCTTCTTTACTATTCCCTCAAAAAGGCTGCAGGGAAATTCCAGAGCCATTAACAGTTGGGAAGCAGACTAGTTTAATAAGTTGTTATTGTTGTTGTTGTTGTTATTATTATTATTATTATTATTATTATTATTATTATTATTATATTATTATTATTACAGGACTATCCAGAGTTTTAAATGAAGGCTATTAAGTAATGTGATACCAAGATATATGACTACCCAATAGGAATAATCTAAACTTCATTTGGTTTGATTGGGAGTTAAAGTTAATTCGACTTTCCTACTGAAAACTGTCAATACCATAGAATCTTCCTTCCTTCCTTCCTTCCTTCCTTCCTTCCTTCCTTCCTTCCTTCCTTCCTTTCCTTCCTTCCTTCCTTCCTTCCTTCCTTCCTTCCTTCCTTCCTTCCTTCCTTGTCTCCTTCTCTCCCTTCCATTTTAATATACTTTTGATCTAATTACTGTAACTCTCAGGGAAGACTGCAAGCTATTTAAAAATGATCACACACAAATTCATTAAAATGAATTTAATTTTGAGTCTCTGAAATGTGTGTGTGTGTGTGTGCGTGTGTTTGTGTGTGTGTGTGTACAGTATCTTCAAGTTAGTGTTCACACCTGATGACTGGATGTTTTCTTGGCAAAGTTTTTCAGAAATGGCTTGCAAATGCCTCCTTAGGACTAAGAAAAAGTGTCTGGCCCAAAACCACTCAACTGGCTTTATACTTAAGGCAGAACTAGAATGCCCGGTCTTCCGTTTCTAGTCTGATGACTTAACCACTACAATCAAATTGACTACTAAACTTCAAGAACAAATATATACTTAAATACAGGGATCCTCAGTCTGTGTGCCATTTGAATCTGGGCCACAGAAGCAGCGGACAAGTGTGTGTACATCCCATTTGCACGAGCAGCAGATAAGTGCATGCACACACGCTCCATTTGCACAAAAGGCACATGCTTGCCTGTCACTCGTGTGGAACCATGCCCTCTCCCCCCGCTCCAACTGGCCTGCAAATCCAGAAAGGTTGAGTATGGGGAATTCTGTTTTAACACATCACAGATTTTATTTTTGGGTATGAAGTTCATCTAATACCCCTGTTTCAGGAGCTGGCAGCCATCCTTGATATGCCTGCGAAGCAAAGCAAGGTCAGATCTGGCTAGTGCTTCAGGGGTCTGGCTACCAAGAAATCTCAGAGCCACAGGCTAGTTGAAAAAATTTCTGGAAGGGGACAATGGCAGCAATTTCTATGCTGTTGAAAAAAACCTATCTATGCCTGTGTAGTCTACAAAAGAGTTTGAGCTTGATTCAAGGACACCGATTTACTTGACACTGAATATCTTGTATTCGCTCATTGTTCATTAATTTTGCATTGATCAACTTTTGCATGTGTTCCTATTATTTCCAATGGCTTTCTGGTTTACATCTTAGTTCATCCTTGTAATTTAAATAACTTTGAGCTTTGAGTCGCTGCAACTCTCCCTTGGAGTTTGATTATTAATCATTTCCATAAACAGAATCCTTGTAAAAAAGAAGATAGCCTATAAATTAAGAAAAACAAAGAGACATAAACGTTAATATTTAATTGGTAGACTGATATTCCATGATCCTGTCCTGTTCCTTTTAAAAATCATCTGCCATTACAACTGCTAGCAACAAATCCAGAAACTGGCCTGTCTATTGTGTAAAACAACCTTTCCTTCTCTTGGTCCTTTCTCTTAAATTTATTAGAAAATCTCAAGTTTTTGTACTGGAAGAAATAGAAATCCCCGCTCTCTGTATCCATGTTATCTGTGATGACTATGATTTAATATTCCTATATTAAACTTCTATTTACTCTTCTCCATTCTAATCTTAACAGTCTCAACTGGTGTAGCCTTACCTGTACTTGTCACTGGTTTTTACTCAGATTATGTACTAAATCTTTTCATATGATACTCAGAGATAAATTTTGCACTCTTGCCTCTCATAATAACAAGCCAGCGGTCAGCTTTACAGTTAGGGTAAATCATGGTTGGTTTACAAACCTTTCTCCACATGGTCAGTTATCTCTATTGCCTGCTCTAGAATATATTTAGACAGCTACAACTGGGTTTTCTTTGTTAATGAACATCTATCAAAAATGCAGCTGCAACATGACCTTCAGAGAAAACACACTATGCTTTAACAGATCTCCACATGCACTAAAGCATCTTTTTGCTTTCAAATCTTCAGCACTGAACAACGCTGTTAGTAGATATTTGTTAGAACAAGCCAACACATCACTGAAGTTTTGCTACTTAAGCACATCTTCATGCAATATTTAACCATCTGTGCGGTGTGCACATATGACTCTCAATGACTCTAAATCCAATTGCTGAAACATGGCTGCAATTCCAATAATTGCTTCTGGCTATATCACTTGATACCCATCCAACTTTGCCCAAGAAAGTTTAAGGCAATTTAGCTGGAAGAAGTGCTGTACTTACCATCAGAATCTAGATTTTCTAGATATTATTTTAATTTGTTGGTGTTAATGTGCTGTTAAAACACTTTTCTTAATTGCAACTACAGTCTTATTATTTGCTGGGTTGATGGCAGTTCTTCAGAACAGACCAGGTTACGAAGCAGGTACCACTAGAATTATTCTTTATTGATAGGGTAACAGAATTTTGCCAGCTCAATTTTGCTTTTTAATCCCTCCCTCTTATATCTCAATATTATTTTATTTACTTCCTTTATTATTTTTACAAATAATTAAAGGTGGCGAACACATCCAATATATCTTCTTCATCCTATCTGCCCACAGCAACAATCCTGTGAGATTGTTGAGGTGAGTTGGACTGGAAAGAATGACTGGCCCAAGGTCATCCAGCTGGCTTTTGTGGATAAGTAGAACTAGAACTCATGGTCTCCAGCTTTCTAGATTGATGCCCTAACCACTAGACCAAACTGAATCAGGGAGGATTGTGCTTCAGTTGCTTGTATATACTCTCACTGCCCAGGACTTCAGGAATTTTTCGGTCCTCTTTGCTTAAATACTGGGTCTTGCCTATTTCCTTCAAGATTATCTCCCTGACTTTCTACATCCACACAAATTCTTGACAAACCAATAATATTTTCAATCTCCATCATACAGTATAAACAAAACTTCTTGTTTCCTAATGAACTATGTCAAGTCTTAAGGCATACAAGATGCAATGAACTCAGCAACCCCTGGAGCACTTGCTAAGCTGGGTTCATGTTTGGTTTTTATTCTAGTTTTGTTCCTAAATTTTGTCTGCTGCTTTTATTAGAATGCCACTTTGCTGCAGTTCTGCATACTTTTAATAATGGATTTTAGATTGCCATTATATTAACCCTTTTCTACAGGCATTCTTTTTCCAACAGAATTATTGATAATGAGCTAACAAAGATGGACAAAATGTAACAATGTGTTGTGAGCAAACATTCAAAAGCTGAAGGAATAGCTATTATTACATTGGAACAGATTCTGAATTAAAAAGCTAGGTAGCTAAGCAACAGCTAGCTTCCATCTGTGAATAGTTTTTTGTTATATTCTTTATTGTTGGAATAAAATTATTGTCCTGTGGAATTTCAAAACAGTTAACAGAGCTGAGTTCTGTGCATTGTAATTAAGGAAAGGATACAATAGATTAGACTGGATTGGTCTGTGGGGATCTTGAATGGAAAACATCCAAGACTTCCAGCAAATTCTTTTTCATATGCCACATAGCCAAGTTATTGCTAGCATTGTCTAAAGGGGGGGGGCATACAGAAATAGCAGCAATTAGGCATATACATTGTAATTTCCCATGTAGAAGGCAAGATTAAAGCAATATTTGGCAGTCAAACATCATAAACAGAAAGCTATGCCTTGAATTAAATGGACTTTAGATTTTATCTCAAATGATTCAATAGATCTATACTCCTAAGATAAATTCTAAGATGGACTCCGTAAACTGTATATCGAGCTTAAGAATTCCACAACCCCCCAGAGATAAATGGATTTGTGTGACCCTGCTTCAATGAGTAACCCTGATTGAAATGCTAAATGCCACCTCAGAAGTCACCAGCTGACAAAGCTCTACTAAATTTAAGATGATCCTTCCTCCAACGGAAAAAAATGATAGGAGAGGGGGAAAACCACAAAGAGAAAAATCCTATGCCATAGAAGCCTTCCACAGGCAGCTGAAATCAATCTTGTAGGTTTGTCCTTTTTAGTAACTGGGTATATTTGGTACTTTTACAGAGTCCACACCCTAGAAATGGTGTGTTTGTGATTTAATATGCATATGTATGTTTACACACACACACACTAAAAATAAGTATCTTTTCTCTTTCTGACACTTTTTATATGCAATAACAGCACAAGTGACAACATGTTCATTATGCATACCAGAACTTATTTAGATTGTAATCCTCAACAGGACTTACCTCTGAATTATACTGCTGCAACTCTAAAATTGCAAATGAAATGTCTCATAGTCTTTCATTAATGGAATAATTGCAATAGGCTAAAATTATTTTAATTAGAACAGACAGAATTTATTTTCCAATATATGTGAGGATAGTGCTTCAAATAGGCTGTACAATATTTATGGCCTGTAGAGACGCCTAACAAATAACTAAAATCTTTAGAGCAGTAAAGTAGTATGATAGTTAACAATATTAGAATATTGAATTCTTTATCATTTGTTATCCACTGGAAATTGCTTATCTCCCATGTAATTCCAAATCAAACTAATTCAAAGGAAACCTTTTACACATGAAGAATTATCTATAATTTCAAAATACCTGAGCCATTTGGATGCTTCTGCTTAAAAAGCTTATTAAATACTATTAAATTAATGCGAAATATTGACTGAACATTCTTGGGTTAGATATATTAGAAATTAATGTTTTTCTGGTGAAAACTTGAAGTGTTTCAGCTTCTGAATTAAATTGTCTACTGCAACATAAATGATTTAGAAAGAAAATCTGCCATCCATCAATCATAATGGGATGAGGAACATAGTAAATTAAGTCATAGTGAAATCTGAAAATAGAAAGAAATAATCTTTAATCTTTTATTAGAACATTTTTGCTAAACAAGGGAATAATACTTTGAACCAGTTTATTTTAATGGTTGTTTTGATTATTTTGAAACACTATCTTTTGAGTTTGTCTTCTACTTGGTGTTTTATACACACACTCACACACACAGAGAGACATATTAACTGAACAGCATATCATGGTGTTTTAGCAGTTACTGAGCTATTTGCAATTTTAATTTCATTAAGTGATGCTGCACTTCAGTGGAAATCAACAATTTAATTTTAATTTAAAATACTATAAAGCTAAAGGAAGGTTAGTAATTGCTATTTATTTGATCTGGAAGGAAGAACTGGAACATCCTATTTTGGAAAATCAATGATTCCAAATATTTAAAAAAAACAAACTAGACTTTTTATGATTTAATAATGAAATGTTCATTAATTAAATTAATGAAATTAATTCAACCGAAAATATTATTTTGGGGTAGATATTAGATTATGTTGGCAATGTAAGAAATGTGACAGTTCTTTAACAGACATAATTTGGTCTTGTTCTGTTATAGTTTTGTGCTGGTTTCCAATTAATAGGCATATTTACAGAAATTTGGGAAGAAATACTATGTTTAGGGATCTTAATGTGTATATGTGTGTATTATACTCCTGAATATGGAATTTGATATCTTATGAAGAATTTTGGTTTTTTAGAGTTTGGGAATAGCAAAGAGGATAATCTCACATAACTAGAAAGAAAAGTTGCTGATGTTTGTTGACATCTGTTAGGATTAATTCTTTTGCTTTTGCTTTCGTTTGTGGCAAGGAAAGAAAAGAACAATGATTTCCACAAACATATTGTCCAACTTATAAGCATGTTGCAATCACAGTTGTGTACTAGATGAAAAAGTAATAGAATGCTAGTTTAATGAAGGTTGAACATTTATTTATTCAACACATATGATGATAAAAAATATTAAAATATCAGTTCAATAAATAGTAATATTAAATTAGCTTAAAATTAACATGGATGGGGGGAAGGAAGAAGATGCACATTAGTGGGTTAACCACCTCCAGAATGATACACTGGAGTTGGCAGAGCCAGGACTTCAGATCCTTCTGGAAGACCAAAAGGGCAGATGAGGATCTCACCTTGGGGGACAGGATTCCTTTTCAGAGGTGAAGAATGCATGTTTAATATATAAAGCGATTGATTCATCAATGTTATATGCAAAACTTTGATTAAAATTGCTTTCCTATTAAACTATTTACAAGTAAAAACTCAAAAAGATTCACAAACATCCCTCGAGAATAAGACAGAAAACAGAATTATCTTTTGCACGAGAAGAAAATTTCTGAGATTTGTATTGCACGGAGATTTCCAGCCCAGCGTTCCTTGGTCTTGTTTTCCAAAAACATAGTGTGCCTTCACAGTTGCTACTTCTTTTGCCAATAAAACAAGAAAAATCACCATGCTCCTTATCCAAAAGGTTCCCCCAAGCAGCATGCACAATAGCGTTCACCTCTTTTCATGCCTGAAAATAAGACTGCATCTCAAGAACACCAGAAGGAAAGCCTAACAATTATGTACTTGATGGAGTATGAATTAACCTTCTACTTAAGCAAGTATCATTCCCTCGGGATTAACAGAAACACACAACCCTCCGCCCTCAAAAGTTAATGTGCCATAAACTTGGGAACATTTGTACAATGAACAAGGCTACACTGCTCTACCTATTTAACACCACCGACCTCTGCTGAGTCTATTTCTTTTCTCGTTCCAGTTCACACTGGAATGTGAAATAATTCGATGAAAGATCCACTTTTGAAATAATTTAAGAGAATAGTGTTAGAGGAAAAGGGACTGAGGACCATCATTTTGATATCTTCCTTTCTTTTTACTCATCAATTCTGTCCAGAAAGACCTGGCTGTTGTATGGGCATAGTAGCATCATCTTATACCATAAAAGGATACATCAAAGCATCACATCATTGAGAAGGAACTCATATACCTCACATAAATCAAATCATACATATGTAGCAATAAATTTCTATCAATTCTGAAATTGGACGTGCATTTTGAAAGAGAATATTGACTCTCATCGGGAGAATTTTCCCATGCTTTCTAAACCTATTTGCCAGTATTTCAGTATTTGCAGCTTATTTGCCATGACAGTATTTCATCATCTATCTATAGGATGATACTAAACGTGGTATGCCTCAAAGGCAGATCATTTGCCAAGGAAAATGAAATAATGAATTTAATCCCAACAGCTGGCGTTCTATGTTTTCCAACATCAAGACAGATTTAAGTTTCACGAGCATGATTTAGGATGCCATATGTAGAACTGAAAAGCACCTCTGGTGGTGCTACTTCTTTTTTATCTGATGAGTCAGACATATAGAATTATGCACAATTTACATCTCATCAGAAAGCAGGCTACTGCTCTTAAGGAAGAATGGAAAACACTGAGGTACATATACCACAACATTTTGACAGTCTTGTAAATAACCAGTTGCCCACATTGAGTAAGAACTGCCTCCAAGAAATTAGGTCAGAACTTCCTATGGATAATTCCTTTCTGCAATGCCAGGAACATACAGATCCAAAACAAAGACCCTGATCTTTTCAAACTACAGAAGGAAAATAAAATAGTTTAAAAACTTCTGTCAGACCTTCTGCCACTTAAACCTCTAAATAGAAACGATTCTTGGCTCCATTTGTTGAAAAAGGTATGGTTTTATTAGAAGTCAAATGTATAGAATACAGTGGTGTATAGCCAGAACCGAGAACTGCACAGCAAAAGCCCTATGTTAAACTTTCCCCTCCTTTAGCTACCTCCCATTGCCCACTGCATGTGACCACTCAAGTTCAGGCAAGGGTGTTTTTGTAATGTGTCAGTCCATCTACAGGAAGGTATGCAGCTGGTATGCTGGGTGACCTTGAAGCAGTGCCTCAAAAAGATGCAGAACTTGCTTTCACTTTTCCCTTGTTTTACTCCCTCCTCCCTCCCTACGGTTCATGGCAGTCTGTCACTGTACTGCAGCAAAGCATAATCATAAGGTGGATGCTGACAATTGCTTTAACTGAGTGTCCCACTAACAAATACAGAAGCAGAAAAGAAAGAACATGATCTACTCAACCATGTTTGCACAGCCAAAATTATGTTATTCCTAGGCCTCTCTCATCCTTTCATAGAGATTAGTCAGAAGCGACTTCACTTGAATGACCATGACAAAGCAATACAGAGGGTTTCACTGTACTCTGAAAATTCTGCTTCTCCTGCTTCTGTATTCTAGGGAGAAACAGATCCTGTTAAGCCAGATTGAAAACACTGTAAATCAAGGGTGTCAAACTCACAGCATCACGATGTCGTTGTCAGGTGACATATTGCGACTTTATTCTCCTTCGCTAAAACCGGGGTGGGAGTGGCCAGCACATGACACATCCGGCCCGCAGGCCATGAGTTTGACACCCCTGCTGTAAATCCTCATGTATTTCACCTCCTTATATTTCATGATTTAGCTCACAACAAATGAGGTCCTGTTTGATTTTTATTTCTGCATTTCCTAACTTTCCATAATTTTGTTATTTATTCTTTTTGCACTCCGATGGCAATTCATCCCATTTCAAGATTATTCCTACTTCATCTTGTATGTTCTCAACCATAGTAGACATATAAAAACCATTCACCTGAAACAGATCAAATACGAATTGTCGCATTATTGGGTTTTCCTTGTAAAATATATGTAAAGTATTCAACACTTATTATACACTATAACTTATTCACTGACCAAAATCACACCACCAAAGAGTAGGCTTTCTACCCCAAAACTTAAAAATCTGTATTAATCTTCAAAAATATTCAGCTTCATAGAATTATTTCCTGCACACAATTCAGATTCTGGTATGATCAACTCGCAGCATCACGATGTGGTTGTCAGGTGAATTGAATTCTTTTCTCTCCTCAGATCTATGCTGTTTAGGTTCAACAAAGACTTTTAGATAATGTTTGAGATGCTTCTAGTTTACAGAAAAGTGAAGGTGTATTCTAGTTATTCATGAAGGCTGCACAGCCAACAAAAATGCAAGAGGTAAATAATGTATACATAACCTTCAGATCAGATTCTTTTCTCAAATTTGCATTTAATTTTTGTCTACCTCATGCGGATATCAGTAAATAGAGGTAATTAATAATAGGATGAATTGGTTTTGCATTATTCAATCATTAAGTAAATTTTCTCCCTATGATATGAAAAACGTCAGCTATTTAATTAGCACACCCCCTTAGCCTGAAATCTCCTCCTGCATTCACACTAACATTTTAGTGTTGGACTGCAGGGGATAAACACTAGCAATTAAGTTTGCTATGGGAGACTTTAAAATAATTAATAGAAGCCCTGAAACAATTATCATGAGTGACATTCTCATATTAAGAAAAAAAAAATTATTCTTGTTTGGAAGAAAGCTTGTGAATTGGGACCAACTGCAGTTCTTCTGAACTGCACATTACATTTTAAGCCACGGCTGATGGCAAAGCTCAAGAGGCATCTCATTAATATTACCTCAAGTGGAACCCCGTGTTCCAAGAGAATAAGTTATCCTTCTCTTTGTCTTCTACTGGCAATAAAAGACTTTTTTTAAAGCACTCTCTTGGACTCTATTGTGTTTATGACTATTCATTTGCATTGAATATAACCTTTGTATAGCAAAATAGAAGTTACATTTAGGAAAATGAACCCCGGGGGGAAAAAAATCTACCTAAAGTGAAATTCTGCAGAAAGAAAACTGTGGGCTTTTCATTTCTTTTGTTTCTGAAGGAGAAAACTTACTAAAATTCTTTTTGAGGGAAACCATCATTTGTTGAAGATTGGAAATGTACTAGCAGAATCCAAAAATTGAGTTTATCATAGAGTGATGATATATACAGATGTGTGCATGAGAGAAAGAATAATTGGCATAGTATGTACCACCATGTATTGTAAGCAGGGGTGGGATTCTACCTGGTCGGACCAGTTCTATAGAACTGGTTGTTATAATTCTGCCCAGTTCAGAGAACCTGCAAATCGTGCTACTGACTGACTCCTCCCCTCCCCTCCCCGCCCAGTCACACCTTACCTGGTATGCGTGCCATCAAATTTGCCTGCTAAGTTGCTATTTTTCCTTCCACCCCCGACCATCAGCTGTTCTGCTATGCAGGAAGATTTAGATTAGCTAGAAAGCAGGAAATCGTTGGATTTCTTGCTTTCTAGCTAATCTAAAAGCAGAGCTGAACCTTCCTTAGGACTGAAGCTTCTATTTTTCAGTGCAGACTCAGGTAGCTGATTGCAGAAAGATATATCTCTGAGTGAATCTGTGATTCTGTGAGCAACTCAATCTGTCTGCCAGCTTTGCCTGATTTTGGGTAAAAGTCGATCTTTTTAAAATAAAAAATTAAATATTTACATAAATATTTACAATATTTACATATAAGCCACACCCAGCCAGTCACATGATCCCCAAGCCACACCCAGTTAGCAAACCACACTCACCCAGTCACATGGCCACCAAGCCACACCCACAAATTAGGCCACGCCCACAGAACTGGTTGTTAAGAAATTTGAATCCCACCCGATTATAAGCCAATAGAATAGGCATTGTCAGCATTATTACTGGGGCCTAATGTTAATCCTTTAGGTCATACTTGTGATGAAAATCAAACCTATAGCTTGGTTTTACCACTTCTGTACTGAGGACTGTAAGCTGTTGACTTACCAATTTTTTTTACTGTTAAGCCAATATTTTGACATAGATTCCTCTGCTCTCAGCTACAGTAGACCTATATCTCCCCAATGCTATGCTACACTAGAATACTAGCAGCACTATTGAGATCATTAATGCTTATATACACATACTTTGAGAGTCTACTTCTATGCAATTTAGGAAGATATTTGCATATTCTCCATATCCTGGCAAGAAATAATTCACCAGAGAGACCTACATAATATTGTTTTGATTACTACCCCACCCTACCAAAAATGGAAGGGGGAAGAAAATAAGCACAAGCAAATGAGAAGCATTCTAACAAATGCAGCGACTACGAGTTAAGTCAAGCAAGAACTTGAGATAATAAATGACAAATGCAGATGAATGCAGACAAATGTGGCATAATGAGTCTCAGAGGAACAAAGAATAAACGGGGATGGTAGGAAGTTAAGAGCTTAATGGGAAAATTCTGTTGTAGCAGAGAATAAACGAGAGATGACAAGCTCTTACTGGCAAGTGTTATCACACCCTGGAACTGACCAAAATGCTCCAATAGACAAATTATACACCACCAGCTGACATCTCTGACAAGTAGAACTAGGTCCTTAAAATGTTGACCTCCAAAGTTTAGATGAGCTTTAACTTAATGTAACTTGAGTCTATCCTATGGATTATCATTTTAAAGCAGTGTGAATTGTTTAATTTATGACTCCAGACCCCAAATTTGCCAGAAAATGAAATCTGTGACAAAATATAATATTTATGAACAGATAAGATTACTGATAAATTCAGAAGAATACTTTAAAAGTTTTTTACTCCAAGTGCAAATTCTAAAATTGGAAAATCTAACATCTCTAATATGTTTTTTGAACTGAGTTAAGATACATCATCTACTAATACATCCTTATTAGACATTTTCAATGCAGTTAAAATTTACTTTTATTTTTCTTAGTTGTGTTTCTAATCCACTTTATTCCAAAATATCTCAAAAGGAGGTGAAAAACTAATTCTAAATAATTCAATGTTACACTATGCTTTAAATGTGTTATAACAAGATTTCCCATTGTGCAGAATTACAAAGTGTTTTTATGAATTACCTCTAAATAAATGTAAGACTAATATATTGGTGACCAGCTGCAATCTTGTACATTTGTCTATAGTACACTATATACCAGGGGTCTCCAACCTTGGCGACTTGAAACCTGGCGGACTACAACTCCCAGAATTCCCCAGCCAGCTTTGCTGGCTAAGGAACTCTGGGAGTTGAAATCCACCAGGCTTAAAGTTGCCAAGGTTTGAGACCCCTACTATATACAACACAAGTTTTAATTCTAATTATAAATATTCTACTCATGCTGTTTTTCATCAAATTGGAGTTTTCTGTTTTAAAATGATTAAATGACAAATTAGCCTTATGTTAAAATTGAACTTGTTGAAATAAATATAAAAACAGATTAATAATTGGTGCACTGTAGACCAATTTCAAGATTAACTGTCAAAATTAATAGAAGCTTTCTGGGATTTTTAATACACATCCCATAACTAACCACTAGCGCTAAATTATTTTTGCAATTTATCTGGTAAAATTAACTCCTAAAGCAGCCCAAAAGAAATAATTTAAATATGCAAAATTTCACAATGCTGACACAACTCTGCTTAGTAATATACCAGCTCAATTATTTAAAAAAATTTTTTTTTAAAAAGGAATTCGGTTAACATTTTAAAATCTGTTCATTAGATTCTTTTCTTTATCAAGAAAGTCTTCAGAAACTTGAAAAACATTGGATAAAACAGGTTTCTCATGCTCTCCATTTTTAAAATTTCAAGTCACTATGATAAACTGGGTCTTGTCTAATTTTTATATCTGCGTTTCTGGTCTTTCCCTAACTTTATGATTTATTCTTTATCCTGCCACAACGTAGATTGTCTGCATAAACCTTAAAAATACTACACTTGACAAATGTAATCATTTCCAGGGCTGTTTCTGATTCCAACACTGTATAGTTAGTGTCTAAATCTGGAACATCTTCCTGCTTTCCTATCTTGGCTGAAGTTCATCAATAAATGTATTACAACTTATGTACTACTCTAATTCCAGAGCCTCATAGTAATTTACAAATTAATACAATTGTAACTAATCAGTCTACCACATCACCATTTGGAACAGCATGAACTTACTTATCCCAAACATCTTTCTCATCTTTTATCAGTCTCTAAAAACATGGAGAACAGAACAGAACAGAATAACAGAGTTGGAAGGGACTTTGGAGGTCTTCCAGTCCAACATCTGCCACAGCAGGAGATCCTATACCGTTCCAGACAAGTGGCTGTCCAATCTCTTCTTAAAAGCCTCCAGTGATAGAGCATCCACAAGTTCTGAAGCCATACCCAATTCCTGAAACTGTTCTTCATATGTTTAAGCCTCCAGCCCCCTAATCATTTCTGTTGCTCTTTTCTGCACTCTTTCAAGAGTCTTCAGTGAAAATAGACCACATATCTGGGGACAAGTATCCCAAGGCGAGGGGCAGGAGGTCATCACCGAGTAGGCTCAAGATGGCGCCCCCTTGGCAGTGGGACCCTTAGCAAACTTTCTCCCCCACATCTTATGTCCCACATCCCACACTTTATCTCAAGCACTACTACTGATCTATAATTCCAAAGAATAGCTCAACAGAATTGCCCTCCAGAATTCTGGAAATTCCCCAAGAAGATCCATTGGGCTCCTTGGGCAGACCAAATGAAGAGATGCTTTCCCTGTGTTGGTTAACTCCACATAAATTATATAAATAGGGAAGAATATTTCTTTAGAACAGCTACACAATTATCGGAAAAGTTAACATAATAACAAAACAAAACAAAACAATAATGGAGAAAAAAAACAAAGTACAAAGTTCTGCAAATAAAAATAGAAAAACTGTGAAAAAAGAAAGCAAAGATAGTATCGACAGAAATAGGTGCCTCAAGTTTAATCCTCAAATATCTGGAGCACCTCTTGAGCACCTTTGGCACTGACAAAATTACATCAGTCTATTGGCAGATTTATTTGGAACAGCATATACTGTATGGTGATTTATTTTATTTTTTTTATTTATTTGATTAGTCAATTGCTTACAAGATAATAGGTATAAGTATAAACATAGTTATAAATACATGGATACATATTTATTTTATTATTTATTAGTTAATTGGACTTGTATGCTGCCCCCTCTCCGAAAGGACTCGGGGCGGCTCACAACTAAAAATACAACAATAAATACTTTAAAAACAAATTAAACCCAACAAGCCCAAATAAAATCAATTTAACGCCCCCCCCCCCAAAGAAGTCAATCCAGCCTGGCCTGTTCAAACAGCCATATATGAGAAAATAAAAGAAACAGTAGGACAGGGATGGTAGGCACCTTTAATACCATCAAGCCACAACATCACAGGTTCTTGGGAAGGAGAATAAAAATGCCAAATCCAGCCTAAACATCTGGCTGACTGTGCAACCAATCATAATAATGGCTACTGCCAGCTTGTAGTTGATTTGATTCATTGTAAATTCAAAATAAGCCCATAAACTCACTGAAAGGAATATAAAGAAGGTATACAGGGCAAGCCAATGGAGGTCAATAAAGAATCTAAGGAGACATACATAAGGGATAAATTAGATGTTAAATAGAGTAGTTTGCTCTTTTCTTTTCATTAAAAGCAGCCTGAAGGGGGAAGTTTAACCTTTTTTCTAGTAGTGAATCAAGGTGTCCCTCAACACTGACCAAGGAAGGTCCTGGACTTCGTAACTATTCTCCAGGAAGCAGAAAAGCACATAGAGATAGTCTTGCCTGATAAAGAGCAGGCAGTGAAAGGACAACATATCTATCTGGAACTTCAACTTAAATCTATAGAAATTAAACTAACTTAGTACGTAGTGAATGACCCAACTATGAGCTCAGGAATCCTTCTGTCAGCCATTGGCTTCCCTTCATCAAGGCTGCCCTCCCAGATCCAGACAGGGCCTTGAGTAAAACTGAATTTTAATTCAGTGAATTAAACATAGAGAATGTTATTACTTCCCATGTGATTAGTATCTTTTTTCCTCTTTTTATCTCTTAAAAATTATCATTTGGACACAATGTTGAAGGAGATCAGTAAGGACTGCATCAGAGGGTTTAGAGAGTGACTTTGGTATGATACCGTGCAGACCTGATATTCAGCATTAGAAAACAATATTATTGCCCATTTCTGGGTAGAAAACCATGTTTAGTCATTATTTCTATTATGGACTATTTATCCATAATAATTCAGTTTTGTATATTCATACTTATATACTAAAAAAGATAAATTAAAATAAACAGAGGAGAGAGAGAGAGACAGAGAGGGAAAGAGAGGAAGGGAGGAAGAGGAAGAGGGAAAAGGAAGGAGGAGAGAGAAATAAACTATCACATTTCCTTTCAAGCTGTGGAACATCTTTGCATTGCCAATAAAGGCAAAATTACTTATACAATCTTTGTTTTTCAAATAAGAATGCAATCAAAGCCAAAAACACGACATTATGTGTGTTTAATTGTCTCAGCAATTTGAAAGAACCACTACCATAAATATTAGATCTCTTTACTGCATGCATACATTCTGCCATTGCACATAGATTTATCCTCACAGAAGAAAATGACCAGACAAAAAAGTGTGCGTTTTCCTATGTTCAGATCTTGAACTAATAATCAAAACTGCTTAAAAGGATTTATAAAAATGCACGTTATAGGGCACAGTTTATATGGATAAATCATTATAGTATATGCTGAAGATTAGAAAGGCAAGCCTTACATTTTCATTAGCAACATTTCAGTATTACGCTTTCATACAGAGAATAACAACCAATGATTGACACTGCTCAATGCATTCCCAACATGCTATCTCAGAGAGTTAGCTTGTCATCTTCAATGCATACATGTGTTTCTTCAGCCTCAACTAAGTTGGCAGGACCAGAACTAAGTTACTTGGAAGGCTTTGACCTGGGGTTGATGGATGAGAAGTGCTTCCAACATTTCTGGCACTTCTAAATCTTTAGAAAGTGGGCTTAAATCAAGGTAATGTCACACCAAGTATACCCAAATTTCATACTTTGAACACTCCAAAACCATTTCAATGCAATTCAAGTACTGATTAAAGCCATAAGCAAAGCATTTAGGCATTTTCTTCTATATCATAAAACAAAATTCAAAGAAATCCTCATTTAATGCGACACTGTGATGCCATCCCCTGCAAGAGGTTTATATCTCTGAAAAAAGTTGGAATCACACAAAGGAAATAAGCAGCAGTTGAAACTTCAAAATATTTTGGCTTTAATGATAGGCTATGAATATTATAAATAATAAGCAAATAAAATGGCCATCCTTGTGGCATCAAATTAATCATGCCCATTCAAGAGATTGGAGTTGAAAAGTTTTCTAGGCCCAATATAAAATATAGTGGAATGCTTTTACAAATAGTCATCAAAGGTGACCTTTAGACACCTTTGGCCTGGATGATTGAGTCTTTATTGACATATTGTAATGCAGTTTGGGGAGAAACCCTTAAAGTTGATGTGATAAGAGTTGGGGCAGTCCAACAACTCTCTTGACTCTCTGCCTAACTAATTTTGCTCTGACTGATGAAGTTGCTTGAATGAGCAAGGGAATGTCTAAGATTAATAAGGATTGGTCCAGTTGCCATTATTCAGTCTCTGAACCTTTGGCCTGGATGACTGAGTTTTCAGTGACATATTTTTCATCAAAGACTCTGTAGCCAGACTTCCAAGAAGAAACTTGCCTTTGTCGGATACTGCATAGAAGAGTGTGCTATAGCTCCTTTTACTGTATTTATTTCGACTTGTTATGTTTAATTGTTTTTTATGTAAATTTTGTGTTGTTTTAATGTTAGCTGCCCTGAGTCCTTAGGGAGAAGGGCGGCATACAAGTTGAATAAATTATTATTATTATTATTATTTCCACTGTCCATCTCTGCAGAACTACCTGGAAATGGCAAAAAGTTGAACAGTGACATTTATTGCTTTAGACAGTTTATTTGTTGCTTTTGGGCTCCTACCTGCCATCAGGCTCCAAGAAAACTCAAATATTATAGGGAAAAGATAAAATATACCTCTCACATATGATTATGCAAAGGGATACCTCTCAAAATGCATCAGCAGAAACAAAGCAGTTAAAAAGGTAGCTTTCAGGCAAATATGTGTTTGCTTTTTCTGAAGACCCGTTTGTAAGTATCTGCTGAATAAGCAAGTGAACATTTTTATTACACTTTTTCTTTTCGATACACCTGTTATCATCACGCAAAATGTAATCGATGAAAAAAATGTAAAACAGGTGGGATTTATTTTTGTTTGAAAGATGGAAGAGACCAGGCCACGGACCTGGCTTGCATCACGGAGACCTGGTTGGGACCGGAGGGAGGGGTCCCTCTTTATGATGTGTCACCCAGGTTTCCGGGTGCTTCACCAACCACGAGTCCAGGGTAGGGGCAGAGGGGTGGGCGTAGTTATTAGAAGACCTTGCTACCAAAGGATGTCATTGTCCCACAGATGGGTGGGTGAATCTCTCCTCCTGAGGTGGGGCCCAGGGGGTCAGTTGGGCTTGTTGCTTATGTACCTGTCCCCCAGCTGCGTAGCAATGGCCCTTCCCAAACTGCTTGCCGCTCTCTCGGAGGTTGCGGTGGAATTCCCCAGGCTTTTAGTTCTGGGGGATTTCAACCTGCCCTCCCTGGGGGAGGCATCGGGTTTAGCTCGAGAGTTCATGACTTCCATGGCAGCCATGGACCTGACCCAAGTGATTCAGGGCCCTACTCATGAGGGGGGGAACATGCCTGACCTTCTTTTCATCTCGGGCAGTGGTGTAATGGTCTGGGGGGGGCTCACCGACTAGTAAGCCCCTGTCATGGACAGATCATCATCTCCTGCGGCTGGTCTTCCAGCAGGCCGTCCCACACTGCTGGGATGAGGAGCCAACTAGATGGTTCCACCCCAGGCACCTGATGGACCCTGAGAGGTTCCAGACCGCACTGGGGTTCTTGCCCACTTCCCTTGTCCACAGCTTGGCCAAGGCCTTGGTATCCACTAGGCAACAGGCGGCCTCAGAGGCACTCGACTTGCGGCTCCTCCCTCACCACAGATCCCAGTTGGCTCCCTGGTTTTCAGAGGAGCTCCGGGAGATGAAACGTTGAAGAAGGAGCCTAGAGAGCAGGTGGAGGGTGAGCCGCTCCGGATCTGACCGTGCCCAGCTAAGAGCCTATATTAGGACTAATCTGGTGGCAATGAGAGTGGCAAGGTGTGCATACTTCTCTGCTCTCATTGTGTCCACGGATGATCGTCTGGCTGCCCTGTTTAGGGTCACTCATTCCCTCCTACCTCGTGAGGTGAGGGAGGATCCTTTGCAGGGTAGAGCGGAGGAATTTAGCCAACATCTGACGGAGAAAGTCGCTCAGATCCAGGACGGCTTGGACTCACACTGGCAGGGGTCAGATGGCGGGGTGATGGTGAGTCTGGCCGATACCATCTGGGTTGAGTTCGATCCTGTTTCTCTGGATGAAGTGGACAGGATCATGTGGAGGCTGAGCTCCACCACATGTTTATTGGACCCGTGTCCTTCCTGGTTGGTTTATGCCTCCAGGGAGGTTACACGTGGCTGGCTCCAGGCAGTTGTCAATGCTTCTCTAGGGGAGGGTTCCTTTCCTGCCATCTTGAAAGAGGCAGTGGTGAGGCCCCTCCTCAAGAAGCCTGCCTTGGACCCAGGCATTTTGAAGAACTATTGTCCAGTCTCCAACCTTCACTTTTTAGCGAAGGTTGTTGAGAGCGTGGTGGTTCAACAGCTACCGATGTTCCTGGAGGAAGCTGATTACCTGGATCCATACCAATCGGGCTTCCGACCCAGGCACAGCACGGAGACGGCATTGGTCACGCTGATAGATTATCTCTGGAGGGCTCGGGACAGGGTTTTTCCTCTGTCCTAGTCCTATTAGTCCTCTTGGCAGCTTTCGATACCATCAACCATGGTATCCTATTGCGGCAGCTTGGGAGTGGGAGGCACCATTTTACAGTGGTTCTCCTACCTCTCGGGCTGCTCGCATTGGTGTTGGCAGGGGGGCAGAGGTCAAGCCTGAGGCCCCTCACTTGTGGGGTGCCCCAGGGGTCGATCCTCTCACCTCTCCTGTTCAACATCTATATGAAGCCGCTGGGTGAGATCATCCATGGTTTCAGGGTGAGGTATCACCAATATGCGGATGATACCCAGCTTTACATCTCCACCCCGGACCACATCAGTGATGCCCTCTCCATGATGTCCTGTTGTCTGGATGTGGTGCGGATCTGGATGGGGAGGAACAGGCTCTGACTCAACCCAGCAAAACTGAGTGGCTGTACGTACCGGCATCTCGGATTATTCAGGATATACCATCTTTGGTCATGGGGGGAGAGGTGTTGCCCCCCATGAACAGGGCGCGCAATCTGGGTGTCCTCCTGGATGCACAGCTCAGTTTGGAGGAGCAGGTGGGAGCTGTGTCTAGGGGGGCATTTGCCCAGGTGCAACTGGTTCGCCAGTTGCACCCTTACCTGAGCCGAGATGCCCTACGGACAGTCACTCATGCACTCGTCACCTCCCAACTCGACTACTGTAATGCCCTCTACATGGGACTTCCCTTGCGGACCACCTGGAGGTTGCAGCTGGTGCAGAATGCGGCCGCGTGGGCTGTGATGGGGGGGTGTCCCAATACTCCCATATTACACCCCTCCTGCACGACCTGCATTGGTTGCCAGTTGCCTTCTGGGTGAGATTCAAGGTGTTGGTAACAACTTATAAAGTCCTACATGGCTTGGGTGCAGGGTACTTGTGGGAGCGTTTCCTGCTGGCATCACGCTCCGATCACCCGGTAGGCTCCCACAGACAGGGCCTCCTTGGGATACCGTCGGCCAGACATTGTTGGTTGGCGGTGCCCAGGGGCAGGGTCTTCTCTGTGGGAGCACCCACCCTGTGGAACCAACTCCCCTTGAGCCTTCGTTTGGCCCCCGATCTCCGCTCCTTCCGCCGTGACCTTAAGACCTGGCTTTTTCAACAGGCCAGTCTGGACTAACCAAGGGGAGGGGTGGGTTTGTTTTAGAGGGTTTCTAAATTTTAATTCTTAGGCTTGTATTTGGTTTAATTTCTTTTTATTGTAAATTTGTAATGAGTTTTATATTGTTAGCCGCCCTGAGTCCTTAGGGAGAGAGGGCGGCATACAAGTCTAATAAATTATTATTATTATTATCAAAGGAACACCATCAAAGATAGGACAATAAGGGCTATCAAAAAGTAATGGATCATATCAAAGGGATGCCCTTAACCAGCATTGTGTGTCTGATATCAGAAAGTCAAAGCAGGATGCAATTGTCATGTACCTAGGAAACTTTGTTCCAAAACAGCCAAAAAAGACAAAAAAATTACAACTTGAGGACAGGAAACAAAGAGCCAGACTAATATAAATGCAGAAGGTAACACAGAAGTATAAAGGGTATTTTAGCCATAAAGTGCAGTCTAGGCAATAACTCAGTCCTGCAATAAAGGACTGGACTCTAGCCAATTAGGTTATGATTCAGACTCAAGCAATGAAAAACTCCTGAGATTGAATTAAATAGTTTTACAAACAGAAGACAGACTTCAGGGACAGCTCTTCAAACAAAAGACTCCACCTGCAAAGTGGGAAAATTATACTCTCTCTGACTCTGGATATTATTTAAATCTCAAGAGAGATCTCAAGAGAGAAGATTCCAACTCTATGCCTGAAGAGAGACCTCTGGAAGCAGCCTCTCATCTTTGTAAACAAAAGCTACAAGAACACCAGGGAGAAAAATAGATCAGGGACCTCATTTGAAATACAGAGATGGTGAACTGTAGGAAATATTTAGAGAATTAAATGAAGAAGATGAATACCTATTTGTTACTGGCACTCAAATCCCAAACTCCATAGTGTCTCAAGCTCTGCATCAGGTGCGGAAACTAAAATCAAACCAAAGATACAGCCTTTCCTCATCAGCCCACATTTTTCTCATATTTCTAAAGGGCTCCCACTTTGTGCAACAGTTTAGTATACATGTATGGATAGAGACAGTGTGATGTTAACATGTGGTTGATTTAATAAACTACCGATAAATTTGCACATTATGCAATGTATTATTTTAATAAGAATCAACTGAATATTGGAGCTATCAATGTCTATATTTTCAGCACTTCTGTGAATTATTTTGTTCCTTTGCCCTCCCTCTCTTGTTAAATAATCCCTCCTACTATCACCCATGGTGATTTCTTCAGACTGCGACAACTATGAAAATTCAGTATTCAGGATCTGCTACAGAGCACACATATATTTCTGAGGCAATCCCGTTGTACTTTACGCCAATATCTTCCAAAGTTGCTTCATCTTCACTTAACATTCTATGGTCCTTCATATCAAGAGGCCCAATGATTTAGAAAAATACTTCGAAATGTTGGAATAGTTCCACATTAAGCCAAAACAGCAACATTCTCAGTGCAAAGCATACCTCCGATTATGTACAATCCATTTCATGGGAAATACTCAATGCTTCCTAATCATCCAGAAGTGAACAAGTAATATAACTGCCTTTGAAAAAGGTAACTTCAGATATGTTGAAGATAGTAAAGTATAACTCACTTAAAATATCATTTTAGGCAAGGTGCTTTAACAATTAGAAGGTCAATAAGCTAATTTTAATCTAACTACAGATTTGGTTTACCCCTAAAAGAGCCTAGTATATTCTGTTGGAAAGGTTTTATCACAGAATTTGCCATAAGATTACGGGGTTTAAAAACTGTGATAAATGACAGTATTTAGGTTGTCAATGCATGAATACTGACACTATTGCCTGTAAAGCATAGTTTGCAACTAATAATTATGTCAAGCAGATCAATACAGTTTGCTTAACATATTATTGTTAAAAACAATATAGCAATAGCACTTAGACTTACAGTATATTCCGCTTCACAGTGCTTTACAGCCCTTTCTAAGCTGTTTACAGAGTCAGCATATTGCCCCCAACAATTTGGGTCCTCATTTTACCCACCTCAGAAGGATGGAAGGCTGAGTCAACCTTGAACCTTGAGAATTGAACTGACAAACTGCAGCCAACAGAAATAGCCTGCAGTACTGCATTCTAAACACTGCACCACCACCGCTCATATATTTAGACAATATGCACAATGCATAAATACAGCTACTGAATTAGGCAGTTCATTTAGCTAGTTGTTGTCTACTCTTGACTTGCAATGACCATCCCAGGATTTGTATATGGATTTTTTTCCACTGGACATAAATATCTCAAAACCTGAACCTGGAACCTATCATACAAGTTCTACCAAGGAGCTAGAATGGAAAGAAGACAAAAGATTATGATCTTATTACTCATCTACGTTTTTTATGGCTTTACGTCCATGCTCTTCGATTTCCTTTGCGGATTACCCCTGGGGACAATACATTGCAGTGGTTTTATTTCTATTTGCAATTCCGCACCCCACCCCCAAGAATTGCACAGTAGAAATCTTGCTCTGTTTTGTGGCACTTAAGATTTATTGTATGGGCAGATATTAGTAACCATGTAAAATTACTAGGGCAGTATTTCTCATTTATTGTAAATGGCTCTGCAATATGATCACACAGGTGACCAACTTTTGGATTTTTTGTATTTTATCAGTTTTTCTAGTGCAATTTCACCTGCTAATCAAAGCATGTTAGTGCTTCCTTCTACCAAAAACCTGTACTGCCTTTGTTCATTCATCATATACCGGTACTTTCCATGCCTGACTAACATTTTAAATCACTTTAACCATTTTTACAAGAGGCTAATAAAAATCTATTGTGTACTAATTGCCACTTTATTTTTAACAAATCAAAGGGAAGTAGATCAGTCAGGGTGTAATTGGATGTGTTTTGACCCATCTGTGGGCTGATTCTGATTTTAGAGAGGCTGGATTATTTTTTAACGTAAACAGATTTCCAATTAAAAACTGCAAGAGGTAACTTCTTGAAAAACCTCTCTCCCTCTCTCTCTCTCCCTCCCTCCATAAATTCATGCATTGGATTGCACTGGTGACATAGCCTCTCAGCAGATAACACCAGCAAATGTTGACAAGGTTAAAATGGCAAGCACTAATGCATTCAGGCAAAGCTGATGGGCATCACTTCCCATTCAGATGCTTCATTCTTACCAGTTAGGCATTCTGCAAAGAAATAACCTTTTCTGTATTTTAGTAGGAAAGATGTCTGAAAATAATAATAGTAACCTCTAAAGTCCATTAAAAACAATCATATAAAAAGTCAATGTCTGCAATGTGGAAGCTGAGGGGGCTGCTTTTCATTACATTTCATAATGAACTCCCTTTGAATGCAGAAAAGATGCAGGCAGTCCTCAACTTATGACCACAATCGAGCCCAAAATCTCCACTGTTAAGTGAGACAGTTGTTAAGTGAGTTTTGCCTCACTTTGCCCCACTTTTCTTGCCATGGATCAGTGAATCCCTGCGGCTGATGTGACAGCGCTGTAAAATGAATCTGGCTCCCTAATTGACTTGGCTTGTCAGAAGATCACCAAAGATGATCATGTGACTCCAGGACACTGCAACCACCATCAAAATGAGCCAGTTGCCAAGCATCTGAATTTTGATTATGTGACCATGGGGATGCTGCAACAGTTGTAAGTGTGAAAAGAGATCTAAGTCATTTTTTTCCCAGTGCCGTTGTAGTTGTAACTTCAAATGTTCAGTAAAGGAATGGCTGTAATTCAAGGACTATGTGTACTGTACTCCAATGTTTCTCAACCTCAGCAACTTTTAAGATATGTAGACTTCAACTCTGGGAATGGAAATCCTCATATTTAAAGTTCCTGAGGTTGAGAAGCACTGCAAATCAGTCCATCGAATCAGACTTAACTTTTGATGGCCATATTGGCATTTTTTATTTATTTAATTTATTTGACTTGTATGCCGCCCCCTCTCCTGAAAAGGACTTGGGGTGGCTCACAATTAAAACCAGTACAATAAATTAGTTATCTAAAATAGAATTAAACTAACCAAGCCAAATTAAACTAAAACCCATTATAATCAAATATAAAACAACCCCCCCAGGAGGAGTCAGCACAGCGCAGCCTGCTCAAACAACCAGGTTTTCAAGTCATGGCAGAAAGTGCAGAGGTCAGGGGCCAGGCGGAGCCCCAGAGGTAGTTGGTTCCACAGAGCGGGAGCCGCCACAGAGTAGGCCCTCCCCCGCGTCACCGCCAAACGACACTGGGTCGCAGACGGCACGCTGAGGAGCCCCTGCCTGTGAGCTCGTACAGGGCGGTTGGTATTCGATGCCGGCAGTAGACGTTCCTGTAGGTAGCCCGGACCCATGTCTCGTAGGACTTTGAATGTCAATACCAAAACCTTGAATCTCATTCGGAGGGCAACCAGCAGCCAATGCAGGCCACGCAGGAGGGGTGTAACATGGGAGTACCGGGAAGCTCCCATCACAACCCGCGCGGTCGCATTTTGCACCAGCTGAAGCCTCCGGATGGTATGCAAGGGCAGTCCTAGATAGAGAGCGTTGCAGTAGTCGAGCCGAGAGGTAACAAGTGCCTGAGTGACCGTGCGCAGGGCATCTCGGTCCAGGTATGGGCGTAATTGGCAAACCAGCCGGACCTGGGCAAAGGCCCCCCTGGCCACAGCTCCCACCTGCTCCTCTAACCTGAGCCATGAGTCCAGGAGGACCCCCAGATTCCATGCCCTATCCACGGGGGGCAACACCTCCCCCCCCATTACCAAAGATGGAATCTCCTGGCTGGACCGAGATGTCTGTATGCACAACCACTCTGTCTTAGCCGGATTGAGCCAAAGCATGTTTCTGTCCATCCAGATCCGTACCGCATCCAGACAATGGGACATCACAGAGAGGGCATCACTGATGTGGCCTGGGGTGGAGATGTATAACTGCATATCATCAGCGTACTGATGATACTTCACCCCAAAGCCACAGATGATCTCGCCCAGCGGTTTCATATAGATGTTGAACAGGAGGGGTGAGAGGACCAACCCCTGGGGGACCCCACAAGTGAGAGCCCTTGGCGTCGACCTCTGCCCCCCTGCCAACACCAATTGCGAGCATCCTGAGAGGAAGGAGGCAAACCACTGCAACACAGTGCCTCCCACTCCCACCCCCCTGAGATGCCGCAATAGGATACCATGGTCGATGGTATCGAAAGCCACTGAGAGATCTAACAGGACCAGGACAGAGGAAAATCCCGTGTCCTGAGCCCTCAGGAGATCATCAATCAGTGCGACCAATGCTGTCTCCGTGCTATACCCGGGTCGGAAGCCCGATTGGTAAGGATCCAGGTAGTCCGTTTCCTCCAGGAAAGCGGGAACTGCTGAGCCATCACATTCTCAACAACCTTCGCTAAAAGCTAAGGTTGGAGACTGGACAAAGTTGTTCAATTCGGCTGGGTCCAAGGCAGGCTTCTTCAGGAGCGGCCTCACCACCGCCTCCTTCAAGGCAGCGGGGAAGGTACCCTCCCCAAAGAAGCATTGACCACTGCCCAGAGCCAGCCGATGTCACCTCCCTGGAGGCATAAACCAACCAGGAAGGGCATGGGTCCAACAAACATGTGGTGGAACTCAGCTGTCGCATAATCCTGTCCACTTCATCCTCAGAAACAGGATCAACTCATCCAGATTGCATTAGCTAGACCACTCGCACCCTCGTCATCAGACCACTGCAAATTGGAGTTCAACCCCTCCCGGATCCGAGCGATCTTGTCCTGCAGGAATTGACCAAATTCCTCAGCTCGACCCCGCAAGGGATCCACCGCAACCCCCGGCTGAAGGAGGGAGCGGGTGACCCCAAACAGGGCGGCTGGGCAGTTTCCTGCAGATGCTATGAGAGCGGAGAAATAAACCTTCTCGCTGCTCTCACAGCTACCAGATAGGTCCTAATATAGGCTCTCAACTGGGCTCGGTCAGACTCAGAACGGGTCGATCTCCACCTGCTCTCTAGACCCCTTCTCTGTCGCTTCATCTCCCGGAGCTCCCTGGTATACCAGGGAGCCACACGGGATCTGTGATGAGTAAGGGGACGCATGTGGACAACTCTGTTGAGAGCCTCCGAGCCCCCCCGTTGCCAGGCAGCCGCCAGGGCCTCGGCAGAGCTGTGGACCAGGGATGTAGGAAAAAACCCCAGTTCTGCCTGGAACCTCTCCAGGTCCATCAGGCGCCTGGGGTGGAACCACCTAAGAGGCTCCTCATCCCAGCAGTGTGGGGCAGCTTGTCGAAAAGCCAGCCGTAGGAGATAATGATCTGACCATGGTATGGGGTGGATAATAGGATCACCACCCCCCAGATCATTGTGCCACTGCTCCGAGACAAAAACCAGGTCGAGCATGTTGTCCCCCTCATGAGTCGGGCCATTAATCACCTGAGTCAGACCCATGGCCACCATGGAGGCCATGAATTCCTGGGCCAAAGCCAACGCCACCCCGAGGGAAGGCAAGTTGAAGTCACCCAGAACAATAAGTCCTGGGAACTCCACCGCCACACCCGAGACGGCGTCGAGCAGCCCAGGCAGGGTGGCTGCCACACAGCTGGGGGAAATGTATGTAAGCAGTAAGCCCATCCGACTCTCAGACCCGCACCTCAAGAGGAGAGCTTCACACCCGCCTATCTCCAGAACAGAGACCTCCCTTGGAATCAGGGCTTCTCAAATAACAACAGCCACCCCTCTACCCCTCCCCTGGGCTCGTGACTGGTGCAACACCCGAAAACCTGGGGAGCATAGATCAACTAGAGGGACTCCTCCCTCTGGGCCCACCCAGGTCTCAGTGATACAGGCCAGGTCCGCGGCCTCCTCCTCAATTACCTCACGGAGGAGGGTTGCCTTTTTAGCCACGGACCTGGCATTAAAGTACACCAGCCGGAGTCCAGGGGCCCTAGATCCTGGGTCCCCAGGGCATTGGGAGAGGCATTGGGGTCGGAGCGCGCCATCGCATAAAGACATTGGGGGCATGCTCCCTTAACTTGATCTGGCCCCACACGTTGTCGTCCCCTGCCGAACCCAACCACCCTGGAGATCGTCACTCCCACTCTGCCCTCCGGGGCCCCACCATCCCCCTGCCCCCCCCCCACGACCCTGACCTGACTTTCCATGCTATTTTGCAGCCCAGATATTCCTTTCAAAAATATATTGTTTGTCACTTCTGGATATAGGTTTCTATCAAGTCAGAAGATTTTTACTTGGTTAAGATGATTAAACTAACCACTTAATGAAATGTCATTCATAAAGATAAGATGGGGTTCTCCTTTTGGGGAAAAGTAGAGGAAGTTATGCTTTTCTTCTTCTAAACTTTTGGACCCCACACTATTTTGTGTGGACCCCAATTTTGATGGGTTTCTTTCTTCAAACCCAAAATTTCACTATCAATATGGGAATGATGGCATATGTGAAGGGAAGTTCAACCTCGAATGGCAGATTTCAATGTTTATAAGAAGGAAAGTGTTTTGCTTGAGTTCATTTTCAAAAAGGTGGTTTTTCAGCTAAGGAATCTACAACCATGTTATTTTGATTGAAAGAAGAGCAGAATACATATCAGATAGGCAAGGATGGATCTGAATTGATATGGAAAAGGTTGTCCTTTTCATTTTCTACAAATGCCAATCAATACCAAAGAGACAGAATAGCAGCTGCAGAAATAAAGGGCATGGAATATAAACTGTAGAAATAAATATATGTTTTGCTATATATTCATGTCAGTTATATTAAACTCTGACATGGATCTTGGAAATGAAGTCTATAAGAAACATTTTTAAAAGTTGCTCAATGCAGTTTGGCAATGTTCAAAATAAATGTAACAGCATTTGTCAAGCAGAATTCTGCCAGCCTTCAATCCTTATGTTCAAGTAGCTTATTCAATTCTGGTGAAGAGGCTTGTTATTTGAACATTGCAAGAAGAAGCTCACTAAAAGATTTTGGAATTAGATTAAATATTGCCTTACTTTTAAACAACTCAGGTGCTAACAAAAATCAGATTGTTTTGTAGTAAAATGACTTGATTTATTGCTGATGCTGAAGAAATAGCATAGAAAATTTTGGTAGTCAAAATAAAGATATTTATTGAAATGGTTATGGTATTCCAAACATAGATGTGCTAATGCCAGAAAAGTAAAGAAATATATATTACTTTGTAATATATATGTGTAATATCTAAGTCTTTGTCTTCATTCTTTGTCTTGGTATGTTCTTCCCATGATGAGAGAAAGTTGGGGTGTTTTGATAGTCCTAATGCCTACACCATAACATTTATGAGTTTTGTTAACCTGAACAAAACTAACAATAACACAAAAAAAACCCAACAGTGTCAATAATGATGATGTCACTACCACAATTTTCATATTTTACCACTAAGCCAAGAATACTATCATAACCTAAAACACATTATACAGGCAACAATAGTTAGCACAGCAAAGAATGACACCTAATACTATGGAAAATCAACCAAATAATTATTAGCATCAAATATATGATATATATGCTGCAGGAAAAATATCAATAAGAAAAGACTTTCAAATATTAAATAGAAATGCTATTAAAGTCAACAGGAGATATCGGATTTGAATATGCAAGTCAAAACAGACCCTGCAAGATGTGGCTTAATCTTTCTAACATAGCACATATCTCTGGAAGAAAAACAGTTTAGAAAGGGTTAAGTTTCATCAATAAATAGCAGATTAAATGCCCATCCATAAGTGGCTCAGTCCAAACAGTACTGTACTTATTGTGCTGCATATTTAATAATATCTACTAATCAATTATATCTGCATCTTTCCAAATATGTAAAGATCTTACAGAAGATAACTTGTAATTCTCTACAGTTTTTTGGTTTTATTCTATTTAATTAATTAAGTCCTTATTTACATTACAATCATTTTAAACAATTAATGATTGTCAGAATCACATTAGGCATATATTGAGAATACCAGGTTTAAAGTGGGGGGCAATTGCACAGTTATCTTCCTTGTTGTCCAACACATCCACTTTCCTGGGCTCTTCAGTGTAGGAGATGACCAGACTGAACCCAAGGGAAGGGTCAAATGTGTCATGAGTGTCTTTGTGTCCACAAGAGATCTAAGTCCAGCCCACTTTGAATTCCTTCTACCCTTATTTACTGTCCATTTCTGTTGACCGTTAGTAGTTCAGATTCTTATAGAGAACTTAATCTTGCAATCAATCTTTATACCCATTTGAATTGCCTGAATCTTCTAATTTCCCCTGCATTTGACAATCACTTCCCTGTATCCAAAGGCAAATTTTAATTGGGCTCCAATCTCTACACATTCCTTTCATTGCCCAACAGTATGAAAGAACATAGACCAAAATTTGTTATACCTTAATATACCGATAAAGGCCATTAGATTCCACTTCTTTGAAGGATGCAATCCCAAATTCAATCAAGAGGCACTATCACTGGAATCCACTAGGCAGCAACCTCTACAAAGACTGCCATCATTCTAGCTTCCAGGCAGGGGTGGGCTGCTGGGGGTTTGCAGGGGTTCAGGAGAGCCCCTAGCTAAGATTCTGTGCAGTTCAGAGAACCCCCAAATCCCACTCCTGCCTGGCCCCGCCCACCCTTCCCCTCCCAAGAGTCCCCACGTGGCTCGTTTTGGATGTGGGTAAGTGCAGGGTGTGCACAGAGGCTCAGGGAGGCAAAAACTGGCCTCCTAGAAGTTAGGGAAGGTGGAAATGGGCCTGTTTCCAGCTTCCAGAGAGCCTCTGGAGCCTGAGGAGGCCGTTTTTGCCCTCCCCGAGGCTCGAGGAAAACCTCCGGAGCCTTAGGAGGGCAAAAACACCCCCCTGCCATGGTGCAGGAGGCTGACTAGGCCACGCCCACCATGGCCACACCCACCCATCAACTGGGCAGAGAACCCATTGCTAAAATTTTTGAAGCCCACCCCTGCTTCCAGGTGAAGCTGAGCATGTGCCCCACTGAATTTTGCCAGAAATTTATATTGTAATGGAGCAGAAAAACCAGCTTTGAATCATTTAATCAGAACGTCTTTTCCTAAACAAAGCACATTTGCAGTTGTCACCAAATTTTAAAGCAATATAGTAAGCCCATTAAAAACTATGCAAAATTTTGAAACTCTTTTAATTTGCTTCTTCCATGTTTTTAAGTGAAAAAGTTTGAAATTTAGAATTATGCAAATTGTGTCCAAAATGGAAACTAAATTGTTTGCTTTTTCTAAAGAGTACTTTTGTTAGTGTTCTGCTCCCTCATTTATATGCTAAATTTCAAATATCTATGTGAGAACTACCCTTAACATGATAATCTTAATAATGGTTTCAACATATATCTGGCTGCCAATTCACTAAATATCTGTGTAAATCTTGGCTAGTGGAAGGTAATCCAGTCAAGTACATGGTAAACCTTTTAATGAAAATGGATATTATATTTATATTTTACATAAATTTCTGCCACAATGGAAAATAAATTATTAGCTTTTTTTCTAAAGCTAGCAAATTTAGAACAATACAATTGGTTATCTTTCATTCCCCTTTAATTCCCAAAAACTTCTCAGAGTATTATTAGCATCAAATAATGAAGTATTAAAAAATGAAGAATGAAGTAATGAAAACAGAAGTTCTTTGAAAATATTATAGGGAGTACCAAACTCTTTTATACTCATTATATGAATCAAAAATAAATCATTATTTTGCAATTATTCCCATACCAACACATGCAGAAATCAGCACCAACTTTTCTTATTTATATTTTTAAAAGCATAGGAAAATAAACTATTTTAAAAATAAACTTTTCTGTTAAGGAAATGATATATTACTGTAGAGTTCAATAGTTGAAATGTCACAGAAATGCTAACTTTAAGGGGTTTATTTTTTCTTTAAAAGTTTTCTATAACCTTGTGTTCTGTTCCCTCATTTATATGCTAAATTTCAAAACAGTATCTGTGTGAGAACTACTCTTAATGTAATGATATTTATAATGGTTTCAACATACATCTGGCTGCCAAATTACTCTACTGGAAGGTAATCCAGTCAATGAAGTACATAATAAACTTTCAATGGGAATGGATTTTATATTTATATTTTATATAAATTTGTGTGTGACCTAAAGTGAAAACCTGTTTCTTTCTTATTCAGAGTTGATGTCCAAAATCTGAATTGAAAGTGGGACACTCAAAAAGGACACTAGAAAGAGCCAGAACAGACTTGGTAGGATGTTTTGCCAAAGAATTACATAGTATGAACATTTGCTGTTTGAAATATCAGAAATGCATGAAAAAACCCATTTCTCATTTCGTTCAGCAATGCAATCCTCTGCAAAATGGCACAAAAAGCTGCAAAAATGAACCCACCAGCGTTATATTACTTTCTTGTGCTGTAAAAATATTACTGTGACATTTCATCTGGTCAACCATCTTAAAGGTTAATTCTGTTTCCCATCATAGTTATTCCTGTAGGTGAACCATTTGGTGCGGTTCCTATTTACCTATTCCAAACAATCCTCAACTGTTTCATTGCTCAGTTTCACAGTTAAGAACATATTGACTTACTGCCTACTCTGCTGTTTAATTCATTTATGCTTAGAGTCAGGCATGAACAGAGAATTTGAAATGTGACATCTGCAGGTTGCAGGGTCATTTCAGGCTCTGACAGCACCAAGGGAAATCCTGACATATAAACTGGTTCTGATTTCTAATCTTCTGTGTTCAAAACACATCAGATATTCTTCCCAGAGGGGCCCAATTGAGCCTAAAGTTTTAAATTTCCTTTGGGTTTGAAATCTTGCAAGGAAGATCAGTGTACTTTAAAGATTGAAAATAAACCTTGTGTTTCTTTTCAGGTAAAGCTACCATTGCCTCCAGCAAGAAAATTCAAGCAACTTTGACTGAAAAAGATACCTGGAAACAGACTTAAGAATAATTAATATCCAGGGGATATTGCCAGCAATTTTGCAACTTAGCAAACTTCCATTTGTCCTCTTGTCTGCTCTTGTTGAAAGGCAACTGCACCTGAAGGCTACAGCAGTTGTAGATAATAGGTCATTTTTAGATGACAGCATCTGGCTAGCTTGCCATCAATTAAATATGATCAAAGCTGGAATAAGAAAGTTACACATAAACTTCTGGTAACAATTGTGCTGAAAGGAGCCAGGAAATACTGTTAGACAATACCTATGTTTCAGTTAGAATCATTTTAAAGATATTCCTTTTTTTAGTAGATGTGACCAAGACAGATAGACACAGATTGTCTGAACAATGATCAGGAATGTTGGTGGGGAAATGCTAAAAAGCCTGGATGGCAAGGACAATATGGAATTAAAACTCTTCCTTTTATTAAACATGTTTTGTGCTCTACCAGCACAAAAAGGAACAGGACATCAATTGTATGGTCCTCAGTTGAATATTTTTAGTATCTTCTGCAGATGTTCCTAGCATTGACCCTACTGTAGATATAATTGACTGTTTGTTTTCACTTTCTTTTTATTGTTGTTTCATGATATAATCCCATCATCGCTTGGGTTGGCCAGAAGTTCACAAATGTAAGAATTAATTTATTAATATTATTTTATGTTTTTCCAGTGCTTTTCTTTGAAATAGTGGCATTCCAGGTTTGGAATCCAAAGCTCTCCCTTTGAAATGCTTTCCTTAAATATAAATTCTTATACCATGTGATCAGATTATGTTTCTGTTTAAGCAATCATTGTAATTTGTATAATTCATCAAGTCTGCCTCATAATTTTTATATGCTGTATTTTATAGCCGTGCTCTGATAACAGTTTAGTTCTATTATGCTATATAGGCTCTAAATAATTCTTGTTGCTTAGGGTTCCATTCTGACAAAGAGCAATAAATATTTTAAGTAATAAGTACATCCGTTTTTCAATAGTATTGCCAAGATTTGGCTTACAAAATAAGGTGGAAATTTTTCTCCTTAACTTATATTAAAATTGAAGAAACAAATTGTGTATTAGCAAAACCGGCAAGCCAAGTAAGCATGAAACAAGTGTGGGCAGTTTTCAGATTATTTTTAGTTGAGGTTTGAGGTCTTTTTAACTCAATAATAGTATGCTGTAATACTATATGCCCATGCATAGAAAGTTCATCCACATCGAGATTTTCTTAACAATGGTTAAAATTAAGAACTCTTGTGAGAGAAAATAAAGTTATCTACAATTGGAAGCCTTTTGCATATTTTTTGCAGGAAATGAAAAAAACAAAACAAATTTTGAGATATGGATTTGACAATTGTTTTTTCCCCCCATTTCAGGGAAAATAAACACTATATTATAGAGTTAACTAAGAGGTGAATGTAAGTTTTTCTTATATCCTTGGAGAAAGAAGTCGGAAGTTGTTTTTTGTATATATTTTTGTTCCCCTTTCTTTTTTCTTTATCTCTTCCTGTACCCCTCTCTCTCTTTGTTATCTTTCTTTCTGATTGTTAGTTTATGTTACGCTTTTATTTGTACATTTTGTAAAACATTTTGTAAAATTATTATAACAAAAAACAAAACCCGATGTTTTCTTGAAGATGCTATTGTTTGATCATTTCTGGTTTTTTCGTGCTGGTATTTTGACTCGAAAAATGTTGCTGAGACTGCCCTTCAAGTGACTCTGTTCTTAACCTAAAGAAGCAGAGAATACAGCACTACTAAAGACGCAGTCGTGAGTATGTGCCTATTAAGAGCGTGCGTTGTGCTTCTCATGCCTGATGAGGTATGTCCCTGCTTTTGAGATAAGCAAGGTCAAGAAACAGAAGCAGAACAGTTCCATGAATGTTCTTTATTTCTGTAGAATATGATAACAGAATCTTGAAATCTGTCAAAGTTTCTCTCTGTTCCCTTTATATCAAACAAAATCAAAGTAGGGTTGTTTTAGTTTCTCATGGTTTCCCACTTCCTTAGTAGTCAGTTACCGTTTCTCCTCCCTTAATGTTTCATTGCCTTTTCATCTTCATTAAAAAGTCAGAGCTGTACTCTTTCACAGACATAAACTCTCACTAACTCTACTTTGTACCATAAATATTTATTAATTAAATGCTTGAAATCAATTAGCTAGAGGTTTCCCTTGGTACTTCAGAAGGGAAATTTTAGTAGGGAAATTTTGGGGGGGGGGGGAGTGTTCCTTTTCAGTAGTCTAAATAACAGCACTTCCTAAATGGAAATCTCTGCTTCCATACAATTTGTGAATACAAGCATTTCATTTATAAAACTGAAGCCATGCTTATTCTTGACAGAAATATCAATAAAGTCATACCTGGTGTATTATTTGTGCTACTGGAAGCTGTTCTGCATATTTTAAAGGTTCTGTGGCTATTTCGTCTATAACAGGCCTAAAAAAAATCAAATCAGATATTAGAATAACATAGAAAAGAACAAAATCAGACAACATAAATTATCATTAACTAACATACCTATCCCAAATCAAACTCAAATAATCAGCCATTGAAAAACACACACCCATGAAATATAAACATATACATATACATATAAATTTTATTATTCATATTTATATGCCGCCCTTCTCTGGAGACTCAGGGCGGCTTACAATTTTTGGAGCACAACCCAATGCACTCAGCAATAGCCTTCATTCCATTGTATATGCCTGCTATTACTAGGCTTTTGCCCCCCAGCGCATTTTTACATAGTCAGCTTATTGCCCCCAACAATCTTGGGTCCTCAATTTACCTACCCCGAGAGGATGGAAGGCTGAGTCAACCTTGAGCCTGGTGGGATTCAAGCCTGCACTAATTGCAGGCAGCTGGAACTAAGTGCTAGGCGTTTAACAGCCTGCACCACCAAGGCCCTCCTGAGTTCGACCCCCAAACTAAGCAAACTGACACACGCTATAAACACATAGCCAGACCTCAAACTTGGAGCCAAACCAAGGCCTGGAATGTCACATCACAGCCTTCCACCCAGGATACTACATCACAGAACTCAGGAGATTACAACACAAAACATCAGGAGGTTGCAACACAGACAACGACCCAGGAGATTACAGCACCACACCCAGGATGTCACAACAATAGAACTCAGAAGGTCATCACACAGCCCATTACCCAGGTCGTTACAACACAAAAGGCTGAGAGACACACAGCCAGCACCTCAGCCACACAGGGTCTCAGGAAACAGCCATCCAATCTGCATACATCAACTCCATCAACCAATCAAGAAGTAACAACACAGCCAACTCTGGAGTTTAAAAGGGAAAAACAGCCACTATCACACACTTCTCCCAGAAGAACGAAGCTGAAGACACCAGCCTGAAGATGACGGATGAGATTTCGTCGAAACTTTGCCAAGGTATTCTCAATCTTACACCAGACAAGACCCGAATACACCAAGACCCACATACCTTTACCCGTGAAAATCATTTAAACATATATATATATATATATATATATATACCTTCCCACTTCAGAAAATCCTTGGAAAAGGAAGGAGAAATTTTATTACCTCTGTATAGATGGGTGGCATCACTAGTTTTCCACTGAAAATCAATAGCTGCTACTTGCTCAGAAAGATTAACAAAACAATATTTTCAAGGTTTTTTTAAAAAATAGAATACAAGAGAGAGGGAGGGAAGGACAAAGGCCCCAAACAGGACAAATCATATTTCTGATGAGGACTTATGGTTACTTTTCTCCAAAATAATACTTTCATCATTAATATATTTAGATGAATTATTAACAAAGCTGTGTAATTCTTTACAAGATATTCTTTGCAAAATGCACTTCATAAAAAACACTTCTTGAATCATTAAAGCTACTGCATCATTTTCTAGACACTGGAATAAACATGAAGCCAAATGGCTGTGCGCATACATGCATGTCAAATAGTTATATGAAAAGACATATATACAGAAACAGCTGAAAAAGCAGCTTCTATGGCATGAAGGCAGATGCTTTTTATGCATTCCAGTGTGGTGCAAAGCCCTCATTGAATTATTTGCCCAGCTGAAATTACTTAGGGAGTTTCATCTTCATTTATCCACTGAAGTGAAAGCATAAACCTCTCCAAAACATGTCCACTTACATGGCAGGAAGAGAAGAAGACTTTTATTAAGGTTGAATTTTATTTTAAACAAACATACTATTCAACGTATTTGTTACGTTGTCAACTACATTAAGCAGTATGGTAATATATAAATACCTTTAAAATTCTACATGAAATAAGAAAATTAATATTGAAACCTCTTTTCTTCCCTTGGGACTAAATCTAAATCTAGTCCTGTTTTGTCACTTCCTGTTTTTTCCGAAAATACCAGAAGTGACGAAACGGGGCTAGATTTTGGCCTACAAAGCTTGTAGAAGCCTGAAGAAGCCTTCCTCAAGCCTTGGGAGGCCGAAAAAGGCCTCAAACCGGCTGAAATCAGCTGGGAGGCACGCACATGCACAGTGAGGTAAGTTTGCCTGCAGCTCATGTGCCGGCACAAATGCCCCTGTGTGCCACCTGTGGCACGCCTGCCATAAGTTTGCCATCACGGGTCTAGCATGTTGCCTAAAATTAAAGCTTTTTGATATATTTTTAACTATATAGTATTAATGCTAGACCTTACTGATCTTTTTTTTTCTAGTGAGGTTGCTAGGTAACTGCTAAGTAAATTTCCCAGTGGGAGATGGCATGCACTGTTTCTCCTACTGAAATAATCTCAACTGAGCCAAAAGAGTCTTCTCCAACTTTCCTACCTCCTGATATACTGAACTAAAACTATAATTACCTCAAGCAACGTAGATTAGTAGTCTGACTCTGAGTCAGAGAGCCACAGATACACATATTTTGATAACCTGAAAACTGCATTCATTGCAATTATCTACTGGGTATGGAATGGATGGAGGAGTAGATGATTGGACAGATGCAATTTGCTTCGTACTGATCTCAAAATCAATGTTCATCCTCAATAGCAGAGTTACACCATCAGCACCTCACATCACTGTGTCCTGCACCAATTATAACTCTCTAAAGGTAGCCTCAGCTCATTGTAGTAGTCCAAACAGAAGGTTATCATGACTACTGACTAAAACAATCCATTTATGTAATAAGAGAAGCACTGTAAAAGAGCTTCCTTTTTTCCCACCCATAGATACTACTTTTGAGCCTTGAGCAGTATATCATAGCTGATGGTATTGAATGCCCTAACCTAAAGGGTATTAATAGAACCAAGAGGGTTTCCTCCCATTTAAGTCCTGGTCCTAGATGCCCCCCATTTAAGTCCTAGTCCTTGTAAAGGTCACTAGAGTAACCAATCCCATTTCTGTCCCATGATTAGAGATGAATTGAAATAGTTTCATGTAAAGTTTAAAAAGTGGGGGGAGAAACCAAATTCCAAGGAAACCCACAAAGGAATGGTCTCCAGGTCAGCCTCTCCTTCCTCAGAGTCTTCCTCCAGGATGGGTCTACTGTAAAACATTCCAAATCTACAGTAAAATATTTCCTCTAATCTCCAGCTCTTGCAGACAGTCTTGATGGATATCAGACTCAGTGATACTGAATATTACTTTCATAGTTATCAACATCATCCTCTCCTGAAGTGAGGCCATAATAGTTTTCTGGATCCATGTAGTTAAGTCTCCTTCAGGCCTAGAAAACGTATGGTTCAGCCCAAGGTAACAGAGATAATTCCACTCTCTTATCTGCACCAAAGTCTAAGTCAATGAAGTCCCAAATAACATGATCACACATTGCCCAGTCACTAGTGGCCAGATGCAAAGGATCAGAACCATTTGTAAGGTTGCAGCATAGAGGATTTATTCAAGCCTATATACAAAAATCTGGTAAATTAAAGTTCAACACTATTGATGCCACATAAAGGACAATGGAATTTAGCAGGGGTTGAACTCTGCAAGCTTGTGGGAACACAACGACTCTAAACCCATGACATGATGAACTCCACCTGCTCTTCTACAGTCACTCTATCAGACTCCTACAGCCACCAAATCCCTGGAGAATCAAGACTATGGCAAATCTCAGCAACCTAAACTGCAAAATCTGATATAGCCAGATACTATAAGACCTACTGATCAGTCCTCAAAAGGGAAGAAGCATCCACAACGAAGAAGACTGGCAGCTATTCTCCTGATGCAATAAGACAGAAATAATTATCTTTCACTTCTTTTACCTTCATTTTTTACAGACTGCAATTACAAGAGGGGGGGGGAAACCTAAGCTCTTTCAAGTAACATTCCTGGTGAGTTTAAAAGGTTCTGTCAACAAACCAAAAAGGGGAAAAATTATATCTCATTCTGAAAATGGCAGCTGGCTGCAGTTGCTCATAACATGTAAAATTGCCATCTACTGAAGAATAATGGAAAATTTCTCTCTTTTTTTCAATTTACTTAGTAGAACTGCTTGCATTTGGGATATAATCAATTCCCTTCTCTATATGCACTGTCATTTACTTTCTCCCTGCTGTTAACATGGTCTTTATTAACAAGATGAGGAAAAATATTTATTAAAAATAAAGCTACTGTTTCAAGAGTGCTACATTTTACAGAGAACCCTATCAAAATGAAGATGTCAATTTAGAGTCTTCAAACAGCATGAAAGTAGCACTTCGCATATCCATTAGTAGTAACTAATGAAGTTCTATTTATAACTTTATCCAACATTACTGAAAGTAAACCATTCAATTTACTTCAAGGATAATTGCTATGGAAAACAAGTGATCTAATGTACTCTCGATTTAAGTTTTTTTCCAGACAGCATGCTGGCTTAAAACACAAGCTTATGTAACACAACTTTGCTTTGATGAGAGTCAAATTTAGTTCTACTTTACAGCATTTTCAATCAGATGAGCATCTCTTGTTGACAATGCTATAAGAAAGGAAGGTTTGCTTATCTTGGAAGAAAATTGCACAACCAAATGTTTGTGCTTCTGTTTGAAAACCCTCTAGAGGTGCATGTTAATATAGCAAGTGCTCTCAAACAAGCTAAAGATTTACAAAAAGTTTAGGAAATGTGAAAGCTATCAGAGATGAGAGAACCATAATTCCTTAGAATGCAGCACACCTCACTCAGGAGATTATAGTTGATTTTTAATAATTCAAGACTTACAGTTGATCGTATCTCGGTAAATAATTAATATAATATTTTTATAAAATTAATGATAATATACTTGCTCTGCAAAACAATGCTGAGATTTAATGTATTTGTAGCATCTTTTTATCACTGTTTGATGCTGCTAGATTTTTTTCCCCTGAAGCTTCTTGCTTTGCAATTTATCATTTCAATTATTCTGGTGATACATTTTTTCAGGTCAATGTATACCCTACTTCAGGGGTGTCAAACTCAAGGCCCACAGGCTGAACACAGAAAATATATTTTCTTTTTATTAGTCTCTTAGGGGCTAAATGCTAAGCACTTTTTAGCCTTATAATTAAAGGCTATAAGCACCACATAACAGCCAGAGTCCAGCACACTCAGCACATTCTTCATATAAAGCCTGTTAATCAATTAAAGGTTTTTCAACTGATCAATAATCTTGATCTAAACTAAATAATTAAATCACACAGCAATAAATAAACTTAACATATCTAATAGTTCTCTGCCTATTTATAATGTTAAATTTATTTTGGTATTGAAAGAGATCTCAAGAAAAAAATAGAGAAGCAGTAAGCTGAGATATATTTATTTTAATGAAAACCTGCAATACTCAATTAACTTGCTTCCTTACAAATTAAGTCTACAAGATAATATTATAACTAACATGATTTTATACACTAGCACTATAAACAGTTATCTGCAATCTTTGATCACACATTAATTCATTCTCCCATTAATTCGTTCTCTCCATTGCATTAGAGTAATTCAATGCAAAATTGTTCCATAAGTCTCCTATTTTTCTAAGGAACCTATAGTGTTCTAAAATTAAACCAAGTTCAATTTAACATGAAAACAAACTATCTCCTTTGACATAGTGGTCTTACTTGATTTGCTAACAACAGAAATTAGAAAATACAAACATAAAAATACATTTCTATATTTGATTGACACTCAAGCCAAAAATCTTTATTCCGATTATATTCACTTTAAAAACATTTCCATATTCTTATCCTACACGAGTACTTGCAATCTAGATGAAAAATGTAGATCATACCACTTATTTTCTTTTTTTTTATTTGTAGTAATTGACATGTGTATTTTATATATCTCTGCTATTGTTTATGTGTTAATTTTTAAAAAACCCAAAATATCCTCTCGCTTGAGACCAGAAAAACTTAATTTTCTTAATGAATCTCAACAAAAACAGTGTTCGATATTAAGTGGAAGAAATACTCATTATAAGTGAAAGAAATACTCTTTCACTACTAAATTTAAAATAAAAACACAATATCATAATATTTCCAAAATTCATTTGATCTTGAGAACAGAAAGCAACGCAACTGGATCATGCTGGTATTAACCTATAAAGCCCTGCATGGCTCAGGTCTGGGTACTTGCAGGAGCGCCTCCTACCAGCATCGAGGTCCGATCGCCCGGTACGCTCCCATAGGCAGGCCCTCCTGGGGGTGCCGTCGGCCAGACAATGTCAGTTGGTGGTCCCCCGGGGAAGGGCCTTCTCTGTGGGGGCGCTCACCCTTTGGAATCAGCTACCTCTAGAGCTGCGTTTGGCCCCGGACCTGCGCTCCTTCCGCCATGATCTCAAGACTTGGCTGTTTGTACAGGCTGGCCTGGACTGAGCAGGGTTGGGAATTTTAATTTAAGGGTATTTTAATTCGATTTATAATTGGATTAGATAATTTGATAAAGGTGTATTTATTGTTTATACATTTCTGTGTAAGCCGCCCCAAGTCCCCTCGGAGATGGGGCAGCATATAAATCCAAACAAACGAACAAACAAACAAACAAACAAATAAATAAATAAATAAATAAACTCCCCCTTTCACAAACCTCCTTCCATACTCTTTTCTATTTAGTAGAAAAATGTACCAGTTCACAAATACTCAGGTACAGCTATAAAACTGTAAGGCTCAGGAGTGGGATGCCACCGGTTCTGCCCGATTCTATAGAGCCGGTAGCTCTGAAGAGCAGTAGACACTGAACCAGTTCTGTGTTTGGTGCTGTTTGGCCCACCTGCCCACCTGTCCTTTATTTCCTGCTTTTTCAACCTCAGCTGCTTTGCGCGGCACAGCTGAGGTTGAAAAAGCAGGAAAAAATAAGCTTTTCAAATGCGCACCTGCGCGCAGCACTTTTCAGCTGTCCAGGCAGCACAGTCTATGGTTGTTTTACACGAGCATGCAGCAAAACATAGTCACCGAACCGGTAGTAACACTGGTTGAATCCCACCCTGGTAATGCTACAATAAAGAAAGCACAAGTCTTTGAAATATTGTCATCTGCACTGTGGCTTTGCAATCAGGCATAGTTAAATCTCAACAAAGTCTTACTTTGTTTCATAAGTTTCAGGCAAGGAATAGTTTCAGATAGCTACTTGGCAAACTACATACAATCAAACTGCATAGTAGTTATCAGACTGTTAGCAAGCGTTTCAACTTGGGCATTTCAACTTAGAATTAAATGATCAGAAAGGCAGATAACTGCAGAAATTTGACTAGGAAATGAAAGAAATAGAACAACAAAAAGTTGTAGAAAGAAAAAAGATAGAATAGTCTAACTGGGCTATAGTCCAAAACAATTATTTGCATTGAAGCCTGTGTAAATGTATACATTTCAAGATTTTGCTTTTATAACAGTATGTTGAAGAACAGCAGCAAAAGGCAGATTTTGTAAACAGATGAAAACTTCTAATTTTAAAGTCTCAAGATATACTAAGAATAGTAATAGCAATAGCACTTAGGCGTATATACCGCTTAATAGTGCTTTACAGCCCTCTCTAAGCGGTTTACAGAGTCAGCATATTGCTCCCAACAATTTGGGTCCTCATTTTACCCACCTCGGAAGGATGGAAGGCTGAGTCAACCTTGAGCCTGGTGGGATTCAATCTGCCAAATTGCAGTAGGAGTAGCTTGCAGTACTGCACTCTAACCACTGCGCCACCGAGGCCTCTCCCATTTAGAGATAGAAAAGAACATGAGAAAAATGTGAAACCAAATTCCTAACATTACTCCCTGGTGACAGCTGTTCACTATGTAAATAAAGAGTTTTAAAAAATCACAAACATCTTTAGAAGACCAAGAAATACCATATACATTTGAATATGATAGATACGTTTACATGGTCCACAATATAAAAATATCCAAAACTTTCAGGCATCAAGCACTATACCTTTGGAACAATTATTTTGGATTTTTCCAATAGTATTTAGCCTCAAGGTTTCAGAAGCACACATATACACATATTTGCACTATTATTTAATTCCTGGAATAATTTAAATATTAATACATCTTTCCATAGCATAGCATGCTTTAGATGTAGTGCATCTACCTCTTGTGCATCTCCTCACAATTTCCCGCTGACTTCCAACAACCAAAGTCAGCTGGCAGGAAGTCGCAAGCCAGATGGCTTGCAAGCAGATCAGCAGACAAGAAAATGGCTGCTGCCAAGTGCGAGAGGGAGCAAGGGGATACACAAAGGGCCAGGGAAGCGTGGCACAAGCACAGCATGGGTTGGTATGGCTGCTGCTGGTGGATGAGAAAGAATCAACCAGGGACCGGGAAGGTGCACAAGTGGCCAAGGAGGTCTGGCATGCATGCAGCAAGACATAGGGTAGCTGCTGATGGGTGGGGGAGGGTGCATAAGTGGCCAGGAAGTTGTAAAGTGAGCACAAGGCTTAATGAGAGTGTGTAGGTAGCCAGTAAAGCACTACACAAGCCCTGGAATCTGAGGAGTTGTGCAAGTGGGAGATATTTACTCAAGCAATTTACAATTTTACCTATTGGCTTCCACACTGACTTTGCTTGATAGAAGCTGGCAGATCATAACCATTATAAGTGTGAACTGGTAGACAAGTGCTGGATCGTGATGCCATGTTTATGGGAATGCTAGGAAAACAGGAACTTCAAGGACCTTTCGTATCTACCATTTGTAATTTCAAACAGTTATTTAGTGAGGAAAAGAAACAACATTGTGGTGAAGGGGAAACACCAATCTCCTTTTAAGTAAGCCACAGTTCTGATTGCAAGGGCCTACAGACAGTGATTAGCTTAAAGCAGAGGTCTCCAAACTTGGCAACTATAAGACTTGTGGACTTCAACTCCCAGAATTCCTCCTCCAGTCATGTTAGTTCAGGAATTCTGGGAGTTGAAGTCCACAAGTCGTAAAGTTGCCAAGTTTGGGGACCCCTGGCTTAATCAGATTTTCCTTATGAAAGAAAAATGAGCCAGAATCTTCACAAGAAGGCAATATCTGTCCCATTTTTCTCCCTTGATATGATATTTTGATAATTTTTTCTTTTGTATGTTTAGTTTGAATTGCTGGCACCCCAAAGAGACTATTTTGTTTTCAACCCTCGATCGCAAATGCTTAAGAGCCTGGGAGGAATAAACTTTCTGTAGTTTTGGATTCCTGTGTTTGTTGTTGTTACTCATGAATCAGCCCCCTGCTTCTCTGGCTGCAAGGGACTGTACCACAAACATAAACAAGTAGGATTCACAAATCATCCTGTCCCAGGGGACCAGTGGTGGGATTCAAATTTTTTTTACTACCAGTTCTGTGGGCATGGCTTGGTGGGCGTGGCAGGGGAAGGATACTGTAAAATCTCCAGTCAGAGGTGGTATTTTCCGGTTCTCCAAACTACTCAAAATTTCCGCTACCAGTTCTCTGGAACTGGTCAGAACCTGCTCAATACCACCTCTGCAGGGGACATTGAAAAATCCAGGTCCTGATGATGAGCCAATTGAAAAGAAGGAAAGAAATCAGATTAAATTGGATGTCTGTGCGATAACAAACCTTGCAAATGTATTTTAGAGACAAACTTCTTAAAGAGCAAGGTAATGTGCAGGCATAACAAAAAGGAAAATATTGCTAAAAAGCCTCTCTTGCATTCATAACCAGTTCTATTAAGTGAATGCTAAGCATTATGTGAAACATAGTATTATGCTAACTGAATAGTGCTGTTTTGAGCATACTTAGTACACATACACATTATATATTCAATGGCAATTCTAAGCAATTGGACCAACGCAATTTTGCTTTTGACTGGTATCTAAATGGTCATTGTACCTGGAGAACAATGTATTTGGCTCCAGGTGGTTTGGTAAACAATTCCATCAAGCTCTCAAAACACGCTTTGTTGAAGCAAAAGCAACTCCCACAATGTATCATCTTCCTATCTCCAACTAATCAATAGATTCTCACTCATATTTTATAGCAGGATAAAAAAAATACAAATCCAGAACTGGCATTTTAAAAAACTGACATATTACAAATGATGATATAAGTATATTTTTTTAGACAACACGAGCACAACAGGATCTTTCATGCAATCCTTCGGAACATTGAAAACTATCTTATAGTGAATCAGATCTAGCCCAAAATTTTTATTTTGGGAGCATTTAGGAAGGGGCTTTTTCTATACCTACTTGGAATCACTGGCAACTACCAAGACAGATATTCTATCATGGGACAATGAACCTACTAAGTGCCAAATACTTGTTCTATCATTGGACTTCCTTGCTTCTGGACACATTTTTTTCTCAGATGTTCTCAGTATTTATTGCAATTGAGCTTTACATTTGTCTCTATAATTATGATAACTCAAGACTCTCTCTTAACTGAAGTTTAAAACTAATTAGAAAAATTAGCAAACTGATTAAGAGAAAACCTGCTCAGCCTTAACCTAACCTGAAAGGTTCTGGCATCAATTTTCTAACCTATGCAATAGAGTAAATGGTAAACGCCATAAGAACATTTTCGGAGCAGGTGGGGGGGAATGAATGCCAGAATATTCTACAACAGTCCAAATTAAATTCCCCGTGTAAATGTCAAAGATATTAATCTATACAAAACAAATCACCATCAACTCAAATAGCTGAAAAGTAATACTTTCAACCCAATGTTAATATACCCATTTCCAATAATAGACTAGTAAAGAAAGCTGAAATAATAAATATTGGACATCCAAACTGACTGAATGGTAACATTCCCAGCATATGTAGCCGATGAGTATTATGTGATACTGTAAGTCAAGAAATAAAGGGAGCATTAAAATAATAAATATTATTGTAATGTACAATTCAGTAGATGAATAAAAGGTTTACAGAATGTATTTGTGTGACCTTTATACTTAAGTGCTTCCTTCCCAGAATAACTTCTTGAGTTCAAAGGCGAATAAATTACTTCTTAAAAACCAAAAATGGGATTTAGTAATTTGCAAAATGATTACCCATAAAGTTACGGTATGCAATTTCCAAATATTCAGACACAGCAGATCACAACTTAACTGCCCTTAGAACAAAGCCACACACTTTGCTTTACCAAATTATATACATTCATACTTCACATTTTCCAGGTAGAAAACTTTTCAAAGAAAAGGGCATTTCTTTGAGAGAAAAAGGGAATCAATTTTTCTATTTTTCCTTCAGAAAAAAGCTTGAGGGTTGGGCTGTTTTTTTTAAAAAATTACTATAGCTCAGCCTCTTCTGTTGTTTGGGTAAATTTTTAGCAGTAAAGTACATTTAATTTTTAAAATGGCTTTGAAAATATATGCATTGGCATAAGCCTTTAACACTAGCTACTTCTGTCTCCTGTACAATTAATATTAAGCTTAACATTTATCTTTTGTCTGATAATACTTTCAGCATTTAAGTCATGTTCTCTTAGGCAGTTACAACCCACTAAGCACTATGTTGGTACAGCTGAATTATAAGATAGCACATTAACTGCAAAATTCAATGTTTTAAGAAGGACTGGAGTTCCTGTTCAGGCACAAAATACACAAACAATCCAGATTGCACTTTATTTAGTATGTTATTCCTTTATTTGTTTCACATACCCTGTTTCCCCGAAAATACAACCAACCCTGAAAGTAATTCCTAGATTGATTTTTACACGTGTGCCCAATATAAGCCCTACTCCCAAAATAAGCCCTAATTAAGATCCCGCCCACTCCAGAGTGCATTGGTAAAAATTAAGCTAGGATGGGGTGGAGTTGCCCTACTACTTATCTTTGGACAGTTGTAGCCAGGCCTCGCACACCCCAACACCTGCCTTGCCGGCCCATTTCTTCTGCAGTCGGCAAGGCTGGCAAGGAGCTCTGTTATTAGCTGCAGACGCTTTCAGGAAAGCCTTGCTGGCCACTGGAAAAGAAGTTCCTGAAGGCCTCTGACAACGAAAAGGAGGCCAGGGGTGATGCATGCAAGTGTGGTTAGTCAGTGGATGACATCCCCTGAAAATAAGACCTGGTGCCTTTTTTGTGGCAAAATAAATATAAGACAGGATCTTATTTTTGGGGAAACACTGTACATTTATGTGGTTTTGTAAATGTCAATATACTGACATGAAAAGATAAACATTTCTTCGCTGCTCTTTTACGTATAAAAATATGAAATGACATTAATACTTACAGTGTAACTCACAGATTAAACAAACAATGGAACAATTGAAGATATACTGCACATATGCTCAGGGAAAGAATCCAAAATGAGCAAACACAATGAGAAAACTGTCTAAATATTTTGTTTTCTTTTGATCAATTAAGTGCTGTCAAATTTGCATCATCTTTTTTTCCTAAGTATAACTGTTGTAAAACCATACAAAAAAGGGGGGGAAAGAAAGAAAAGAAAAGAAAAAACAAGAAGTGTAAGAAAAATATGTCAAAAAATAGAAAAAATGTAAAAAAGAAGCTTCCAATATTCTGCATAATATAAATTCCTTTATTTGTACATCCTTTTTATTTATTAAGACATTATCCAGTTTCTTTTCTATGTCCAGTGTAACGTCTTTTTTCACATCATTCATGTAATCTCTAATTTTAAAATCTACTTTCAAATCTTGTCAAGTAAAACTTTTCCTCTTCCATGACATCTTTTAAACACAGTGTATCTATAGAGACAGACATTCCTAAAATTAACTCCTGAGTCCATTGCTCAAAAATACCCTTCAATATGTTGAATGTTAAAATATTTTGCTTAATTCTGCATTTGTAAATCGAATTTAAACATTCTTCCCCTTTAACTATAATCTTCAGTTCTCTATACTATCCAATCTTTAAATTTTTATTTTAATATGTTTTTTTTAAAAGAATTCAAAAAGCAAAGCATTTTCCCCTGGGAAGGATTCTTATAATTAATTCCAAAATTTTATTAAAAACTTATGTTGACCCTTAGTCCATCTGCAACTTTCTAAAATCAATCTTTTAATACGTTTACTCCTTCCTTTTTTGAAGTCCTTAAATTTATATTTAAAACTTTTACTGCTAATGATTGAAGGAAACTCATCAGGTGCTGTAAAACCAAAGGTTTCTAACATATGAAAAGCAGTTAATAAGCAATTTGCAAAAGTGATTAGCAAACAAAGTAGGCAAAGACGCCAATTATGGCTTGAGCAAGATGTCTATATTGTCTTATCTCTCAGAGCTGTAAATCCCCAGTGACCACTGTCTTGTGGTCTCCTCATAAGGAGTTACTGTCTGGAGCACTTATGGGCAATCTGAAGTCCTTTCTTTGTCCAGAGGTCTATTTGTTGGCTCTTCATTCCACCATGGTCATCAGCTTCACTTTTTCCAGAGCTATTTTTAATTTACAATTTCCCCCTGGAAATCCTCTAAAATAGGAAGCCCAGATTTTAATGTCTGTATTCCCCTGCAGAAAATTACTTTTTGAGAGCATTTCTACATATACCCTATATATAGAGTTTCCTGCCTAAGCAGGGGGTTGAACTAGAAGACCTCCAAGGTCCCTTCCAACTCTGTTATTCTATTCTATATAAATAAACAGCCTGTTAATTTCCATAAATCTTTAAAAACATTACAACCCTAACCTTAGATAAGGGATTCAACTAACAATGGTCCTCTTACAAGTATAAAGAGATATAGTTATATCAGCAGTCCTAAAAAAATATAGAGGAATAGCAAATCTATGAAAATAAATACCATGGCTCAATAAAAATTTTACAGCGTTCATTCTAGTTCCTATTTTTCAACTGACTCTTGTCAAAATTGATCATGTTTTTACTGTTATAGCATGGGGAAAGGAACAGAAGCAGAATTTTCAAGCATAAAAATCAAACAGATTCACCTTAAGGTTTTATTCCATGTATGTTGACTTAGAAGAAACAGTTCATAGCAGTTCTACTTTAGAAGGGATGTAATCCCACGTAATTCAGTACCACACTGAAAATAAATAAGTTGAAAGAGATGAGAATGTCTTCTGAGATGGTTGTATAGATCTCTAGCAGGCATTTTGAACTCCACTGGGAAAGGAGATGCTGCCAGAGCGAGAAGAGAATTTTATCACATATTCACACAAATCCATCAGGTCACAGAACCCACCCTACAGAAATACCCTCTACATGGGTGGGAGAAATATCCTATATTTGGGAAGAAATCCCAAGATGCCTAATGTCCTCAGAGAAACAGCTATTTTAGCAGCCTTTTTGCTGAAATGAATATGTGAAGCTTGGTATGCATGGAGTGCACGCGATTGCTAGGCTGGGATTTGAAAATGTGTCTGCATCTCTATTTCAATTTATGTATGCTCATGTTCCAAATGAATGCTTGCACAGACCTGCAGGCAAAAATGCCAAAATGAAGTTTCTTAAGAGCTCAGAGGAATCAGTACACGAATAGTATGCATGAATACACAAAGAATCGGTACTGTCATTTATAAACTACACAACGATTTCTCTATGGCTTAGCCTGATATGATAAAAAAAATTGGTGAAACCCCCTGGTCTGAAAGCCAAATCTGGTATACTTAGAAGTGACACTCTAAACTAGGGCTGTCAAACGTGCGGCCTGCGGGCCGGATGCATCACACGCTGGCCACGCCTGGTTTAGCAAAGGGAAAAAGTCATGATACATCACGTGATGCTGCTGTGATGATGCGAGTTTGACTACTCCTGCTCTAAACAAACAAAGGCAGCTTCCAAGCAGATTACTTGCTGATTAGCCAGCACTTCCTTTAGCTGCCTGACTCTGTGCTACCACAGGCCACTAAAACAGCTGAACTTCCATAATATGGATAAACTGAACAAAAATAGGGACAGTGTGGATATGAAAAAATGATTTCTCAGAAACCCAGTTGAGGTCCCAGTAAAAAATTTACTTGGCTGTGATGTTTAGAGAATATTTTTCTAGAGGAATCAGGCAATTCTTTCTCACTACCAAAATCTGATTCACCTTCTCAAGGTTATAAGTAAAAAATACATTCCTGTACTCCTTTCCACCAAAAATGATTTTCTTTTCCTCCATTCCATTGTCGCCAATTCTCAATGACTGCCCAGACAAATCCCTGCAATTTTCTTGGCTAGGTTTTTCAGAGATGGTTTGGCATTGCTGCCTTCCTAGGGCTAAAAGAAAGGAGCTAGCTCAAGGTTACCTAGCTGGCTTTGGGCCCAAGGCAATACTAGATTTCACGATTTGCCAATTTCTAACCTGATGCCTTAACCATTTCACTAAATTAAGTGCAGTATTTATTTAAGCATAGCTGGGTACCCATGCATCACTATGAACCAAGTGATTGGGCTTAGTTTTTGGGGAGGAAAATAAGGAGAAAAAAATTCTGGCTCTGCCTACCAGCATCCATCAGTATTCATCTGGCTAGCGTCCTGTCAGTGTGTGAGATAGTTGAGGGCTGTTTGGAAACTGAAACAGTATTTGCTGTGTGAGCAAGAAGGAGACAGCAAGGAGCCTGGACGTGGCTTAGCTCAACTGCTCTGTACTAAAGCTGCTTGCTGTTGTGAAACTATAACTGAAACTGAAACTCCTCTTCTCTGCTTGTGTTTTGCAGTGAGGGAGAGGGAGTAGAACTTCTCAGCATCAGAGCAAGTTAATAATAATATACGAAATACTAATGCTCTGATTGTCATTTCGAAAAATCCTTTTTAGCGAGCACCTAGAAGCCAAGAGGAATATATGTGCCAAATTTCAAGTTTGTAGGCTTTACAGTTCTGGAGATTTTGTGATGATGCGTGAGTGGTATTTCGCTTTTATATATATAGATTCAGAAATGCTTAGCAATACGCTATGGTAATAACAAGTGAAATGAAATGAACAATGAGAAATGAAATCATGATTCCTGCTCAACTACAAAGAACAGTGTAAACGATGGAAGACCAGTTCTAAACATTTAAAGAAAAATATTGCATTTCTTAAGAGGATTACTAATTATTCTTGTTGTTGCTTTGATAAAACAGGTTGATTCCATTGAGAATATAATAGGGAAAGATTTTTTTCTTTTTTTTTCTTTTCTTGTAAGTCAAGGTTCTGCTTTCTTCAGATCAAAATTGACTGGTTGTTGATCCACTGGTTGTGACTGACCAGCTTGGCTCTCAGGCCTGACATCATGGGATGAAAAAGAGTGACTAGCCCAAAATCATACCAATCTTTCATGCCTAAAATAGGACTAGAATTCAGTCTCCTGAATTTTTAGCCTGGTCCTTAACCACTATCAAACTGTTTCTCTGCATTATTCCTCAAATCCCTTCAGGCCTTGAGAAGACACTCTTGAATTCACACATCACATAAATGTCCTGTTTAACCATGATTTTATAAATAATCCACAATTCACTGCATTCGTATACAATGCCACAGAGTTTTGAAAGGTGAAGATGGATTTGCAAATCACAATGCCTAATTTCATATGAAACAAAAGCAAGGAAATTGTATTATGTTTTAATGTAATATCTAAACCAAATGTCCCAAGGCGTACCTGTACAAGTGGGGGATGGGAGAAGAGTTATCTGGAAGGAAAGTAATGCTCTCCTTTGAGCAGGGTGATGGCCTAGAGGTGGAACTCTTGCCTCACAATCAGGAGTCTGTGAGTTCAATCCTAAGTAGTGGCAGATATTTCTCTCTCTGGGCACAAAGAAAAAATATCTGCTGTGAGCTCCGCTTAGGCATCAGGAAGGGCGTTCGGCCAGTAAACTCTCAGCTCCATTCAGTCGCCCTGACGCAAGGAATTACATGGTTATTTTTTTAAAAAAATTACCGGTAGTCCTCGACTTACTTGGTTGCTTAGTTGTTCGAAGTTGCAATTGACTTTCTCAGGGCTACATGTGATTCGCGTTTGAAGTTTTGATGCCTACCACCCCTGTGATCACATGATCATATTTTAGATGCTCTGCAAGTGGCTCATTCTTATGCCTATTTGCAGCATGTTGCAGTAATGTGATCACGATTTACAACTGGTTTTGTTGGAAAACGGTGTTTACTTATGGTTTCTACATCCATTGTACATAATGGATTCAGTTCGCCATGTTCGCTTAATTACCACAATGACTCATTTAACCACCACAGCAAAAAAGGTTATAAAATTGGGTGCAGTTATGTGGTGACCTGCTTAATGACTGACACAACTTATGATCCTAAGTCCAAGCTCAACTATGGCCATAAGTAGAGGACCACCTGTAAGTGAATTGCTTTCTAACTTCCAAGGAAACTTAAATCAGATCAATTTCTACATCAATCAAAGAACATTCTATCATTCTTGCTAATTTCTGTTGAAGTACTTGTCTGGTTTATTCAGAGAAGCTTAGGCACCTTTTCTGCACTCTGGTTAATATCCTTGATTTGGTTGCTAAACATCACTTTTTACTTCTGTGTAGTTTGTGAAGTTGTTTAAAGAAAGACTTATTCTGATGTCACAAATTACAACATTAAATTAGAACTCAAGGATATTCAGTTCAGCTCTGTTTCGTTTCAAATAGTTTTCATTATTCCTTCACTCTTATTTGATGTTTACCTCAAAACCATGTAATAATTTGCAATATAGTCTGCTTTCTTTTACAGCATAGTCTATGTCCTGAAAATTGCTTGAGAAAAAGAATATAATAAAAATCATGTTGGTTATAAAAGTTCATTTTGTTCTGTTAAATACATAATCAGTGCTTATACATGCTATGTAGTCATATTTTCCTCTTTTATATTGTTCTCCCCCCCAAGCACTAGTAGTTACCATGGTAACAGCAGATTTTCAAGTTCATTCAGGTTCCATCAACTTCGATAACTATTATTTTTGCAAAATCACAGCTAGTCCAGAGCAATTGTTTGCTGATGAAAGTAGGGTTATCCATCAAGAACTCATGTATTCATTCTAATGAAAGGAAAAGTATTAATTGCTATTTACTAAGAATTAGCAACACAATTTAGCCAAAAGAAAAAAAAAGAAAAATCTCATTGCTTAATTTAATCATCTAATCATATTCAAAGGTTTGCCTTCAAATAAATTGTAGCATTGTTTGCAAAAGAAACGTGTCTCATTCATCCAGGATGCAACTCAGGGATGATACAACTTCCCCAATAAGCCAGTAAGCCAAGGATAAAGAATGCTGTTCACCTCTGATATAAAATCTTGGTACTCAGAATGTGATAAATATGTTAATATCCATCTAATACTATAGAAAAAGAATTGCTCTCTGCACCAGGACATATAACATTTTCCTGTCTTGCAGTTGATCACCCATTTTGCCTCCTTTCAGCAACCCAAGATCAAATAAGTAGGACTGCATCACATGAATGTCTCTGAAGGAGAAGGTTTTTTGATGCTATGTTCAATTAATGGAGGAGTAGCTTTATTTAAAAGAGTAAATTTGAAGTGTTAAATCCGTCAAGGACCAATTATGCTTGTTGCTACAGACAAAAATTGTGCTGCCATTTGCTAATTTGCTGCTGAATTCCAAAGAATACATTCATCAGGAACCTGTTAGACTAGGATAGCTTATGATCTATCAACCTTTGTTCTAGACATCAACATACATCTTGGCCACATTGTCTGCTACTGGATATAAAACTTGACCAGCATGCATATATGCTCAGCCCTGATCTACATTAGCACTTATCCATCAGAGAACATGGCTAGCATATTCATTAAGGATAGTCACTAAAGTCACTCACTAAGGATAGTCAAAAGCCAAGAACTACCTGTAGTAGCATAGCAGCTGCTACAGGTAGTTCTTGGCTTATGACTACCCTTAGTGACTATTTGAAGTTACGATATAACCCCCCTCCCAAACAATTCTTATTACCCAATTTCAAAGTTACAATAGCTGCATACACACCCTGCATTCACACGACTGCATTTTGAGTTCTTGGCAACCACTAACAGGCATTTATAACATCCTGCAGCCACATGACTGCAATTTTCAAAGATTTTCCCCAGCTTCCAGCATTTACTTCTGGTTTCCAGCAAAAAGCAACAACAGTCATTGGATTAAATGAATTAGTTTATTTCTGGTTTCCGGGGGAGGGGGGAACAGCCATTGGATTAAATGGATTCACTTAATGACTGTCAGGGAGTAAAAATCATCCAAACATCCCTGCTAATTAGAGGTGATAGACCGTGCCTTTCTTTGCTGTCAACTTTGATAAAAAAAGACCCGGAAAGTAATCTAAGAAACATCTTTTTATTTCACAAAAATAAGAAAACCTAACGAGCTACCTACCGGCAGCTTAATCTCACACCAAAGGCATATAAAGAAAAAGTACAAAGGAAGTTGCAGGAAGTGAAGTAAAAACTTTTGAAGCATGCGCAGTAAACCAGAAATCACAAGACTGTCTTATCTCATTACTATGGAGACAAGATAACAATTCTAGCTAGCAGATACCTGCCTGCAAATATTAGCCTAGGAGCTGAACAAACAAATTACAAAAAAAGTAGTGACAATGATTATGGTATTCCGTTTAATGACCTTGCGCATAGAATGCTCTGCCTTTTTGTGTAGAAGGAATATAGGCTTGGCAGCCTTGTCAGGTATTGGGCATGCCAGCCCAACGCTCAAAGGGATAAAATTTGATCTCATAAGATTTGGGCAAATAATAAAATACAAGAGTGGTAAGTAACTAAATGGTAACCCACATAGGCTTAGGCTGAGTTCAGTTCAGCTGAGTTACTGTATGATTCAGACAGTGTTTACCCAGAAGGAAATATGTTCATCACACTCATATGAGAAAGTCATCACCATTTAATACACAAAATGACTTTGCTTGGTTGCAAATATGGGATCTATATTACTAAACAGCAATTCTTACAGATGGAATGAAATCTGCAATGTTGTGAATTATGAAGTTGATGAAAAGGTAAGAAACAAAGAAGAAAGGATAAGTATTCAACCTCAATAAACATCAACAGCAAATATTTAATCTTTAACTTACCCCTGTAAATACCTCATCCCAGTCTTTTAAAAAACAACAACAACCTGAGTTTGTTCAGACAAGATCATATAATATACTATGAATGAATATCCAAGGCAAAAAAGGGAAAGGAAAAAGCGAAGTCAGTGATTAATGTTGATTTACAATCTGTTAGTACAGGATAAATTAGCTAAAGGCATGTAAATGCTTGTTTTCACCACAGAACAACAGAACTAAGACTATACTATTGCAACAGAACTTTAAATTATATGCAGTATGCTAATAAAAACAACTCCTGTACGACTTCATAGTTTCGTAAATTCTGCACTGTTGCAAAAGTAGTCCTAGGATAGACAGAATTATGCAGTCCTGCCTGGTTACACAATAATTATTTCTATATGTTTAATGTCTTAATATGTCAGGCAACAGCTTTTGGCTCAAAGACAACCTGGCATTTTGAAGGAGGACTTTAACCTCACTTCTCAAGGAAGAAACAAATTATTTCACATGTTTTCACTACCCAAAACAAACTTTCATTTCCTTTTTAGTTGAGAACTAGGAACCAAAGGATAAGTATGAAGAGGAAAAATTTCCAGTTGGCCTAAATTATTATAAAAATTAGCTAAACGTTCATATTTATTTGTTTATTTGTTTAGATGATTCACATTGCCATCTATCTCGCCACAGTAATTCTGGGCCAGACAGACAAAGATCAAATATAATAATGAAGTAGTTTGCAGGACAGATGTAGGAGATGACCAGGCTGAGCCTGACGGAGAAATCAAGTGCATCATTACTCCTGAGTATCTTCATGCCCACAAGAAATCTAAGTCCAACCCACCTTGAATTCCACTGACCCATATCTACCGCCAATTGGCCTTGACTGTTATTAGTTCAGATTCCTTGTAGAAAGTGTTAGCAAGCAATACACCTGTGTTCATTGGAACCAACTTGGCTCCTGATTTCCTGAGTTTAACAGAAAACTGGATACTGTATTAGAGAAAAGCTGTCTTAAAGTACATACTACTGTACATATTTTCACAGTCTTTTTTCCATATTCACAAAAAAGACAAAGATGAATCAAAACAAACACAATTAAAAAGTGAGAAAATGGATGTAAATGGAAACTGTTGCCAGCTCTATGTTTTCAATAGCATAAGAGCTACCTCCAACAGCAATGTTATTGGGACTGATCCCTTTTCAACTAAACTGGCAACTTCTCCCTCAATGCTATTCCAAAAGCACCTGCAATAAAACCCAATGATATGATCATGTTATTTACACATCAAAAAGTAGTTCCATATCACCAAGAATAATGTGAAGTGGCCTGTGGAAGGCACATAGAAAACAAGAATGTATTACAAAAGACAACAAATTCCAAAGAAATCTGGAAATCGATTAATAAGTACTCATGAAGATCGTTATACCAATATGAACAATATCTGAAAGATCCAGACCAGTGTGAAGTCATCCAAGCTGAATCAAATTTTTTTCCTCTGGATCTAAAAGCCCACCATAATAACCAATATGCAAATGATGTGATAGCTGATGAATCATACCAGCCAAACACAAAAATGTAATCTGTCATAGTGCTTGATTTTTCCTTGCATGCCAAATATAAGCTAGTCACTTGCTATCTCTGTCATCATCAAACATCACCCATCATCTGCTCCATGGGCTCATTAAAAAATAAACCCACAGATTTATTCATAATATAACAGCTTGTGAGATTTGTTGGTATTTCCTGTTTTAAGTTAATTAATCTTTTGAAAGAAACTGATTAAATGAAGCTTTGTTCAAAACAAAAGATAACCAAAGCTTCTCCTTTTCACCTTGAAGAAACAACATTGCACATAAGACAAAAGGATACTGGTAAAATGTTTGGAATACACCAAAATGTTATATAAATGCTAAACACTATCATTACATTAAAAAATTATACATCCAAAATAATAAATTCAGTACAGTGATTTCCCCAGGACTAATAAAAATGATTATGGTATCCCTGCATTTATTAAGCCAGTGCAGTAAAACATGTCTATACAAGATTCAAGACAAGAATAAGCATAATCATTTTGAACAACACAATTTTAGCATCCCCATTTCTCATAATATGTGTAACAAAAAGAGCAATAACTTTTTATCTTCAACATTGCATGAATAATCACTTTATACATAATGTAGATTATCCCACACATGCAGCTAGGAATGGAAGCAGCTTTTCTACAGCTACTGAGGCTTGAACAAACATTGTTTTATATGGATGCAAAGCAAACATTTCAAATGGCAATCAACAATAAATTCTATTTAAAAATGAGATCAATGGCAGGAAAGAGAAGCAAAACTATACACAGTTGCTTTAAGCTGGGGTCCCCAAACTTGGCAACTTTAAGACTTGTGCACTTCAACTCCCAGAATTCTCCAGCCAGCTGTCAACTGTCTAGACCAGGGGTGGGCAAACTTTTTGACTCGAGGGCCACAATGGGTTCTTAAACTGGACCGGAGGGCCGGAACAAAAGCATGGATGAAATGTTTGTGTGAACTAATATAAATTCAAAGTTAGATTACTTCACGTAGCCTTCTGGGAGAGCAAGAGAACCCTCCGCTCTTTCGGCTCCGCGGGCCAGATAGAACAGCCAAACGGGCCGGATCCGGCCCCCGGGCCGTAGTTTGCTCACAGCTGGTCTAGACACTGACTTATCTCTATTGAGTTCAAAAAACTTCTCTGATCTTGTGAGTCCGCATATCCACTTTTAATGTCTGAATAAACCAACTATCTATCTATAACAGACAACATTTGTCAAAATGTCCTCCTCTACAATTTGGCAACTTTAAATTGTTTGGGTAATTCAGGCTAAACTAATTTAGGAAGTTGGAAACTGGCATTAGATTACTCTGTATCTTCTAACTTAATTTTAGGCCAGAATTTTTCTTTGCAATTCTAATGGCCATACAAACATTCATATTCTTTGACACCATTAAGAGCCATTTCATTTGGAAGGCTAGAGTCTGAAGATAGTCAAGCAACAAATTCTTTGCTAACTGTAGTAGCTTAAGGCCCTGAATCAGAAAGATTTCCTGCTGCCAGTAATGGAGCTTCAAAGCAAAATTTGCATAGTCTTTGGTTTTACTTCAAGACAGTTTCCTGCAAAAAGTAAGATTTTCTTCTCTCAGCTTTAAGTTTTGTGTTCCATTCCTTAACAAGTAGCAACACACAGTGAATCATGCACAACACTCGCTTTGCTAATAGAGGCTTGCTTTATCTGAATGTTTTCCACAAAGACACTTTCCATCATGCACCCTCACAGCCTGCAGATTTGAAATGGTACATTTGAAAGCCTGGCATACCACCTTTTAGAAAACTGGGCATCTTTTTGACAGCAAAGGAATAAAAAAAGGTTATACTGTCTATAACTGGGATGTCTCAGTGGGTGGCTGTTCTGCTCCAATTCCCCAGATAAAATTTAGACCTCCAGGCAGTGGTCTTCATTGCTATTCTGTACTAGTGAGTGTACAGATTCTTAAATAACCAACAGAAAATGTTCAGCTCAGAGCTATAGAGCCTGACTACTATACTACTCATAGGTTAAGATAAACCCTATATTATATAGATGTTATTACTGCACTCCTCAAAGAAACTAAAGATAATCCATAAATTGCTCGGCACACAAAGAAAGAATATGGTCACCAATTCAGACAGAATTAGTATTAGTTAGACTTTAAAGAGTTCCCGAAAGCTGCAATGATAATTTTATATGCAAGATAGAAGCAAAATACAGTCAGATAGATACACCTTGTATTTTTTATGCTTGCTTGAGATGTTTATACATAATTATAGTTATTAATGTTTATTTTTATTTATTTATTTTATTTTGTGAAGTGATTATAAGATAACTATAAACATAGTTACGAATACATGAAATGGATACATATAAGAAGAAGAAAAAAGAAACAATAGGACAGGGACGGTAGGCACATTGGTGCGCTTATACACGCCCCCTACAGACCTCTTAGGAAAGGGGTGAGGTCAATAGTAGACAGTTTAAGGTTAAAGTTTTGAGGGTTTGGGGAAGAAACCACAGAGTCAGGTAGAGTATTCCAGACATTGACCACTCTGTTGCTGAAGTCGTATTTCCTGCAATCAAGTTTGGTGTGGTTAACCTTGAGTTTGTATCTATTGTGTGCTCTTGTATTGTTATGATTGAAGCTGCAGTATTCATTCACAGGTAGGACACTGCAATATATAATTTTATGTACTATACTTGGATCGGTATGTGTGTGTCATTCCATAATCCTGTTTTGTATGATTTTCATTCCCTCTATCCTCATGCAATTTATATACTGTATAAACTTTCCCCGTTGACATAAATTCATACTGCCACCTGAAGTTATTGACACAAAACAATAAAAAAAAAACCTACAGAGTGTGCACAATTGAGAATAATACAATCGAAGTGATTGTTTAATGAAAAAATATCAGTAGTTTAACTGGACTATAATCTTTGAACCTGAGATGCATAATTGGACACTGTGACCTAATTATGTGTTATTACAACATTTTTTCACACAAGTTCCTCTGTCTGGAAGACCTTTCCCATCCAGTGGTCATCAAACAGCATAGAGAACTTACTAGGAGGCAACTACAAGTGAATGGCTACATAAATAAAACTCAGTTTGAATGGGACCTTCAGTAAATATCATAGAAGTAGATTTCAAGACATTCAGTGCATGCTTACTTGAAAACAAGCACCACTGAATTCAATGGGGTTTATATCTTGCTTCACTATTGTTCCAATTTTTCAGTTAAGGTTCATTAAATTATGATGAACACACTGAAGGGATGCTCGTTTTCTTGAAATTTTGAGTGTTTATTCACAGTGCATGTTAGTTCTCATTTGTTTCTATAAAGGAATAATTTAGAAACACAGTGTTCAACATACAGTTTTCTGCAGCATGCAGCGCTTAAAGTCTGATCATACAATCATAATTCCTTTTCTGAATGGAAATAAATCACAAATTTATATTTTCCCTCATTTTCAGCTAGACAGAAACCATATGGTCTATATATACCTCTTGCATATTTGACTAGAAGATGCAGCTAGCAATTTCTTTAATCAAAAGAAACATATATAAACTAATGGTCAATACCCAGAAGAACACCTAAATGTTATATATAACCAGTAGAGCAAAGAAAATGCCAACATATTCTACTGTGACATTATTTTGTTATGTAGCAGAATATACAGTAATGTACAAATACAGTAGGGCCACTGAGAAAGTACAAATCATTGTTATTTAACCAAAGACTACATGCTAAAAGATTGTGAATTACATGAGGTTTTGCACCAACACCTTCAGAATCAGAATGGGAATGGGAAAGCAATTTTGAGGTAACCAGCTTAGATCTCATCAAATCTTGAGACAGAGAATGGGAGAGGTTTTTGTTCCACTATTTCAGAGAATGGAAGACAGTTCTGAGAATAAGGTCTCATCAAAAGACTTACGATTTTTTAACTTGGAAATCAAGTGTAAATACAAAACGAAAAAAGAAATCGAAAGAGTAGAGCCACTGAGGTCTCATACACAATAAGAACAGAGATCATCAATACCAAGGGTCTTCAAACTTGGCAAGTTTAAGACTTGTGGACTTCAACTCCCAGAATTCCTGAGCTAACATGACTGGAGGAGAAATTCTGGGAGTTGACGCCCACAAGACTTAAAGCTGTCAAGTTTGAAGACCCCTGCCAATATGATTAATATCTGTAGTTACAGGGTCTGGCACTGAAGAGATCACAAATGGGAGAGCCCTTATATCTTCTCTCTCTCTCCTTCCTTCCTCCCTTCCTTCCTTCCTCCCTCCCTCCCTCCCTTTCTTCCCCTTTAGAAAGCTTTGGATATTTATCAGACAATTTTTACAATGCTAATGCATTGGACTAATTTTGCGATAAGCATCCAGCTTATAAATATGTTAAAACAACAAACTCAAAATACACTAGATAAATGAGGCAACCTCTTGCAACTTTTGCAGGAACCTTAGGGAATGCTAAAAATGAAGCATCTACAGTAGTTTCAGATTAACAGATTCACAGAGTTAGAAGGGACCTTGTAGGTCATCTAGTCCAACCCCCCTACACCATTTCTGACAGATGGCAACAGAGTCTCTTCTTGAAAGCTTCCAGTGATGAAGCTCCCACAACTTCTGAAGGCAAGTTGTTCCATTGGTTGATTGCTTTCACTGTCAGAAAATTTCCATCCATTATTCCTTGCCTGGCTTTCAGGTGCTTTGGTGGCTCAGGCTGTTAATTGCCTGCACTTAAGTTCCAGCTGCCTACAACTGCTGTGGGCTCGAATCCCACCAGGCCCAAGGTTGACTCAGCCTTCCATCCTCTCGGGGTAGGTAAATTGAGGACCCAAGATTGTTGGGGGCAATTAGCTGACCTTGTTAAAAATGCCGCTTAGTAATAAGCAGGCATATACAATGGAATGAAGGCTATTGCTGAGCACACTGGGTTGTATCCCAAAAATTATAAGCCGCCCTGAGTCTTCGGAGAAGGGCGGCATATAAATGTAATTAAAAAAAAAATAGCTTGACCCAATCCTCTCTGTGGCAGCCCCCAAATATTGGAATACTGCTATCATGTCTCCCCTGGTCCTTCTCTTCACTAGACTAGCTATGCCCAGTTCCTACAACCGTTCATCATATGTTTTAGCCTTCAGTCCCCTAATCATCTTGGTTGCTCTTCTCTTCACTCTTTCCAGAGTTTCAACAACTTTTTTATAGTGTGGTGACCAAAACTGGATGCAGTATTCTAGCTATGTCTTACTAAGGCTTTATAGAGTGGTATTAGTATCTCACTTGATCTTGATTGTATCCCTCTGTCAATGCAATTTAGGATTGTATTGGCCTTTTTGGCTGCCACCGCACACTATTCGCTCATATTTAATTAGTTGTCTACTAAGACTCCAAGAAATTTTAGACTTATTGTGGTCATAAGTCGAGGACTACCTCTAGATATATATTTTCAGGTGTAAATTAAACCCAAGATATACTTCATATATGGTATTATCTTGCAAATGATATTGTGGGAGATAAGTACACAGTGGCTCAGTGGCTAAGATGCTGAGCTTGTCGATCAGAAAGATCAGCAGTTCAGAGGTTTGAATCCCTAGCACCATGTAATGGAGTGAGTTCCTGTTACTTGTCCCAGCTTCTGCCAACCTAGCAGTTCAAAAGCATGTAAAAATGCAAGTAGAAAAATAGGGACCACTTTGGTGAGAAGGTAACAGCGTTCCGTGCCTTTGGGGTTTAATAATGCCAGCCACATGACCACGGAGACGTCTTCAGGCAGCGCTGGCTCTTCGGCTTTGTAACGGAGATGAGCACTGCCCCCTAGAGTCTGAAACGACTAGCATTTATGTGCAAGAAGAACCTTTACCTTTACCTTTAAGATGAGTAAATACTGTTGAATGAAAACAGGATGATGATATCAGGAACTTTAAAAATTTCTAAATTGGGTTATACAGAGATACTTAGCAAAAATTCAAAGCAGGACTATAATTAGAGAATAAGCATTTTGCTCTTTATACACAGTATAAAGTATCTCTCAGCTGTTCAGCTGGGTTCTGGGAAGACAAAGCAAACAAATCTGATCACGAAGTGAGTCTTTATTTGTCCACACACTGCTCCAGACTCGGATAACAACAAGTAGCAATACGACATTAAAGTCAGCTCTGGCGCTCACCGCAGCCAGAGCTGTATTTATTCGCAATGTAATAGCTTAATTAGGTTATCCACCATCCAGTGAACGCTACCGGGTGATATCCGGCTGCTACGTGTTATCCCAGATACTGCGCAGTTACCCCTTATGTGTCCACCCCCACTAGCGTACACGCGCAACATCCCATATCCCACCATCACCCTAGTGCCCACTTATTGAGAGTCCCCCCATAGTTATTATCCCCCCATAGTTATTAGCGAAATGTCCATGTTTGTCTCTGCCACTTGTGACAGCTCAGCGTCTGACATCATCGGGAATTGTTGACGAGCTGACCCCTTCGTCAGTTGGCTAACAGATACTCCCCGGTGCGGTAGGACACTCGGACGGACGCTGGTGTCATGGCACCAGGCATGCCGTGGGGATGTGACAGTATCTTAAAATCTCTGTGCATCATAGAGTTTTGCTGAAGCATGAACAACTGTTATTACTTATTCATAGTTTTTGGAATTTAATGTATGTATGGTTATGCAGTTTTCCAGTCTAGAAATATCTGGGTAGAAATTTATTTGATTATTAATGTAGCCAACTCAGATATTCAGAGAACTGCTGGCTAAATTTACCTAGATTTTTTAAAGATGCTATTAGTCCCCAAAAATGCAATATTCCTCTTTTTAGCAGAAAATTATAATGAAATTGAGTTAAATTTGTCTAGATACACTTGCAAGTCCTTGCTTATAAGTATAATCACCATATCCCTTATATATAACTTTATGAGCTCCTCAGACTATAGAATTTGATGAATAAACTGGACAGAATAACAACAATACTTCTATTCAGGTATTTGTGGTCACATTCTACCCAAGTCACTATTATCATCAGGAAAACATTTTTTTATATTTAAAAAAATCTTGGGTGTTTAATTTAATAGCCTAGTTCACAAAACAAACATCCATGGTCACCCAGTGGTGTACTATTGTTTGATCTGATTAGGTTTGGATTAGTGGTACTTCTTAAAATTTACCGTATAGACCTTCAGCAAAACAAACTTTGAGGAAGCTGAGACAGTTATAATTGGTGTCAGTACTGAGAACTATGAATTTTCTTCTGACACTTAAAAGACATGTCTGACTGCACCATCATGTAGAACATTTAATTGATCAGATTTTTCTAAGAATTATATAACCAGCTAAAGTCAATCTTTACGTTTGGTTCTTCCCATGGTATCTTGAAGCTACTATGTGAAAACCACTGCAAATATTTTGTCCAACTACAGGACAAATAAACATATAAGCATCCAAGTATTTTTGTGTTCTGGGTGACTTTCCTTGTTTTTTGTTTTTGTCTTTCTCTTTGAGCATTCTACTGGAAGGTCTGAGGCTCAAAAAATCATCTCACAGTCCAGAATCTCATGCTTTATGTAGCCAAAATGAATAGAAGACATATAGAGTAGTGGATATATATCAGCAGCCATTTTCAGGAAGATTGTTCTGTTTATAACATAAATATTGGTAATTTTGCAATTCTGTGCATGAAATCTTAGAGAGGCCAAACCTGGAGTCTGTAAATTTTTCTGTTAATTGAATCACAAACCTTTATATTTTAACAAAGGTGGTGTTAAGGTTTTATCTGATGGGAAAACTTTGTATTGGCATTCATACAGTTTTAGTTTATTTTAATTTTATTATTTATTAAACAAATGTATATGTCTGCCCATTTCACACCCAGGTGACTCTAGATGGCTTGCAACATTAAAAATCCACAACATAACAATCCATCATCTCCTCTCAAAAGCCACATCCAAAATCCCTCCTCCCATGGCAGCAGTGACACAATCAAATCCACCATATGATTGACTCCATTTCCATGTGTGGTCCCCAGGCCCGCGGATAAAACCACATCTTTGAGGCCTTTTGGAAAACCAACAAGATGTGAGCCAATAATAGCTCAGGGCAGGAAAGGGGAATGATGTCCCACCAATATACAACTTTTAAAATACAGTGTCTGATTTGAAGTTAAATAATCAGATTGACTTGTAACTCCAAAAGCAGAGAAACCTTATATTAAACTAGTATGATTTGATTGCTTATTAGTAACCTATGACTATCACTAATTGTTGTATCTTATGATGCTTGATGAATGTATTTATTTTTTCTTTATGTACACTGAGAGCATATTCACCAAAGACAAATTCCTTGTGTGTCAAATCACACTTGGCCAATAAAGAATTCTATTCTATTCCAAATTATTACTGTCAAAAAAAGAACCAGGGAATATTCTTAGCCCCAAACTAATTATCTACCATTATCCAGGTAGCTATCATTTGCTTTTTTGCAAATAGCAACTTCTAATTACTTTTAAGAAAGAAGCAGTAATAGGCATTGTTCCTACAATGCTCCTTCCGTGAAAAACTATGAACTGCTACCTTCTTTAAAAGAAAAGAAACAGAAAGAAACAATACAGTTGTTACACCTGAAAATAACTGGCAGGCTACAGAGAACTACCAGTTTATTTAACCATTTTAAATATTAATACTTTAATCATCACTGTATGAATGATTACAGCACAAGGGGTCATGTTTTACTGCAAGCTGATTCTCTGCCTCCTTTTCAACAAATCAGAATGAAACAGAAATCTTTGGTGGAAGAAAAATTCTGACCATCTGGCAGGTAATCCTTAAGGGATTAAAAAAAATAGCATAAAGCTTTCTCACAAAATGGAGAAAGGCAGAGACTGAGAGGACTTGCATATGTTTTAATGCCAAAGAGAAAAAAAATATTAAGATTGCTTGCACCCTGCAGCTTCCTAGGATTTATGTACGTGCTTAGTTCCATTTTCTTCAGGCAGAAAGGAAAAGTGTAACACATACTGATTGCCAAAAAGCCAGAAAATGAAAGAATTAAGAGATCAACCTTCAGTAGTGGGGTTTTTTGTTTTTTTGGTTAAGGCATGCACCAACAGTTCCAGCTACAAGCACTTTATCACAGCTAACGGCTGTAGAACAGGTGGTGGGCAACTGGTAGCCCAGGGCTTTAATTTGCTCTCCAGTGTAATCTGAACCCCAAAACCTCATTTACAAGGAACCTTGTCTGCTTTCTTAGAATTCTTGAAGGAAATGAGCATCTTAAATGCGTAATAAAAGAAAAGTCTTTGCTCAGACAGGGAAGGAAGAAATTAAAGATATGTTTGCCTACTACTTTGTCAGGGAGAAATGGCAAATAGAATGACATGGCTGCTCAGTATACCTTAAATATTATCAGGGACACAGTAAATGCCCACTGTTCCCATTTCATATGTAAACATTGAATACAATTTCAGGTGATGGACTCAAAGGAAGGAAAAGAAAGAGTTTGATTTAGCCAGCTGCAGAGCAGTCTGTTGTCTACATTTCAAAACATCTAAAGGTTTTCCATTTAAGAGAGCATGCCAGCAATTCATGCCTGTAAATGTAGGAAAGACCTGTGCCAGGATTTAAATATGAAGTAAGATACTTTGGAATTAAGCATTTGCTAAAATGAAAAAAAGAGAGAGAGAAAATGTGGAAATGGGTTTCCATTTCAAAATTACAACAGCAAATAGTGAAACGCTCTGAATAACATGGTAGTTCATATGCTAAACCAAATATTGGTCTATCAAGTTCAGCACTTATTTCTTAATTAACCATAGTGGTATGAGGATCCCAAGAGGATTTTGTAAATGTAAATGGCTAGAAGGATATAGCTGGGTCCTGCACTGAAGATTAAACTGAATTACAGATTGGAAATGGCAGAACTAACAAGTATTCTGTGCAAATGTAAAGGATTAAACATGACAGATTTTTTTTGGGAAGAGAACTCCTCCCCCACTTCAAATGCATAATATATGTTTAAAATAAATGTCTCAGCTTTAAATGTGTTGCTGAGCTCTTAACTTTGGAAGGCAAATTTAATGCAACAAAGAAGTGAAACAAAATAGTCTAAGAACTGTTTTAATTAATGGTAAAACTCTTGAAACCACTGTACCTCCCAGGAAAACCTAAGGCAACACTGAGGAGCTTTAATTTTTTAACTTGATACAGATAACTACGAGTTCAAATTCCGTTGTCTTTTTATATCCAAGGGCATTTGGATACCATTGATTACATTTCCATTTCACAATTAAAATGTCACACAAAAGGATCAAGAACATAGACCTACAAGGATGTTAATGTTCTTACTTTTCAAAGAACATTATCTAGTGTGAACACTAGATAATGTTCTTTGAAAAGTAAATTTAACATATATTTTGGAAGGTTTATATTTTTCTAAACAGATTATTTCTTTTCAGTGTTATTTCTTTTACTCCTGTGCATATGAAATTACACAATAATGCCAATGCCTGGAAAGGTTACTGATCAGTGAGTTCTGTAAAATACTGTTATTTTTCAAATCTCCATGATAATGTGAAAATGGCAATACATCTATTGTTCTGTCCTCATTACACATTACCCTGTGTGTCGTTCGACATGCAACTAAACCAATGGTGGGATTCATTTTTTAAAACTACTGGTTCTGTGGGCGTGGCTTGGTGGGCATGGCAGGGGAAGGATACTGTAAAATATCCAGTCAGAAGTGGTATCTGCTGGTTTTCCGAACTACTCAAAATTTCTGCTACTGGTTCTCCAGAACTGGTCAGAACCTGCTGAATACCACCTCTGAGCTAAACCTCCTATCCTTTAATAAGTCAGACCATAAACGTAAAGCTTGATACTTTATTAAAGAACAGGGTAAGGTGAAACACCGATGCTATGTATGGGATACAGATTTTGTCTTTGGAAGAACATGTGCCGCAGACTAAGCTGGATTCTTCTACGTGTTTCTGTTATCTCAGAATGTTACAAAATGAAGTCTGACAGCTCAGGATAAACCTTTTTTTCAGAGTGAGGCATGGACTATGGGTAGGGTCGAACACTATCAAATCAATTTCCAAACAATGGAAGATTTGTGTTTGGCCACCAGATGGAGCTCAATACACATTAAAGAACAGCAGCAATAAAAATACACAAACTATATGCTGGAGGCATAATATCCACGATGCTGTCATTACATAAGTGATGTGATCATGTAGAGATAGGCAATTGAGATCTGAAATTCCATCGCTAAGTTACATGGTTGTAAAGTTCAATGGGAATTCCAGGAATCCCAGTTGCCATTGTTAAATGGGGCCCACATGGCTCATCAAGTGACGACCTCATGTGATCATTGCTTCTGACTTCCTGCCAGCTTCCTCACTGACTGCTTGTGGGAAGCCTGCAGGGAATCTTGGAAATCATGAGCATGTAACTACAGTTTGCTGCAATGTTGTGAATCAGATAACAAGTGCCCAGATCACAATAACACAACTGTAGAAATATTTCAATGGCCTAAATTCTAAGGATTCACTGTAAATCTCCTGTCAACTAAAAAAAAATACTTCTTTGGTTGTTTTAGTTGCCAAAAGAAGGGGAGTGGGGGAAAGCAGTGCATTCCTCAAATGCCTTAGATAATCGCCTTGGCAGCCCAAAGCTGTCGGCCCGCAAGAATATTATTGATTGATGACTCTTGGCTATGGATGTATCCCATTGGAGAATATACATCCAGGGGGTGGGGGGGAAACCAGGGTCAACGGGGAAATGAATGATGTATTTTAGTGTTGGCTGCACCCAGCTAATGTCAACATGGCCATTCCTAATAAAACAATTTTTTTTTACTCTGAGAGATGCGGCTAAAGACTTATGATTTGAATGGGGGTGGATTTGTTGGAGCCCTGACGTTCCCATTGTCCAGTGCCATCAGCAACTTTGGTCGCTGAAGAAAAGATTGTAATCCAAAGACTGCCTGTAATGCCATCATGATGTTGTGTGTGACGATGTCCTCATGAATGTAACATCATAACTAAAAAAACCAGATTTCAGAAGAAAGCACAGATTAAATTAAGGAATCATTTCCCACCTATCAGCAATGGTCTTTTCAGCCATCAGAAGCTCCTGCAAAATCCAGCTCAGTATTATGTAGAAACCAGACTATTTTATAATTTCTTTTTCTGACCACTTTGGAAAACAGCCACAGAAACTTAACCACAGAATTATAACTGAAATATATGCATCAAATTACATTGTAATAATCTTAATTATCAGCTTAATTGTCATATGAATAAGCTGGTACATTACAAAAAGAATGCCAAATGGCAAGTTAGCCAAAGGAATCACTTGCCTTTTTTTAATTTAAAAAGAAAAACAAACCTAAGAAAACATTACCAAATGAGAAAAAAGGAATTATTTTGGTTCTGCCTTTTATTATATAAATTTCAAATGCAATTATCCATTTTCTTGTATGCCTAAGAAGACTTTTCATGGCAAAAAAACTAGAAAGAAATTCCATTTATGGCTCTCCCAAAGTACACATACTGAGTTTATATTAATACTACTTCATCAGTCAGGCTAATGAGATTCTATATCCTAAAATAATTAATTGAGTAGTTCTCTGGTGAACGGGGTTTATTAAATCTTAAGTGAAATCTTATGTAATCATCTAGCTTTTCCCCTGTCTCTTCTATTTTTCAGATTAAAATAAGATGATTGCTGTCCAGCACAAGAACTACATCAATTATTCCTGACATGTTTGAGCACAGTTCTCCAAATACATCTTTCAATGGTTGCTGAGCAGAAGCACATTGCACCTTATTGATTTGCATAGGATATACACACTATTCTCAAAATTAAAAAAAAACACAGAATAAAATAATGAGGTAGTCTTTCTTTCTGCTATCCTGTATCCTTATCTTTTATCCTCTGGAGTCTCATTTTCCTCTTTAAAAGTCTCCTTTTTAAAATCTCATATTTAAAAGTCAGAGTTCTTGGGAAAAGAATGTGCAATAAAAGAATGAGCAGACATTTGAGGAGACATTCTGATTAGGAAAAGTTATACTTGTTTGCCTTACCACTTCTAAACAAACTGGCAATTTTAAAAAATGCACTGTGAAGTCCTTGGTACTCTCTGAACTTAGTTGTTTTCTTGCAAATGTTTTATTACCTGACTAAAAACATCAGTGCATGTTACCTAGTTGGGTAATGAAATGGCTGCAAGCAAACAACCAAGCTCAGAGAACACATCAAGGATTCCACGGCTTAACCATGAACTATATATATTCTCTTCTCTTAAATATATATTTCTGTAATATCTAGCTCAGGGGTGTCAAACTGGTGGCCTGTGGGCCGGATGCATCACGCGCAAACCACACTTACCCCGGCTCCGCAGAGGCAAAAATTTTTTATGATACATGTGACATCACGTGACGCAATCGAGTTTGACTACTTCACATATTTGGTTAGTCAACATGCACACGGGCAACGACCTTGTTATTCGAGGAACTGCCTATCACTTAAAGTTTCTGCCTATTCCATATAATCTAACAGAGTTGGTATGTTCTGGGTCCCGTTGATTAAACAATATCATCTGGTGAAAACCAGGAAATGGCTTCCTCTGTCATTCCCCTCAAAATCTGTACAGCTGCCATCCTGATCCTATTTAAATAACCCTTAAAACCTGGTTCTTGGGAAAGAGTGGATATGGAGTATTGTATAGTGTTTTGGGTTTTTTTATTAAAAAACCCCAAAATACTATACAATACTCCATCATCCAAGGTGTGTGTGGTCCAGACTACACTTTTGATAATGCAATTCTTGTTTTAACCTTTTTAATGGTTCCATTCGATCAAACACCCAGATTTGTAACTAATTGAGGTGACCTATAAATTTCATAAGTAAATAAATATACAAACCACTATTGATCAGCTTATGTGCTACAAAAATCTTTCCTCACCATACCATGCTGCTGCTCAAGAGCCAAATAAAGATTTCTGTACTATTTATGTACATCATAAATCCCTTAATCTTTAAATAAATTTCTTCTAAAAGAAAAAAGGAAAAGTTTCTTCCAAAAGTTTTGAAAGCCAGCTAATGGCAAAACTATAGTAAAGACAAAGAATGTAAGATGACAATACTATACAAATATATTATTCCATTTCTGACAACACATAGCGGGATTTGCAACCCCTCCAAATATAACTTTTTAAAGAATTAAAATAATATATTAGTTCATAAATGTTTGCAATATTTATGTAGGTTACAAGATAAGAATTTCAGAAAGAAAGTCAAAATTTCAAGATATCTACATTGTTGTGTAAGGAAATGAAGTCACCAAAATCTTGCAAATGTTGATGGTCAGATGTGAGATGTTGTGAGATTTACATTTTTCTGCTTTCTCTGAAGGAACTGCACCATTGGACAAGATTGTAAGAGATGGCCTGATGACTGAAAATATCCTGGTCCTATAGTTCACATACCCAAGGATCAGTAAAACCTTATTTACCTACTATGTACTTCCTAGCCACTGCAGACGTGAATCTTTTTTGTCAAACACAGAATGGTTCTAAATTTTGTTAATTTAGATATCTCGCTGCTAGTCTGATGTGTGAACCCAAGTGGGATTCAGTGCTATGCTGCCTGTAATTAAAAAAGTGGAATGAGAGATCTGAAGATTAATAGAAAAGCAATCAATTCTATCGTGTCTCTCTAACATAACAGCCTACTGCTGTACTGCAATTTTATTGCCATAGTTGATGTTGATCAATTGAACTGGAATAACTTCATTAAACAATGACTTATTTATATTTTTTTCTTGTAAAAGTAATCTTCAATTTTCACTGCTCCAATTTTTCACCATGCCATTGTTCTGTTTGCATAAAACTGTGTGATTGGATAATGCAATCATTATTTTTTATTCTTATAATAAAATGCCTTAATTTTTGCTTTTAATACTTCAGTCTAATTCCATAGTACCTTCAAGCTTTGCCAGAATCCTCTACCTTTAAATAAGAGTCAACTGAAATATTCTACTTGGCATAGCTGCCATCTTCTGGTAAAATAAAGGCATCTCATTTAGACCTAAAACAAGTAGTTGTAAGGAATATATTAATCTGCTTCCTCTAAATTAATAGTAGTAATCTGGCATATATGGTCACAAACTGTACTGCCTACAGCCTAAATTTGAAATTGGCTTATCCCAGTGTTATTTAACCTTTTTGTTCTCAAGACTGTTTCTCCCTTTTAAAAAATATAGGGGTCTCCAAAAGAACTCCTCTTGCTCTGGTGTATGTATGAATGTGTGTGTGTGTACCAAATCAAAAATTACAATGGATAGAATATTTATTTATCCAATAATGTAAAATTAATATTAAATCCTTTAGATATTAAAGGGCTAAAGCCATCTAGTGCTGTTACATCCAAGTCAATCACAGCAAACAGACAAGAAATAACATATAGCTGGGAACAAATACTTGAACATGGAATGATGCTACAAGAAACCCAGCAACTACAATCCAATCTTCCAGCTGTGCTTATGCAGACATGAGGAGTTTCTGGTACAGATGTTTTTCCTAGGCTAATTCAAATACTGAAACAATGTGTTGAATAGCCTTGACCTACATGGTTCCTTCAAGTCATTTCAGCTATTTGGATAACTGCTTGAACCTCATAGGCCTTCAGCCATAGTTCTGCTTTTTGACACACCCACTTCTTCTCAACTCAGGATTGTCTGACATAGTCTCTTTGTTCTGACCCAAACCCTTTTCCAATAAGACAAACAATAACCAAAGGGAACAGAAACCTTTTAATGAGTCTTACAAATTCTGGTTAAAAGGCTGCTGCAAACTAATTAACTTCGATAAGCACAAACCTTGCCAAAACTGTACAAGACTGCCGAGAATCACAGAAAAGAAATATTTCACAACAGGAGAGTCTTCAAATACCAAGATAAGATACTGTAATGTCCACGAGGCTGAGTTTCAAAACATCTTTGCTTCCTGAAAAGAAGGTTCGCTTCACAGCTGCCTTTTAATTTCTTGAAGGAGGGGCCATTACCTTGCAGCCTTACTCCTGAGTCGTCCGTGCTGTTGCAGCTGCTCTTTCCTGCGCGCACGTGCCCCTGGCACAGGCTCCTCGGGGCACAGGCTCCTTGGCCCAGGCTCCTCGGGGCTTCTCATCGCTGCTGCCAGCCCCCACAATCTCTGAAGGCAGCAGTCTACTCCCTAATGGTCCTGGCCCCACATCTGAGTCCTCGCTCTTCTCAGCCATCCGCACCTGCTACCGGCTAACCACAACACTCTTGCACTTCTGTGTTTAGCAACAGATAGCCCTCAACTTATGACCATAATTGAGCCTCACATTTCCATTGCTAAGCAAGACAGTTAAGTGAGTCATATCCCATTTTACTTTTTTTGTCATAGTTAAGTGAATCTCTGCAATTGTTAAATGAATCATGTGGTCATTAAGCAAATCTGACTTCCCCCATTGAGTTGGCTTGTCAGAAGCCGGCCAAGTTTCAAATGATGATCACATGACCCCAAGACAGCGCAATTGTCATAAATACGTACCAGTTGCCAAGTGCCTGAATTTTGATCACGTGACCATGGGGGTGCTGCAATGATCGTAAGTATGCAAACCAGATCAACCGCTTTTTTCAGTGCCATTGTAACTTTGAATAGTCACTAAATGAATGGTTGTAAGGCAAGGATTACCTGTATAACATTTTTCCCCTCTAATGCAGACCTTCGTAAACATTTTGCCATCACGCCTTCCTTTAGTGTAACTTTAATGTACACACTTCCCTTAAAAATCCAAATACCAAAATGAAAGCAATACGAGGCTTTATTTTTAATAAAGACATTAAAAAATACAAAATGTTTACACTTCCCTGGGACTCTGTCTGCACTGACCCAAAGAGAGTACATTTCACAGTTGGGAAACACTGCTCTAATGGAATAACTGTGGATTGCCTCTTCCTATTATTCCAAGTCTGTTGCAGACAATTTAAAAAAAAACCTTTTAATCAAAATTCTAAAAAAAAAAATCTTGTTGAAAAATTGCTCCAAGAAAATTGAAGGGAACACCTATGACTTAGCCAAATGGCAGTCAAACAACCTGGGCATAAACCTTTGTTAAGAATCACATGGGTAGCCTTGTGACAGCGCTGGCCTTGTAAACAGCGCTGAGTAAATCCAGCATTTCCAGAAGCCCAGAAAATCCAGACACACACACACAGTTTTGCTGTAGACATTTACTGTGCACATTGGTATAAATCTGAATATTTTCACTACACTGAAGAAAAAGCAGAAGTTTGTTCAACATAAGCTTGTTTTTGTGGAGGTCCTTACATCAGAATTTGTAAGCACTCGGTGGCACAGTGGTTAAGAGTGCAGGTCTGCAAACTACTTCTGCTGACAGCCAGCTGCCTGCAATTTGGCAGATCGAATCCCACCAGGCTCAAGGTTGACTCAGCCTTCCATCCTTCTGAGGTGCGTAAAATGAGGACCCAGATTGTTGGGGGAAGATGCTGACTCTGTAAACTGCTTAGAGAGGGCTGTAAAGCACTATAAAGTGGTATATAAGTCTAAGTGCCATTGCTATTGCTATCATGAATGTTCTGAGGGAGTATTTCTTCTGACTTATTTATTTCTTTGTCAAATTTGTATAGCCACCCAACTCACAAAACACGACTCTGGGTTGTATATAACAACTGAACATAGCATTTGTTACTAGGCTACAGTAAAACAAATCTTAATACACTTGGAATTGCAGGCTAGGTATTGCGGAACATAAAGGAGGTATAGACAGCAAAGGGTGCGGAAGGCTTGAAAGAAAAGGAAATGAAAAGAAAAGCAATAGTCACTAGGTCATACTTCTCTCCATCATTCATCCTGATTGTGAAGCAGAATTGACACTGGTACAGTCTATCTTTTGAAGAATAGCAGTCAGAAGCAGAGCACCAACAAAAGAATATTGTTTTCTTTCCCTCCATCCCAGTAGGAAGAAGCCAGGGATAGAACAGAACGTTTGTTTGTTTGTTTTATTTATTTATTTTATTTATTTGTTTGACTTGTATGCCGCCCCATCTCCGAAGACTCAGGGCGGCTCACAGCTAAAAATACAACAATAAATAATTAAAAAAGATTAAACCAAATTGACAAGCCCAAAAATAAAAACAAATTTACAATACTTAAAAATTTAAAAGCCCTCCCCCCCCGAGAAAGGGTCACAGCCTGGATTGGTCAAACAACCAGGTCTTCAAATTTATATTTATTTATTTATTTATTTATATTTGAACTTGTATGCCCCCCCATCTCCGAAGACTCGGGGCGGCTCACAACTAAAAACACAGAACAATAAATATTTTAAAAGACATTAAACTAACAAGCCCAAATATAAGACACAACAATACAATAAAATACATTTTAAAAAAACCCATCCCTCCCCCCAAAGGAGGGTCACAGCCCGGGTTGGTCAAACAACCAAGTTTTAATTCGCGGCGGAAGGTACGGAGATCAGGGGCCAGACGGAGCTCCAGAGGCAGTTGATTCCAGAGGTCGGGGGCCGCAACAGAGAAGGCTCGTCGTCGGGGAAGTACCAACCGGCATTGGACGCCGATGGAACCCGAGGAGTCCTTGCCTATGAGCCCGCACAGGGCGGCCGGAGCTAGCTATTGGAAGAAGACGCTCCCTCAGATATTGGGGACCCATGCCGTGTAGGACTTTGAATGTTAAAACTAAAACCTTGAATCTCACCCGGAGCGCAATCGGCAACCAATGCAGGCCACGCAGAAGGGGGGTAACATGGGAGTACCGGGTAACTCCCATCACCACCCGCGCGGCCGCATTCTGCACCAACTGCAATCTCCGGATGGTATGCAAGGGCAGTCCTAGATAGAGAGCGTTGCAGTAGTCGAGTCTCGAGGTGACAAGGGCAAATCATGGCAGAAGGTGCGGTTTTGCTAACTACTTGCTCCAGGGAGAAGAATATGACCTACTTTTGTATACAGTGAAGCAAGTAGAGAAACTATTCAGTGTATCTCATTTGGCTTGGCCACTAAAACATTATTAGTTTTGCAATCGCTTCTGAAACATTTCCACGATTTAGCTAACAAGAACTTTTATGCTGCAGTTCCAACAATATGTTTAGTCTGATCTCTGCCCCCAATTTTGGTTTTAGTTTGGTTTAGTAATAAATGCATCATGTTAGACCATAAATTCTAGTCCCACCTTAGGTATAAAACCAGATGGGAGTCACTTTCTCTCAGCTCTAGGAAGGAGTAATGGCAAACTACTTCTGAAAGTCTACAGGAACTTACCCATGCTGTTGCCAGACTTAAGAATAACGCAAGGTCACAATAAATATTATTAAATGTTAAAGGAGCATATAATTCCTGATTAATTTGGAAACATCACAGTAAAAACCAATTAAGATACCAAGATCTCAGAACACAGACATTCAATAGAGACAATCAAAAAAACTAAAACACCTCCTGACCAGCAATCAATACCCAGATAAGAAGAGATTAACTCCAAGATTAATACTATACTAGACACACAAGCTAAAAGTAAATAAATAACCTAATTATTCTGACGCAGGCTTCATCAAACTTAATAAAGCACAAACTGAATTTAACAGTAAAACCTTTTTCAATGCAACACTGGGAATTTCTTGCATTCCCAGCCAAATCTCATTAGATACAGTTCTTCCAGATAAGAGTATGCATTTCAGTGCTGTCAAATGCTGCCAAGAAACAGAAGTCCAATTAAGGCTAACATAAACCAATCCAAAAACCTAGAAAAAACCGACCAGAGTACAGAGCTTCACGAAGGATTACTGAACTTCTTTGTCACTGAGAACTGACTTTTATCTCTTACGGGAGGGGCAATCACCCCCCAGCCTTACTCTCGAGTCACCCCTTCTGCTGCAGCTGCTGTCACCTTTTAGTAGCTCTGTACACACATGCCCTGGGAACAGGCTTCCTGGGTCCTCTGCTTCGCTGCTGCCAGACTCCAAAAGCTCTGAAGGCAGCACCCCACTCTCAGATGGTCCTGGCCCCATCCCTGAATCGGATGCAGGACCCTCATCCAAGTCCTTGCCAGACTCCCTGACTGGTTTCCTTTCGTCCTCACTGACCGATACCTCTGCCGTCCGCACCAGCTGCCAGCGAACCACAACTCTAATCAAGGAACCACTAAGAACTTTGACAGGGCTAGCCATTTGTATATAAACAAAGAGCAAACCCCAACCACCTTCCAGCGCTGCTGATGTTACCTCGTTGGATAATAAAACATCTGCAAAAAAACCGATCAAGCTCAGAGAGCACCAAGGACTCCACAAACACAAAAGGGCCTTCGTGGCTCAGGCTGTTAAATGCCTGCATTTAAGTTCCAGCTGCCTACAATTACTGTAGGCTCGAATCCCACCAGGCTCAAGGTTGACTCAGCCTTCCATCCTCTCGGGGTAGGTAAACTGAGAACCCAAGATTGTTGGGGGCAATTAGCTGACCTTGTAAAAATGCCGCTTAGTAATAAGCAGGCATATACAATGGAATGAAGGCTATTGCTGAGCACACTGGGTTGTATCCCAAAAAATTGTAAGCCACCCTGAGTCTCCGGAGAAGGGTGGCATATAAATGTAATTTAAAATAAAATAAAAAAAAACACAGATATCTCAATAAACATTTGAATTCCACAATGCTCAAAGAGAACAAATACAGGTTGTCTTTGACTTATGACCAGAAGTGAGTACAGCATTTCTGTTGCTAAGCGAAACATTGTTAAGTGAATTTTGCCCCATTTGGTGATCTTTCTTGCCACAGTTGTTACGTGAATCCCTGAAGTGGTTAAGTTAGTAACACAGCTGATTAAGTGAATCTAGCTTCCGCATTGATTTCAGAAGATTGCAAAATGTGATCACATGATCCAGGGATACTGCAACCATCGTAAACGTGAGTCAATTGCCAAGCACCTGAATTTTGATCATGTGACCCTGGGGATGCTGCAATGGTTGTGTGAAAAATGGTCGTAAGTCACTTTTTTCAGTGTTCTTGTAACCTCGAATAATCACTAAATGAGCTGTTGTAATTTGAGGACTACCTGTGTATTTTTACAAATACTCACCCAGAATATTATGCTAACATTCCCACATGAGAATTTTGTTAGCTTATTATCCCATTCATCATCCTTCTGAACTATTTAATATACTGCACACCACCAATGACATGCACACACCCACTAGTAGTTCATCCACACAGATACGCCTTGGTGATGAAATACTGATGCCAAATAGTCCATTTTAATCAAGAACAGCCTCCTTCCTCCAATATAACATTGTGTGGCATGATGCACGAGATTAGGCAATTTATGGATTAGCAGCACAAGTAGAAAAGGCAAAATTAAATGGCTGCTGAAGTCCCCAAGATAGAATTGTGGCATCTTCATTATTTATTGTATTTGCTGTAAAGTATCCCAGAATTGCCCTGAGACAGATTTTCTGGACTGCCCCAACATCATCCCACATGAAGTCATATTAAACTCAATGAAACTTTAAAAAATACATCTCTAGAATTACACTAATATACAATCAAATATCTCATAGGTGTTTCAATCTCCGCAGCAAAATGCAGCTTGTGAGAAAAATATACATTAAAAAAACCTGCTAATTGCTTTGTCCGTTGAAACTTATTTAAGCAATATTTTGTGAAGTTTTAGATTTTCAGAGAAAACTATTCTGAAAATTTTAAAAAAACTATGAAGTCTTTGTCTGTTCAGTGATATTGACAAGCTTTCCAATGCAAAATATTGGTGAAAATACTAAGTACTACCAGTCACTCCACCAAACAGGATGAAAAATACACACATAAATCTATATATACACCTACTCCTCATTTAATGATTTCATGCACTAGGTCATTATGCAAAATGGTGGCTAAATGAACACATGACAGAGAGGGAGGGAGGGAGGGAGGGAAGGAGGGAGGACAGAGATTGAAAAGGTCACTGGTTGCTGTCATCTCTTTCCAATAAATTTCTCTTGTGTAGCTTTGCCAGCATTATTCTCATTCCAGTGTGCACTGTTACCAGATGTGCATAAAATTTGGTTGTAATTGCATGCATTGGTCAAAAAATTATTTTATTACTGCTGTGTTTGCTAAACAAGTTAATCGCTAAATGAGACGTGGTTATGTATAAAAGCACATACACACACACACACATATCTGTTGAATATATCTACATCTATCTATCTATCTATTCAACAGATTCAGAGAGAAGAATTAATTGTGGGTATTAAATTAAATCTTGCAAAAATTAAATAATTCTAAACTTTAAAATGAGGCATTTGCAAGTATATTCAGTTTGCATGTTTGTATTTTACACAGGATTTCTTAGAGATGTCCTGTCTGTCAATGATCAAAACCAATACGCAATGCTTAATATCAGTCCAATCTAGTGTACACTTGTTAAAAATATACAAAGTATGCAATTTGATTCACTCTAAACTTTGCAGGAACTGATTAAAATATAAAAATGCAGTCATTTCTTTTTTCTTTCTTTTAGTACTAGAAATTGGAGTCCTTCACTGTCACAATCTCTTAAGTGCTTCTGAACAAAGAAAGTGTACCTTCAGATTAGAAGTGAAAAAAATAATCAGTTGTGAATTGGGAACAAATTTGAACATATTGCTTGTATCAAATTTCACAAACGTAATAGCATTCATTTTCAATAAATCAAGTCTGAAAAGAAGAAATAGTACTGAAAGTTGTATGCAGTAGCTATACTAAAGCAAGTAGAAGACTTTCTATGGGAGAATTTGAATGTAAACATCTTTAGGATTATTTGAATGATTAGAAAGAAGTTCTTGGGCTAATTAAATTAATTACATATACCAGTGAGATATGTACAAATTATTTTATAATAAGCAGCCAATCCAAGGCATTAATGATTAATAAAATAATATTCTTAAAATCATAGAAAATATCCATTTATACTTTCTAACGTTCATTTTAGTCTTTTTATCCATAATTAAATCTACAACTAGTTTATATGTATTCATCAAGATTAGAACCATGACATTGTTTCTCTTGGCTTTCGAGGCAGACAATGTATTTATTTTCCATTCTTTCATTTCATTTATTTCATTTACCAAATTATCCTCTTACATTCTCAATCTTCAATAAGCCAGGTTCATTACCTGATGGGCAAATAGATATTGATCTCTGATGCCCATCATAACTTTGGTCAAATGAGTTTTTCATATTGCACTTCTTAATAAGACAGAGAAGATGTAGACTAGGTTATGAACCTTAGTTCTACAAATGCCACATTTTCTAGTAATAACAAACACAATCTCAGTCAGTTATCACCCCAAAGCATAAACATGGCCTAAGCTCGTTCATACAATTCTATGTAAAATACGGTATCTAATTCAGTGAGTGCTTTGCAAACCAGTATCACATCCCACTACGATGGAGATACTGTAGTGCACTGACATTTAATGGGGCTTTTCAGTATGCTTCACCTTTCAAAGCACTTATCCATTTGCTCATGTTTCATATTTTATTTGTTCTTCTCTGGGTAAATGTTTGTTTTTCTCCTCCTTTATCTCCCTCACACATATATAAAATAAGGAAAGGCAACGTTATAGTGGCCATTGCCTTGAGTCACACTCAAACCAAGGAGATCCAGATAGAAATTCCCATACATGCTTACACTGAATGATTATTCCCCTAATACAGAGTCACAACAGGAGGACAAAAATCTCAAAAGCATGATGGAATTATAGAATAAATATCTTTGTTCTATAAACAAGATTAACATTAATATGTCATAATGCAAATACTAAAGGCCTGATCTAGTAAAAAATCTAATTATTACTTTGGAAAAGATAAATCACTTCAGAAATGAAGTATGAAACCTTCTTGATCCAACTTATGTGCAACACATTTTTGTAGTCTATAGCAATTTGTAGATAAAACAGGACAAAAACAGGGTTTTTTTAATCCCAAAAACTCCCAACAGATGGCAGCATAAGACTGCATATAAATTCAGCTTGTTGCCTGAAAATGTACATTCCATAAATGTTATATACTTCAGATGAATCCTTTCTCTACCTTTTATTTCTCTCCCAAATCTACCAATCAAAAATGTAGAGGCAATATTTTAACTGCCTGTGTAGATATGCTTACAAATTCTGCTGTGTACTTGCAGGTTTTCCCATTTATATAAGATAAACCCAAGTCTCCAAGAATCGGAAAGTGATTTATACATAAAAGCATATTGACATAATCACTCCTTGTATATGTTCATTTTACTCCACTGAAGATAGCGATTTTGATTCTGAATTCACAAACTCTGCTTTTGAACTGGAACTCAAATAGTTTACAGTTTCTAATTGTAAGGAAAAAAACACACATACTGTATAGAATTCCCACAGTGATTGTTCCAGTTCTCCATACTTACATCCAGTAAGTATTGGATATCCTGACATATCTCAGACATATTGTTTGATTCCAGACTATCATAATAAACAAATATTGCAATAAAACAAGTCACATGCATTTTTTTGTTTCCCAGTGCATATAAATGTTATATTGCAACAGCTTTATGTCTAAAAATGTACATACCTTAATTAATCATCATCTGATTAATAATGAAAAAGGCTGAAGTACCAAATTGTGACACAGAGACAGAAAGTGAGCAAATGTTGTTGGAAAATTAACACCACGATATGCTCAACATAGGCTTGCCACAAATCTTCAATTTGTTTAAAAAAAACCCGCGAAGTACAACAAAACGAAGCACACAAAAAAAGGCATAATATTTGCCTTACATACAGGTAAGCCTTGATTCACAACCGTTCATTTAATGACTATTCAAAGTTATCACAGCACTGAAAAAAGTGCCTTAAAACTAATCCTCAGAGTTACAGCTGTCATAGCATCTCCACAATCATGTGAAGACCTTGGTATTCAGGATGTATTTATGATAGTTGCAGCACCCAAAAGACATGTGATTGCAACTTGTGACTTTCCCAGCTGGTTTCTGACAAAGTCAATGGGAGAAACCAGATTCACTTCACAACGCCAGATTCACCACTGTGTGCAAAAAAAGTTATAAAATCAGTTGTGGCTCGTTTAACAACTGCCTTGCTTAGCAATGAAATTCTGGTCCCAATTCTGGTTGTAAGTCAAGGACTAACTGTACTCCATATTTTATTCTCTCTTCATATATCTGATTGTAATGTAACTTTCTGAGTATTAGTATTCTGAATACTAATGTTTTATGAATGCTTTATTCAAAACAGACAAGCATCCAGCATCCTCTTCATTACATTTTTGGGGAGAGATAAATTTTAAGATTTCCAGTGTTCATGAGTAAATCAGTATCATGAGCCTTGAGGCTTCTCAAATACTTGATCTTACTTTCTTGGGGATTCTTAAATCAATATACTATCAAATTATGCATGCCCCATTGTTTCCTCTATTCCCATAGTTCCCAAGAAACAAAGTACAAAACCCAAGTATACACATAAAAAGAAACCCTCTAATGAATGTTCACAGTGTCTTCCTCAACATTATCTAGAATCTTTTTGTAGTAACGTCATTCTAGTCTGTACATGCATTCTGGCATTTCTCTGTATGGATCAATCCTCTTTATATCTTGATATGTATTTTAAATTCTTTTTTTTCATTTATGAATATCTGTGATTAAAAAAATAAACCAAAATACCTTGTCTCTTCAGGTGCCAAATTAGGATCCAGAGAAACTGTCTCAGTTGTAATTTCCACTTTTCGTACACTCCCAAAAAAATCAGTTATCAAGACATTGTCAGGATTTCTCTGAAACAGATCTGTCCGGTGTCCAGGTGTTGACACACACAAACTTTTAGGGCATACCTGAAACTATAAAAAAGATATTACATTTCAACTCTTCATGAAAACCTTTGCTGCATTTCTGTTCCCAATGGTGTTTGTCCCTATAATGATCATCCAATACCACTATACAACTCGTGATGTGGTTTTTCAATTCCCCAATAGAAATAATATTGGAATCTAAATAGTTTTATTCATTTTTAGAATGAAAGGATTAATTTAACAGAACTGATAAACCATATTTCTATCACTGGTACCTTGTTACAGAGTTACATAAATATTTCATCTCCAAATTACAGATTCCAGTTACTTGAATAATTTTCTAGAAATCCATAATTTGGTGTCACATTAAAATCAATGTGCCTCTATACTATCAAGTTAGAAATAAGAACAGATGTTTCTAAAAATGACTTTGACCCAATCAAAAAGTGTAAAGAATAAAGCAATAATGGAATATTCAAGCACAGTGCATAATTTTTGTATGTGTGTGTGTGTCTCAGTCAGTCAGTCAATCAGTCAGTCAGTCAGTCAGTCTGTCTGTCTAAGAAACCACCCATCTTATTTGCAATCCCAATAGCTAAACTCTACAGATCATCCTAAAACCATTTATTTATCCTACATGTGCTTTTTAAAAAAATTACATTTATATGCTGCCCTTCTCCGAAGACTCAGGGCGGCTTACAACTTTTTGGGACACAACCCAATGCGCTTAGCAACAGCCTTCATTCCATGGTATATGCCTGCTTATTACTAGGGCTTTTTTTTTTTGCCAGCCCCCAAGCAGAATTTTACAAAGTCAGCTTATTGCTCCCAACAATCTTGGGTCCTTAATTTACCTACCCCGAGAGGATGGAAGGCTGAGTCAACCTTGAGCCTGGTGGGATTTGAGCCTGCACTAATTGCAGGCAGCTGGAATTAAGTGCTAGGTGTTTAACAGCCTGCACCACCAAGGCTCTTTTATTTCTCATTTTATTTCTCATTTCTTTTATTTTCTCAATTTCTCACTATTGAGAAGTGAATCCAACACTATTTGATGGGGCCACATATCTGGAAGTGTGGACAGTGTTATAATTCTACGTTTTCCTAGATATCAAAAAATAAAATAAAATTTAAAACTGTTAACACTGAAGTCCTTGTAAATCTGCTATAAGATCAGGAATTCTACACTGTAATTTCTAACTCACTGGCCCATTTTCACAATATTTCCAAGATGGCATTTTATTTATCTGTTAATTCTGTAGTTTCTAATAAGTTAACGGATTCCAGAAAAAACAAAGTTTATGAGACAAACTTGTTCAGGAAGGAATGACCAGTTTATCAGTATAATACAGGTAGTCCTCAACTTATGACTGCTCACTTAGTGACCATTCAAAGTTGCAACAAACCTCCTCAGACCTACTTACAACCCAGTTTTAAGGTTCCAATGGCTGCCCCCATAGTCACGTGATGACATTATGGGTGCGTGGCAACAGTCCACTTTTACAACTGTTTGCAGCAACCTGCTGTCACATGACCATGATTTTTGGCAAAAATTTTTGCCAAAAAACAGTGTTTACTTCCAATTTCTGGCACAAAATGCCCTTCAGGGAAAACGACAATCACTTAATGATTGCCAGATACCCTAATCACTGGCACAAAAACAGCCATAAAATTATGCATGGTCAGACTTAACTGCCATGACTTACGAAGGTAACTCCAGGCTCAATTATGGTTGCATGTCAATGATTACCTATATATCTCAAAATTATATCCTATATATCTTTTAAAAATAGACTTTGTCACATTTAATAATGTGAAACTTCTTTCTCAGCTGACCATTGGTTGCTTACTCGGTTCTATCACTATCAAGCCTGCCAATGTAAGCTGCTTACTGCAAAACTGATGCTATCTTTTCTAGTGACAAGGTAAACTGTAACTGCACATCTGTAAGCTTAAATACTAAATGATTTTAGACAGCTGCTCTCTCATGTGAAAAAAGACTTTGAGATTGAGATTCACAACTCATATCTTTTGACATAGTATGTTAAGCAAGATTGAATTTAAAGAGGACATCGCTCAAATCTGCAAAACAGGATATGAGTGGACAGCATGTGCCACCAGAACCTTTTTTGCTTAACATAATATAATTTTTGAGAGACAAGCTAATCCTTATCTATTAATATATGAATATATAGATATGTCCAATATTTCTGCTTCATATCACCCGGCTATACGTTTATGCAGAATTTCCATTTAGGTAAAAAAAAATCTGTTATAAAAGATCATACATGGAAGAATGGCCAGGAGTCTGTCTTTTCCTCAGGAATCAGTGGAAATTTTTCATCATATGCAGACTATTTGCTATATAGCACCCTAACCCTAACCGTACCACTGAATACTTGGAACTGTGCTGCCTAATTACCTGCCAATGCTCACACCCTGAAGCCCCAGCCCTTGCCAATGATTTTCTACCTCCAATGCTGCCAGAAACACCCCACACTGCTAAGAGCCAGATTGGAACTGCCCACAGGCCATAAAATGCCCAGATTCAGAGATGGTATTCAGCAGGTTCTGACCAGTTCTGGAGAAGTGGCAGCGGAAATTTTGAGTAGTTTGGAGTACCAGCAAATACCACCTCTGACTGGCCTTGCCCCCATCTATTTTCTGCCTTCCAAGTCCCTGCTGATTGGTTGGGTCTTCTTTTGTTACCCTGCACAGGAGAATGGAGCTGGAAAGCAGGTTAGTTGGATGAGGACGGAATAGTATTTTGCAGTAACCTTTCCCCTGGAGTGGGGTGGGAATGGAGATTTTGCAGTATCCTTCCGCTGGAGTGGGGTGGGAATGGAGATTTTACAGTATGCTTCCCCTGCCACACCCACCAAGCTAAGTAACACCCACCAAGCCACGCTCACAGAAATAGTAGTAAAAAAATTTGAATCCCACCACTGCCCAGATCCTTTTCTTTGGCAGATCTATTGGCTCTCTTCTACTAGTCAAATCCATGGAGCTATCTCATATCATCAGATTATTTGTTCTATTAAACAGGACCTTTCCAGTACCACAACCATAAATCTTCCTAGCAACTACAAACTTGATTCTTTATTTAGACATGGTAGTCACATCATTTGCACATTAAGATTTATGTTCTACGAATCTCTTATGCTTCTTTTTACACTGTGAAATTAATTTTTAAATTTACCGTACTTTTTGGACTATAAGACGCTTCGAAGTATAAGACGCACCTAGCTTTTGGGGAGGCAAAAAAATCTACCTCTGCCTCCAGCAATTTGCCTCCTTGCAGCAAACAGCAAACAGGCTGGTCAGTTTCAGCACAGCCTGATTAGCACAAGCAGCTGATTGTCGGTTGGAATTGCCTCCCAACGACCAGCTGTTTCAGGCTACAGGGATCCCCACCGCCTATTGCTGCCTCTGCATGCCCCATTTTCGGTCGCTGCATCCCGTTTTTAGCCTCTGCGTGCCCCATTTTTGGCCTGTTCCGAGTGGCGGGGATCAGAACGGGTGGAAAATAGGGCACCCGGAGGCCAAAAACAGGGCATGCGGAGGTTGAAAACAGGATGTGGAGACCGAAAATGGGGCGCATGGAGGTGGCAATAGGCAATGGTGATCCCTGCAGCCTGAAACAACTGATCATCGGGAGGCAATTCCAACCAACAATCAGCTGCTTGTGCTAATCAGGCTGTGCTGAAACTGACCAGCCTGTTTGCTGTTTGATGTAAGGAGGCAAATTGCTGGGAGGCAGAGGCCAAAGGGTGGGTGGGGCTTCGGCAACATTCACTGTATAAGACGCACAGACATTTCTAGCCACTTTTGGGGGGAGGGAAAGTGCATCTTATACATGAAAAAATACAGTAACTTCAGTCAATGCTAATATGTTTTTCATCTTGAGTCAGGAACCAAGCAATGTTCTGAATCTTGCATAACTTTTTAATATAATTGAGCTGAAAGACAGCATTGTTTCTTCTTGTCTAGAAACAATTCAAACTTCAACATATAGTGATTGTAATGAAAAATACAACTTTGCTACTAAGATTTCATGCTGTAAGAGGATTATTTTTTAATAAGATAATGTAGATTTAAGCCCTAGATTTAAGGCTAATTTAACTTGAGCAAAACTCATTTTGGGGGTTTAAAACTAGGAGAAAAAATGTTTTCTTCCCAACTTGATGCAATACAGTGACAATGTGGGAAATAGGAATGGATGTTAAAAGGATTATGTAAAATTATTCAAAACACAGAGTTTTCCAGTAGCGGTTTCATGAATAACAAGTTAAATAAGTATTTACCAGGTCGTTCATATTCGTCTGGCTTGCTGGATTAATTTCTTCTAAAAATTCCAAGACGTAAAATGTATATCTATCCATCAAATGGACGCCAATGCCAAGATCTGGTTGATGCTTCAAATAGAAAATGTTGTTATAAATACTGAATTTACTATATATAAATGTTTAGCAATGAAAACAGAACAACACAATATTATATCTACGTCGTCTGTCAACAGCTGATTAATCTCCCAAACTATGAATAATTACTATGTGGCACAGAAAGGAACACAAATAAATAAGGCCAAGCAAAATACTGTATGTGAATGTGCTGGGAAGGAACTACATAGATCTGTAACACTAGCTCCATATTTTAATCTACCAAATCTATTCCAACTAAGAGAAAAACAGCAATCCTTTACCTGCTTCTTATCTTTCAAAATTCATCCTTCATTGAGAGTGTCACAGTTCTGTAGAAGTGCTTTTAGCCCTCCAAAATATGCAATAAAATATACCAAATTTCTCAAAAAAGGGATTGTGAAAGTCATGACTTCCTGGAAGGTCATGAATAACCTAAAGTAGGGTCATACTTTCATTTTTTTTAAATCTTGCTTTTCTTTATAGCACTATTATTTATTTAATTAATTATTTAATTATTATTTAAAACAAATTCTCGTTCCACTATAAATGCAATATTTTCCAGCAGAAACAAGATTCCTATTAAATCGTATACAGCGAGATACCCACCAAACTAGGAGAGATTTTCATTTGGTAACTGTTATCTATATATAGTTAACATATGAAATGATACACTTACAGAAAGTGAATCTTCTCCAACTTGGCTGCTAGCCAAAGCCATTATATTGGGAGAATAAAAGCGTTCATACATGGATGCTCCTTGGCATGTATCAATGATAAACAACAATTCATTGTACCTAGAAGGAGAAAAACAGCATCTTTTATGCCTGTTTATGCCAGCTGGTCCCTAAGCCTTCTACAAGAATCAAGCACAACAAAATGTCCAGATACAAAGTAAAGCCCTTACTAGTATATAAGAGATAAGCTATATTTTCCTTTATCCATCAGCTGTGGTGTCTTCCTACAGTCTTGTAAACAAAATGCTACTTTAAAATAAGTCTTCCTGGAGATTTTGCATCCAGGATTGTTGCCATTAACAGACAATAATGTACCTTTATAGTTTTATCATCATTGCATAGAAAAAAAGTACTGGTGATTAAATGTACAATCCAATGAGTGTTTATTCAAAAGTAAAGTCCTGAAATCTTACACTAAGGCAGCTCCATCTCAACATAAACCTCCTGAAATCTTGTGTAGACTTCCTTTTTTGCAAAGGATATGTCTGCTCATTCAGAACCAAAATAACAAAGATTTTTGATTACGACTTCCTTTGATGCAAGATTACATATACTTTTTTATTTATATAGATCTGCATATATATTTTCCCAGATCTTCAAATGCAAATCTATGTCAACAGTTAGGACCATCCATTTCAAGTCAACGGTGTTTCCTGATGGGGGAATCTGGGACAGTTTGAAAAGAAAAACACCATTTTACCTTGCTATAGTTTGATTCGTGAAACCTCAATACAAAATTACCCTTCCACCCCTGGACAGGCTTGCAGAAGTCTCTCATACTTGTAAGTTACGTTGCATAGCATAGTACCTCTTTCAATATATGTGCGTAGCCCTAATAGCTAAGAGTTAACCTTTATATTTGGGGGCCAGGTGGTACTTTAAAGAACAGTGATGCAAATGACCCAATAGACCATCCTGTATTTTCAAACCAGCCAATAAAAAAAAAACACCAGCTTTAACAGAAGTTTTGGACAGAGGACATTGCAAAGGCACAGTGAGTTCATGACTTGCTTTGTATAGAGGGCCTTAATGCTTAGTTGTACAATCTGCTAGAGATACATAGTCCATAATATCATAAAGGGATAAAAATGTCAACAGTGTTAATGCAGATGTTGACAGTGCTGTTAATTGTAGGGGGAGGAATAACTGACCAATTAAGGCTTACCACCACAGTGTCTGAATTTTTGCTAAAACCTATGGTTGCAAATAAATGTACTAAATGAAATGAAAATTGTAAATACATTTTAGGTAGATCAGAAGAGGCAGAAAAAGGCAGGCACACTAGAAAGCAGGGGTTAGAAATTACCTCCTTTTCTGCCACATTTGTTCAAAGGCATCAGCGAGTTCCACATTCGTGATTTCTTCAGAATCTTGAAATTTCAAGAAACCATTCCCACCATGACCTTGACAGGGAAAAAAGTCAGGTTATTCTCAAAAATATTTTCTGAAACCTTCAAACAAAACAGTTGGCATCAAACTTTAACTATGCATAATTACGCTCTCACCTACCAAGTGAGCTTATATTAAGGCAGATGAAAGAAGAAAGGCAAGCAAAGGATAAGCAATTGCTTTGTCCTTTGGAACTCAGCCTGAGCAAGCTGAGAAGCCCAATCAATTCAGCTTTAACATTTAAGAAGCCTGAATTACCCAAGTCCTTACAAACCTCCCCTGAGTCACTGCAACTACTAATATATATGCAGCCACACATCTTGAATTCTCTTTTAGATCTGGATTTCCAGAATAATATACACTGTAGTTCCAAGCTAAGTTAGAACAATTCCTATAGCACTTGAACAGAGTGTTTAAACATTCACCATATTCGCAAATGTGCTGGGCTACATTTTTTTAAAATTATGATTTGCTGAATAAACCATTGACTTGCAAAGTGTACAATCCAAGTTTCCTTTTGGCTCATCTCACCTTGCAGATCCCATGACTGAATAGGAATGAGTTTTTAAATGGGGGGGGGGGGCAATGTGGAGATTTAAGGACAGCAACTGTAATGAAGCAGAGCATTACACTTATGTAGTTTTTTGCTTGTGTAGCTACGTAACATGCAATTGAAAACCAATTCTTGTGCTGAGTGTATTTTAAAATCCTAGTTTTCCCCATCTGCACATTGATGACTGATTGCAATATAAGTATTTTAATGTGAGAACAAAGAATGATGGAAACAGTTACTAAGGCTATGTTTTTGACTGTGCATGAATCATTGGCTATAATGAGTATTAGTAAAGGATGGGGCTTATATTAGTCTTTTCTACCAAAGACAAGTGTGACATAAATACAGTGCCTCTGGGATTTCTACAGTTCTCACCCAGCCCTTATTTAAACAAGCCTCATCTAAACCTGGCTATCTCCAGGGTCAGAATGGTGATGGATCCTTTGAGGGATATGTTTGTCTTTTGAGTAACTACTGGGTTTTCTTTCAGACTTTCTCCTTTTATTATATAATTCTGTATTTCTGTTGGGTCTTTATAATAATATTTTGTAAGCTGCTCAGAGTTGGAGAGAATCACATATCATAGTAACCATAAAATTATTAGTTGTGCTTTTAACTAGTGTGATATGTGACTTAACCCTTACCCTAACATTGGTAAACTATAAATTAAGAATTAGGACAGTGTGTGGATCTGGCCACTGTGTGATGCATCAATCAGCAAAATAATTACACTGGCCTTTTCCAAACTGATGCAAATGGCCATTTTAGATGGTTATGAAATGTTTGAGTGTTTATTGGCCATTGTTGAGGATTCTAAGAACTAAGTCCAATTCATACAATTAAACTAAGATAAACCACGCATACAATCAAACAAACATTTCCAAGACAACTTTAGAAATCTGACACTCTCAATTTTTAGGGAGGAGCAAACAAAAGTTGAATCCATTCTGTATTTAATTCACTATTCAAGGGTTCAAGATCAATTGCAGGCATAAATGTTAATTAAATTTCAGGGATTCGATAGGTTAGCACTGGTTTTTCAATGCCTCAATATACATATATACTGCATAGCTTGAATTCACAAGAAATGTCTAGTTTCAATTTTCCTAATACAGACATGCCTTTAGCCATTCTAATAAAGGTAGTCCTCAACTTACGACTACAATTCAGTCCCAAATTTCCACTGCTAAGCAAGATAGTTATTAAGTGAATTTTGACCCATTTTACAACCTTTCTTCCCACCACTGTTAAACGAATCATTACAGTGGTTAAATTAGTAACATGGTGGTTAACAGAATCTGTGTCCTCCATTGACATTGCTTATCAAACGGTCAGAAAATAGTTACAACCATCATAAATACATTCCAGTGGCAAATCAATTTTGATCACGTGACCATGAGAATGATACATTGGTAATAAATATGAAAAATTGTTATAAGTCACTTTTCCAAGTGCCGTTGTAACTTTGAACCATCAGTAAACAAATGGTTCTCAGTTGAAGACTACTGTAAATCTACCAAAGAAAAGCTGTACAGGAAATACGCAGTCTCAGAGCAGAAGAAATTAGTCCAACTGTCAAGGCTATGGAGGTATTTTCATTATTATTATTATTATTATTATTACTACTACTACTACTACTACTACTACTACTACTATAGGAAATGTCAAAGAAAATACAATTACCTGTCATGTATATGAGAATATTGCTTCTGTCATCAGAAAGCAAACGTTTGGAACGAGGCGCACTTGCTGGGATTCGTCCTGTTAACACTCTCAAAAAATTTTCCACGGTAACCTAAATGAGACAGCATCCTGTTTAGAGTTTGCATTTAATCATAAAGGCATTATTTTCAAATGAACTGTCCAACAAGATATATACTACTGCATATTACAGCTCATTAATGTATTATTAGCTCAGGCTAAATCATCATATTTCAGCCTCCATAATATACATTCAGTGCTTTGAACACCTGTCAAATTTCATTATTTTATCTCTGGAAACAATTTCAATATTTTCTTACCATCAACACAACTGTGTGTTGCCATGGAGAAATGCTCATAATCACATTTTAAAGCTTTAAATTCTGCGTGACAATTATTGAAAACAACATTCCAGTGATTAAAAACATTTGATCATACATTATCCATCTGCCTAGCAAAAAAAAAAAAGACCTACTATGAAATCTCAAACCTCACACCTACTAGCTCTGAAAATAAAGTTCCCAAAGAACTCAGAAAACCATGCTACTGACAATAACTAACAATGCTCAAAATCTCAACTCCTACACTGGTACTGTAGTCCTCATTTAGCTGGAATTGGGACTGGCAGGTTTGTCTTTAAGCAAAGTGGTTGCTAAGTGGGAGATCATGTGACCACATCTGTACTTTCCAGCTCTCAACTAACAAGAATAATCCATTTCACACCTTTAGTCTTTAGTCACAGTATACAATTCTGAGTTTTGTGGTTTGTCTTCCATATCTGCTTTAAAGCGTAGCTTTAAAAGCATACCTGCTTTAAAAGGATGTGCTCTGCACATCAGAACAACAACACACAGGGAGTTTTTCCCTGAATGCCATCAACCTGCTAATTCCCACAATACTTCAAATTAACTACTAAGACTGTATTACTATTCTTCTTCTCATCCTTACTAGTACCTATCTGTTCCCACTTATGGCTATATCCATGTTGCTTGTATCTTTACAACTTATATTGTTTTTATTGTTTCCTAGTATGATTTGATTGCTTATTAGTATCCTCTGACTATCACTAAGTGTTGCATGTTATGATTCTTGATGAATATACTGAGAACATATGCACCAAGACAAATTCCTTGTGTGTCCAATCACACTTGGCCAACAAAGAATTCTATCTATTTCTATTTATTTCTATTCTATTCTAAAAAGGTTTAGATAGGATCATCACTATGTTCAACTATTAATCATGGGGAAAATATATCAATTTACCTACAATCAGTAAGCTATTGATATATCTCACTGATTAAACAATGATTTGACTAGATTTGGTAGGTTAAAGATTTTGATATCAGAGCATGTGAAGTTCTAGAACTCATACATCATTTTGAATGTGCTGTGAGGCCCAAGAAGTTGCAAGTTCTCATCAAATCAATTGACTTAAATGTTATCTCCTCCCAAATTACCTTCTACATTTTAATTAAGAATGTATTTAAGAATTAACCTCATAATTTCGGTAATCCACTTCCACGTCATCTCCATAGACATTAAGTTCCATGTTTTTGTGACTAAACACAGTGGCTGGAGCCGGATTTCTTGGATTGCAGGCCATATCATCTGCTAGCATTAAGACTATATGGCTAATTGGGAAGAAAATAAATGAATTTGAATACACAATTTGAGTGCAGTAGCAACACAAAGCCTCAATAAACATATATGGTCTGCTAACTTTGAAAGGCTGTTTAATAGCTTCTTAATCTTCTATGCAAGGCATTCTGTGACTAAGCCAAAACTTCACACAGAATGAAGACACAGCTTTTAAAAGTTAATTTTTGCACATGAATTCAATTCTATGCAATTTACGAAACTCAATAATACTTCAAAACAAGAATAGGTGGTTGGCTCACTGTGGAAATCAATCTGTTTTGTTTTCTCTCGTTGTACTCATCAGGTTTCTTCATTGTTGCTTTATCATTAGCATAGATGCTAATGGAGGGAGCAAACCATGGACAGTTGGCAGATCTAACTTATGCAGAAAGTACTGGGCTCAGTCTTTGGAATCCCTAATTAAGGAGCAATATTGGATATTGCCACTTGCAATATGTTTGACAATTTAGTTAAACTTGGGGATCCATTTCATATTTATGTCCCTGGGAAAAAAATCTCTCTCCTGTTTTCAGACAATTTTTGAAACAAGCTACCAAACCTGGAAATCTTTTGGGCTACACTGTTTTTATTAATTCTGGGCGTTTATTTATTTGATTTGTATTTAAATGTCCCAAAGATGTTTTTTCAAAAGGCAGCTGGATTTCCTTTGTTTTTCCTTGAAGATGTTTCACTTCTCATCTAAGAAGCTTCTTCAGTTCTGACTGAATAGTGGGGAATGGAAGAATTCATATTCCTTGCATTTTTAGCATTCTCTTTAAGAGTCATTTAGGCCAGTTGGAGGTTTATCTGTACCTAAAGGATCCCCTGAATACTACAAATGGGTGTGAAACCTTTTTGGGACTGCTGTTGTACACAGGAGAGTGGTGTCATAACCCTCCTCCTTTGTCGAGAAGACTGTTCAATTTTAATGTAGATGGGTCTCTTTGACCCCTCTTTCAAACCAGTCCTCTCTGTCCATGCTGTCTTCAAAAGAGTAACCCTTGTCTTTCAAATGCAGATAGGCCTGATGGGTTTGTTCTTCTATGTTATGCCATGTGTTTGTGAAGTGCTTGTTTGTTTCTCCAATATTAAAATTAGAGAAACTTAAAATGGAAGTCCTCTCTGAAGAACTGAAGAAACTTCTTGGATGAGAAGCAAAACAACTTCAAGGAATAACAAGAAAGTCCAGTTGGCTCTTGAAAAAGCACCTTTGGGACAACCATGACCTGGATGAATGAGAATCTCCATAGACGCTTGTAGAGTGAACATAGATCCTTTATTATAGTTCTTTATTTCAGAAAGTTGTCCTTTAGATTAAATTAATTAATTGCTTTCTTGATTTTGCCCTGAACTTTCCTTTGTAAAGAAACAATGTTATCTATTGTATAGCAAAGTTATAAACAGGCTTTTTTTATCCTTATGAACTATTTCAGATTTGTTCCTTTTCTAGATTTGTCTTTTATTTTTTTCTCAAGAAATAATGGTCACTGTGTTTATATCCCATCTCTTCAGTCTGCAAAAATGTCTATGCAACATGGTCACATTTACATTTTTGAGTCGCTTGAATTCATAATTCTTCATCATAAACAAAGTCACCTATTTTTCAGGCTATGAAAAACAATGACAAATTGTGATGAATTTTCCAGTATTAATCAGATAATAAGTGTTCTGCATATACTTGTTAAAAATTGTGTATTTCTATTTTTAAAAAAATATAACTTCCTCTCTCATTCAAATCCAGTTAAATATATGCCTATGTCTATGAATATATTTCTCTGCTAATACCTGCAATGTTAGATTAGACCTGAACTTTTTGCAATTGTCAATCAAAATCAAATTTTTGAAAAGGCATGTAACTAATTAACTTATCAAACAATTTTTAAAATCAAATAAATGAACAGGCATATAAATAATTAACTTATGAAACAATTTACTTCAATATGCTAGTGTGGGAGAAATTTTAGATGATTAATCCAGTAGTAATGTATTTGTTGTTTAAAAAGAATTGCCTAAGCATAAATACAAATATGTTGTTTAACTGCTTCACAAATGAATTAATTCAGACTAAGTGCTTTCCAGCCAAATTCATTAATAAAGACTTGGAATATCAAAGATCAAGCCAAAATGTTTAGCTTAGAAATGTACTGTTAGCTCATTTCTTATGCTATGATCTGTTAAACTATCACCAAGAATGCTGAAGTAATCTGATCAAAATATTATATTGAAGAAGGAAAATATCTTTGGCTATTAACAGAAAAACACCTATATACAAAAAAAGCATAAGAAAACAGAGATGGCAAAGATGTGACCTATATTGTGTTAACTATGGTTCTGGATACCTACTTTTAGCTCAAGGTTCACTAGCAATTCTTAATATTTTAAAAGGCTGTAATATATAATATTTGAAAAAGCTGATCAAAGACTGTAATAAAGATATTTGATTTGAATATTCTGAATTATTTATGACTAATTAATAGTATTATAGATAGCTATAACATCCAGGATATTTCAACTTCATTCTTTTTTTCGTATTTCCTTTTATAACCTATCTAATGAACATACATAGATATTTTTTTAAAAAATGGAAGACTAGACAAGTATAGGATCACCTTAGCAGAGTAACTACCTTATTTGTACTTGATACCATTTTAGAAGGCTCTTCTTACCTATCAGGAATTCCCAGTCTCTTGACACTTCTGTAAACCGAGAGAGTATTGGCCACATGGCGGTAGTTAAACCAGAAACGAGATGTGCACACCTAAACAGATTAAGAGGTGTGTGTGTGTGTGTGTGTGTGTGTGTAGAGAGAGAGGTGCGGAGAGAGGAAGAGAGAGACAGAGAGGACAAAAATAAAATCTGCAGCTTTAATGCAACAACATGACTGTGCAGGAATAAATGGGCCACTGAGCTACAGCTTATTTGGAAATTTCACTAAAGACAAATTCTTCAAACTGCAGAACCATTCTCTCTCAGCTGAAGACTAATGCCTGCAGCAAAATCTTCAAAGACCTCCCTACTCTATATTATTTCTTCTCTCACACATGCGTATATTTCCTACAGTATACAGCATTAGTAAATTAATAAATCATGGTCAAGGTGAGTAAGAAGGATAACTTTTTCTGGAAAACTTCCGAAAAAGTTTTATTTAAAAAAAAAAGCATTGGTGAGTCTAATGCTTTACAGGTATTTAAACAGAATTATTTATGTTTTATTCTCTTTTTTTAATAGATATAAAATATGAGATTGGATCAGATCCAATCCACTAGCTTTGCACAAAACGCAATTTTATCACTGTGGAGGTAAGCAATCTTTTCTTTTCAGTGGTACCATTTGGTATATTCCAATATATTTGTTTAGGTTAAGTTAGGTTCAATTAGGCTGGATTATCTTACCAGAACGGCCCAGTTGTTTGTATGTCCACTTCTAAAAAATTGTTCTGCTTGATCCTGAAGAGAAAATACATAAATTATACAAATAAATAAAATAGCATCACGTACATACAAACACAAATTCCATAAATATTTTAAGTATGTTTTTATCCAATCAAAAGTTATTTTTTACTTAATTGAAAACATTAATTAGAATAAACATCGTACCAGATATATTTATGAAATTGTACAGAACAATCCTGTGTATGTTTATCCAAAATATGACTCCCTTTTTAGAAGAACTTTTTCTCCATATAAGTTTGCTTTGTTTTAAAAAAATCTTTAATCTAGTAGCACCGCATGTATAAAAAGCCTTTCATGGATCATATCAAAGAACAACAAAGAATTCTCTCCATTGTCTTGAAAGTTGATCAAAGATGGCAACCAAAGAGGAAAAAGAACAAAACAAAAGCAGAAATTCATAAGGAATGCTTAAAAAGACTCAGACATCCCAGTTAGTAAAATTTAACTTTGATTTCAGTACTGCAAATACTTGCAATATAAAAAAGAATTACAATTCCTTAATGATATTTCATCATTTTATTTATTGAAAAGTCTTTACACCAAAACAAAACTATATTTTAAAAAAATCACTTATTCCAAATGAAAACATACTTCATTTCACCACAACAATTGCAGAAATTAGCCTCAATGAATTAAAATTGGCAAACCAGGAAAAATATGAATTAAGCCAGAATGATCCAACTGATCAGACATTTTCCACCTTGGATCCTCTAAAAACAAACTGGATTGGATGCATTCTTCCTTTAACAGAACAGAAGCTTATCATTCTGATTAAAATAAATGTATGAAGTCTGACAATACGTGACAGACTCCTGCCCCACTATCAAATGCCACTCAGCCAAAACCCTCAAATGATCATAAAGAAATGTATCCCATAATATATGATTTGCAAATACTTCACAATAAAAGATTTTTTCATTCTTTCTCAAAAATAATGTACTGTACTCAAGAATACTATAAAATATTGCAGTATAAATCCACAATGTAACAGGAGGGACTTTTAAAAATTATACTAAGCTCATGATGAATGTCTGTAATAAATAGTCTGTGTTTATTTTCTTGAATAACAGAATTAGAAATTAATAAAATCTTCCTAGCTGACTACCAATCTTGGTCCATGCTATCTATCCTTGTTGCAGTCTCTGCATAAGAATTCAAACAGTGATGTGAAATTTCCCAGAATGTCATCTATTTGATAACATCTCAGTTTCTTAGGAGGTAAACAAAAATTATGACCCGACTCTACTTTTTTAACCTCTCTGTCAACAACGCTACATTTTTTGGTGATTTTTTTAGATAAATTATGTGAGAGAAATACATTATTTCCCTTTTGGCTAATAACTTGATCCTTATTTCTTTACCTCAGGTTAGCCTTCAATTTTGAGTTAGTCTTAGCTAAGTTTTTTTTTTAAAAAAAATAATTAGCTCAATGTGAAAGATTTAGTTAAGACTAGCCATTATCAATCACTGAAATTGAAAGTTGGTCAATGGTTAAATGGAACACTTAATGCATATTTTCCTCATGGTGCCAGAATCTGGATACTAAAAAATATTTACATTTGAGGTACTGAAATCCAGAGTGGCAATTTTATGTCCTGGAACTCATAATATCTCAAATAGATTTACTATTACAATTAGTTTATTGAATTATTAGTTCAATTTTCTGTCCCTGCTCATTACGAGATTAGTCAATCTCTGCTTTTTAGAACAAATAAGAACTAAATCAGCAAGAAATGCATTTTGTTTTCAAATTTTAGTTTATCATAGTATTATGGGTTGTTTTCTTCTTTGATTTTTTGTTCTTGAGGTGTTTTTCAGCCACATAAATGTTTCAAGATTAGGTTGATTAATGTCTTTGTTCAATCTGATTTGAACACCACTGAAAATAATAAGACTGTTCTCTGCTATGCAATTGGAAAAAGCTAGTTTGAATTATTTAAAGCTTGTATTTAATTGCAGCCTTAAAATTTCTCTAATGTTCAACAGATGTTCAATGTCAATTCTAGGTCATTTGAGGAAAATACCACATAACTGCTAACTCTGTCCGCTTAGTCATAATTGGCTTTATTGTCTGGGTTTTTTTCCTGACATCCAGCTTAAATATCTAAACAGAACTCTTGGGGAAACATTAATTTAGTTGACCTGAAAAAATGCCAGGTTTTGTTTTCTCAATCTCCAGAGCTTGGGCAAATGGATTATCATCACAGCAGTGTGACAAATAAATTGGAACTACCGGTCTAATGAATACTATTTTATGTAATTATCCAGTTTGTTCTGTAATCTGTGTATTCAATCCCTTCCCATCCTTGAAACAGAATTGTTGAAACAAGTTGACTGATGTGACATAAAACAAAGCAAGTACATGTTTAGTCCTTCTTTTTAAAACCATTATTTCAAGAAAACATAAATCAATTAAACAGCCTTAACAAATCTAAATAAATAAATCTGCTAAAGGCTATAACCATGAAAGCCAAGCAAACCCTCCATCTTCCAACTGAAAAGACCAACAAATAAATCAGTGCTCTATTACCCCAAGTCCCTGTTGGTTTTCTCAAGAGATTCAACCAGCTTTTATTGGAAACAAAATGCATGAATGCATGACTTCTGAATGAGATCCAGAAGAACTTGGTTACATTTAAAAATCGAAAATCAACATTATTTTTATATTGTCATGTACATATAATATATACAGAAAATTGGAAACAAAGATTTTGAGACTTGGCACCACTCTCCAGCAGCAAAATGAAATGGGGAGGAAGGGAGAGGGAAATCTAAGAAAAAATGGAAATCATGCACAAGAAATATACAAAACTGGGAAAGTGGCACTACATCCCCCTAACTCCAGGGTTTTGCTTGAGATAATCACCTAATTAATTGCTACTTCAAAGGATTTATTTTCTTTACTTATAAAATGTATAGGCTGCTCATCTTACCTCAAGATATCTCTGGGCGGCTTACAATCATAAAAATAAAAACTATATAAACTAAGGCCATCAATAATTTAGTATAAAATCCAGAACTCACCCAATTAAAAGGGAACAGGATGGGGGCAAAGTAGGATATGTTATTAATTGATCAACCACTCCACTGTGATACTCCCCCATTGAAGCCCCAATCTAACTGGCAGAGCCAGATCTTTAGGCTTTTCCAAAAGGTCAGGAGGGTTGGGGTGAACCTCACATCGGAGGGGGGCAAGATGTTCCACAGAGCAGGTGAAAGACAGAAAAGGCCCTTCTCCTGGATCCTGCCAGCTAGAATAATCAGACTGATGGGCCCATGACATGCCTTCTTTGCTGGCCAATCCTAGTGGAATGAGACAGCATTTATACCCTCACACATTCCAAAGTATTTTTCTGCATTATAATACAAAGTGCTGCATAATCTGATTCCTATTCAGCTACTCCCACAGAGAAAATGTTGACTCTAGAAAAAGTGCAGAGAAGATCAACCAAGATGATTAGGTGACTGAAGACTAAAACATACAAAGAACTGTTACAGGAACTGGGCTTGGCTAGTCTAGTGAAGAGACATGACAGCAGTGTTCCAATATTTGAGGGGCTGCCACAGAGAGGAAGAGGTCAAGCTGTTTTCCAAGGCACCCGAAGGCCAGACAAAGAATAATGGATGGAAACTGATCAAGGAGAGATTCAACCTAGAAATAAGAGGAAGTTTCTGACAGTGAGAACAATCAATGCAATAGCTTGCCTTCAGAAGTTGTGGGAGCTTCATCAGTGGAAGCTTTCAAAAAGAGACTGGACTCATTTGTCAGAAATGGTGTAGGATCTCCTGCTTGGGTGTGGGTTGTACTAGATGACCTAGAGTACAAGGTCCCTTCCAAGTCTGTTAATCTGTTAGAATTCTGTTAAAACAGTTTTGCAGCATTTGCTGGAATTGTAGAGAGATTCCCACAACGAGAATAGTCAATGAGTCAGTGAGGAGTAGTGATTAAAAGATGTTGGATAAGGAATATGAGATTGAGCTTCTACTACATAGTATTTTCAACTTTAGAAGCTCACTGGAAATAGTCCGTCTCTCTCAATGCAACCCACCTCAAGATCTCCTGTTATAAAAAAAACAAAGCCAAACAGAAGGACAGCATTAAGTATGCCACCTTGAGCATTTGAATGAAAATGACATATAAGTGATGATGTTGATGGAGGAGAAGATGAAGATCCTGCCTCTAGGATATCCTTGAGAAGAGGGGAGGGGTTGTATCTCTTTCTCTCCACTCACACCGAGGCCTTTTTTCCTGTATTATTGTCACTAATGTATATGAGTGAAAACTGGAGAGATTATAGCAAAGACCAAGTAGAAAAGCCCTAGATAATTCAACTCCATGGAATGCAAAAATTAGTATACAGATAGTCTTCAACGTGAGCCCAAAATTTCTGTTGTCAAACAAGACAATTACCAAGTGGGTTTTGTCCCATTTTATGATCTTTCTTGTCATGGTTGTTAAGTGAATCATTGCAGTTAGGTTAGTAACATGGTTGTTAACTGAACCTATCGTTTCCACTGACTTTGCTCATTAGAAAGTAACGAAAGATGATCACATGAACCCAGAATACTACAACCATCATGAGTCAGTTGCCAAACATCTGAGTTTTGATCACATGACCATGGGGATGCTACAATGGAGGTTACTTTTTTCAGTGCTGTTTTAACTTTGAAAGATCCTTAAATGAATTGTTGTAAGTCAAGGACTACCTGTAATAGTGATGTATTGATGGACATGAAAACATGTAACAGTTAGTTATGTAATAAAAAAGCCAGCTGGGTGACTTTGGGCCAGTCACTCTTTCTCTCTCAGACTGGATGCAAAAAAATACATTTTAAAAAATTAATTCATTTTTCTTTGCTGCTTTCTTGCTTTACAAAGCTCAATTATTGTTTTTTAAACTTTTTCTTTCCTAACCATTCCTTCTCTTCCCATATGAAGAGAACACAGAAGATGGGGGTTACATGTCAGCAGGCTGCCATTTTTCATGCACTTCCCTCAGCCCACTAGAAGGACTGCTGGCTAAGCTCCACAAAAGGCAGGCATGAAAGGCAACAGCTGGGATAATTTATTTTATTATATATTATATGTATATGTAGATTATGTGTGTGTGTGTGTTTTTGTGTATGTGTGTAGTCCTTGACTTACAAGTTTATTTAATAAGCGTGCAAAGTTACAACAGCACTGAAAAAAGTAACTTATGACCATTTTTCACAATTACAACCATTGAAATATCCCCAGTCACATGATCAAATATTGGATACTTGGAAACTACTCATATTTATGACGGTTGTAGTGTCCCAGGATCATGTGATCCCCTTTTGCGACCTTCTGACTAGCAATGTCAATGGAGAAGTCAGATTCACTTAACAACTGTGTTGCTAACTTAACCGCCGTGATTCATTTAACAGCTATGTCAAGAAAGGTAAAATGGGGAAAAATTCACTTAAAATGTTTCACTTAGCAACATAAAATTTGGGTTCCATTTGTGTGTCTGTGTGAGAGAGAGAGAGAGACAACACGTTATAATTCAATTTCTGGGAAAGGTAACCATTCTAACTGCAACAGCAGCAGCAGCAGCCGAGTCCCCGCCAAAGGCCGTCAGGGGGCGGTCGAGCATCCGACCTGAGCGACCCCCTGAGGAGCCAGGCCGGCCCACTCCTCCTCTCTCGCCCTCCAGGGTTGCAATGATAGCCCGGAAGAGAGAAAGCAGAGTCCAAACGCCGGTGCAGAGCACTCCGGATAGACATTTGCAACACCGCACTGAATTGCAAAGCGACAGACAGCTAGATTTTAAAAGTCCCCGGCCCGTTGTTGTTGTTGTTGTTTTTAAGGCGGTCACTCTTGGGCCCCCCTGATTGCATTTACTCAATGCAACCAAGACCAGCCCACGGAAACGGAAATTCAAGTCCTGGGTTTCAAATCCACCCCACGGTAGAAAAAGAAAAAAAGAAAACCAAAACAAAAGCAAGGTAGAAATAAAGGCGCGCAGCCAGCCGTCCCTCTTGCCCTTCGCGGCGTACCTGCGCTCCTTGACCGACCGCCGAACTGCATCGGCTGAAAAAAAGAAGCAGCAGCAGCGCTGTTGCTGCAGGAAAAAGACACCGGCTCGGGCTGGAGGCAGCCATCTTGCCTTTCCGCAGGACCCAGGAAGGAGGAAGAGCGGTCATTGGCTACCGATTGCTAATGTAACTCCGCCTCTTTTTTCTTTCCCCAAAGTTTGCGATTGTTTTTACTCCGGGTGTTGAGATGCCTGATGTTGTAGGGAATGCGGGTTAAATCTTAACCTGGGGGAAAAAAGATCCCAAGTCTCGTGGCGATGCTGAGCAAAAATGATGAAGGCCATTGATATTAAAATCTGTTCCTTTGAAGCGCTTAATTGGGAAGGACGCCATCAGTTAAAGATCCTCGTAGGCGCTCCATCGGGACTTTTACTGACAGGACCTCTACTTAAAATCTTTGTTTCTAAGCCAGGAATCACCTTAAAATCCGTAGGCAGCTGCTTGAATCAGTAATGAAGTTTATTCCAAAAGAATATATATATCATCTGCTCAGAGGCGACCACCCTGAGCCCTTTAGAAATCAACTCAGGTAGAGAAAGCCAGCCTTTCCTAGTAGATAGATAGAATAACAGAGTTGGGAGGTACCTTAGAGGTCATCTAGTCAACCCCTGCTCTTGCAGGAAAATCTATTTTAAATATTAGCCTCAACCTAGGATCAAACTCACAGCATCCTGATTGTGAGGTGAGAGCTCCACCTCTAGGCCACCGGAGGATGAAAAAGAACAGCAGAACATTCTCATTTTTTACCTCATGGTATTTAGCAACAGAGACACTGAGGACATAATAATCTACGTCCTCAGTATTGAATCCTAATGTTACTATACTTGCAACTTATGAAATGCGTGGCTTACCGTCAATTATAATTACTGTATTGACAACCACAGTGTAATCATGGTTATCCGTGATTAAAACCTGTTAGTAAACAGGTATACCTAAGTTCTCTATTGTTACCTTACCAGGTTTTTTTCTGTTGGTTTGGTTAAATGAAGCTAGTTAATAACTTTAAATTTGGTATTTTAGAATATGGATTTCTAGGTCCAGATTACAGGTCCAGATTGCAAGCATTTCATCAGAAAAGCATCGTGACATGGGATTACATATAAAATTTAACCCCAATTTCAAGTGAGGATCTGGTGCAGTAGGCTTTGGGATTTGTAATAAATTGGCATCTGGAGAATGTGTCTCCTCCACCAAAAAGTTATGAAAAATGCTCTTTTTTACAGAAGGAAGAAGCTCTGTGACTTTGCCAAGCAGGACCAGAATTGTTTAAGTCAGTAAGTGGATTTTTACTTAGAAAAAAATAAAAGAGAAACATAATTTTGCAAATTTGTACATGCGTTGTTTTTTGTCCCATACCTTGTCCTCAAAATTTTCATCATGTTTAGACAGTAAGATAAATTTGTAGAGTTGTTGGCATAGCTAGTTTAGCTACAGAAACCCAATTTTGCTGAAAAACATTCATGTCTTTGGGACCTCTCATCTTTGGGCTTCACATCCTGATCCTAAAATACATGGAAAGCTACAAAAACTCAAGTGAGAATTCTGAGTAGATTTGTTCAATGATTCATTTGTTTGTTTTCCTGGCTGTCCCATAATATTCTCAGAAGTCTTCTCCAACACCTGATACTTTAGCAATCTCAGTGAAGGTAGTGTTAGCCTTCCTGTGGAGTTGATTCCTAGTCTCATCTGCTTGGCAGGGCTATTATAATGAGAGTTTTAAGACACCAATGGACAGAGTTTTTCCCATAATATTATACAACTCTTGAAGTTGGATACTGAAAAAAACTGAGAGAAAGAAAATAGCCACCTTCACATTATGGATATGAATATAGCTGCAAAGTGTATTCAGATCTGCAAAAGTAACCAATCAATTTGTCCTGGACCAAAGTAAAGTTGATTATTATTAGTGGGCAGAAATGCATACAGAGGATGTGAATGGTTGATAGGTGAGAAAAATAACAATGTTTCAAAGTATAAGGAAGTAGATGAAGAGAAATGTAACAGTTGAGGTAAATAAAGAGAAGAATGTCATTGGAAGTGCAGTGAGTTTTTGTTAAGACAAGTCAAGATGGCAAAATTCAGCAATTCAGGTATGGGATACTCTGGAGAATTCCAGAATATTTTGTTTTCTCTCTCTCAACAAGGTCAAATCTCTCCCAGACCATTCTGAAAGTCATTTCACTTCTCTGCGCTGGAAGCAGTTTGAGGTAACCCTCAAGCATGACATTCATTCTCCCATCCAAATAGTAACCAGGCCTGATATTGTTTCCTGACTAATTATGTTTATAATTATATTATTATTATTTATTAGACTTGTATGCCGCCCCATCTCCGAAGATTCGGGGCAGCTCACAGCTAAAAACATACATTCATAACCGAAAGAAGCCCAATATCGATATTAAAATTAAATAAACCACCACCACCCCTGAGAAGGTTATCACACCTCAGCTTGGTCGAATAACCAGGTCTTCAGGTCATGGCGGAAGGTGCAGAGGTTAGGGGCCAGACGGAGCCCAAGGGGAGCTGGTTCCACAGGGCGGGAGCCACCACAGAGTAGGCTCATCCGTGGGGGACTGCCAGCTGACACTGGCTTGCTGATGGAACCTCGAGAAGCCCCTGCCTGTGTGCTCGCACAGGGCGGTTGGTATTCGATATCGGCAGGAATCACTCCCTTAGATATTCCCATATTGTAAAATATACAAAATAAATACATCCATGTTGTTATCCTGGTAATAGTATGGAAGTAGTTTCCACTGCTTTTTCCATATATATTTTTTCCAATTTTCCTGTCTAATGAGTTAGCATTCTGGATGACCAAGCAATAATCAAATCTGAGATGGAAAAGCTTTTTCAAAATTATCCAAAATCCATACTGTTGCAAGGAAAACTACATCGATAAATCCATATAGTCATCTGGAGTTCAGCTCGATTTGAAGGCATCTTTATGTTTTCATGATAAAAGTCTAATTGAAGGCAGTATTGTATATAGAGTACATTAAGGTTTAACATTGTATCAGTGAGCTCATGTATTTTGTGTAACTAGCCTGAATGAAAGATGACTCTAAGGAAAATATTTAGCTATGGTTTATTATTTACAAATGAGAAGAAATTATACCAGTCACCTAAAATAAATGAAATCTAAAATAAACGAATCTTTGTGTTTATTATAGGCATAAAGGTGCACTTTATGCATATCAATTCGTATGTTCATTATGTTTCTTATAGGGATAAAGATATTTTACAGTGACAATTGATGTCACTGCTTAACTGTCAACTGACTAGGAAGCTATTTTTAATCATGTCAACAAAGCAAAAGATAAGTGGTACAGTTAATCTTGATCACAACAGGAAATGATTTAGCATCACAATCAAGGTCTTAGTATGTGGGAAATTTTGTATGCCTAGAACAATTTGAACCACGCAAAACTATGAATTATTAGTCAATTACTAATCCAAGAGAATGTTATTGTTGCTGTTAATATACCTCTCTTGTTCTTATGCTAGAGCAACTTGGAGTACAGGTAGTCCTCAACTTAGAACAGTTCATTTAGTGACTGCAACAACTGCAGTGATTCACTTAACAACTGTGGCAAGACAGGTCGTAAAATGGGACAAAATTCACTTAACTGTCTCACTTAGCAACAGAAATTTTGTTGTCAGTTATGGTTGTATGTCAAGGGCTACCTATAGTTTTATGGAAGAATAATATAGACCTCCTGAAATAAAATTAACAGTAAGAACAGCAATACTTTTATGCATTGAATATCAAAGTTAATCCCCTTAATCCCTTACATTCAGTGAAGGGATTCAACCAGTTCGCACCACTTCGGGAGAACCGGTTGTTAACTTTCTGAGCAGTTTGGTGAACTGGTTGTTGGAAGAAATCTTTAGGGCAGAGAACCTGTTGTTAAAGTATTTGAATCCCACCACTGCTTACATTTATGATTGTGCAAGATCCCACAATCCCATAATCGCCATTTGTGAGATTAACATCCGCCGTTCAACGAACAGAATTAATGGAGAACACAGAAATGAAATGAAAGTTGCAGTCACATGCACAGTCTCACTTAACAACCGCAGTGGTTTGTTTAATGATGGAAACAGAAGTGATATCATAGGTCCAGTGCAGTAACATGATTTTTTCCTTAGCAACCACAGTGCTTAGCAACAGAATTTCCTGTCATTTTATGGTTGGCTAGCGAGGACTGTAATATCCTGATTATTACCATGGATGTTGGATGGAATGGAACAAATAACACTGGGAGAAACATACTTTAAGAACTAAGGTTGCACCTAAATTTGTTTGGAAATTATTGCACAGAAAGATGCCCACATAACAGAAATACACATTCAAATTGGAAAATATGTTCATCCAATACCTCAATACTTAATATATGAACTGAAACTACAGGTAATCCTTGATTTGCAACCGTTTGTTTAGTAACTGTTCGAAATTACAATGGCACTGAAAAAAATGACCTTACGACCATTTTTCCACACTTATGACCACTGCAGCATCCCCATTGGCATGTGATTTACGTTAGGATGCTTAACAACTGGTTCATATTTATGACGTTTGCAATGTGCCGGGGTGATGTGTGAGCATCTTTTGTGACCTTCTGACATGCAAAGTCAATGGGGAAGCCAGATTCACTTAACAACCATGTTACTAATTTAACAATGGCAGTGATTCACTTAACAAATGTGGCAAGAAAAGTCATAAAATGGGACCAAGCTCACTTAACAAATTTATCGCTTAGCAACATAAATTCTGAACTCAATTGCGGTCGTAAGTCGAGGTCCACCCTTATTGCTACACATAGCTTTCTTCAGCTGCAAGAGTAGGACAAATGAAAGCTTCTTTTCTAACCTCTCCCCTGTGCAGATACCTTATATAATTTTATTTTTTAAGCCAAGGGTTTCTAAAACTACAATCAAAGGAGGAGAAAAACTGAAAATGTATTTAATTTCTTTTTGTAATGCATCAATTGAAAGTACATTATATGGTTTAAATTTAACATCACTGGGTGATTATTAAATAATGTTTGCCTTCTATCACATTAATTACAATTTGTGAGACCTGTGAAGTCACTTTCGAGCTTTCAAAGATCATTCATAGCCCTAGAGGCCTTGTGCTTCTGCATCACTGAAAATGAGCAGATTAACATCAGGCAGTAGATCCCCAGAGAGCCTTTTTTGTAAACACCACGTCAACCCTCAACTCCAACTTCCAGCTCACTGAAATTTCATAATGAAAATTGGTCTTCCTCAGACACACTCACTAAGCACAGATCTAAAAGCTTTGATCTCCTCATGAATTATCTTTTCCAAAAATAGCAATAGCAATGGGATTTAGACTTATATACTGCTTCATAGTGCTTTATAGCACTCTATAAGTGGTTTACAGAGTCAGCACGCTGCCCTCAACAATCTGGGTCCTTATTTTACCAATCTCGGAAGAATGGAAAGTTGAGCATCAGGATCAAACTCCTGGCTGTTGGCAGAGTTAGCCTGCAATACTGCATTCTAACCACTGTACCACCAGGGCTCATCCCCAGTCATTAATAAACCTAATGAACCACTTATCAGTTTTCTTACCACGTCTTTGCTATGGTCAAGCAAACTGAGCTATTTTAAAAATGAAACAGGAAAAGATCCATTGGCATGGGTTTGAATACTGTTTTCTCATATTGTGTTGAATTTTTAAAAAAATTGGGGGTGCAGAATCAAATTACTTCATTAATCTGAAATCCTCAAGTCACTGTGTTAAAGGAGAAATTATTCCAAATGTATGAGGTTTCATTTTGAAAAGCCTTTTTAGTTCTTTTCCAGGAACTTCTAAAATAAACTTTCAATGGGTACTGATATTATAAATTGCTTAGTTGACATTTTAAATTGTCAGGTTAAATTTCTCCAAGAGTTTCAGTATCTTCAAGAACAACATAGTAGAAAAGAACAATGCATTAATATAGCCTAGAAACATAAATATAATGACCTTAAATATTGCTTTCTATCATTAACTGTCTTGGTTTCAACTTTAGTGTGCAGTTTATTTACTTGCAAATAAAATTGTTTTTGAAAAGACACTAAAGGCCTTCAGTGATTTGTAAATAAGGCAAATAAACCTCATAGCAACTTTTTGAGAACTTCTTATAGATCAAAGAAGAGAGCACGGGCCATATTTTCCAAAGCATAGTCTTTAAACATAGGAAAACACAGTAATTCTCTGGGAGATTAGTTGATGTGATTTTGCTCTAGGGAACACACAATTTTTGCCCATCCAAACTTTGCAACAAAAAGATATTTTTATGGTAACAGAAGGAGACAAAAATAACTGTTTAACTAAAATGCAAATCTATTGCTCATATTAATTAAAAGTATTAATTAAAATATACAACTAAATATAAATTTAGTTAAATTAAATCTGAATGTCACACCCAGCCTTTCTGTCTATATAGCATTCAGTGGCTTGTGGTAAGGTACAGTACTTATTGTAAAACCTGAGTATATAAGATTAAATTCAAGGTGAAATTAAAACAAAATAAATTCAGCTAGTAGTTCTAAGGTAGATTAAAAAAATCTAGGTTTTGGCTTTTATTTTCTAAACCCTCTAAGTTGAATAAACTTTTATGCTTTTAGATAGTGCTTTCTTTTTTAGTAAGCTGTATTTTAAACATACTATATGGTTACTGAAAAGCAATTCTGCTTTCATACAGCCAAATTACTTTGATGAATTGTATGTATTGGAAGACTGTAAATAGTGTAACATTTGTTAGATAGAATTTCAGGGCTTTCAAAGCTTCCTAAAAGCTATTTTGTTCTAAGAGACTTCCTTTGGCTTTGTTATTTTTTAAATCTAATTAAAAAGCATTGCTAGAAGCTTATTATTTTATTTCATATATATATCCTGATTCTCTTTCCTGGTTCCTTGCATTTTATTGGAAGCTTTCAAACTAACAATTACATTTGTTTCTTCTCATCTTCCATTAAATGAACACTGAAAAAAGTATTTATTTTAAAATAGAGCAATTAAGGAGCTAGAAAACAAGAAGTAGCAATAAAAGCTTTCTGTACTTTTTATTATTATTTTATTTTACTTGGAACTAATGTACCAAAATAGAACATGAGCCATATGCAGAGGGTACTTCTATTTAGGATTATAGTATTATGAATAATATTGCTTTCAAGTATGCAGATAAATAAATAGTTATACTTTCCTCGGTTGGTTTGAAATTTGAAATGATTGTTTACAGAAATAGCTTTAAAGCATACACTTTGTGCATCTACTGAAAAGTAATTCCAAAAATAATAATTTTGGGAATTTTGTGATCTTTCGGATGCTTTTACACTAAAACTCCAGCATACATCACTCACTCTGGCAAAAACTGTTGAAAGCAACATATGGAGGATTATAGTTGCCTATGTTTGGTGCATACAGTATTATTATTATTGGCTGTAAGAATAACCTTTGGAGACAACGGACAAGGAAGAGACAATGATCTGATAAGAGAAATCTGAGTCCAAAGATTGGGAGGAGGTGGGAATAAAGCATTTTAGAAGGGACCAGTGGTGGGATTCAAAATTTTTATTACTGGTTCTGTGGGTGTGGCTTGGTGGGTGTGGCAGGGGAAGGATACTGCAAAATGTCCATTCCCTCCCCACTCCATTAACCTACTTTCCAGCTCCATTCTCCTGTGCGTGGCAACAAAAGAAGACCCAGCTGATCAGCTGGCACTCAGGGGCAGGGCCAATCAGAAGTGGTATTTGCCAGTTCTCTGAACTACCCAAAATTTCCGCTACCGGTTTTCCAGAACTGGTCAGAACCTACTGAATACCACCTCTGGAAGGGACTCTTCTGAAAAGCAAAGGGAAGGGAGGAAGGTAGTGATTTCAGACTTGCATGATTCTATAACTGTAACGTTACAAGATAGTGTTAGTACTCATGTTTTTTGTTTTCTCTCTGGACTGCCTTGAAGGCTGACACACATACTTGCATGCACACATAAACACATATGCATACAAACACACACATATAGAACTTATATATTCCTATTCTTGTCATTCTGGACTTTTTAAAAACATTTCTTCCAATGGTTCCATGGAAAAAGGGGAGAATGTGTATCACTTCAAGACTAGTACAAGAGGCTACTTGGATTTATTTTAGATTGTGCCAGGGAAATAAGTTTGTTGGAGATACAGGAAAACATTTATTAGCCCCAAATTAAAATATTTGTAGAATATCTCAATTTGACTAGCTACCCAAGAGCTGAATTGAGAAACTACTGTAGGCCAATTTTTAATTGATCCTTTCAGCAGCATCTTTCCCATGCAATATGTAGAGTAAAGAGTTTAGCGCATAAACTAGGCAGTATGAATGAGAAAATTGAATTTACAATGAATAAAGCCATTTCTTTGTAAATCAGCTCTAAGGCACATTAACCCTCTACATATTGTTTCCCGCAGATGTCTTGGGGTTCAAATGTTACAACCCCTAGTCAGGGATGAAAGCATCTCATCCATTTAGAGTAGCATTTCCCAATCATGGTAATTTTAAGATGTGCTGACTTCAACTCCCAGAATTCCCCAGCTAGTTGCTACAGTTCGCAAATACAGATGTACAGTACACCAGGTAGAGAAACAATATAGATGGATTTATTTTTAAAATATGAGGCTACTATTTTTCTATTAAGCTTTCAGTAAATTAAAGGTACTCCTCAACTTATTGTTTGTTAGTGGCCATTCAAACAGCATTGGCCATTTTTCACAATTATGAAAATTGCATCATCCCCCATGCTCATATGATCAAAATTCGGATGCTTGGCAACTGGTTCATATTTATGATGGTTGCAGTGTCCTGGTATCATTGTGATCACCTTTTGCAGCCTTCTGACAAGCAAAATCAATGGGGAAGCCAGATCCTCTTAACAACCATGTTACTAACTTAACAACTGCAGTGATTCATTTTAACAACCATGGCAAGAAAGGGTGTAAAATGGGGCAAAACTCAATTAACAACTGTCTCACTTAGCAATAGAAATTTTGGATTCAATTGTGGTCATAAGTTGACCACTTGTAATGTTTCTTTTAGAAAACATTTTTTTAAAGAAAGAACTGAGCATAACACTAATCATTTAAATAAAATAGCTTAATTTGTACCCTCATTAAAACAACTGCTATGGCTGGTTCATTAGAGTAGTTTTCTTGCAACAGAGTCTTATTCAGTTTATGAATCTTACTTTAATTGGAACCATTAATCATTTTAAATGTGCAAATGCTTCTCAATGGAGCAAACATGCCTTTGTTTCTGTGAATCTACATTTTATTTTAAATGAAGAAAAATTTAAAAAGTAAGGAAACAAAAAAGGCATTTTGGGAAATTGGCAATGGGGCTTTTCATAAATTCTTTTCTGTTTCCAAGGGAAAAAAAGGAACAGCTAGCCTTGATTATTTTTTTAACTAAAATGATATGAATATGGAAAGATAATCGCTGATCCAGTTTAGAGCTGGATAGAAGTCATGGTTTTAACTTTGACTTGCTTGATTTGGACATTTGAGAAGCTACTGGATGCAAACCTCTCCCTTTCATATTTAAGTGTCATCCAGAAATAGGAAATATGTCACCCAAAAATAGGTCAGTAGAAAATACAGATTTACATAAAATATGCATACTGTATTGTGTGCTGATTTATATAGAAAGAGGCAGGCTCAGCCATATGGCTATGTTTTAAATACAAATATGATCATTCTATATTTATTAAAATTGCCACCAGGTGAGCTCTTGGCCTACTTATTCACATGGCACACACAACAATAATCTGAACCAAAGAACCTGGGTATTATTGAGTCAAATAACCATGATCGTGATTGTCTGAATGTAGCTTTAGTCTTCTGCATTGGTGTTGACTACCAATGGACGACCATAAAGGCTTTTTTTTTTTAAGAAAAAGCACCTTTGAGAGAACTACCAAGGTTTTGTTCTGTCTTCTAAAGCTGTTTAGTTTTAAATTTGCACTGGAAAAGTAGAGAAAGTATAATCCAAACAGGATTACTGGGATTTCCAAAACATGGCTTCTATTTGTAAACTAGGTTTACCTCTGGCATTTATTATACGCAATAATGTAGAGGAAAGGAAGTCTTCTCTCCAGTGACTCTTCAGGAATCAAAAGAGACAAAACAATAGAAACAGCCTCATAATATAAGCTCTGGTATAGTAAAGGTAAAGGTTCCCGCCGCACATACGTGCTAGTCATTTCCAGCACTAGGGAGCAGTGCTCATCTCCATTACAAAGCCGAAGAGCCAGCGCTGTCCGAAAATGTCTCCATGGTCATGTGGCCAGTATGACTAAATGCCGAAGACACACGAAAGGCTGTTACCTTCCCCCAAAGTGGTCCCTATTTTTCTACTTGCATTTTTACATGCTTTCGAAATATTAGGTTGGCAGAAGCTGAGACAAGTAACGGGAGCTCACTCTGTCAAGCGGTGCTAGGAATTCAAACCACCAAACTGCCGGCCTTTCTGATCAACAAGCTCAGCTTCTTAGCCATTGAGCCACCACGTCCCTAAGCTCTTGTATATATGTGAACAATACAAGTAGTCCTTGACTTACAACCGTTCATTTAGTGACCGTTTGAAGTTACAATGGCACTGAAAAAAGTGACTTATGACCAATTTTCACACTTTTGACCCCTTCAAGTGATCAGAATTCAGATGCTTGGCAACGGACTCACATTTATGACAGTTGCAGTGTCCAGGGATCATATGATCACCCTTTGTGACTTTCGGACCAGCAAAGTCAATGGGCAAACCAGATTCACTTCACAATCTTGTTGCTAATTTAACAACTGCAGTGATTCACTTTACAACTGTGACAAGGAAGATTGTAAAATGGGGCAAAATTCACTTCTCTCTCTTACGAACCGAAATTTTGGGCTCAATTGCAGGTGTTAATCAAGTATTACCTGTATACAGATAACCAGAAACCTAAGCAAGAAATCAAGCAAAATAGCTGTGTGCTAAGCTTCCATGATTTCTCACATAAGATACAAATGGTCATGTTCTACCCAGAAATCATAGATAGCCAAAAAGCACACAAATGGATCGTAGAACAAATCAATTCAGAGTTGAGGCCTGAGTTATCGTATTTTACACACTATGTAAAGAAAAGAGGATGACCAGTAGGAGCAAGGCAGATGAATTCAATTACAGCAGCAATTGATGCAACTTTTGGAAGATTGAAGTGCCAGGTTGGGAACAGTTCGTCCTTTATGTGATCACTAAAAGTCAATGCTGACTTGATGGCACATAAGCAGTCACAACTTCCAATAGAAGCTATACCCCACCAATTCCCAAGAATGCATAGAATGGGCCAAGTCTTCCAACTCTGTGACTTCAGTTATGTCATCATGTTACAATTATTATCTTCCATGCCTCTTATCTTCTAAATTAATTGATTTTAAATATATATTCCCCCTAGCCATTAAAAATTTGCTTGCCTTAGGCTCTAATGGATTTCTGTAAAAAATCTGTCATTTCAGTATGAATTATTCATCCCTCGATAAAGGTGATTCATCCCTTGGAAAAGATTTCTCTGTTCCCTTTAATTACAAAGAAAAAAAAGAAAAGTATCAAAAAACTCATTTCCTTTGAATTCTTTTCTAGTAAGATCAAGAACATTAAAGAAATACAGTTTCATGGTACAGGTTACACTGCACAGCAAGCATCATATTTGGTCATTTCAAAATTTCTTCGGCACTATTGTTGTACAAGGCTAAAGTACAAAGCTATCACTGAAACAGATAATTATGAGCCAACTTAGTCTCTTCACTCTGACACAAAATGACCTATTTTAGAGTGAAATATTTATTAAATATTTTAAATATTTTAGAGTGAATAATTCTAGTTGAATGCAGTTGCTGGAGGTACCGCCTTGAACAACCCTGAGTGTTTGTCACCCTTTTCCTTTGTTAAACTACAAATGCTAAAAACATGGTTTTTGCCTCTGCCAGTTGCTTCTTAATGTGTTAGGGAAGGATCTGCCTTCATTAGATGCTTTTGGCAAAAACATTTATTGTCCACGTGGTTTTTTTAATTACATTTATATGCCTTCTCCAAGACTCAGGGCGGCTTACAATTTTGGAGCACAACCCAATGCTCAACAATAGCCTTCATTCCATTGTATATGCCTGCTTATTACTAAGCGCATTTTTACAAGGTCAGCTAATTGCCCCCAACAATCTTGGGTCCTCAATTTACCTACCCCGAGAGGATGGAAGGCTGAGTCAACCTTGAGCCTGGTGGGATTCGAGCCTACAATAATTGTAGACAGCTGGATCTTAAGAGCAGGCATTTAACAGCCTGAGCCACCAAAGCTCTGCCCATAATAAATTAAGAAAAGCTTCTTCCACCTTTTGTCCTTGAGTCAAATCTCTTGCTGTCTTATTGTTATGTTTGTTTACTCAGTTGCTTGCTCACATCTTAGATGTAACTAAAAAAAATACATAAATGAAAGCTTAGATATTTGTAGCATTTGCAGCCTGTTCCAGCATTCTGAACACACTGTGGTTTAGTTGCTAAAAGTCATGCATTGTCAGACTTAAAACAGACTCAAAGTTAAAAGTAGGCTTTTTTGACCTAAATATTAACAGTTCACTGTTTAACAAGCTTCTTGCTTCCCATTAAAAAGTTAGGGGAAAGGAACCCTGTTAAAATTGGAGAAAGAATTTCCTATTGAGATCATTGACTTTATTGGTCATTTGATGCAGGCTCGTTTATTTTTTATAATTTATTAAATTTATATGCCACCCAATTACTATTGCAAGCCATTAACACAATAGGTTGTGCAAGAATAGAAACAAGATCGGGGAAGCAAAACTCTGAACTACAAGATTAAAACAACCTATTGTTCCTTTTTTTGAGGAACACTTGTTTTTCTCTGTGTAGATATCTGAAAAATCAACTCAGACAAACATTTCTTTATTATTTATTTCATCACAACAGTTATGTTTTTCAATTCAAAACTTAGTTCTAAGCAACACAAAGGAAAAAAAATAAAGCTACATAAGTATATTGTAAGCATAAATCTACAATATAAAAAGTCACAGAATAAACCATGACGAAGCAAGTATAAATAAAACATACAAAAGCAAATCGCTTGAAAAGAAATAGACATCTGTAAGACTGAAAAAGCTGGAAAAAAAATAGGTGCCAGCCACATTTCTTCCCAATGGTATTCCATAACTAGGATACTACCATTAAAGAGACCTTTCTTTGTATAAAGAAAATAGTAGTCACTTTTATTACCCAGCATAAAAGTACAGTATGAAATCAAAGAATAGTTGCTAGTAAAAACTGATAAGATAAATGGAGTTACTATTGCCATTAACAGTTAATAGTGTTTTCTTTGTAGGTCTAGCCAATCAAAACATTTATAATTATTCTGGACTTTTTGATAATAAACAACTTAAAGGCTACAGGTATTAAGCTCAATTGAGCCAAATATCAACCACATTTGGGGATTTAAAGAAAATATTTTTTGGCATATTGGAGAGGCTGGAATATCGGTTATATGTTGTGGTCATTAATAGAGATACCCATGTGACCCAGAGGTGGTATTCAGCAGGTTCTGACCAGTTCTAGAGAACCGGTAGCAGAAATTTTGAGTACTTCAGAGAACCAGCAAATACCACCTCTGACTGGCCCCACCCCCATCTATTCTCTGCATCCTGAGTCCCAGCTGATCAGCTGGGTCTTTTTATTTATTTATTTATTTATTTATTTATTTATTTATTTATTTATTTATTTGGATTTATATGCCACCCCATCTCCGGGGGGACTCGGAGTGGCTTACACAAAAACATATATATAATATATAAACTTATTCCAAAGTTTACCCAATCCAAATAATTATAAAATATTAAAATATCCCAATATTAAAATCCTCAACCCCGCTCAATCCAGGCCGGCCTGTGAAAACAGCCAAGTCTTTAGATCACGACGGAAGGAGCGCAGGTCAGGAGCCAGACGTAGCTCCAGGGGTAGCTGGTTCCAAAGGGTGGGCACCCCCACAGAGAAGGCCCTCCCCCGGGTGACCAGCAACCGACATTGTCTGGCTGACGGCACCCCCAGGAGGGCCTGCCTGTGGGAGCGCACTGGGCAATTGGACCTCGATGCTGGTAGGAGGCGCTCCTGTAAGTACCCCGGACCCAAGCCATGCAGGGCTTTATAGATTAACACCAGCACCTTGAATCTTACATGGAGGGCAACTGGCAACCAATGCAGACCGCACAGGAGGGGTGTCACATGGGAGAATCGGGCCGCTCCCATCACCACCCGCAGCCCCATTTTGCACCAGTTGAAGCCTCCACATAGTCCGCAAGGGCAGCCCCAGGTAGAGAGCATTGCAGTAGTCGAGATGGGAGGCCACGAGTGCATGAGTGACCATGTGTAGGGAATTTTGGTCCAAGTAGGGGCGCAACTGGTCATCAGGCGAGCCTGGGCAAAGGCCCCCCTGGCAACGGCTCCCACCTGCTCCTCCATATTGAGCCATACGTCCAGGAGGACACCCAAGTTGCGTGCCCTATCCAAACACCTCTCCCCCCATGACCAAAGATGGAATTTCTTGGATCCAAGATGCCAGTACACACAGCCACTCAGTCTTGTCTGGATTGAGCTGGAGCCTGTTCCTCCCCATCCAGATCCGCACCACCTCCAGGCACCGGGACAGCATGGGGAGGGCATCACTGAGGTGGTCCGGGGTGGAGATGTAAAGCTGGGTATCATCAGCATATTGATGATACCTCACCCCGAAACCACGGATGATCTCACCCAGCGGCTTCATGTAGATGTTGAACAGGAGGGGAGAAAGCACTGACCCCTGAGGAACCCCACAAGTGAGGGGCCTTGGGGTCAATCTCTGCCCGCCCATCAACACCGACTGCATGCGTGCCAAGAGGAAGGAGGAGAACCACCGTAAAACAGTGCCTCCCACTCCCAGCTCCCGAAGACGCTGCAATAAGATACCATGGTCGATGGTATCAAAAGCCGCCGAGAGATCTAATAGGACTAGGACAGAGGAACATCCCCTGTCCCGAGCCCTCCAGAGATCATCGATCAGCATGACCAATGCCGTCTCTGTGCTGTAACTGGGCCTGAACCCCAATTGAAACAGATCTAGGTACTTTTGTTGCCATGCACAGGAGAACAGAGCTGGAAAGCAGGTTAGTGGGGTGGGGAAGGATTGGGGATTTTGCAGTAACCTTCCCCCAGGAATGGGGAGGGAATGGAGATTATGCAGTATCCTTCCCCTTCCATGCCCACCAAGCCATACCCACCAAGCCATGCCATGCCCACCAAGCCACGCCTACAGAACAGTTAGTAAAAAAAATTGAATCCCACCACTGATGTGACCACCTCGCTAATGACCACAATCCCAGCTCTCCCCATTGAGGTTTTTAAACAACCATACAGGGATGCCTCAGGGAGTCAGGGAAGATTTCAGGGACACACAATGGCACACAGAAATCTGCTGTAGGTCGGGAAGCCTCACCTGACTAGGCTCACCACTGCCTTCTCTACTACTCCCAAGAGGTCCAAGCTTCCTTCCTGCCTCACCTTGCCCAGAAGGTCTTAACCAACTAGACATGTGAAAACCTGCCAAGAGTCTGAAGTCCTCACTGGCTAGGCTCACCAGTGCATCGGCCATCTCTGTCCCCTCCATCATCCCAAGAAGTCTGGGTCTTCTGCCTGTCCCACCACACCAATCCACTTACTTTTCCCTTTCTTTGAAGTTGCTGACAGGTGTTCCCAACTGATGGGAGGCTTAGCTAGAAAGCTAGGGAAATCAATCTTCCTTGTGCTTTGTATCAACCAGGCACAAATGTTAGCAGCTATCTAGGAAGAACTTAGGTGGATAAAAATGCCAAATCCAGTTTAAACACCTGGCTGTCTGTGCCACCAGCCATAAGAATAAGAAAACAAACATAAAGTAGATTGATGAACTAGAAAGAGTCTTTGTTCTCAATGCAGCCAACTTATAAAACCAACATTGTTTTTTAGCCAAATACAACATTTCTAATAAAATGTGATGAGAAAATTCCAGGGCAGCATTTTCTGATTTAATTTGATTGAGTTTTCAAACTAAATTAAAAAATATAGTCCAAATATCTATTGAATACCAAGTAATCCTGCCATCCTTTGCAGAAGGATTATTGCGGGATATCCCACCTCCAATGCAAAAACTAATATCTACTAAAAGTTAGCATTCTTAGTTTTATAAACAGTCATGGTTCAGAGAATAATTTTCACAGATAACCTGCTTGTACATGATTGCAGTTCAGTGTGGCATCTTTTCTCATCAGTTTGCTATGCTTTAAACTGCCATCTCTTTGCCTAGTTGTGAAGAGTCAGAGTTATTAAGAAGTCTCAGAAGGTATGCCACACTACATATTACTCTATATGTATGTGATATATCTAGATTCTATCATATCACAAGACCTAAAATGGACACCTAACATCAAAAACGTCATCAAAAAAGCACAACAAAGAATGTTCTTTCTGTGCCAACTCAGAAAGCTCAAACTCCCCAGGGAGCTGCTGATACAGTTCTACAGAGGAATTATTGAGTCTATCATCTGCACCTCTATAACTGTCTGGTTTGGTTCTGCAACCCAACAAGACAGACACAGACTCCACAGAGTAATTAAAACTGCAGAAAAAACAATTACTACTAACCTGCCTTCAATCGAGGACCTGTATACTGCAGGAGTCAAAAAGAGGGCTGTGAAAATATTTACAGACCCCTCATATCCCAGACATAAACTGTTTCAACTCCTACTCTCAAAACGATGCTATAGAGCACTGCACACCAGAACAACTAGACACAAGGACAGGTTTTTCCTGAACGCCATCACTCTGCTAAACAAATAATTCCCTCAGCACTGTCCAACTATTTACAAAGTCTGCACTACTATTACTATTAATCTTCTCATCACTCCTTATCACCCCTCCCTCCCACTTGTGACTGTATGACTGTAACTTTGTGGCTTGTATCCTTACGATTTATATTGACTGTTTCCTAGTATGATTTGATTGCTTATTGTACCATATGACTATTATTAAGTGTTGTACCTTATGATTCTTGACTCTTGATGAATGTATCTTTTCTTTTATGTACACTGAGAGCATTTGCACCAAGACAAACTCCTTGTGTGTCCAATCATACTTGACCAATAAAGAATTCTATTCTATAAAGTATATTTGATATATTAATGGAGGAGGAGGAGCTATTTTAGCACCAATTCCTGAGACTATTATAACAATAATAATGACATGGTTATCAATATTAAAATGATGCACAGATTTCAAGGGAAAAATAAGGATGCCATATCCGCTCAATTGCTTTAGTTCAGAAATGGTTTCTGATACCAAATAAAATATAATTTAAACTATTTGTTTCTTCTAATTATCTGGATTTTGGTAGGCACCACTGAGTCCGACACTTTGCTCTAAAATGGAAAACTGGTCTTTGGATGCTAATGCTCTGTGTTCATAAGAACAAAAAAAGTCTTATTTTTCAGAAAGCTTTAAAAAAAACTTTCTGATGTTCCTGTTTTATCACTTCATCAATCAAGCATTTGACAGGCAGAAATACATACGGCTGCTGGCTGTGTTCCACAAGAAGTTCCTGCACAATTAATCTAACTCTTTAACATGGTTCTGATTTTTATCATCATTCTTACCATAATTGCCATTTTCCTAAGAGACATTAATGATATAACAGTACAAAGTAATCAAACCATTCTACTGTATATATATATTGGCTTCAATATATTAATTTTAGGACGTCCACTGAAAGGTGTCCATCCCTCTGCCTCTCTCTGTCCCCCACCACCACAACTCATCCCACATACTTCAGGAATTTTGCCTGATTCAGTAAAAAGCCTCCTTTTGAAATTACAGGTGAATTACAGGTTTTGTGGTACTGAAGCCAAATGGGATGTAGAGGATTTTGAGAAGTAACGTAAGAAGGTTGAGGCAACAGTACACACACAAACTTTTTGTTTTACAGGAACTAAGAACTTCTATTTGCTGCTCTAAAAAGCATTCAATGATTTCAGGAAGGGAGGATAGGTAGCAAATGATCCTTCAATCGATTACAAGATCTTTGGATCTAAGCTTAAAGAAATCCTTTGAATAATTCTATCAGTTCATCACAATTATCCCTGTATTACAAATGGGGGAATAGAAGTTCTCACATTCAGCATAAGGAAAAGAGCTATTAATCAAGGGGAAGGTTTTGATCACACGATTGTAGCCACTATGTTGGCCTTTCCCCCCCCCAGTCCTGTTGCAAATGTCTCTGGTTTCTTTTCTCTTTACCTCAGAAAAGCCATTCAGAAAGGCTGAGACTCTGAAGTAGAGAGAGAGAGAGAGAGAATTAAAGAAAAATAGAATCTATTAATTGATCCCAGAGCACTAGTTAGATTCCTTTCCTGCATCACTCATTTTCTATTAAAATCTCTTCTCTTTCCCAACTGGAATATATTTATTTTAATTAAGTTTGTAAGAAAAGAAATAGGAAAGATATATTTGATTCATTTTAATTATCAAAGACAAATATATATCCCTTTGACACACTGTATGTTTAAGAAGAGAACATTTCTTCAAGATTGCTCTTTCTATCTCTTAAGCCTGAATAAGAAGTAAAACTGGCAAACTCACTCTTCAATCTTCATTGTCTCAATCAAATTCAAGAACTAGGAAAATATGCCAGTTAGATCCATTTTTCAAAATTAACCTATTCCAAAATAAGTTGTGTAGCATTTGTACTTGAAGACATTATTTTGGAATAAGCGAATATGATTCATTAGGATTTTTGGAAAAGTTTTCAGTTAATAACATTTTTCACAGAAGCAAACTTGTGCTCTTTCTCCAGATATCTGATCTCATAATAGCCAGATGGAGATTTTCAATTATTGTACAGCAGAAGAAACACAAAAGAAGTAAAGTTTATAGGCTGGCATTTCCAAAAACAATGTGGGATTGGCTGATATGCACCTTCAGCTATCATGCAACTAAGTTAAATGCCACACATGAAAATTATGAAATTCCTTGTGGGCACCTTCCCATCTGGTACTTTTTTATAATTATTGTCACTAATTATTGTCACATATTCATACTCAGGAAATGCATTGTGATGGTCTGTCCACCATCTTGCTGATTTTGACACATACACACTCCATGGGCACCAGCGACTGCCATTTTGTAAACTAGAGACTAAAGGCAAAAACCTTCAAGTCTGGGAAATCAGCAGTTACGTGGCGATGGACTAAAAAATTAAGAGGAATGGACCAGAACTTAAACCAGGTAGTTTACATACAAAGTGCAAAATTCCAGATTGCTGTTAGACAGAAAAGTTCTTTGTGTATGTGCCTTCTTAATTCTCTGGTGCATATCTATTGATCTAACCTTCTTGTGCCTGTTTGAGATGGTGTGGATCAGTGTGGGATTCAGATGGTGTGGCTTGGTGGGTGTGCCTTGGTGGGCGTGGCAGGGGAAGGATACTGTAAAATCTCCACTCCTACCCCACTCCAGGGGAAGGATCGGTGGTGGGATTCAATTTTTTTTACTACCGTTTCTGTGGATGTAGCTTGGTGGGCATGACAGGGGAAGGATACTGGAGATTTTACTCCAGTCAGAGGTGGTATTTGCCGGTTCTCCAAACTACTCAAAATTTCTGCTACTGGTTCTCCAGAACTGGTCAGAATCTGCTGAATACCCCATCTGGGAAGGATACTGTAAAATCTCCATTCCCACCCCACTCCAGGGGAAGGATACTGCAAAATCCCAGACCTGCTTTCCACCTCCGTTCTCCTGTGCAGGGCAACAAAAGAAGAACCAGCCAATCATTTGGGGCCAGAGGTGGTATTTGCCAGTTATCCAAACTACTCAAAATTTCTGCTACCGGTTCTCCAGAACTGGTCAGAACCTGCGGAATACCACCTCTGGTGTGGATGCAAAGTTTAGTTGCGATGCTTGGTACAAAAGCTTTACAACTACAGTAAAAACTTCAAATGGTTGTGGAGCAAAAAGTATAATGTAGGAATGATGTCCATACAAGAGCAGTTCACTATGTTCAGCAGCTTCAGTGAAGCTGGATAGAAATAGCCCTCTTGACTCTGCTCATTGTACAAACTTAATTAAGAGTAATTCTACAGCAAGAGACAAAGATATAGAAGAGATACACATATGACCATGACAAGGTAAAGAGCCATAGGAAGCTTAGCAACCATGTAAAGAGACCATTTTGTGGGTGGCGTAGAGAGGATGACAAATGAACGGAATGTATGTCGAGAGGTGAAGAATGTCATCAATATGTCTTTAAAAGAAACAGTCAGAAAAAAGCAGCAACCAAACTGCAAGTCCAAAAATGAACACGCAGTTTATGTTACAAACAAGGAGCAAAACAGCAAAATTATGGAGGAAACAATTACATTTAACTTATAAGAAAATGTCTGCAAAATAGAGAGTTGTCAACATTTTTTCTTTTTGCCAAAGAAAACAAATCTATTAGAAAAACAGTGCAAATGTTTATAGCCAATGGGCAAAGAAGCAAAATCTTTGTGTTTAATAAATAGTAAGGCAAACAAAACATTTAAAAAGGAGAAGACTGTAAGAACGATGGCACCTTAGACTGAATGCTTTCATACTGGGAAATGGGAAAGGAGGGATAGACACATTCCAGTCTACCCTTTCACTCTTTCCAACATGGTTTTGGAGCCATTCTGTTGGATACTAGGGAGCGGATACCTTGGTATTTTGCTCTGAAGGTTTCATCCATCTAGCTGTGTGGGGTTGAAAGTCAGTGGTGGTATTCACATTTTTTTACTACTGGTTCTGTGGGCGTGGCTTGGTGGGTGTGGCAGGGGAAGGATACTGTAAAATCTCTATTCCCCCCCCACTCCTGGGGGAAGGTTACTGCAAAATCCCATTCCCTCCCCACCCCACTAACCTGCTTTCCAGCTCCGTTTTCCTGTGCAGGGCAACAAAAGAAGACCCAGCCGATCAGCTGGGACTCAGGAAGCAGAGAATAGATGGGGCAGGACCAGTCAGAAGTGGTATTTGCTGGTACTCTGAACTACTCAAAATTTCCGCTACCAGCTCTCCAGAACCTGTCAGAACTGGCTGAATACCACCTCTGTTGAAAGTCTAAATAGTAGTAAGATTCTGTGACTTAGTCCTGTCCTCCCAAGATAAATATATTATTTGGACCAATCTTTTTGCATTCCTCATATTACTTTCTTTCTTTTTGTTATATATCCAAGCAGCTTATTTCATTTCCTGGGATTCATAATGATAAAAACCAAACAACAAAATTTCAGTAGAAAAAGTATGTGTCCTGTTCTCTTCTGCCTTTTCATTCTTTGCAGTCATCGATCATCTGTTTTGGGTGCTGCCCCATCATCTTCCTGTAGCAACCAACTGGTTGCTGTCCAGATAAGTTGGACTGCAACTTTCTTTATCCACAGCCAGGATCTCCATTAGGAATAATTTTGCCATTTTCATCTGTTACAAAGGGACTTTTGCAGCAACTGTTGTTTTTAGTGCTTTCTCCATTAAATGCTTCCTCAATGCTTCCTCAAGCAGATCTCTGCACCTTCACAAAGTCAGCAGACAAGCTTGGAATAAGCATTGTAACAATATTGAGATGCTTTATATTTTCAAACGTTGTTCTATTTCACACATGTACACACATACATACAAACAGAGACTGCAAATTTCCTCACCCTGTCCAGTGCCCAGTCCAAAACTTTCTGCCAAGGGCAATATAATGGGAAAGTAGTAATTCAAAATTATTAGCCCTAAGCTAACATAAGAAGCTAACAGGGACATAATATTATTTAATGAACATAATATTAATTAAGGGACATAATAACATCATAAGCTAACAGGGATGTGGTGGCTCAGTGGCTAAGAGGTTGGCAGTTTGGTGGTTCAAATCCCTAGTGCCTCGTAATAGAGTGAACTCCCATTACTTGTCCCAGCTTCTGCCAACCTAGCAGTTTGAAAGCATGTAAAAATGCAAGTAGAAAAATAGGGACCACTTTGGTGGGATGGTAACAGCATTCCGTATGCCTTAGTTGTTTAGTCATATGGCCACATGACCACAGAAACGTCTTCGGACAGCACTGGCTCTTCAGCTTTGTAATGGAATGAGCACTGCCCCCTAGAGCCGGAAACGACTAGTACATATGTGCAAGGGGAACCTTTACCTTTTAACATAATACAATTTCATGTATCCAGATGGCCAGGCAACATAGAAGGTAATAGGACTGAAAGAGGTAAGACAGCTGTCAATGAAATAAAATGAATATCATCATATGTAGAACTAAGCTCTTCTACTATGATGAACGATGTAGGAATTACAAGGGGATAACATTTGCTGTTTTCAAGTTACGAAAACATCAGTGTTGATGGTGACCTTGGGAAAAGGGAAGGAATTTTTTAAAAATGTGAATCCAACAATCTGTCACTTAATTGTATTGCCAATTTTTCTCCTCCCAAGATGGCTACTTGGAAATCTGTACAGAAATATCATGGAAGGTGGAATTACTCTTCCTTGTCCTTGTTAAAATCCTGATATCATGTGTGTGCCCATTGATTATTTTGTGCAGAGTTTGGCTTGTTTGTCATGCCCAGAATCCAGAGAGGAGTTGCTGGCAGATGATTGTTAGTCATCTTGTCTCATCCCAAAATTAAATCTTATATCACTCTAGCCATTCCTTTCCATTTGATAAAGGCAGCTGTAGCTCAAAGACAGTGATGCCTCTTAGTAAAATTTGTTAGTCTGAAAAAAAGGTAACCAGTTTCTTTCTGATTTTGGCTACTGTATGCTAACGTAAGTTTCCTCTTATGATGTTATGAACAGAGTATGAGAACAATGAAGTTTTAATGGAAAAGATTAGGATTATTAAGGGATATTATGCTAGCGTATTGATAAAAGCAATATTCTACTTGTTTACTAAGGCTTTTCCAAGCTAGTGCCTTGTTCTCAAAATGTTATACTTAGGATCTGAAAATGCACAGTTAGGATAATTTACAGTTTGGAACTGTAAATTTTGACTGCCTTCCTAAGAGCTTGTCTGTCACAGAGAGGTGATAGATTGGAGATGAGATCAGAACATTTTTGAGAAATATATTCCATTTAGAAAAATACAACAGCAGTTAAGCTATTTTCTGTGAAAGGGAAAAGGAGCAAGTACATATGAAGGGGAATGATAGAACAACCAAACAGCTGCACTGTATGGTTTTGCTTTTCCAAAAGGGTACTTTAAAAAAGCAGAAAAGGAGAAGGACACCTCTACTTTACTGCTCTGTATATAGCAAGTGGAGGGACATGGTGGCTCAATGGCTAAGATTGAGCTTGTTGATCAGAAAGATCGGCAGTTCAGCGGTTCGAATCCCTAGCACTGCATAATAGAGTGAGCTCCCGTTACTTGTCCCAGCTTCTGCCAACCTAGCAGTTCGAAAGCATGTAAAAATGCAAGTAGAAAAATAGGGACCACTTTGATGGGAAGGTAACAGCGTTCCGTGCGCCTTCGGCATTTAGTCATGTGGGCCACATGACCATGGAGACGTCTTCGGACAATGCTGGCTCTTTGGCTTTGTAATGGAGATGAGCACTGCCTCCTAGAGCCAGAAATGACCAGCACATATGTACAAGGGGAACCTTTACTTTTACCTGTTATATAGCAAGTGAGAATTACAAAGTACACAATAGGCATCCAAATGGAAACCTCTTCAGAAAGGAAGACTTGGGGAGAAGGGCACAGAGAGTAGTGATGAATCAAAGAAATACGAATCTGGGTCCTTCCTTAGACTAAGTGATGGTTGACAAAAGAAGTTAGTTAGGAAACTCAATTCCCAGGCATTCAGAAACTCACACTTAATGCACTGTAGAGTGTACAATTTTTTTTAATCAAGTTTTTTATTTCTATCTACACATACACATCAATACATAAACAGTATGGCAGCAATACATCATACATTTTAGTACAAGCAAAATTAATAAAACCAACCATCTCTCTTAATATACATATTCACATTAATTTATAACCCATCATTACTAAGGTTTTCAACATTTCAATACTATCTCCTAGTGCCAATCACCATATCATTAAGACATACCTAGCAATTTCATTATTCAATTTCCTCTCCTATTTTTTATTTTTTAACTAAAAATTCTCATTTGGCAAGCAGTGTGGTTCCAGGTTTCACATCTCAACACAAACATGACCTATTTATCTTACTTATTCAATTTCATATCACATTATTCCTTATTGATATTAAATTCATTAGGCTTATTTTATCCAATCTCAGTTCATTTTATGACTTATTCAATTTTTCTTAGGATAATCTCATATCTTATTTACAATATTATCTAATATTGTAAATAGTATTTACAATATTATCTATTCTTGTCTCATTTCTATAATCATGTCCATATTGCCTTTATCTGTCACATTTCCAATTCTATCAATCCTTATTCTATTAATTCCAAGAACTGTCCCCTTTGGTTGTCAATCTGAGCTCACCACCTTCATTCTACTTTAACAACAACAGTTCTCTATTTACTACACATCAAATACACACATATTTTATATCAGATTCCGCATAGCATTTTCTCAATCACCTTATAAATCATCTATACATTGCAAAAATGTTAATTTAGTCAATTAATTATAGCAACTGTTATTAATCTTCCCACAATAATTCTCATATTTTTGTACGTTACTAATCATCAATATATATTCTTATTATAAATTCCCATTTCCATATTTACTTCACTAAACTCCATATTTAATGTAGCGATAATCCTTTAAAAAAAGAAAAAATGGGGCAGCGAGAAAAAACAATATCAGTTGCGATCTTATCCATTTTCAGTACTTATTCTTATATATCACAACACATCAACTTGCAGAATCTCCTTCCCTATCCTTTTTTACCCATTATCTCTCACTCTCCTAGCAATATAATTTCTTTTCATTCTTGTTTGCTTCCTGTTTCTCTTTATTTTCTGGCTGTTTCTCTTAATTCCCTTTTCCCCCATTATTATTCCCCTCCATTTCTCATTCCAATTGTTTTTTTATCTCCCTCCCTCTCTTGATCTTTCTTTTGTGCTTGCCTTTTGTGCTTTTTTCCTTTCCTTTTTTTTTCATTTTCCAAACCATTCTCCCTTTTGTTATCACATCAAACCACAAGTTTTTAGGTTTGATTCCTCCCCCCGCCCGCTTAAATGATTATTGCTCCACTTGATCTTCAAAGCTGGTTGCCTCTTTATTTAACTCCTCCCCCTCTGGTTCTCTTTGTTCTTCTACAAGCTGAGTCACCATTTCTAATTTCTGTTAATATATTGCTGCACATTTCGTCTCATTTTCATCATTTCCTTTATATCTTGTAAATCCAATCTTATTTCAGCAAGTAATCCCCCCATTTTTTCTTTCCCTTTTTTCTTTCCCCCCCTCTTCCTTAATGAATATATCCAACCCAAAAGTCCAGTATGTTATTTCAACCAGTGTCTTTTATATTTATTTTCAACAATCAATGTCTAAAAGTCTTTGTTTCCAAATCTTCTAGTAGGTCCTTTTCCAGCTATTTCCTAAAGTCACCGGGTGATTCTAAAACACTGTTTTCAGGTATCTTTCCCTTATAGTATTCTGTTATCACTTTTCAGGGTTTTTATTTTATTATAATGGAGTTTCTCTTATTTTCTTTTAAATTCCAAAATCCAATTTATTAGAGAGACCAAGCCCTTTTCAAAAAGTCACTGAAATATTTCCTGTACCATCAGGTGGCACTCTTGGTTCTTTTTCCACAATTCACTCTTTTTTTTACTTTGCTTTCTTTTTTTTTCATTATAAAACTTTTATTAAGTTCACTAATTTCAATTATTAGCTATTATTTCTTTTCAACACATTCAATTCCAGCATTTATTTATGCCTATTTAGTGCCAAAAATCCAATACTTATCCATTTTATTTTCCAAGACTTTTGTGCTCAAATATTTTTCTCTGTATTTTCTCCTCCAAATTAATTCATTGCAATAATTCAAGCCAATTTTATAAATTCCAATTTCCTTCTTATTCTCTCTGGTTGCTGCCTCTACACACTTTCGTTCAAAATGGTCCTTTTGTTTCTTAATACCAGGGTACCTTAAAGTCCATTTATTTTGCCTGGTTCACACTATGCTTGCTGCTTCACCGCTCCAGCACAGTCTTAGTTTCCTGGACTGCTCCTCGTCTTTGTGGTGGACATTTTGGACTACTGCTACAACTTGCCTTTGGAGGGGTTTTCTTGTCCGGGAGGGGAGTTGTGGCTCCCCTCAACCCTCCAAGCAATTCCCTCTTTCTTCATCACCATCCCAGGGTGGTTCCGGTCCCAATCAGGACCCTCCAACAGGTGAGCTCGGTGCGAAATGGCACACGATCGTGGACTCCACTCCGATTCCAACAATGAGCAACCGGAAGAAGGGTGTACAATTTGAAGCACTTATGTGGACAGCCCATAAGTTTGTAGAACTTTAAATCCATTTTTACATTTTCCATCAGATAGTAAGAACTTCGTAACAGGATTACTATTATTCAGTGGACTTGCCCCACCCATAGCTGAGTGGGGCCTTGAATCTGAGTCTCCTAAATTCTACTCCAAAGTCTTAATGCCTATACCACTACTATAATCCTCTCATAACTTTGCATTGCTACTTCTATCTTTTCCCCTTTTTTAGGGTGAAAATATCTACTATGGAAAAAAAATAGAAGAACTGTATATTGTCTTTTGATGAAGAGATTATAATCTCCCTCAAGAAAACCTTTGAAACACATCCCAGGTTAGACATTTATAATATTTAAAGATCTAGTGCAAGCCAAAGTATCAGTAGCAAACTCCTTAGTTTCCAACATTGTTGGAATTTTTACTGGGAATCTTTGGCTATATCTAAATCTGCTGATTGGGCCGAGTCTCAGGTTAGCTTCACCTTCCCAAGCAAAATGAGATTAAAGGAACTGGGAATACACAACAGAGAAAGTTGCTCTCCTGGCATTCACACTGAGCTGCTAGAAGCTTTTTTCCCCCTTATGGCATAATTTCTTACATTTGAGCAATAAAGTTTCATTCTGCATGCTTTTAGTGATTGTATGTTTCCATTGCATTGTTATTTTCTTATATTTGAGGGTTGATTTATAGAACAGTTTTATATCACCTGATAAGCCCTTCAGCCTGAATGCCCCTTACAGACAGTAAAAATGTCACATTCTGACATTATAAGATTTAATCACCCAAGAACCAATTCCTTACACAGAAGTTGCATCCATCTCAGTGGTATGCATGCCGATGAGAAAGAACGGAAAAGAAGATAACTGTTCACAGAAATGGAAGGTATTTTTTAAAACATTTTTTAACATTCTAAAGGATAAAATAGCATATGCTTGAGCAGGGGTTACAGACAATACTGGTTTCTTCACAACCTGTTTTCCTTGTTACTTTCTGTGAGGAGGCTTTGTGATAGCTGAAGCAAAACATCTAGATTTAGTCAGAGTTTTGTTCCATAAGGTATCAACCTAGTGAACTCTCAAGTTTCCTCTTTCTGTTATGTATTCAAATGGACAGTGATTAATCCATATATGTATGGTTGTAGATCCATCCATGCATCTATCCATCCATCTAATCTATTTTAGATTTAGGTAGATCATAGGGGTGTGAGTGTGTGTGTAGCATGTGTATATGTGTGTTATGTATATGTATGGGTAGATGTACACTTTCTTTTGAGAGCAGGCAACAGAATTGCATTTTTGAGCCAGTGTGCCCAGGAAAAAAATGACAATAAAGTTATCTCATCTCATCTCATCTCATTCTATCCCATCCCATCCCATCCCATCCCATCCCATCTCTTATCTAATATCCAGTACAGGTACTCCTTGTTTAGCAACCAGAATTGGGACTGGCAACAAAAGTAGTAAATGTGAGGATTGGCTGCAAAGTTATATTTTGATCACCATCACAACTGTGAATGGATGCTAAACAAGGATTACCTGTATTTAAAATTTAGGGTGTGTTTTTATGGGGGAGGGGAGGAGAAATCAACACAGTTCAAGTTCTCAGAAATAAACATGGACTACTATGGTGATGGGTTATCAATGACCAGTGATCATCGGTGGCATTAGTACTGTTTAAAATTAAATCCTGTGTCTTTAAAATAAACAAGGTGTAGAAGATGATTTGAACTTTTATTATAACTCTTAAATTAAAGAATATTTTCTCCCCAAATTAATACAAGTTTAGCCTTGGTTTAGCCTTGGTAATGTATTTAGTTTTTCATTCACGCCAGCCTTTTTCAACTGGAGTTCTAGGAGAAATTGTGATGGAAAAAAAACACTGTGAGGTACAGTATACATAATAATAATTTGGACACAAAGATTCCTACTGATTTGAAAATTATTTCAAGGGTTTCATTTTATTTCTGTTCAATAGTGTCCAATTCTCCGAGACTCCTTGGACAAGTCCCTGCAGTTTTCTTGGCAGGGTTTTTCAGAAGTGGTTTGCCTTTGGCTCCTTCTTAGGATTGAGAGAAAGTGACTAGCCCAAAGCACAGCTCGCTTTGTGCCTAAGCTGAGAGTAGATTCAAGTCTCCCAGCTTCTGGTGTAATGCCTTAACCATTGCACCAACTGGCTCTCTTATTTCAAGGGTACCTCCTGAATAAAAAACATTGAGAAAGATTTATCCGTGCTTTGAAATGGAGCTAGTAGTATCATGCAGAGACTGGAAGTTTACTGCAGAAAGATTATACGCGTTGTAGTTGTTCCCTTGTTATTATATAGGAAGGGGGTAAGTGAATTTATTTACAGCAAGGAGAAATCATCAACCTCCTCTTTACAGAGGGCAGGGGAGAAAAATGGCATTTAATGTGCAAACATCCTCTTTTTTGACATGAGAATTCTGACAGCAGACAAAATACGGGCAGCAGAAGAAGTCAAAACCTTTCACTTTTAAATTCAGTTCAGCTCATTATCATCAATGGTTGCCATCTTGAGATATGTGATAATTCTATGTCAGGACCTTTTCTCACTATGGTTTAATATTTATTTATTTATTTAATTGGATTTATATGCCGCCCCATCTCCGGGGGGCTCGGGGCGGCTTACATAGAAATATATAAACAATAAATACAACATTTATCAAATTATCTAATCCAATTATAAAATCTAATTAAAATACCCTTAAACTAAAAATTCCAACCCTGCTCAGTCCAGGCCAGCCTGTACAAACAGCCAAGTCTTGAGATCACGGCGGAAGGAGCGCAGGTCCAGGGCCAAACGCAGCTCTAGAGGTAGCTGATTCCAAAGGGTGGGCACCCCCACAGAGAAGGCCCTCCCCTGGGGGACCGCCAACCGACATTGTCTGGCCGACAGCACCCCCAGGAGGACCTGCCTGTGGGAGCGTACCGGGCGATCGGACCTCGATGCTGGTAGGAGGCGCTCCTGCAAGTACCCCGGACCCGAGCCATGCAGGACTTTATAGATTAATACCAGCACCTTGAATCTTACATGGAGGGCAACTGGCAACCAATGAAGATCGTTCAGGATCTTATCATTCTGGCCTCACCATGTTGGGAATTCTAGCCATAAATTGGATTATCTAGATCAGAGGTGTCAAACTCGTGGTGTCACATTGCTGCCACATTACATTTTGTGGCATTTTCCCCCTTCGGAGAGCTAGGGTGCGTGTGGCCTGCATATGACACATCTGGCCCATGGGTCACCAGTTTGACACTCCTGATCTAGATTGTTTCACCTTTATAGTGACTTGCTGGGACAGACTATGAGGCGTCCGGAGAAAGAAAGAGTTAATCATAGATGAGTCAGTTGACAGGTTATCTTACAAAAGGGCAAATCATCCCAGATGGGAAGCAATCTGGGGGGGAAATGGTTTCAAAGTATTCAGAGATATTTTTCCTTAATTAACTCACTGTCAAAGAGGTTGGAAATTCTTATTGCAGTTTCCAAGATTTTTTGCTTATCCTGGGCTAGCATTAAAGATAGCTTTGTGAAAATGATGTAGTTGTTCTTCATTCTTGATCTTGCCAATTACATAGGGCTTGACATTTGCTAAGCAAAGCCTTGTCCTCATGCCTTGGTTCAGTGGTGCTATTCTACCACTTCAGCCCAGTTCTGGCACACCAGTAGCGCCGAAGATCAGCGAAGACCGAACCACTTCTCTCTGAGGAGCTGCTGTTGGGCCTGCCTGCCTGCCTGGGCACCCATACTGACCTTTATTCCCTGCTTTTGAAGTGCAGCTGCTTTGCGTAGAACAGCAGATTGCTGCGTGTCAGCTGCTGGAGCTACAGGAAGAGTGCAGGATTGCAGGAGTAGGAAAGCCTGTGTGTGTGTGCAAAGTGCGTGCATACGCGCAAAGCGCACCCACCAAGCCACACCCACTGAACTGGTGGTAACCTACTTTGCAACCCACCACTGCCTTGGTTGCAAATATTTTTAGGCCAGTGATTAGTTAATATGTAGTTAACATATTGTGAGAAGAACCACTAGTCAAAGATTACTCCAAAATGGACAACTACAGCATTTGTTTACCAAGGACCATGCCAAATACACATTGACCAGTGGTGGGATTCTAATTTTTTTTACTACCGGTTCTGTGGGCGTGGCTTGGTGGGCATGGCAGGGGAAGGATACTGTAAAAGTATCAAGGTTCAAGGTTCTAGTGTTGACATACAAAGTCTTTCAAGGCATGGGTCCGGGATATTTACGGGAGCATCTCCTGCCGGCATCGAGAACCAACCGCCCTGTGCAGGCCCACAGGTAGGGCTCCTTGGGGTGCCGTCTGTGACTCAATGTCGCTTGGCGGTGCCCTGGGGAAGGGCCTATCCTGTGGCGCCCCGCCCTATGGAGCCAACTACCTCTGGGACTACGTTTGGCCCCTGACCTCTGTACCTCCCGCCATGATTTAAAAACTTGGCTCTTCGAACAGGCTGGGCTGTGCTGACCTCCGGGGGGGGGTTTAAATTTAGTTAGGATTGGTGGGTTTTAGTCCAATTTGGCTTGTAATGTTTAATGTTATTTTTAGGTAATTAATTTATTGTTGGTTTTTAGTTGTTAGCCACCCGAGTCCCTTTGGAGAGGGGGCGGCATACAAGTCAAATAAAATAAAATTAAATAAATAAATAAATAAATAAATAAATAAATAAATAAATAAATCTGCAGTCAGAGGTGGTATTTGCCGGTTCTCCAAACTACTCAAAATATCCGCTACCGGTTTTCCAGAACTGGTCAGAACCTGCTGAATACCACCTCTGACACTGACTTAGAAAGATAGGAGAAAGAAGCAACAAGTTTAAACTCCATGGCTGTAACTCTTTTTTTTTCCATTTCCTCCCTCCAAATTCAATGAGAAAATCAATAGCTGTGTATGGATTCAATCTTGCCTATAATCAAGATTCTAACCTAGTTGAGCCATATCAGCGCGTCTTCTGCCATGACTAGCACAGGAGTATAACTAACCTGCGAAGCATCAGGAAATCAGAAGAAAGGATGCATGACTACAATTTGCCACATCTCCAAGTAACACCTGAAAAAAAATGGTGATACATTGTGGTTTTTCCCCGTCCTTCCCTTTTGTTGTGGCAAGACCGTATCAGCAGGAAACAGAAAAAGTGATGCTTTCCAGAGCATGAAGGATCAGTATAAAACTATTGAAATTGATGATCAAGGGGAACACTTTGATGGCCAGCATTCTGCTACTGCTGAAAATTGCCTATGAACAAAGGACTAAAGATGTTCTGTATGCAAGAACTGTTGGATATGATTTAAAAGCCAAAGCAGGGGACCAATCTGAAATTAATCATTCTGAAAGAAAAGTTCAAGGAAAAGCAGAGATCAATGGGATGGGAGGACAAATGCTAATTCTATTATCTGTCCAGAAGCAAGACAGGGTGGATTTAATGACCCTCTTTCCTTTCCATAATTATAGGATGACAACAAAATCCAGGAATGGGACAACTTTCCACAGCCAACTCACCAAGGGATAATTTAACAATTCTATTTAATTATTAAAAATAAATAGTTATTTTAATTTTTGCCATTCACATTTCATTCTGTCCTTCCTTTTGCATCCTTTCTGTAATGATTCTACTCCAGCATTTCTTTGATGTCTTGCAGTGAGTTGTCCTGTGGGAAGTTGGCTGTGGTGAGTTGTCCCACAGCGAGTTGGCCATAGCAAGTTGGCCATGGTGAACTGGCCATGGCGAGTTAGCTGCAGCAAATTGACATATACCCGCAAAATCCAGCCCCTTCCTGTTGGAAGCTTCATGTTGTGTACTACCAGTTGCACATATTCCAGCTCAGTTATAGATGCTCGGGTCCCCTCCCAAATGGACTGCAGTTAGTCTTCAACATTTGAGCCCAAAATGTATGTTGCTAAGTGAGAAGTTTATTAACTTTGAGTTTTGCCCATTTTATGACTTTTCTTGTCCCATTTGTTAAGGGACTTACTGCAGCAGTTGTTAAAATTAGTAAATTACATGAATCTGGCTTTCCCATTGACTTGGCTTGTCAGAAGGTCACCAAAGGCGATCACATGATTGTGCAACACTGTGCACAATCATAAATATGAACCAGATTTCAAGCATCCGAATGTAAATCACATAACCACGGGAATGCTGCAATGTGTTCTGACCAAGGCTTCCTGAGACAGTAACAACCACACGCTGTTCCCAAACCCTTTTTTAAATTATTTCAATGGCTGTGAATGATATGCATTCACAACCCGTAATGAGTCCCAAACAGTTTATGAATAGTCCAACAGAAGTCTGCCGCAGTCTTTCGGGATAAGGCTGATAAGCACCCACCGTTATCTCCCTTGAAATGCTGCCAACACTAAATTGCTAATTAGCTGTACAAGGCCAAACGGAGCACAAAGTCAACACTAAGCATCAGATTTTAAACTGACCAGAACGAACAAAGTTGCTTCCTGCAAAGGCCCATGTCCCTTTGCTCCTTTATGTCTTATGGGAGGGGCCAATCATCTCCAAGCCTTACTCCCAAGTCGCCCCTTTTGTCTTAACTGTTCTTGCCTTCTGGAAGCTCTGTGCAAGCGCACACTGGGAACAGGCTCTCCCTGTTCTTTGCATCACTGCTGTCAGATTCTGGCCCTATCTCTGTGTCGGACGGACATCCCTTCTCTGATTCCTCCCCAGACTCCAGAACTGGCCCATGTTCCTCCCCACTGTCCGACTCTGCTGCCAGCTCCACAGGCCACCGGCGGACCACAACACAATGCTCATCAGTGTGAAAAATGGTCATAGGTTACATTTCAGTGCCATTCTAACTCCGAACAGTCACTAATGAACTGTTGTACGTTGTGGACTACCTGTAGTGTAATATGTGCTACATACTGTTGCTTGAGTAGCATCCCAAAGCTCCAACTGGTACAAAATGTGGCAGTGTGGAGTGCTTATGCGTCCCTTAGAATGGTGTGTTATACCTTTGTTCCACTGCTGCATTATTTTTCTTCCGAGTTCAATTCAAGGTGCTGTTTTTGACCTATAATTTATGATATGGAACCAGTTTATTTGAGGGATCACCTGGCTAAATTTACCTGTCCCATCAGGTCTAGCAAGGAAGGGCATGTTAGGAGTCCTGCATGCTAAAATTCCATCTGACAAGTTCAAGAGATGGACCTTTTCTGCTGTGGCACTCTGCAGCATCATTCTCCACCCCAGGTGAGAATAGCCAGATAGCAATAGCACTTAGACTTGTAGACCATTTCACAGTGCTTGACAGCCCTCTCTAAGTAGTTTACAGAGTCAGCATATTGCCCCCAATAATTTGGGTCCTTATTTAACAATCTCGGAAGAATGGAAGGCTGAGTCAGTCTGGTGAACAGATGTTGACATTTAAGAAATCCTTCAAAAAATAGTTCTTCCAACATTGGGGATGCCAGAGAAAAAGGGGGCCCACGAGGTCCATTGTCCTGTAGTCTATATTTGTGTCTAAAAATTTTTTCCTCGTTTTGTATTGGTTTAAACTGGTTGATGCCAATCAGGGTCAAGTCTGTGATGTGGGTGGCTAAATTCGATAAATAAGCAGCTAAACTTGAGATGTTGAGACTTCCTTCAACAATATGGGCATTTTTTTTGTCTAAATATTTAATTTGGCCCGTAAGTGGATCTTCCCCTTGGTAATCCTGCTGGCACTAATCCACCCCCCACCAGACACAATGAAGAAACGCCGTTTCAAAGAATCTTCACCCCACCCTCGCCTTCAATCCAGATGTCCACGCACCCCGCGTTCCTGTACTCCGCGCGAGTGGAGATCAGCCGCTGGGCGTGAAACGGCTGAGCGTGAGGTTGCAGAAATCTTGGCTTCGTAGCGCGTAAACTTTGCAAAAGGGCCGGCGATCGTGGCCGCCGACTGGGGAAACCGCCTGAATTAAGGCTTTCGGGGGACGGGATCGTGTCCACTCTCTAAGGGCGCACACACCTGGTGGAAAGCCACGGGCGACCCGGCTTCCCCTCGATCGCCGCCTCTCTTTCTAAAGGAGCGCCACGTGCTGGCGCGTGTGTCTGTATGTGCGTGTGTGTGTGTGCGCGCGCGCGTGTGTGTATAGAAAATCGTGATCTTGCGATTTAGAGCCAGTCTCCTCCCTCCCCGGCGCCTTTCCAGAGCAGCCACCCACTCCCACCCACCCCAGCAGCCCCAGCTTGACTGGCGGAGCGCGGGTTGGGCTGGGAGGGTAACGGCAGCTCGGGCGAGGAAGCAGAGGCGCTGCTGCTGCTGCTGCTGCTCTCTCGGATCGCCTCGCCTCGCCTTCCAAGAGCGAGCAGGTTCTTGCAAGGGACGAAGCGCGTAGCTCTGAGGCGAGGAGGAAAGGACAAAAGCCGGGCTCTAAAGCGGCCAGCCAAGCAACCCTAGCCCCCAATCGCGCGCCATCGCCCTTTCTCCGCCAGGCGGCATGAGCAGCTGCGACGCCAAAGACTACCTGACCAGGAGGGAGATCCCGCAGCTTTTCGAGGTACGACTCGAGCGCACCTCGGCGGCAGGTGAACCTCGCAGACCGGTTGTTCGTCGCTTGGCTGCCGCTCGCCTGGACGAGCGGAGCAAGTTTCCCCAAAGTCAGGGATATGCGGGAGGGAAGGAAAAAGATACAGAGATCCCAGGGGCGTCTAAAGGGGGGAAAAAAAAGGTTGCAGGGATCCCGGGATGTAAAAGACGAGAAGGGACCGGGCGAGGCGGGAGGACAGAGGGCAAGGATTGCGGGGAGAAGTGTCGGTGGCTCAGGCGGTGGAACTGAGTCGGTTGAAGAGGAAGTGAGCGGCTTTTTCCATGCCGAGCTTCAGGCGTCCTTAAACCCTTAAAGCTGGATTCAGATGATCTGGAATAGAGGTTAGGGTTTTTTTTTTCCCCTAAAATATTTCTAGCTGGCAGCTTTAGAACTCTTTGATTCTTAGGAGGCACTAAGAAAGGGCTTGAAACAGCTGGAACAGGTGTGCTAACTGCCAAGGTATCGTCTTGAGGTTCCTCAGTAGATGTCCTTGACTTCCAGATGGTTGCTGCAGGGTAGATCTTCTCAACAGCGCTTCCCACCCCTCCACCCTTTTCTGGTTTTTCTCACTCATCCTGTTCTTCCCTTCTGTGAAGCAGCAACCTTATTTCTGGTTGCCTTGGCTTCACCATTGACTTTGTTTCTAGCATTTGTTTCTAACCTTGTCATCTAGAAATGTGTGTAGAATTGCTAATTAGCAGGTAGAACGGTGCCATTTTCCTTGATATTTTAGATTGGTTGGAAAACTTTGCCCATTTTGCATCCATGAAGCCAAAGCAAAGGAGGCCCATAGGAAATGCTCCAGTGTGCTATTTCATTCATACTAGGTGGCATTTCATTCAGGTGGCATTCCTTGTGACTTCATAAGAGCATGGCTTGTAGTCACAGCTGTCCTTTATGCATTGTTTCCTTTTGCAGTGCAATATTATGTGATCCAAAATATTTTGTCTGAAACACAATTTACCTGAATGCAAAAAAAAAAGCTTCAGAAAGATTATTTCCACTATCACTGTTTGTTTTTAGTAATAAAAATGCTAAAGAATTTTATGTGTCATGTAACAATATGGGAGACTTTAAAGATTTTTATTCTAAATGACTGTTCTAAGAAAAAAAAATACATTTGTGATTTACTAAATAATATGGATCTTAAATAGGGCACCCCAAATCATTCGATTTGTGTTATTTAATTATTAGAACATAAACAGCAATTTCTAGGCTAGATTCTAGCAGTGTAATGTTGTTCTTGTAGAAAAATCCCAAATTCTTTTTCAAATATGTGATTAAACATTACAATTATGGTAATAAAAACTGAATACAAAGTAAAAAATGAAGACAAAAAATAGAAGATGCAGAGAAGAAAAAGGAAGTAGAAAAGAGAGAAAATAACAATATATTAAAGAACAATAAAAGAAATATATAAATAAATAACTTTCCCTTTTATCACAAGTATAAACAGTGTTGGTAATCATCACCTTAAAATGCAACACATGATGTCTTCCTCTCATTTTGCATTGCTTATTTATAAACTAATAGTTTAAAACCTAGTCATTTCAGTCCTGATCTGCAAAAGCCCACTAAGGGTTACCAGTGATAACAACGTATCTGTTTTAACCTTGATCAACTAAACCGACTTTATATTCCTCCCTTTTATTTGTAACAATCTTGATAGTGGCCTAAAAGTTTTTTCTTTTCATTTTTTTCTTTGTCCCTTTTCACAAAGTTCTTCAAATGTCTAACAAGCTTCTTTTATAAATCCAATAGAGGAAGATCATCTAGATCCCTGTCTTGGTTTATTTGTATATCCCTTTTAATTATTAAGCCATCAGCTGGTTTCTTTTGTATGTGCAGTGTAGCATCTTTTCCCATATCACTCTTGCAACTTGTCATTTTAAAATCCACTTTCAAATCAGTCTCAGTTTTGTCTGGTAAAATTTAGTCAAGGTTGACTCAGTCTTCCATCCTCTCGGGGTAGGTAAATTGAGGACCCAAGATTGTTGGGGGCAATAAGCTGACTTTGTAAAAATGCCGCTTAGTAATAAGCAGGCATATACAATGGAAGGAAGGCTATTGCTGAGCATACTGGGTTGTATCCCAAAAAATTGTAAGCCGCCCTGAGTCTTCGGAGAAGGGCGGCATATAAATGTAATTAAAAATTTTTTTAATTAATTTATTTATTTTTATCCCACCTTTAGTATTTTGTTCCTCTTACATATAAATGCAGTCTATCTATGTAGGTAGACACCCTTAAAATTAATTTCTGAGTCCATTGTTTAAAAATACCCTTCAGTAGGTTGAATGTTAAAACATTTTGCTCCATTCTGTATTAGTAAATCAAATGTAAGTATTCCTCTTTAACTGTAATCATTACTTTCTTGTGCTTCCTCGAGAATTTAACCTTTAAAGTCCCAACCTATCCTGGTTTCTTTTAATCAAAGCAGTATTTTCCCTACAGAAAGGATTCTTATAATTCCAGAATCTTAGTTCAAATTTATCTGGACTTTCTAACTAAAATCAAAACTGTAATTACCCCTTTACTATTTATTCCAGAATATTTTAAGGTCCTTAAACTTGCATTTAAAACTTCTTTCATTAAGGATTAAAGGAAACTCACAGCTGATTTTTCCAATTTGTCAATCCAAAGGTTCCTAATAGCTTAAAAAACAGTTAAACAATTTCTGAAAGTGATTAGAAAAAGGAATTATATGAACTCAGTGGTCTTAAAGGTGCCAACCATGGGGTAAGCCAGATAGCTATTCTCTAAACCCATTGGAGACTTCTGTTCTGTAATCTTTGGGAGAATCAACTGTATGAAGCACTTGTGAATGATCTCAAGTGCTGTCTTTTTCTGGGGAGGAATTATGAAGAGTCGATCTACTCATTGGTTTTTCATTTTGCTTAATCTTCAGCTTTTTTAGCAGAGCTGTCTTCATCATTTCCCCCCCAAAAGTCCAGAAAGCCCCACTGAGTACAATAAGAGTTCTTTCTTCATAAATGTATATGAATGTATGCTTACCATATAATCCTATTCATTTATTTAAAGTCTAGTTGAATTGATTAGAACATATTCTCAGCTAAATAATATTATTTGTTAATTCATTCATTTATACTCTGCCCAATGGACAATCAAGGTTTATAATGTACAAATAGATACAAACAAAATGATACACATAATTAAGATCCACAGAACTATCACATGAAATTTTAAAAGCGTTCTGATGTTTTCAGATGGGATCAAAGAACTTCTTTTTAACTGCCCTCTTGGAGCCTCAAGCCATTTCTCCAGAGAGAGTGTAACTTATACATGCAGATGGTAGAAATATTTATTTATTTATTTGGCTTGATTTAGGTGCCATCTCTGGATGGCTTATCATTTAGCAAACCAAGATTAAAACAGACTGCAAAATAGATAGAGAAGATGGGATCTGGATACTCAGTGTAAAAACGGATATAAAACAACCATAACCAAGAAACAACTTCATTACCCCAAAGGCTTCGGAAGAGGACTAGATCTTCAGTGCCATCCAAAATGCTATCAATATGGGAACCACATGGATCTTAGGAGGGATCTCCATCTATATAAACAATAACATCTGTAATTTCAATCATTACCAAACATTTCAAAATTGTTTTTTTTAATTCATATTTATATCCCGCCCTTCTCCGGAGACTCAGGGCGGCTTACAATTTTTTGGAGCACAACCCAATGCGCTCAGCAATAGCCTTCATTCCATTATATATGCCTGCTTATTACTAGGGCTCTTTGGCCCCCAAGTGGCATTTTTACAAAGTCAGCTTATTGCTCCCAACAATCTTGGGTCCTCAATTTACCTACCCCGAGAGGATGGAAGGCTGAGTCAACCTTGAGCCTGGTGGGATTTGAGCCTGCACTAATTGCAGGCAGCTGGAACTAAGTGCTAGGTGTTTAACAGCCTGCACCACCAAGGCTCTCTTGGTGTTGCTCTCTTATATGTCCTTATGCAGCCTATTTAATATTCAGACGACTTTTCCATTGTGTTTCTTGTATATTCTAAACACTATTATCCCCTTATTCCCACTTTAGAGATACAACTGTGAGGATGTTGGGCAGCGGTGGGATTCTGTGGCCATGGCTTGGTGGGCATGGAGTGGCTTGGTGGGCGTGGCAGGGGAAGGATACTGTAAAATCTCCATTCCCACCCCACCCCATTAACCTGCTTTCTAGCTCCTTTCTCCTGTGCAGGGCAACAAAAGAAGACCCAGCCAATCAGCTGGGACTTGGGAGGCAGAGAATAGATGGGGGCGGGGCCAGTCAGAGGTGGTATTTGCCGGTTCTTTGAACTACTCAAAATTTCTGCTACCAGTTCTGAAGAACCAGTAGTGAAAATTCAAGTAGTTTGGAGAACCGGCAAATACCACCTCTGACTGGAGATCCTTCCCCTGCCTTGCCCACCAAGCCACGCCCACAGAACCGTTAGTAAAAAAAATGAATCCCACCACTGAGACCAACCCCCCAGCACATGGGCTTCCTGTGGCTTTGAACAGCTAGATAATTATCAGCTAGATACTATAATTATTTTGAACAACAAGATAATTAAAAAATAAAGGAAGTTTGTCATATATATACATTAACTATATTATATATTTTATATGTGGCCCAAAACAAATTCCTCTTCATTCAATGCAGCCCAGGCAGCTCAAAAGATTGGACAACCATGCAATAGATAAATAAACCAATATAAATAGCAATAGCACTTAGACTTGTATACCACTTCACATCGTTTACCGCCCTCTCTAAGCAGTTTACAGAGCCAACATATTGCCCCCAGCAATCTGGGTCCTCATTTTATCACCTTGGAAGGATGGAAGGTTAAGTAAATCCTCTGTGAGAAGGACAATTTCTGTTTCCATTTAAAAAGTGAATTTTGCTTCATTTATTCATTTTTGCAAATGAAGAATATCTTATACACTGTATATTGACATATCTGGCTTGACCATGAAAGCATTTCAGTAGGTCTTTGCAAGGAATAGAATCACTTTCCCCAACAAATAAAAACAAGGATTTTGAAAGACGTTGGTATTTGCATTGCAACTCAGAACATGCAGAGAGTTGCTTGGAATAGTTATTAGAATTGTCGTAGAGGCCTGACATAATAATTTGACAAGCTGTATTTCAGCAGTCAGAGAATTTTGCTTGAGATATATGCATATGAGTATATTTTGATTTTTCAGTCCTCTGGGTCTCTGTTCTTTACAATACACTCACTACTTAGTATATTTTGTGGTCTCCCTAAAGGAATTGGGGGAGTTGTTATAATTTCTGTAAAGTACGGGTAGTCCTTGACTTACAACAGATCATTTAGTGACTGTTCAAAGTTACAACAGCACTGAAAAACGTGACTTATGACCATTTTTGTCCATTTATAGACAAATTTATAAATGACCATTTATGACTGTTGTAGCATCCCTGTGATCACCTGACTTACATTCGGATGCTTGACAATTGACTCACATTTATGACCTTTGCACTGTACCAGGGTCATGGGATCACCTTTTGTGACCTTCTGACAAGCAAAGTCAATGGGAAAACCAGATTCACTTAACAACCATGTTACTAATTTAACAACTGCAATGATTCACTTAACAAATGTGGCAAGCAAACTTGTAAAATGGGGCAAAACTCACTTAATAAATTTCTCACTTAACAACACATGGGATATGTTGTTAATATAATTTTGGGCTCAATTGTGGTTGTAAGTTGAGAACTACCTGTATATGTTTTAATGTGTGCACATTTAATTTTTTCCCTTGTTTGCCATTGTATCTGAGATCAGATTATCAGAAGGTGTCTTTTAAGGGCAATAAAACTATTTCACTTCATAGTTTAGGAAGACTATTATGCAACTGGTATACATACTGTAAAATCCTCACATATAAAGTCTTATTCAGACTTGTTGTCAGGCTCTCTGGATAGAAATTACTATGCAGGTTTTGATTGGTAGTTTGTTTTAGAAGATTCAAAAGGCAAGGGAATTCCATTCTAGACTACAAAGGTATGACAGCCTACATTTGAATATGATAAGAAGATAAAATTTCATCTGAAAATAAAATGAGGTCCCGAGAAATAGGAATAATATTAAGAGAAAAATTAGATTTCTAGAACACGTGAGGGAAAAAGGAAAAGAAGAAGAGAAAAATACAATGAAGGACAAAAGGATAAATAAATCTTTTATCATAAAAATTTAAATTTAGCTAACATTAGGATAATCCTGTGACACTCTTCAGATGCTAACGAGATATTTTTACTTTGGAAAGTCTATTAGGAGTAGAGCAACAATGGGTCCTTCTCTTATTGCTAACATAGTTTACAAATATATTTAAAGCAGATTGTGCAGGCATTACAGAAAGAAAGTGGTGGGGAATAAGTAGATGCCAATTTTTTCCTGCACAGTTGTGTAACTGTTACTTTGTGGACTTCCATTTATGTGTGTCCCAACTTTACTGATGATCTGGGTAGGTGAAAACCTCCTGTCTGGGTGTTTGTGGGGCAACTGAAATGCCTCAAATGCAAAATGCATGGCTATGTAAATTTGATAAATAAATACATAAATAAATTCCCATTCAAAACCCCAATTCAAAAGAAATGATAAAAAGACTTCAAAACCTGATTGAAATAGATCTTCAATCTGGATGATCTTCAATCTGTCCGAGCTTTGTGCATTCCTGAATTAAAATTCCCTGTCTTCTTCAGGCAGAGGAGAGGGGAAAAAATGCTTGTGTCAGGGATCCAGTCTGTCTCTTCCCAAGTCATAACCATGCAATAGTTAATTTATGCAGCAGTGATATAGAAGTGTTGTTCTTGGTATAATTTTGAAACTTAGAAAATTGCAAACCTTAAAATTAAAAAGCTTTTTTTAACGTTTCTGAACAGTGCTGTAAGAATATGTGATCCACATGCTTCCAAGGTTGTGGTTTTTTTAGCTGCGTTAGAGGCAAACTGTTGCAAGTCTCAAGAGTGAAGAAACAGTTATGTAAAGTAGCTGCTTTATAAATGTTGCTATATTATTAAAATATAGTACAACATTTTACCCTTTTACCCTTCCTATCAGAATATAAAAAGCAGAATGCCTGCAAGCAAATTAGTCCTGGACAATGCAATGCTGCGTTACATTTATAACATTTATTTACGAGCTTTTTTCTTTTTTGCTAAATCAAACAGCTGCTAATAAAATTGTCCCAATTGTCATTTTCAGCACAGCCGTTCTTCAGACATAATTCTTTTATATATTCTTGGGGTGTGAAATTCTAAGCACATGCATTTATCATGAAAGTAGGGCTACATTCCAATCCTTGGTGATTGGAAACAATTATCAATGGGTTTTATAAGGCTTCCTTCCAAATAAGTATTCCTTAATAAAATATTGCTTAAATAGGATTCACTTTCTGAGGATCATATTGTTTTCTTGACAGAGGTATGGAAATGATACATAGTTGGATGTTTTTCAGCTGGATTAATCTGTAGTTTAATTTATACCCCTAGATTGCCTTGCTGGTATCTCACCCAAATACTTCCATCTGGTAATGTTATCTACAAAGTAGAGATAGTAGTCCTTATTTACTGACCACAATTGGGACCACCAACTTGGTTGTTAAGTGAAGTGGTAGCTAAATGAAACTGTGCTCGTGATCTTACTTTAGCTTTCTTCGCTTTGTAGACCTGGAAAGATTGTAACTGCGAGGATTGGTGGCAAAGTTTTTGATCACTGTTGTAACTGCCAACGGTTGCTAAACAAGGACTATCTGTACTTTATTTCCGTGGTCCCCAACCTTTCTGGCTCTGTGGACCAGAAGTGGCAGTGGCGGGCCAAGGCAGCAGGGGGATGCAATGATTCCATGCATGCAAATGGAACATCGCACTCTAGCCACCCTCTGGCCACAGACCACCACTGGATATCCACGAGGTTAAGAAACTCTGATCATGTAAAATTGTTCAGTGATATTATTTATTTTTAAAAATATTTTTTAAAAATACCAAACAATTTTTTTCAATAGCGGTTACTGGTAAGTTTTATATTGTTTAGTTTCATCAAATTAATAATAACTGTGGTGGGGATAAAACCTCTAGCCTTATCAATTACTTCTGGCTATGTAACATAATAATAATAATAATTAGTAATTTATTAGACTTGTATGCCTCCCTCTCTCCCTAAGGACTCAGGGCAGCTAACAATATAAAACCCTTTACAAATTTACAATAAAAAGAAATTAAACCAAATACAAGCCTAACAATTAAAATTCAATTAAAATTTAAAAACCCTCTAAAACAACCCCCCCTCCCCTTGGTTAGTCCAGACCGGCCTGCTGAAAGAGCCAGGTCTTAAGGTCACGGTGGAAGGAGTGGAGATTGGGGGCCAAACGGAGGCTCAAGGGAGTTGGTTCCACAGGGTGGCTGCTCCCACAGAGAAGGCCCTACCCTGGGCACTGCCAACTGACAATGTCTGGCCGATGGTATCCCAAGGTGGCCCTGTCTGTGGGAGTGTACTGGGCGATCGGAGCATGATGCCAGCAGGAGACGCTCCTGCAAGTACCCCGAACCCAAGCCATAGGGAGACTTCATAACTTTAAGACGTTTTCTTGTCCATAATTCTGAATGTGTTTTGAAACTATCCAATTATTCAGAAGTATTATTGTCTTGGAATGCAAATATGGATGACTGAATTTTCTCTTCCAATTAAAATTCTATAAATAGAAAATTTATATCACTATGAAGACCTTAGAAACGATCATCTTTTCAGTTGCAGCAGTCCACAGAAAACTAAGTATCTAAATTCAGAATAATTTAGATCCATAGCTGTAATCCCTACTGTTTTCTAAATACTGCAGATCTTGGCAATTTTATCCTGTGTTGTCATGCTTATTTTACTTTTAGAATATTTAAGTGCTAATTCATAATAAAGTGATGTGTATCATGTATTAGAATAGAACTTTTGAAGTATCACTTCATGTCTGTTTCCAATGTTCCTAAACTCAGTTCAGAACAAAAAGTTTCTCTCCAAAGCCCTCCACCCTTCCTTGTGGAGAAATGGTTATACCATATTTCCATGCACCGTAGTGTTGTGTACTCTAAAACTTAGATAAACAAACAGGAATACTTTATGATTGTCATTGATATAAAACACGTCTTCAAGGATAGTGCAGGAACATACAGGGACTCCTCAACTTAGAACAATTGGTTCCAAAATTTCTGTTGCTAAGCAAGACAATTGTACAATCTTTTTTGCCATGGTTGTTAAGCAAATCACTGAAGTTGTTAAGTGAACCACATGGTCATTAAAGAAATACAGCTTCCCCACCGACTTTGCTTTTTGGAAGCCAGCTGGGAAGGTCACAAGTGGCGATATAATTACCCTGGCACACTGCAATGATCGTAAACACATGCCAGTTGCCAAACATCTGGATTTTGTCCATGTGACTTATGTGGATCCTGCAATAATCGTAAGCATGAGGACTGGTTGAAGGTAACTTTTCTCTGTGCCGGTCACTAAATGAATGGTTGTAAGTGGAGTACTGCCTCTAGTGACATCAGAGACAGAAGTTGCTTATATTTATGAGTTCATATTTAGTAAGTATAGCATGCTACTGCAGAAATAAAATACAGGGAGTCTTCAACTTATGACCGCAATTGAGCCCAAAATCTATGTTGTTAAGTGAGAAATTTTTAAAGTGAGTTTGCCCTATTTTACGACTTTTCTTGCCACACTTGTTAAGTGAATCACTGCAGTTGTTGTATTAGTGACATGGTTGTTAAGTGAATCTACTTTCCTCATTGACTTTGCTAGTCAGAAGGTCACAAAAGGGATCCTTTGACTCCGGGACACTGCAGCTGTCATAAATGTGAGTCAGTTGTCAAGCATCTGAATTTAAATCACATGAACGTGGGGATGCTATAACGGTCATATGTGTGAAAAGTGGTCATGTCACTTTTTTCAGTGTCGTTGTAACTTTGAATGTTCACTAAATAAACTGTTGTAAGTCAAGGACCACCTGTAGAAAGTGAAGGAGAAAGCAGCCTAAAATAAAGGGAGATGTTCTGATTCAACACGGTATTTGTTAACCAGTTCATTAATGCCAACTTGACTCTGTTTCACATTCTGCAAGATTTTTGGTGGCCATTAGGTGCGTATAATTTTTCCTAAGTGACCTTTCCGCTGAAATAGACCATGATCTATGAAAGTTTATACAACAATGCCATTTAAAATAAGTGTGTCACAAAATAAAGTAAAACTCTGTGGAATCAAACCATCTTCAGAATTTCTACCACAGCCAGTATAACTGCTGGTGATAAACTGAAAACCAAACCATTTGGAGAGTACTGTATTTGATTTTCTTACCCTGACCTAAAATATGTTCCAGAACTTGGAATGTATTATTGGTAAGACTTTACATTTACCACCAAAAACAGCAACCACATTCACTTTTAACAATATCCCAAAGTCATTTTGCTACTAGTGAATTTGGCAATGCAATTTACAATGTGTAGTATATGAATCTTGAGATGTAGGCTACTTACGATATATAATGTATACTTAACGTGGAATTAAAATTATTCACTTTCACTGATTTGCTTTGAAAATAGAAGGACATGCAATTAAATTGAAAGTAGGGGTTTGTATCTGTGTTAGCCTCATTATATGTCAGTTCACAAGTTGTTGAAATGGAAATATTGATTCCCCCTTGACTGCACCTTCCATAGTATGAAACAGATAGCTATTTTACAGAAAAGTGGTTGATTTACATTATTATGAAAACAATCACAGACCCCATATCACAGCTTTATGACTAAGAATGTATAGGCTTAATAAGCCACACTTTAATTTTAGAGTTTGTACTTATTGTATCTCTTAGTCAGTGGCATAATACAAAATTGGAAAGAAGAGTAAAAATGAAAACAATGTATGAAGTGGGACATAAGTGATACGGTAGCAAGAAAGCTCCCGAGAATCTGAAAATATGGAGAGGCATTGTAAATAGAGTTGGAGTAAATTGGATTTAGCTCATTTCCTTTCCTTTCTGGTCTCAAGATCTTTTCTCCTTCTTGCTTCCCCTCTGTGGTTTATATAATATTGCTTACTTCAAAAAGAAATGGCATGATGGCACATGATTAGGTACAAAACAGACAGGGATTTTATAATTTTAGTCTAGAATAGGGTTACCTATTTAATCTACAAAAATACTCTCCAGAGAAGTAGAAAATTATAGCTTTTTGCTGCCGTCTAGTGCTGCTCCGGAATATAAATTTAGACTATAAATTTATTTTCGACTTCATTAAATTGCATTGGTTGGTCAATCTCTTATGTTTCAGAGTTTGCTGAATGGATTAATGTGCTGTAAACCTGATGATCCCGTGGAGTATCTGGAAAGCTGCTTACAAAAAGTAAAGGAACTGGGGGGAGCAGAAAAAGTCAAATGGGACACTTTTGTCAGTCCAGAAAAAAGGTCACTGCCTCCCCTAAACGGCAACCAGTCAAGAAGAGCATTTTTCAGGAATGGTAAGACAATTTTAAATTTTAAATTTTAGCTTGCAGTAAGGAGATGGATAGGCCTGATAAATGATTACATGGGGAAGGGAAGGGAACCACAGTAGCACTAAGATATTACTCTTTATCCAAGACTATTTACAGTTAATGTTTATTTTGAGGTGGCGTCTGACATTGGGATAGTGATTATTATCATTTCCTCCTCTTCGATTGTATTTATGATGAAAATAAATATATTTTATTCTTTTTAATGTTTAAATAGTTTTGTAATGTATCCACTGAACATCAGCAACTGAATAATGACATAATGCCATATAGTTTCTAACTTTGCCACTATAGCATTTTAAAGAATATACTGTATTTAGGCCAAGCAACAATGGAAAACTTGCTTGCAGAGAAGTAAAGCCAACATAATCATGCTGAGGATACAATTAATATTGATTAGTTAAATCACTTAGAGAACAATCTCTAGATTTTCCATTATTTAAAACCATGCCAAAATCATGTTCATAAATTAATGTATTGTGAGAACAATAATTTTTTAATTTTTATGACTGTACCCATAAACTATTTTTTTAAGCAATTAAGCTATTTTCAGGTTTTGTGTGAATTACAGTCAATAATTAGATTAAATGAGCTATGTAATATTTTAACAAATGACTCTCAAAAGATGCATTAAAATCAATTTAAAATTGCACTTTTATCTCTACCTATCATTGTGAAAGGCACTGCAACTCATTTGAAATTCTAAATAACAGATTATCATAAACCTTTTTTTGTGTCCTTCAGACAAATGGCTAAATGACAAGATTTATCTAAAAACGGATACATGTTCTGAACTATATAGTTTAGTTTTTAGAGGTCATCTTTCTAAGTAAAGGAAACCAAAATGCTGTCTTAACATAGCGTAGAAATCTTCCTGGGGTCATCTATTTGTGAACCGAAAGTGTAGAAGAAACCATTCACTTAGAAGTTTATCTGAAACACATTGAATTCTATGATGCTCTCTAATCATATAACAGACAATTTATAAGGCATACCTTCCCTTCAAGAGATCTCTTTTTGCAAATAATCCCTTCATGGTAGGATTCTCCAGTTGTTAAGGACAAGCAATCCTCTAGCTCTCTTTCCTTAGTCCAAAACTCCCATCAAGGTCATCTTTGTCAGGTTTCTAGGGAGTTTAGTGAGTGGGGAAAAAGTCAGGAAACTCAGCCAGGACTGAATCTGAAGGAATATAGAAACAGCAGATGAAATCTTTCTTGAAAGGAACTCTTTGATAACTTGTCCCATTCCAATTACCTGTGATGTCTCATAAGTATGGAACAGCTGTGTTCTTCAAGAGAGGAACTTGGATCTAGATGAATTATGATTAAAGCTTGCTGGGGACATCTTATTAAAGTAGGTTTTAGACTATGGTATAAGTTCAGCACAGCAATCTGATGTTTGATCTTCTGCTGGCTATCATTGATTGAAACTAGTTCTGTGAATAAACTTCAGAGTATGAGCTGTTCTTATAGAGGCAACCTGTTTTCTCATTGCATGAATGTTATAGAATGTTTTGCTGGCTGTATTTACTCAACATGCAAGCCCATAACTTATTTATGGCTTATTTAAATATAGTTTATTGCATTAACACAGCTGCATAGATATTTACAGTATACTAAATCAGGGGGATGTCCAGCCTTGGCATCTTTAAAACTTGTGGACTTCAATTCCCAGAATTCTTCAGCCAGCCAGCTGTATAATGTACTGTATCTCATTCTAAATCCCACAATTTAGTTTAACTTGGATTAACCATTCTCTGTGACATTAAACTAGGTACTAGTGTCATCAGCAATGATTTTTGAAAAATGTTTTTTAACATCTCTATGATTTACAAGAAAATTACATGGAAGTACCATGGAAATAATTGTCAACTTGAGGGTGTAAATGTTTTTCTCTAATAGATTTGTTGAGTGTATTGAAGGATCTGTAAAGAGATTGCTTAAACAGGATCTCATGGTAACAGTTAGGCCTTTTATAAAAACATCATTTCTGCTATTCATTACTGATGAACATAAAAATATATATTTTGATGTTTTTTTTTTTACTTTTTATGCTCTTGAGTGAGTCTTGATTCCTGACCACAGCCTGGAAAAGTCAATTCTATTTTCTTGGCAAGATTTCAGAAGTTGTTTGCCATTGTCTTCTTCCTAAGATTCCTAAGGCAGGCCTAGAGCTTAGGTCTCCTGGTTTCTAGCATAATCTCTTATACGATCTCAAAGGGATCCTCATTTCTGTCATTACCATTTCATATTTTACAGTGATGCCTGACAACCCCAACTTTCCATACCGGAGATATGATCGACTTCCTCCAATCCACCAGTTCTCCATTGAGAGTGACACGGATCTCTCAGAAACAGCTGAACTTATTGAGGAATATGATGTGTTCGATCCAACCAGGCCTCGACCCAAAATCATCCTAGTCATAGGTGGGAAAGCAAAAAATGAGGCTGACCACAACAAAACCAGTAAAAAAGATTCTTAGATAGTCAGTGGCTTTTAACAATGGAGCTGCTGGGTCAATGAATGTCAGAGTTTTTGTTGCAGAGGGCTCCAACCTGCTGCTTAAATGTTGTATAGTAAACTTCACCTGAAACACATAATTGCAAATAGAGCTGAATCCCTGTAGATTGAACCAGTGGTGGGATTCCAAATTGCACGCTACTGGTTCTGCGTGCTTCAAAGAGCACTTAAGATCACCCTTGGTGAGGGAGCTGTTTTTTAGCTCAGCTGAGGCGCGGCAGTCCGCTCTGCTGCGCAAATAAGCTGAGCTAAAAATCAGTGGAATACAGGATGGGAAAGGGCAGGGGAGGGTGGGCGGGGCCAATCAGAGATGGTATTTGCCAGTTCTCTGAACTGGTCCAAATTTTTGATACCAGAACACCAGAACCGGTCCAAACCGGCTGAATACCACCTCTGCATTGAACTGTAAGAAAGATAAAATCTAATCTGGTAGTTAAAACTAACAGGATAAAGAAACACACTAAGGACACTGACACCATTTCTGGGAATCTGTTCCTTATTATGTTCCTTTTGTGTGTCTGGTGTATGCTGGTTTAGAGGTATCATGCTTGTGATTCTGTTCTGCTAGCTGGATAATCTTCTGTCAGTGTCCCTAGCACCATCATTCTGAGCAAACATGGGCAATGGGAGCAGATTCTTCAAAATGTGGCCATTTCGTCAAAATGATGAGATGACGGTTGTGATGACTGGGAGTTACAATTCAGGAAGAACTCCTAGCAGGTGGAGTGCATTGTTGTCATATTCATTTATAAACCACCACACTAAAGTTCCTTATTTTAGGGGGCATTATGACACCGATAGCTGCTGATGGTTAGCTCAATAGAGAACTGAGGAGCTAGAGGGTAACAGGTAGTCTCATTTCTGCTCTGTGGTGTTTACAATGAAAAGTACCATAGGAGTTGATAGACTAATGAACTCCTTCTGTATGGCTCCACAAAAACTAATAAACCCATTTCATACATTCAGTGATATTGAAAGCTATTTTTTCCAATCAACTTCTATTGTGTTGACTTCTAGTAGTATCTTGAAGGCCCTTGGTTTGGGAAAAACTGGCCTAGATTCTAACTCAAGTTATTCATGATTGAAAGATTTCTAGACGCTTGACTTTGAGGCTCATTTAAGATGGTAGGAGGAGTATAATTGGGCAATGCATCTGAGAAAACTTGATAAGGCCTTTGTTTTTCCTTATAGGTGGACCCGGCAGTGGTAAAGGAACCCAGAGTTTAAAAATAGCAGAACGCTATGGATTTGAGTATATCTCTGTGGGTGAATTGTTAAGAAAGAAGATCCATAGCACAAGTAGCAATCGAAAATGGAGTCTGATCGCTAAGATAATTACAACTGGGGAATTAGCCCCACAGGTAAAGACAACAACAAGCCTTCACAATTATATGTGTATGTGTTTTTTTTCCAGCAACATTTGAGAATGTACTCTTGAAACAGAAATATATATATATATATATCTTTTTGTTGTTGTTTATCTGTTCAAGGAAACCACAATTACTGAGATAAAGCAAAGATTAATGCAAATTCCTGATGAGGAAGGTATTGTTATTGATGGATTTCCACGAGATGTTGCCCAAGCCCTTTCCTTTGAGGACCAGGTAAGCTGTTTATTCTTTTGGCTGCAGTTATTTTGAATATATCCTGCTTTTCATACTGAATAAATGTATTTAAAGTATTTCTGTACTGTTTGGCATAGCAAATTTGTATCTCAAATACTAGGAAGGAAGTAATAAATTAGAACAGTAGAAAAACAGGAATATGCACTAAAACAAGAGTACATTTTTAAACTATAACTGTATCCATATTGAAGTGGATTGGAGGTAATCTTTTTAATGATCTTTTTGACGTTTGATTTTTGAACTTTCCCTATTGTTCCTCACCTCCATCTTTTCATTTTTGTTGTAATTTTGTATTTTATCTTTTTTTTTTTTTGAAATTTAAGAAAAAACTTTTTATTAAAAACGGAATATGAACAGAAACAGGAAAGCCAATCCAAGCAAAGTAATTCATCCAGTATTCACACAGGGAATTAGGGTTCATAAGATAGATCTTCAATAAGTGTCTAAGAAATGTAATATATTTACTTAAACAAAGAGATGATTCTGCCCACCTCATCCCATAATTATATTTGAATAATTTGCAGACTTGATATCAAGAATATTTAAAGGGAAGAGACATTGAAAAGAAAGCAAAATCGGGTTTGGAATGGAAAAAGCAATGGCATGGCAAAAACAATGGATTGGCAAAAGCAATGGTGGCAGTTTTTTCATATCTTCTTTCTCAGGGCAGATATTCCCTTCCTACTATCCTCTCCATCATTTTACCAGCCTCAGAAGGATGGAAGGCTGAGTCAAATTTGAGCCCTGTTAGGATCGAATTCTAGGCTGTAGGTAGAGTTTGCCTGCAATACTGCACTTCACCACCAGATATATCTGCTAATAAACACAGTGATAAAAAAATTTGTGAGATTTGCATTGTGATTTCATGGCACATGCCATGATTGGCAAACTCTAATCCAATGTTAGGCCCAAGTGCATAAGTCACAGAGTTTGCAGACATCACAAATCACATTTTTTTCATCCACACAATCACTTAAGAAAGTGTTTGGCCATGACGGCGAATCTGTGGCATGCAGAGCCCTGTCTGTGGGCATGGGTCACCCCAGCCCAACTTCAATCGCGTTTCTCCATTGCATTTCAGTCAATCAGTTCCAACTTCTCGTAAAAGAAAAAGATCTCACGAAGTTGGAATTGATTGAGTGAATGTTTTCACTTGTGTGCTTCACAATGGGAGAGATGGGGTCCCGTCCTCCTCTTGAAGCCTATTACAACATGGAGCCACAATGCAACCCTGCGTTTGCTTGGCTCAGCAAGAAAAAAACAGGTTTTTTTTCCTGCAGAGCTACCTGTGTTGGGATGCTCCGCCTCCCCACCTACCAGCTGAGCTTCGACACACTACTCCTGGGCTCATCGGCCTACAGACATCAGATTCCCACCACCCAGCACCAGTTCAGGGGTTCCTCTCCCCGGCACATGGGGGAGAGAACAGAGGAAGGCAGAGAAAAATAGGGAGGGAAAAAGAGAGAGAAACAGGGGAGGGAAAAAGAGAGAGACAGAAGGGAGGGAGGGAAAGAGAGAGAGAGGGAAAGAGAGAGAGGGAGGGAAAGAGAAATTATATTACAAAAGTTTTTTTTTATTGTTACTAAATGTAATGTTTCAAAAGCAGAAAAAGCCCCAAAGGAGTCTTTAAGGGCTGAATGCCAAGAGGCGCTGATTTCCTCTGCTTTCTGCATTCCCACCCTGCACTGCCTTCTGTGTCCCCACCCCATGCTGAAGCAAACCACACGGGCTGGGGTCTCCCGCTAAGCGGCCCCTCTGAGCCCATTTGCAAACTCAGCTGAGCATGCTGAACATTGGGCTCACATGTCCCTCCCGGCCAGTGCCTCAGCGGCGGCGGGGAACATGACACCCTGCCTGTTCTGCTCTCACTGGCCAGAAGTGGGGCTCCACGCCCCTGCCTTCCATCTAGAGTGCCGCATTTGTTTATTTGCTGGTCGCCTCTGAGGAGGGAGCTGCGCTCAGTGTGTCCGGGTCCTCACCGCAGGGGGAGAGAGGGAGAGGGATGGGGAGGTGTCTCCACAACAGGACCCAGGTTGGAGTTGCCTTCTTTTGTGTGAATCTCTTAAGTCTTGACTTTGCCTACCAGCCTCCACTCCCCCTCCACAGCCCAAGTGGTTGGATTCACACAACACATGAAGCTGGACAGGAGGGCACGGATAGATAGATGAGAAAGAGAGAGATATATATAAAGAGACGGAGGGAGGGAAAGAGAGAGAGAGAAAGAGAGAGGGGGGGAAGGGAAAGAGGGGATGGAGGGAAAGAGAGAGGGAAGGAAAGAGAAAAATGATATTACAAAAGTTTTTCTTTTTTATTGTTGCTAAATGTAATATTTCAAAAGCAGGAAAAAAAATGAAGGGGCATAAAAGTGCATTTATCACGTTTTTCTTAGACCAATTAGCTGAACTCTGCATTGTTTATCATTATTTTAGATAGTAAGACCTCATTATTCAGGTTAAATTGCCATGTTGGCACTTTGTGATAAATAAGTGGGTTTTGCATTGCAGTTTGGGCACTCGGTCTCTAAAAGGTTCGCCATCACTGGTCTACAGTAATCATGAAGATATAGCAATCTATCAGTCTATTCACATCCTATGTATCGGAAGCAAAACTTTGAACCTGACTTTGCTGATGAGAAGTGTAACTGATTCACCATTAGAATTTACAGTGTCCAGATGCTACATTTTGCAGTAGCTGCCTCTTTCAAATTAATGAGCATCAACCCAGGTTATTTATAAATTCCTAATTGTAGGCTGATAAGAGATCGTTTTGTGGGCACACATTTGGGAAATCTGATTCCATGATTCCAGAAGCAGCCAGTAAGGCAACTAACAATGGCAATAATCTTGGCTGTGTAATTGTTCTAAAGAGAAAAAAAACCTATCTAAGTTAACAAATCATATTTTTCATACATCAATAATTTGAAAAGAAACAAGGAAAGGTTATTCTTTAATTGTGCATTTTCAGTATTCATTAGAGCACAGCAGCACGTTGTTTTCACAGAAAGCCACAGCCTGGAAGGTATTGCAAGCTGCTAATTCAGAATGTAAGTCTGAATCTGCTTTCGATAATATGTGCATTAGAGGGGGCCCCTAGATGGGGAGAGGGGGCCTACAGGGGGCAAGAGGGCCTAGCGGTTAAGACACTGGTTTTATTGACCAGGAGGATGGCAGTTTGAGACCCAAGTACCTGTGATGAGGTGAGCTCCTCTTCTTGCCCCAGCTCCTGCCAACCTAGCAGTTCAAAAGCCCAGGAAACTTAAAAACAAGATAGTAAGTGGGTTTTTAAAAATATTCCTGTGATATAGTAAATATTAATTTGTGCTCAATGTACTTAAGCTATCTCCTTCAGAAACCAGACAATAACTCAAGCACATGAGGAGTATTGCATAAGAGAAGTATAAAATACTACAGCTAATGGACTGTCAGATGTTACTTGATTTGTGTTCTTTTTGTCATAATAGCCAACTCATAATGGGATCTTAAAGGATATAGATTTCTGAAAGAAAAATTGTTAATTGATGCAATAGCTGTAGGACAGCATATGAAAACAAAGTTTTGTCTTGAGTGTTTTTTGTTGTTATGGAAATGTGATGCAAATGCAAGTAGATAAATAGGTACCACTTTGGTGGGAAGGTAACAGCATTCTGTGCACCTTGGCATTGAGTCATGACCATGGAAGAGTCTTCAGACAACTCTGGATCCCTTGGCTAGGAAACAGAGATAAATACCAGAGATAAGGTCTTAGAGTTGGACAGGACTAGACAGGTGACACATTTACCTTTTAAAATATGCACATTAGGTGATCTCTTTTTTCATAAAAAAAATCCGAGTTTATAGTATCACAAGGTTCTTTTTAAAAATACAATAAAAATATAGCACAAAAACCAGATTCTGAGACACTAACTATTAAAAAACCCAGCAGTGCATTTTCTGCCGTATAAAATTAAGATTCTTCAACACATGACCTTAATTCTTGCCATTGATTTATACTGCAAATCATTGCAAGATGCTTGGGTAGTGAAAATGGCTTGTATATGAAATAAATTCTTACGATCATTTTAAAGATATAAAAGGGTTTTATATCCTACTAATCATGCATTTAATTTCTTTAGTTTAAGGTTGGTATGATAAAGCCAGTTATAATGTTTTGGGAGTAGTGATTTATGGCAGAAGTGGGAAGGATGTTATCTCCAACCTCCATTCCTCCCAACTTCAGGTTGAAAAGCTTTTAAAAAATTGTTAAATTTGGGTTTATATTACAATTCAGATGTTACTTCAATTTTTGAAAAGTTGAAATAGTGGTGTCTCTTCTTAACCATCTTGTTTACTGAAACTTGATGAGGCAGTTTTGTAAGGATTTGAAACATTCAAATTTTCACCCTGTGGGTTATACATTGCTTGCTCCTAGTTTATAGCCTTAGTCTGTGTGAACCAGGACACCAGTATTTATTTAGTGTCTGTCTAGAAGCCAACCTTTCGTTCTTTTCAGTTAGTTTACAAGGAGAAAGCTTCATTACAATTTATTTCAAATTAAATCATACTGTATCATTCATGTGTTTGGAATTTATTTCCTCTTCTAATCAGTTATTGCAAAGTACAGTGAGACTAAATTAAGCAAAAGCCAGCTCCAGGGATAATTCCTCATAGTAGGCAGCTCCTTCAGAGCTTTATATTCTTTTTCACATGGGCCTTTTCAAGCAGGCATGCACTTCATCAAATACCAGTTCCCCTATGAGCATCCAAACCCCCTTGCTGTCGGATTCTCCTGCATCTGCCTCAACCAAAACTAATTATTTTCCAGGCATGATTCTCAAAGAGTCTCTTTAATAAAACTTATTGAGAAGAAAAAGACAAGGGCATAAAGATTCTGGCAATTGAACTATTCCCCATCTAAAAATCAATATATTCTTCGCACTAGGTTGGAGACTGCCTTATTTCTCCCTAACTGCCTTATTGAGAATAGTAACATGTGGCTGATCTCTTCACTATTTGTATAACCTTCCCTTATCAGGATGAGAACTTAACCATTGCATCTGCTGCTTGAAGGCAGATCATTCCCAGCAAGGGAACAAACCTTACTTTGTTTGGAAGAATGCCATGAATTAACCAAACCATTTCCTATCCTTACACTTGGAACAGCTCCTTAAGCAAAATCCCTTTAAAGGCATGGTTTTCCAATTCTTTCCTCCTCCCATCTTCCCTGTCTTCTCTGCATAATTTTTTTCCATTATTAACTCTTCCCAAAACTTTTGTGAAAACTCTGTAGTTTCTACCACATAGACATTGACATCGGAAGCAGACCCTTAATTTTTATCCACAATTTTTTAAAAAGGGCAACATTTTAGCCTTGAAGATAAAAGATTGTGATTTTAGAAAGTGATTTTAGGTTATGTCTCCTTCTTTCCCTGTCAGATGATTGATGATGTCAGAATCACAGATCTTGTCATCCCTAGGGCTATGGGATGGAAAACTTCCATTTCATAATAAGTATTTGAGAATAGTTACAAACTCTTGAGTCTGCCTTAGACTAGAATGCTCAGAAGGTACAGAATCCTTCTTTAGAAGATCAAGATAGGACATTTTTTTAAAAAAATTACATTTATATGCCGCCCTTCTCCGAAGACTCAGGGCGGCTTACAGTTTTTTGCGATACAACCCAGTGTGCTCAGCAGTAGCCTTCATTCCATTGTATATGCCTGCTTATTAACTAAGCGGCATTTTTACAAAGTCAGCTTATTGCCCCCAACAATCTTGGGTCCTCAATTTACCTACCTCGAGAGGATGGAAGGCTGAGTCAACCTTGAGCCTGGTGGGATTCGAGCCTACAGTAATTGTAGGCAGCTGGAACTTAAGTGCAGGCACTTAACAGCCTGAGCCACCAAGGCCCATTTGAAAACAAATTATTCAGAGATCGTTCTTTCAGAATTGTGGGTGGATCTTCCACTCTACTTATTAGCATTCTGGTAAGAATTATGATTGCTTCCCTCAATTTGATTTTAATTGTTCAAGGAAGTGCACTGGAGGAAGAGGATCTTTCTAGCCGAGGGGTGTCACACTTGATTTCATTGAGGGCCACATCAGGGTTGGGTTTGCCCTGGGGGGCTGGGGTGGGCATGGCCAGCTCAACATTACTTGTGTTGTGGGCAGCCTCCTGCACCCTCTGCCAGTAGTCCTCTGCATGTGGTCCTCCCAAGCTCTATTTTTGCTGACAGAGGCACCACAGACCAATCCTTCACTGTTTCCAGGGCGACCCTGTGGACCAGATCTAAACACCTCACAGGCTGGATCCGGCCCACAGGCCTTGAGTTTGACACCTCTATTCTAGCTGAAGCATGCTTATAGAAAAGTAAGTTCCTTACTCATTGAGTCTTTCTTCTAGGTAAGCTTAAATGATTTCATCTGCCAAAAGAGATGACATGAAGATAATTTGTACTAATTATCTAGATTGGCTCTTGTTTACATCATGAGGCTATTGTATAGTCCTTTCTCTCTCTTTTTCTAAATATGTTATATAAAAATAACAAGATAATTGCACTGGCATCAGAGATCAACGTGGCCATACCACCACATAGGCATTTCAGCCTTCAGGCTTTTCAAAGCAATGAATTCTCACACTGTCAGGTTTGTCTCAGTCCCTGTCTTTTATTATGGAGTTAGCTCATAAAATCTTGATCTCTAGTATTCACTTTCCTTTTCTTATTTCATTAGTGTGGGTGTGCATAATTATTCACTTCCTCCATTCCTCTGGGAAAAAATAATATCATAGACAAAACTTAAATTGTAACTTAGAAAAAATTATTGTACAAGCAGGAACAAAACTGTTAGATAACACCCCTACGTGAAACATTCTTTTAACAGATCTTCAACTGCAACCAATCAAATTTGTATTTGGACTTCCCCAATACCCATATGAAGGAAAATTCCATTGTTTCTAAAGTTTGTCCATACATTTGCTGGATATGTATAATTTGTGTAATGATGTATTGACATTTTTATGTTATTTGCATGCATTTACATAATTTGCATGACATAAATGCATGCAAATGTTATTTAAAGTTCAATTAGTCAATTACATGAATTGGTGCATATAATATAAAAACACCAATTATGCCATTATACTAATGAAGTAAATATGTCAATTATCTATTTTGAGGTTTAGCAGATATTTAGGTTTTACAAAAACCCCTTCTTTCCAAATAATCTATTAACTTGAGCTTTTACTATTATATTATGTTAGAAATAGAATTAAACCTGACACTTCAGAAGTTGAGGGGTTGATGGTTCTACATAAGCGTGGCCAACTTTGGAATATGGAAATGTTGAAACAGTTCCAGAGCTCCTTTCTCGCATATTAAATATCTCTGATCTTCTCAGAGACTGAATGCAGTGAATAAGCCCAGAAGATAGTAGAGCAATAATGATACTGAAAAATATAGTGCCAGGTTCAATGAAGCATAGTGTCAGGATTCCAGCAATCGCTCTAATTAAATCATGATTTTCCAGCCAAACTTCAATAAACTTCAAAGGATTCATTAGAGGTGACATACTGGTACTGCCCTGTATGAAGCCAACTCTGGCATATGTAATTTACAGTCACCTGTGACCCTGTTTCCCCTCTCCCTCCTGGGTGTCTCATAAACCAGATTCTCCAATTGAGCACGTTCACAGGCTGGGTATCATCATTCACGTTCTTCAATTAAATATATTCACCGGCAAAAACTCTGATATTTTAGTTACAATCTTTTAAAGATAAGAGTTGGAATGTACTTTCCCTTCCCCCTTTTTTATGGCAACTACTAAAACAGGCATAGGAATGTTTTATGAGTTGACACCTAGATTAGAATTCATTTCAGCTGTAGTCGACATTTTATTACTCTGCCATTTTTTTCTCCATGCAGAGTTGGTTAGCAAAACTATTTACAGAGTTTCTACAATTCAGCCATTGGAATGGACAAAACAAAGCATAGTTTTACATGGGAAGTAGAGCAAATTGGACAAAATGAGAGGTGATAGGACATCACTCATTTGCATTCTTCATCTCTGGCTTTTCTGCCTGAGATCTCTTGCTAGTCTTCATTCATTCATTCATTCATTCATTCATTCATTCATTCTTAAAATTTATTGGCCACCAAAATTTATCTTAACTACCAAGTAACTCTGGACTATTTTTCTTAAAACTTTCAGTCCAATTTTCCTGCCACCAACTCAGTTCATTTTTCATTTCCTTTTCCCCACATGGGGGAAACTTTTTGTTTGTGAAAACTTTATCTTCTATTTCCTCCTGTTTTTTCAGACTAAGCTTATCACCTTGACATAGAGTTGTCTGTCTAGAAAAATCACATGACAGGATAGCAAATAGTGCTTAGCTGCACCTTTCTGTTCTAGAGCCCTTTCCTCTGAGTTTCCAAATTCCTTGTATTGGGCTTCCTATTGTAACCCAAGCTTACAATATTGGTCACCACAATACAAAAAAGATGTTGAGACTCTAGAAAAGATATAGAGAGGAGCAACAAAAAGGATTGGGGTGGGGAAGCTAAAACATATGATGACCAGTTGCAGGAACTTGGCATGTCTAATATAACAAAGAGAAGGACTGGGGTGATAGGTTAGCAGCTTCACAATATTTGAGAAGATGACACAGAGAAGAAGGGGACAACCTATTCTCCAAAGCATATGAGGACAAGACAAGAAGTAACAGATGGAAATTTATCAAGAAGAGATCCAACTTTAAGGAGAAATTTGGTGGTAGTGAGAACAATTAACCAGTGGAACAGCTTGCTTTCAGAAGTTGTGAGTGTTCCATCACTGGAGGATTTTTATGAAGAAATTGGACAGCCATTTGTTGGAATGGTATAAGTCTCCTGCTTTGGCAGGAGATTGAACTGGAAGACCTCCTTGGTCTTTTTCAGTTCTGTATTCTGATTGAATGACACTGCTGTGAAATCTGAAATATTTTCATCTAATAAGATCGTTGGTACTCTTCCAATCAATTACATTGGCCTAAGGTGGCTCAGGCTGTTAATTGCCTGCACTTAAGTTCCAGCTGCCTGCAACTGCTGTAGGCTCGAATCCCACCAGGCTCAAGGTTGACTCAGCCTTCCATCCTCTCGGGGTAGGTAAATTGAGGACCCAAGATTGTTGGGGGCAATTAGCTGACCTTGTAAAAATGCCACTTAGTAATAAGCAGGCATATACAATGGAATGAAGGCTATTGCTGAGCACACTGGGTTGCATCCCAAAAATTGTAAGCCACCCTGAGTCTTCGGAGAAGGGCGGCATATAAATGTAATTAAATAAAAATAAAATAAAATGAGCACACATGGAAAGTTGTCTACTCTGGCTTCTTGGCTCTTTTGCTGAACTTCCAATACATCTTTGGTCTTTACATAAAGCAGGGATGTGAAACTCGCGTTGTCATGGCGTCATCATGTGAAATACTGGGACTTTTACCCCCCTCGCTAAACTGGGCGGGGCCAAGGCCAGCACATAACACATCTGGCCTGTGGGCCTTTGACACCCTGACATAAAGAAACACCATTTCCCCCCCACATTAGAGCTTCAGAGAATTGACAAATATCTGAAAGCTGTTTACATTCCAGGCACTTAACATTCCAAGCTCTTTACATTCTAGGCACATAAATGCTGGCTTTATACTAACTTGTAATTCAGGCAGAAACATCTGCAAGACTAATGTGTTTAATACTCTCCTTCAGATAGAAAATGTCTGAACAATTTTCATATATTCTTTAATTGCTGAATACCATTCACATTCCAGTGCAATTTTCAACCTTTGTAAACTAGGCTAATAGGTTTGTTTATCATAATTAATCATAATTTATTTTTGGATAAATTGTAAGTGTTGAAACCCTTTTTGGTAAGGTAAATGAAATTTTCCAGTCAACGTGTCTTATAATGTACAGTGTGACAAAATATGGATAAAATCACTACCAGAGCAAGACTGCAATCTTAGTTCAGGTCTTTGAAGAGAAACATACTGGTTTGAATAGTCTATAAATAATTTCATTTATCTCCCACTTCACTGGACATGGTGACTTAGTTTTACTTAAATGTATTCGTGAATAAGGTTAGTCCTGGCTCTGAATCTATTTGAATCTGAGTCCATGGATTTCTTGCAATAATATTTCTCCATTCACATTTTTTGAGAGGTTGCAGGTGTTTTTGTTCCTCGATGCTGATGTAATTGAAATGAATTGGGAAGACTCGATGGGCCATCTTCATCAGAATACTAAGCATGAAAAAGATCACTGATCAATCAGTGACTGGGTTGATTCATAATATGATGTTATCCCTTGATGACTGCATTGCAGTTGAACTTGCATGCAGAAATGATGGAGAACATTGATTTCACCTCCAGCAGTACTTTCAATGTAATAGGTTCACAAATAGGTTCAGTTTATCATTTTCTTCAAGGGTAGGGAAAGGCAAGGAAGAGAAGACACATGTTAAGATCCTGTGACAGCAATTCCACCTCTATACTTGTAACCTTATGATGCAAGTACAAAAGGGCAGAGTTTGCATTGGAGACATGATGAAAATTGGCATTAGTATAGCTCGGAACAACTGTTTGTAGTTCAGATCCCAGTTTTTAAGTGCAGAATCAAATGATAAATCAGGTGAACTGTACATAAAGGCGAACTCCACAACACTTACTTTAGATTGAATTCCTATTACCTTTGCAGATCAATGAAACCAAATATTACTTTTAATTTGTCATTTCGAAATAGAATGTCCTAAAGGCAATGGAACTATGCCTATAGTTTCTCATCCAACTTGGTAACTAGTAGGAGGGCGAAATGTCAGTTCTAGAAGTAATCAATTATATGTAATGCTGCACAATTTTTACTGCTAATAGTTTAGTGCTCAGTTATGATCATGAACTATAGCTTTATTATTATTATTATTTATTTAGACTTGTATGCCGCCTTCTCCCTAAGGACTCAGGGCGGCGAACATTTAAAAACCGCGCAAAATTACAATAAAAATGAATTAAACAACTACAGATCTAAAGCCCAATTAAAATTAAAATTAGATTAAAACAACTAAAAATAACCCATCCCGGTCAATCCAGACCGCTGCTGAAATAGCCAGGTCTTCAGGTCTCGGCGAAAGGAGCAGAGATCAGGGGCCAAACGGAGATCCACAGGGAGCTGATTCCACAGGGTGGACGCTCCCACAGAAAAGGCCCTAGCCCTGGGAACCGCCAGCCGACAATGTCTAACCAACGGAATCCCAAGGAGGCCCCTCCTGTGGGAGCGCACGGGGTGATTGGAATGCGATGCTGGCAGGAGGCGTTCCTGCAAGTACCCTGGACCCAAGCTATTTAGGGCTTTATAAGTTGTTACTAGCACCTTGAAGGCAACCTTCAAGGTTTTGGATTTGCCAACCATTTTTCTCTCCTAGAGCTCATAAACTTCCATCTGTTTTTGATTAATCTAAGATTATGGTAATATCTGCACTCTCAATTGTGGCTTATATTAACTAGTTTACTAAATAATGTAGCCTCATAAATCATAGTTTGAAACAGTCTGACTTTGATAAACCATACTAAGATTAAGCATGTTTTATCTTGGCTCAAATATCATGCTTATTTGTATTATTAACAGTGGAAATGAAATTGCTGGAGGAAAATAAGAAAGGACTCAGAAGCACAGCTTCATAACACCAAGCTATAGTTTAATTATATACTAATTCAGCCACTGTATATAATATTGCAAAGCTTAGAAAGCTGTACAGTTTCAGTTGCTTATTGAAGTGGCTTGACTCTTTACACTTTGAAATACATTTGAGCTTTCTAAGGAAAGTGCTAAAGAGCTGATTTGGTGTAAATGTTAAAGGCCCTGAGTGACAAACTCTGACGCTTTGAGTTCTAGTCCTGCCTTTGGCAAACCTTTTCTGAAAATGTTGACAAGAATACTGCAGGGGAAATTATCCAGGCCATCACTCAGAGTCCAGATTGGCTCAAAAGAGAAAGAAAGAAGGGGGAGGGAGAAAGGGAGGGAGGGAGGGAGGAAGGACTTGGAAACTTTGAGCCCAGGAAACTTAAAAACAAGATAGTAAGTGGGTTTTAAAAATATTCCTGTGATGTAATAAATATTAATTTGTGTTCGATGTACTTAAGCTATCTCCTTTAGAAACCAGACAATAACTCAAGCACATGAGGAGTATTGTATAAGAGAAGCATAAAATACTAGAACTAATGGACTGTCATATGTTACTTGATTTGTGTTCTTTTTCTCATAATAGCCAGCTCATAATGGGATCTTAAAAGGTATATAGATTTCTGAAAGAAAAATTGTTAACTGATGCAATAGCTGTAGGACCGCATAAGAAAACAAAGTTTTGTCTTGAGTATTTTTTGTTGTTATGGAAATGTGATGCTCCCATCTAGTAATGTCAATAGCAGCCTTTCATTTTAAAAAATAGGTATCTATAAAAGGATCACTTACTAAATCTGCTGAAGGATCAGGGTTTTTTTTTCTTCAGTTGGAAGAGCCATTGGGACTTTATCTAATAATGTCATTGTCAAGGTCTAGCCTACTTTAAGTAGTGCTGGGTTGCATTCTTTTTTAAATGCACGAGTAAAGGTGACTTTCATCCTGTAAAAAATAAGATCCTGTCAAATGGCAGCAGAATTTGTCCTATGAAACACATTTTCCTTCCCAGGGGCTTTTTTGATAATTCAAAAGACATCTGGTGATGATAATATTATCTGGTTTTTAAAAAAAAATGTTTTATACTGTCACACATGAATTTTGCAGCTGTTCATAATTATTTTATTAGTAAAAGAGTAGAAATACTAAAGATGTCTCTGGTTACATTGAATAACAACAACTGAATATATGCTTTATGACAGCATAATACATTATTATGATTAGGTCTACTTCTTTTTCTATCTGCCAACTGTTTCCCTAAATTGGCAGGTAATATACTGTTAGTTATAAAGCAAGAATAGACTGTAGAAAGTGTATGCATGAACATTTACTCTTGTTAATGTCTCTAAATATAGATTTAGAGAGCTTGCCTACAATTTAATTATCCCCACTTTCTTCTCATACAAATTTTCCATTAATAGTGCTTGGTACCTTGAAAAGCAACCTGATATTGTAGCACATTGAAAATTATAGATTGGAAATTATTGAGGGGTGGCTAGAGGTTGACACCTAAAGACTGATTTTCTGATTAATTTTTTCTCAGAGCACACATTCAGCTTGTGTTTGCCAAATACGTGTTTGCCAAATGAGCCTTGGTAGCTCAGGCTGTTAAATGCCTGCTCTTAAGATCCAGCTGCCTACAAATATTGTAGGCTCGAATCCCACCAGGCTCAAGGTTGACTCAGCCTTCCATCCTCTCGGGGTAGGTAAATTGAGGACCCAAGATTGTTGGGGGCAATAAGCTGACTTTGTAAAAATGCCGCTTAGTAATAAGCAGGCATATACAATGGAATGAAGGCTATTGCTGAGCACACTGGGTTGTATCCCAGAAATTGTAAGCATTGAGTCTTGGAGAAGGCATATAAATGTAATTAAAAAAAAAATACAGAAGTCTGGACTTCTGTTTTCATTAATCATTTGAGGAGTGGTAAAAAAGAAGCAGCAGTTGATGCAGAATTAAGTTAATTTTGTTTAATTGTTCCTAGTTTTCGCAAGCATTTTACTACTTCCATTTTGTTGTTTGAAAACCTGCATAGGATATCCTTAAAGTTATTAGGAATTAAGCTCAATTCAAGTTTATTTTTATTTTTCAATTGTTCCATATAAGGGCACTGAGCTGATAGGACTGTAATGATTACTAAGGGTTGTACTATTCATTTTGTCCCATATGCTATGGGTGAGCTTTTCTGTACTAGCAAGATTACAGTTTAACAGTGAAGAGCAGTGGTATCGACAACAAGCTGTCATAACATCAAAATGACTCATCAACATAAAAATGCTGCCATTACATACTTGTTTTGGAACATCTGACTAAAATATGTAAGTTGTGGCATTTACATGATGAAGTCATCAAATATGTTTAGTCCTTGGTCCTTTCTCTACCTTGCAGATGCTATACACGAGGAAACCTTTGCCTACTGTAATATTTGTACTGTAACTTTATCTTATAGTTTAATATTTCATTGTAGTTTGATAATTATAGTTTCCTATAAATCATCCCACAGTGGGAACCTTTAATTCCATTTCTCTTCATAAACCAGAATGTGCTAACTTGGCCTGTTACCTCCTTTGGTTTAAAAGTACAATTTCATGGTTTTCATGTAATGACAAATTGGTTTAAGAAATCACAAAAGTATTATATTATAATTAGATAAAAATATGTCCTTTATTTTAGAAAGTTGTCCTTTAGATTTATTTATTTATTTTTCAGAAACTCACTTCTATCCTTTATTTTACTCATTTAACTTTTGCCATGCAAATTGTACCACTTAATGCAGTCTTTCACATTCCTTTGAAAAATATAAAATTTGAAATTTCTTTTTAAAACAGATTTACATACACTATTTGAAATTAGATATTTTTATGATAACTTTTTCTAAAGGATTTCTTTGTTTTGCATTATAAAAATAAATAATTTTTAATTCTTATGAACCTCTTCTAAATAAACCCCTTTTTCAAGTTTGTCCTTCATTTTTTCCAAGAAAATATGGTCACTACAATTATTATGTGAGAAAGAAATGAAACATAAGGCTGTTTTGATCTAATAAACACCAAACATGGATTAATGTATCAAAAGAAGCTGTAAAATTATTTCTTTGCAGGACTTAGCATGCTTATGTACAGTCACTCATGCGCTCGTTACCTCCTGGTTGGACTACTGCAATGCTCTTTACATGAGGCTGCCCTTGAGGACCACTCGGAGGCTTCAACTGGTCCAGAATGTGGCAACGTGGGTTGTGATGGGAGTATCCCAATACTCCCATGTTACACCCCTCCTGCGTGAGCAGCACTGGTTACCAGTTGCCCTCTGGGTGAGATTCAAGGTGCTGGTATTGACCTATAAAGCCCTTCATGGCTTAGGACTGGGGTATTTGCGGGAGACCCTGCTGCCTGGAACGACTTCCCAACATCCCGTGCACTCCCATAGGCAGGGCCTCCTTGGGGTGCCGTCGGCCAGACAATGTCGGCTGGCGACCCTTAGGGGATAGGGCCTTCTCTGTGGGAGCACCCACCCTATGAAATCAGCTGCCCCTGGAGCTTCGGGTGGCCCCAAACCTCCAATCCTTCCATCGTGGCCTGAAAACATGGCTTTTCCAACTTGCCGACCTGGACTGATGGAGGGATGGGGTTTTACTGACAGTTTTTATTAATTTTAATTGGTTATTGGGATTTCAAATTTAATTGTTTTTTAATATTTGTACTATATTTTTTAACATTGTAAGCTGCCCTGAGTCCTTCGGGAGATAGGGCGGCATAGAAATCCCATCAAATAAATAAATAAATAGGCAAACCAGACGCCACACATTTTCTGAGGTATTTATACATATTCTTGGCCGGCCTCTATGCATTGTTTTTGGACTTGTCTGTAATTCTAGCAGGAATCAAATTTCACCTTTATATTTACTGTGGACATATTCATTAAGTCCAAGTGTTTTTCCCTTTTCACTGTAACCAAGTCTCCATCTTTATCTCTATTATAGTGAGGAGAAGAAGGGATGTACGTATTATAACAAATTACATAATTGCTGATATACATCTCAAGCAGGCATATTCTATTTCCTTTTCCAAGAATTAAAAGATGGAAAGGCTTTTTGTTGTGTCCAATTAGAAAGTAACAGAGGCTGAGCCAGCAGCCTAAGAATAGTTGAGTAACTGTTTTGAGGGAAGGTCATATCACCTTATGTCTGTGCCCTTCATCTTTATTTCTCTTTGTTCCTTGTTTCAAGTTAGCTTCTGTTTTCACCATTGTGCTTCTCTTACACAAAAATACATCCTCTGATTCTTCCTTCTTCACTTCCTTCAAGAATCTTCTTTTGAACCATCGTGAATTTTCCGTAAAAACTGCTTTAAGAATTTCATGTAAAGCAAAAGGTTGAGGTTATATTTCTTCTGTATTTTACGGCAGTGGTTCTTAACCTTTTTGAAAGAATCACCCCCTTGAGCCATTGAGGAAGTTGTCATCGCCCCCCTCCCCCAACATAACCGCCCCCCTGCCACCTCTTAGTGTCCCCAAGGGGGCAGGCAGAGGGACGCTAAGAGGCGGCGAGGGGGCGGCGCATCGAACGCGGCCACGGCAGCATGTAACGTGCCACTGCTTCCGCATCGGAGGCGCTGGCTCCGGAGCAGTGCTAGGCAATGGGTGAACCTACAGGGCTGGCCGGCACCTCTAACGCCCCCGTCGCCTCTTAGCGCCCCTCTACCAGCCCCCTTGGGGATGCTAAGAAGCGGCAGGGGGGCATTCGAGGCACTGACCCTGCAGGTTCACCCCATTGACTGTTGTACCGCACCTGAACCGGCACCTCGAATGCGGCAGCATGTTGGGAAAGCCGCTGCCACTGCTTTCCCAAAGTGCTGCCGCTCTCTCAGTCTTTCTGTCTGTCCATCCGTCCATCCATCCAAAAGGTCTGTCTGTTTGCCTGCCTATCTACCTACCTGTCTGTCTTTTTGTCTACCTACCTATCTACCAATATAGATCTCTCTCTCCCCCCAATATATCTCGCTCCATTGCCTCCATATCGCCCCCCTTCCGTTCCTTCGCCCCCACGTTGCCCCTTTTCGTTCCATTGCCCCCCTGAAAAACAAAATCGCCCCTTGGGGGGCAATATCGCCCAGGTTAAGAACCACTGTTTTACGGCACTGAAAACAGTTGGAAGTCATCACTTTTTGTTTTTTGTCTTTGCACTTTTCTCTCTTTCTCTTTTTTCTTCTGTATTTTATTTATAATGAAACTTAATAACTAATTCCTTCAATCAGCCTTCAATTGAGAGAAACTTTAAAGAGGCTTTTGGAGAACACAGGCTTCCTCTCAAGAGGGAGATGGGGGTACAGGATACTTTTCTCTGTACATTTTCTATAAATCTTTTAAAGTCAAAAAGTAGTTTTGCAATATTTGAGCTGCCTTTTAGTGTCTGTTTTGCATATGTGCTAAATTTGAAATTGTTATGTGAAATCCTTTGCTGTGAACAAATATACTGTATATATGCATATTTATATGCATGTATTTATATATGTGTGCATGTGTGTATACTTTGTGTGTGTATATATATATATATACACATGTATGTGTGTATATGTATACATACACATATACATATATGCACAGTATATATATGAACATGTGTGTACACACACACACACACATACATACATATATATATATATATATATATATATGTAGGTCTTGGTGTATTCGGGTCTATACTATACTATACTATACTAGCTTGATACCCGTGCTTGCTACGAACTTAAGTGGTCTGCTTATTTGTGGGAGAAATGAGGGGATTCTGCCTCTGCCTACCAATTATTGTGTATATTATATATATACACACATACATATATATTTTTCTGATTTTCACGGGTAAAGGTATGTAGGTCTTGGTGCATTCGGGTCTTGTCCCGTAAAGATTGAGAATACCTTGGCAGCGTTTCGATGAAATCTCATCCGTCATCTTCAGGCTGGTGTCTTCAGCTTCGTTTTCTGGGCGTTCTTCTGGGAAGTTCTCCAAGAACGAAGCTGAGACAGCCTAAAGATGGATGAGATTTCGTCGAAATTTGCCAAGTATTCTCTACACGGACAGAGAATCACCAAGACCTACATACCTACCCGTGAAAATCTATGAAAATATATATATAATATATATATATATATATATATATATATATGTAGTCTTGGTGATTCGGTCTTGTCCCGTGTAAGATTGAGAAAACCTTGGCAACGTTTCGACAATCTCACCGTCATCTTCAGGCTGGTGTCTTCAGCTTCGTTCTCCTGGGAGAAGTGTGTGATCGTGGCGTTTTCCCTTTTAAACTCTAGAGTGGCTGTGTTGTTACTTCTTGATTGGTTTGTGGAGTTGATGTATGCAGATTGGATGGCTTTTTCCTGAGACCCTGTGTGGCTGAGGTGCTGCTGTGTCTCTCAGCCTTTTGTGTTGTAACGACTGGGTAATGGGCTGTGTGAATTCTGAGTTCTATTGTGTGACGTCCTGGGTGTGGTGCTGTAATCTCCTGGGTCGTTGTCTGTGCTGCAACCTCCTGATGTTTTGTGTTGTGATTAGTTCTGTGATGTAGTATCCTGGGTGGAAGCTGTGATGTGGCATTCTGGGCCTTGGTTTGGCTCCGAGTTTGAGGTCTGGCTAGGTTTATAAGCGTGTGTCAGTTTGCTTAGTTTGGGGGTTGGAGGGGGTTGTAGCGCTGGTGTTGCAGCCATGGTCTGGTTTCTGATGGTGGTTGCCTTTCATCTATGCGTGGTCTTGGGTTGAGTCTGGTGAAGAGATTGGTGTGGCATCCTGTGTTATTTTGGTCGTGTTGGTTTTTGGCTGGGACTCGTTTGTTGACCAGCTAGTTTCCAGATTCTGGTAGCGGGAAGTATCATCCCTTTATTCATGTTATGGGGGTGTTTCTCTATTTCGATGGCTTCCCTAATTATTCTTTTGTTGAAGTGTTCAGTATTGGAGATAAGTTTGGATCCCTCAAAATCATTTCATGCCTGTGGCTTTAAGTGCTGGAAAGGGAGGAAGTTTTTCAGAGAGAAGAAAAACTTCTCCCTTTCCAGCACCTTAAAGCCACAGGACATGAAATGTTATTGGAAGGAAGTATTTGTTACAAATACTGACATTTCTTGGCATGCTGTTAGTAGTTTATCTCCTGCTTGATTTTTTAAAACAGGACCAAATTTTCCCGCTTTCCAGATGTTATTTTACTTCCAGTGTGAATTTTTCTACCTCCTATAGTCAATACTTTTTGGAAGGGAGTTATTATCCCAAGATGCTGTACGTCAGCATAGAATCATTCAGTTTCCTAATAGTAAGAAAATATTAATATTAATAATAAATACTAGTTGGCCTTGCAACATAGTATTTCACAGCCTAAAGCTCTTTAGTATTTTAACCAACCATATTCATTCAGTTAATTAGCACTAGTTATTAATTTATATATCTTCATTATTCCTTTTCACTCTTCCTATTTTCTTCCCAGAATCACTCAGCCTTTATGGCCTTTGAGCATTTCCAGTTTTGAGGATTTGCTATCACTATCAAATGCTTATTTTTTTTAATAAAGGTTTTTTTTCCATTTTGATAAACTTGTAGATCCTACCTAAGTCTGCAAGCACTACTGTGAAGAGATGATGTCATATTTGGTCACATAATGATTATAATTGTAAAGCTTAGTTAATTAGCTGTATATTTAATAATATATGTACCAAACTTCCAAGATTTGTGGTAGGAGTGTGATATATAAGCTGTAGACAGCAGACTAGTTTATACAAGAAGAACATGGACATGTTTGTCTTTAGATAATTATACACATCAGTTCTGACTGCATTCTCTTTTATAACATTAGCTAATTTTGCCAGGGTTTAATAGGCAAACCACCCCATTTTTAAAAATTTCCTTTCCAAATGCAAATGGCATTGACAGTACACTCCTTAGGAAATGACAAACTGTCTTGAATATTTGTCTTCCTTAAGAAAACAACTTAAAATAAACTCCCTCCGTATCTTTTAATTGTATGGCTGCTTAAGTTATCCTGCTATTTCATATGGATTCTAATCATTAGGCCAATTATTTGTGACAGTTTCATTCCGCTCAATTATTTTCAAAGAACATAACTATCTCCATCATGTGTGCTGAAACATAAATATCAGCATTAAGACTTAAACCCAACAATCTCTTTGGTAAAAGGCGCTCAGTTCAATTAGGATTATTTATTTCTACTATGTTATTATAAAGAGCCCTTAAAAAATGAGAAAATTTCGGCCACTTTAGCACATTTCAACCTGATCAAGTGCACTTCTTCATGCCTGAACTGGCAGCAAGTCCAGAATGGGTGTGAGAAAATACATTTTGGGGTGGACTTATCTTTGAAAACTGTTTCTCTGGTTACAGTTCTTTGTTCTTGCCATTGCTTAATAATTTCCAGGCACTTGAGAGATCTGCCAGCTGGGGATCATTAACTATCCCACAGAATTATTTCTTCTGGTCACTGGTCACTAAATAAAATTGATGTATGTAAGTTATTTTCAAATTCTGTTCGGCATTACAGTACTTTTATGCCACAGTTATAATACTGTTCAGAACTCAAAAGCAAGAGTCAGCAAGTCTGGAAAAGCTAATGTTTCATATTTGCTATATAGCACTAGACAAAGCACTGGAATTATAATATGGCTCTTGTTTAATTTAAAATATTCTTGTAAGCAATAAATCTATCCTTAGATGTAGCACTGGAAATAAGTCATAATGTTGATCTTGTTTGTAAAAGAACGGATTGTTATAAGATGAATTCTGTAGCTCTTTCAAATCAGTGCTTCTTTATAAAAGAAACCAGAAGTGCCAAGCAAGCAGCTCGGTGAAATATTATAGGAGAACAGGCTGAGAGCAGCAAAAAGGAAATTTTGGCCAGAAAGAGATCTATCAAAAGGCTGGAATATCTGTAGGAGTCTGCAGAAAGATTTCTTCAGCTCTGCGAAAACGGGGAGGAAAACGACAGCATGTTCTGACTTAAAGCTGTATCCCAATTTTGCATTGCTTAGACAGTTCAGTTAATTAACAAACAAATCAAAACCTTTTATCTCTTTTCTTTGATAATTGCAGTTGAACCTAGGGAGAAATTCATCTAGCATGGATGGGAAACTTCTATTATTCCCAAATTACCTCTTCTCAGTATCTCTAACAATTGGTCATATTGGTTGGAAATGTTGAGTTGCCCACAATAGCTGAAAGGCTACACTAATGCTGGTTTTTTTTTTCTTTTCCTGCAAATCAAAGAGCAAATTAGAAAGCAGTTATAATGTCTTTTTAAAATCCTGGCTTTAGATAAAAACCCATGACTATACTGAGTTAATAGCCTCAACTTTGTTTTTGAGACCATCCCAAAACAAACAAAACAAAATCCCCAAATATAACATTGAAAGAGACAATACATTGTCTTGTGACTCTTTTGAAAATATTTGATTGCCCCAGTATTTAAATATTGTATTGGAAAATAGTTTTTCAAAAGCTCCTTCTTTAACCTAAGAGCAGAGCAGGCTCAAATATTCTGTAAATAAGAATTAAATATGGTCACGCCTACATCAAAAGTTCTGATACTAGACAAAGTAATACAGTATAACATAATACAGTTTGAAATAGGTGATTCTCTGCTTGGACATTTATATTTTATGGGCTATATATAGGCAGTCCTTGACTTTCGACCTCAATTGAATCTAAATTTTCTGTTGCTAAGCGAAATATTTGTTAAGTGAATTTTGCCACATTTTACCATTTTTCTTGCCACAGTTATTAATTGAATAATTGCAGTTTTTAAGATAGTAATGTGGTTATTAAGTGAATCTGGCTTCCCTAATGATTTTGCTTGTCAAAAGGTCACAAGAGGTCACATCACACCAAGATACTGCAATCCTAATAAATATGAGTCAGTTGCCAATTATCCAAATTTTGATCACATGATCATAGGAATGATGCAACAGTTGTAAGTGTGCAAAATGGTCATAAGTCACTTTTTTCAGTGCTGTTGTAATTTTGAATGGTCACTAAATGAACTGTTGTAAGTTGAAGATTACCTATAATGATTATTGTTATAGTTACTGACCAGCATTTGTAGAATTGTTATAAAAAGGTTACAAAGCTCAAATGAAAAAGCACAAGGATTTCTAAAACCAATAAAAAGAACAATAAATTATTCATAATAATCCTATATAAATAGAATCTTAATTTTAAAACAATTTCAAGAAATAGTAAAAATAGCAAGACTGTAAAACTGCTTTAAAATACTAAAAAACTTGCTTACTAAAAGCTAAACTGTTCAGCATATATACAAGCAAATGCAAACTTGCTAAGATGAGTGAGTGGTGAGGTGTAAATTAAATGACATATTTGAAGGATCCTAAAGCTTAAAGGATTAAAAGATTAAAGATCCAATTCCAAAGAAGGGCAATGCAACCAAAGTTCAAACTGCACCAATGCACTCATTTCACATGCTAGTAAAATTATGCTCAAAATCCTACAAGCTAGGCTCCAGCAATATGTGGATTTAGAACTACCAGAAGTACAGTCGGGATTTTGAAGAGGCAGAGGAACTAGAGATCAAATTGCCAACATACGCTGGATCATGGAGAAAGCTAGTGAGTTCCAGAAAAACATCTACTTCTGCTTTATTGGCTATGCTAAAGCCTTTGATTGTGTGGATCACAACAAATCGTGGCAAGTCCTTAAAGAGATGGGAGTACCAGACCATCTTATTTGTCTCTTGAGAAACCTATATGCGAACTGGACACAAAACCACTGATTGGTTCAAAATTGAGAAAGGAGTTTCCCTGCCTATTTAACTTATATGCAGACCATATCATGAGAAAAGCAGAGCTAGGTGAATCAAAAGTTGGAATTAAGATTGCCAAGAGAAATATCAACAACCTTAGATATGCAGATGATACCACTCTAATGGCAAAAGTGAAAAGAAAAAAGAGCCTCTTGATGTGGGTGAAGAAGGAGAGTGCAAAAGTTGGCTTGAAACTCAACATTAAGAAAACTAAGATCATGGCATCTGGCCCTCTCAATTCCTGGCAAATAGGGGGAAAAAAGGAGGTAGTGACAGATTTTATTTTCCTGGGCTCCAAGATCACAGCAGAAGAAATTAAATGACGCTTGCTCCTGGGAAGGAAAGCTATGGCAAATCTAGAAAGCATACTAAAAAGCAGAGATATCACCCTGCCAACAAAAGTGCATATAGTGAAGGTTATGGTTTTCCCAGTTGCAATGTATGGCTGTGAAAGTTGGAACATAAGAAAGGCAGAGCGCCAAAGAATTGAGGCCTTTGAACTATGGTGCTGGATAAGACTTGGACTGCAAGGTGATCAAACTGGTCAGTCCTAGAGGAGATCAACCCTGACTGCTCTTTAGAAGGCCAGATCCTGAAGATGAAACTCAAACACTTTGGCTACCTAATGAGAAGGGAGGACTCACTGGAGAAGAGCCTGATGCTGGGAAAGGTTGAGGGCAGAGGATGACAGAGAATGAGGTGGCTGGATGGAATCACTGAAGCAGTAGGCGTGAGCTTAAATGGACTCCGGAGGATGGTAGAGGACATGAAGGCCTGGAGGAACATTGTCCATAGGGTCATGATGGGTCGGACACGACTTCACAACTAACAACAGCAAAAGATTAAAAGAGCTTCATTCTCTCTCTCTCTCTCTCCTCCCTCCCTCCCTCCCTCCTTCCCCCCTTCCTCTCCCCTCTCTCTTTCTGTGCGTGTGTATGTGGCAGATACCTTAAAAGTCTTTAATTCTGCTGAAATATTTACAATAGCATTTTCCAAGAAGATAATACCAATAAAAGGAATAATGCCTTAATTCCATGATAAAATCAAGAGGAATAATCTATTAAAGGATTAGTTAACTATATCTTGGAGCACTATGATGTTATGGCAACCATTTGCTTTCCTGTTTCTGCTGTAGCACACAAAAATGAAAAATGAAAGTTGTTCAACCATGTAATTAAACTTTTTTTAAAAAAAGAAGTTAACTACAGTACATTGGGATTCATAAGCCCAGGATATGCAAAGTATTGTTCCTGAAGAATCTTTTTATAAACAAACATGTTCAGATAAACCAACAAACATAACCTTCATCTTTGCAACTCCTCTTTGATTTGCAGAGTTGCAAAGGCACAGGTTTTAAAAGTACGGTTCTTCCTTGATTAAGGGGGAAAAACTTGCATTTAGGCAAGCAATTGATAATATATATTTTAAAAAAAGACCACAGAGAAAAAAGCCTATTCAGTAATGATTAGCAATAGCAGCTATAAGTTACCTTTGATATCAAAAGTATGACTTTCAATACCAATTGTGCAGAACATAAACAAGAGGATATTATTGCAGTTTTGTCCTGTCTGTTGACTACTAACAGCCATCGAGCTGTGTGCTATGGCAACACAATTGTTAGACTGGGCTTCTGTTGTACGTTATGATTCTTGATTCTTAACGAATGTATCTTTTCTGTATGTATACTAAGAGTATTTACACCAAGACAAATTCCCTGTGTGTCCAATCACACTTGGCCAATAAACTGTTCTATTCTATTCTATTCTATTCTATTCTATTCTATTCTATTCTATTGAGTGTTTTATCTAGGGCCTGTTGAAGACATTCTTCGTTGTTTTTAATATTTTGCTCAATGCTACAGCCCTAGGAAGGTTTTATCAACTAATTATTGGACGCTATAGTCTCAGCCATTAGTTACTTTAAAAATAAAGCAGGGCTGAATGATGGCAGATCTACAGATTTCATTTGGGAAGTTACATCTCCTTTCCTCATGTTAAGAATTTGGTGTCAAGAAGCCAGAGGCAAAACTTCCAGTTTTCCAAGGATTCTGTACAGCTTTTTGAATAGTTTGAACTACAGATTTTCCTTAGACTTTTATCAAGGAAGATTTATTTATTATAAATTATAAAGAGCCTCGGTGCAATGGTTAGAGTACAGTACTGCAAGCTACTTCTGCTGACTGCAGGCTGACTGCAATTTGGCAGTTCAAATCTCAAGGTTGACTCAGCCTTCCATCCTTCTGAGGTAGGTAAAATGAGGACCCAGATTGTTGGGGGCAAGGTGCTGAATCTGTAAACTGCTTAGAAAGGGCTGTAAAGCACTATAAAGTGGTATATAAGTCTTATTGCTATTGCTATTTATTTAATATAAAAAGGCTGAGCATTGCAGTCTAAAACAACTGTCAGGCACCAGTTTTGGGAATGTTATTATAAAACAACTATACTATGCATTTTAAAGATAAAGATCAGGATATTACAGCTTTTCTAAGGATGTTTCAAATAAAGAAACTCTCTTTTCTTTGCACAGAGAAGATAGAAACTATGTTTGTGAAAGTCAAAAGATAGCGTTATATTGTAGAGTAGATTCAGAAGGCATATCTAGGAACATTTCTCTTGCAGTTATAAGTTTCAGTTTGCCAAGTGAAAATGATAGAAGTGATATTAAGTTTCCCAATGACTTAGTACTCTTCATGTTTTCTTTCTAAAATTCTTTTAGAAAAATAAGGGAATTATACCTCTTGGAAATGATTTTAATACTTTTGAAGAAGAATATGTTTCTGATGTTTCTGATGTTTTTTTGCTAGCCATTTCTGGGTGATGCAAAATAGTAATCAGATCTTGAAATATTGTTTCTTCTATCAAAAGATATCTAGCCTGTCTCTCTTCTCTTTAGTTATATTTTTAGAAAAGTTTTTGTGTGCTAGAGAAAGATGCATCCTTTAAACAGAATATGCTTTAGCTCTGACTTGTAAACTTTCTGAATCATATTTATCCTTTTAAACAGCAATAGAGAAATAATCTTTAGTTAAGCATAAAAAGGAAAATCAACTTACAAGGTATAAAATGAAAAAAATGAATGAATATGAAGAAAAGAAATACATGAAATATAATGTCTAATTATTGTATGTGTCAGAAAACAGATGTGTAAAAAAGACACAAGGCCTATTGCCCCAAATATCTTTTATAAATAGACCATTATTAATTGATTGGCTGTTTATTTTATATTCCCAACACTGCTTTACATGGTTGTATCTTTCCATAATTGTCACATCTCTTTTCTAGTGGAAATGTAGAAAGTGGAACTATTTCCAGCAATAAAATAAAAATAAAAAAGCTTACAGAAATAACTGCCTTTCACAGAAGAAAAGATTTACCTTAAGATAACATTTCCACCCAGCATCACCTTGTGATTGTGATGGGTGGTAAATAAATAAATAAGTAAATAAAATTTTTGTCTGTCCAATTTTATTCCTTCAGAAGGAAGAGAAGCGTATATCACTAGCTCATGTTGCAAAAAATGCTTTGTGATTATCCTCTTTTTTAGACGTCATAATTTTTTTTCAGAATGTTGCATATCACTTGATTAACCCTGATTTAACTACTTTAAGTTGCATAGTGTTAGATCTTTATGATACTATGACTTCTAAGGTGAGTACAGAGACATTTGATATTATTATAGTATTTTGTTCCCCGTTGTTAATTCAAAAAAGAACCTGAAATAACATTATATTCTGGCTATTTCCTTTTCTGTGTTCTTAAATTTTAGGTTGGCAAAATTGAAAGGGATCATTTAGATCATCAATCCCAAAATCCAATTTAGTGCAAGAATCCAATATATAAGGAAGATTCAGGGATGCATCAATTGAAACACATTAAGGAATAAACATTTATTTTGAAGTCTAAATTAATTGCATCATAAGGTACTAACCAGATAAATTTAAGAACCTTAGAGCACAAATGATTAGCTATTAAATGACTTTACTGTCTGAGAAGGAAAATGTGTTTCCTACAGACTAATAAGTCTACCATTAATATTTGGGAAGATTGTCAACCAGATCACAAAGAGATTGATCTGAAGAATCATGAAACCAATGTAGTAATTATCAATCTATCAGCATAGATTGTTTTCTAAAGGAAAAAAAGCATTATCACACTAATCAGTCCTATTTTTAACAATAATTTCTTCAGTAGATTGTGGGAATCTTTCAAATGTAATTAATAGATCTTAATTTTACCCAAACACTTGATAAAATGGCTCATGACATTCTGGTTAGCAAAGTATGGCATAACAATTAAATGGATGAGTCATCACAAATAGGTATAACATGACAATACAAGAGACAGAGCTGTTCATGGGAGGATGGAAGATGCATCTTATGCACACCACAGACCACTCTTAGGAATGGGGTGAGGTCAATAGTGGATAGTTTGAGGTTAAGGGAGTGGGGGTTTTCCAGCATGGGCTGGAATAAGTGATCTCACAAGCATTTCTTATCTCTTATAATCAATGATTCTATGATGAGAAGGAACTGAAACTGCTGTGAAATCAAGACCAGATTAAACTGCAGGACCAGATGAAATTGGCTAGATAGGGACTAGTCAAAACCAAGCAATACACCTGAAAAAAAGATAGTGGATAATGACAAACTGTCTCTTCTACTAAGCCCTAGAGTAGGGGTGGGCAACTATGGAAACTTTATGACCTGTGGACTTCCAACTCCCAGAATTCCTGAACCAGCCCAGGGTATTGAAGTCCATAGGGCATCAAGTTGCCATAATTGTCCATCCCTGCCCTAGAGAATGTTGACAAATGCAGATGAAAGATGCACAGAATGTTGCCATTTCCCATCTGCTGCCTGACGTGACTTGTGCAAAGTGGTTCTCAAGGGATTTAAACGTCCACATGTAGCTTTTTAGTATTGCTGACAACTATAGTTCCTTTATTTTTTATTTGTATCTAATTTCAACAAAATGTTTCCTGATCACCTGGACCTCATGCTTATTACCTCAGACCTTGTCCTGGAACTGCTGAGTTCAACTCTGCCATGATAAATTGGTATTCAAGATTTTTTGTCCTCCAGGGTTTGCCTGATGACTGTTCTGTGATTCCTCACTTTCAGCTCGTAAAAGCTTTATTGTTGCTTCTAGCCATAAACATGGATTCCTTGGCAAATGTGTTGAGGCTCCCAAACACTTGCTCAGTCTTTGTATAACTACAGAGATGAAGGATTGCCAGCCTTTTTCATTCAGATAGTGGACCTTCGTATATTTTTTGTAGAGCTCAACAATGCCTTCCTTTATAAAAAAAGTTGGGTTTCAAGGTTGCTAGTGAAGTTTATTATTGATACCTTTATGTTTATGTTTGTTTATGTTTATTTGGATTTATATACCACCCCATCTCCGGGGGGACTCGGGGCAGCTCACACGCGAATGCAACACATATACAATTATTAAAAAAATTATTAATCCAATCCAAATAAAACCTAAAATTATATACAAAAATAGCCAATTAAAACCCCAACCACTCTCAAGCCAGCCTGGCCTGTAAAAACAGCCAGGTCTTTAGATCATGGTGGAAGGCACGCAGGTCAGGAGCCAACCGCAGCCCCAGAGGCAGCTGGTTCCACAGGGTGGGTGCTCCCACCAAGAAGGCCCTCCCCCAGGGCACCACCAACTGACATTGTCTGCTTGGCAGCACCCCAAGGAGGCCCTGCCGGTGGGAGCGCACTGGGCGATTGGAACTCAATGGTGGCAGGAGGCGCTCCTGCAAATACCCTGAACCCAAGCCATGAAGGGCTTTATAGGTTAACACCAGCATTTATATGTCGAACACATCTATTCAGTTTCATCTTTTCAACTTTTAAAAGATGTTCCTTTTTGCAAGTAAAATTAATCATTCAATAGCAAATCTGGATCTACACTCAGGGGTGGGCTGCTGGGGGTTCGCAGGGGTTCGGGAGAGCCCCTAGCTAAGATTTCTATCTAGCCTATACTGGTAAACTTTCTATGAAAATAATATGTAGATGTACATTTATCTAAAATGCATTTCATTTTTTTTATAATTTTGTTTATTTTTTATACATCTCTTCAAGTGAGCAATGTGATTCCAGGTTACAACATACATACATAATCATAATTACATTTCCAGCTTTCTTATTTAGTTTCATATCAAATCATTATCTATTCCATTGATCTTTAAATAAATTTTCACTTTGTTTTTTCAATTCATTAATCCAGTAACAAAAACATTTCATCGTCAAACATATTTTCCACTCTTTATCCCCTATTATTTCCATTTCCAGCTTACCACCTATTATATTTTGCGTATTATCTTCTTTAGCTTTATCAAAGCTGATGTATAATTAAAAAAACCAAGAATAAAATAAAACTAATTTATTCAGGGTCCACATGGTATTTCCCCCCAATCTACAATAAATCTTATATTTATTCCAGATATATTCATATAACCATTTCATATTTCCTCTTTGTTCCCATTTAGTCAAATTTTACCTATGGAATTTTATTAAGTTTTCATTCCTCACTTTTTTAATCATAATGTAATAATCTCATTACAAATACTTTACTTTACAATATAATCATTTCTAGTTTACCATATTTTCTAATATCCTTTGTATAATCAATTGCATTTTCTATTTCATGTCTAGTATAATATGTATACAATAAAAATAAGAAAAAAATTCATATTTCCTCTTTGTTTACATTTAACCAAATTTAGCCTATGAAATTATATTTAATTATATTTAATTTTCATTCCTCACTTTTTAATCATAATATAACAATCTCATTGCAAATACTTTATCATTTCTAATATCATTTGTATAATCAATTACATTTCCATTTCCCATTAAATATAATATATGTTAAAAAATTAATAACAATAAAACCATCTTAATTTCTCTTACTCTATCATCATTTTTTGTATATAATTATGTAATAATATTATAGTGAGGTCTTGTTCCCTTTAATTCCAATTAAGCTTATTTCTTTATTTTTAAAAATGATTCTCAATAAACTTTAAACTTCAAAACTCCCCAATCTATATTTCTAAAAAAAACCCAAAGTACATTTCCATGTGATAGCCCCCCTTTGTTTTATCTTTAACCCTCATTTCTAAATCTGTTGGCCCTATAGTTTCTTCTAATTTTAGCCAATTTTCCCTTTTCTAAGTTTTTCCGATCCTTTCTCTTAGCTTTTTCCCTCCCATATTATTTTTATTTTCATCTCCTATTTACTTGTTTTTTTCCCACTCCCTTTCCTGATCTCTCTTTTGCAATTTCTTCTTGTACAGCTGCTGCTTCTTTTGTTTAATTTTTAATTTTCCCTTTTATTTATCAGATCTATCATCTTAATTTTAGTTTCTTGTCTTTTTGCAATGTCCATTGTTCTTTTGGCTTTTGGGGGCTGATTTCCTCTTTCTTTAACTCCTCCTCCTCCTTGGTCTTTCTTTGCTCTTTTGTGAACTGCATTGCCATTTCTAATTTTTCCGCCAATATATCCCATAGTTCCATGCTCTAAAATGCATTTCAGAGAACTTCCAAATCCCACTCCTGGCTGGCCCCGTCCCTCCCAGTAGTCCCCACGCAGCCCGTTTTGGATGCAGGTAAGTGCAGGCCATGTGTGGAGGCTCGGGGAGGGTGAAAAACGGGCCTCCCAGAAGTTCAGGAAGACTGGAAATGGGCCCTTCCAGCTTCCAGAGAGCCTCCGGAGCCTGGGAAGACTGTTTTTGCCCCCCTGGAGGCTCGAGGAAAGTTTCCGGAGCCCAGGGAAGGCAAAAATGTGCCCCCTCGTGGTGCAGGAGGCCAACTAGGCCATGCCCACCATGGCCATGCCCACCCAGCCCCCGGGTAGAGAATCCTTTGGTAATCCATGCTTGTCATTATGTTGGTAACAAACCCATTCAAAATTAGATTGTAAACATGTATATTCAATTCAAGATTTTAAATCTGGAGTAGCTGTATCTTTCAAATAAAGCAAAATAATTTTTCATGATGCTTTGTTCCCATAATGCAAAGTTGTTCATAAATCAGTACATTTCAAGTTTTTAGTATATAAAAATCTACTTTTATGCTTTAAAATCTAAGCATGTATTTCTCTGCCTCAAATAATAATGAGAAGTATGATGTGAACAATAAACCAAAGCAGGATAACTATAGAACAAGTCCAATCATACATGACACTCTTTCAGTATTTCTGGCATTAAGAAATTGAGTTCTTGAACATCTACTGTGCAGGGCAATAAACAAAAAAATTCTTTGATTGGATTTGTTTTTTTAATGATAATCAGATTTGTATTTAATCTTCTTTAAAACACAAACCATAAATTTATTAAAATAGGCTATTCCATTATTTGTTCCAAAGTTGTTACCAGTTTCTATCTTGACTATACTGGTAAACTTTCTATGAAAATAATCTGTAGATGTACACTTATCTAAAATGCATTTCAATGATATTCTTTTAATGGTTGTCATAGCTGCTAGTACAAGCAGTCTAAGCTCTAAGACCAAAATATGCTTTAACTGGGTAGTTTCAAGCAACCCAAGCTTAAATATAACCAATTATCCTTAAAATACTTTGATCTTTTTGACATAGTAATTTAAATAGGCTGATCTAGAATATTAAATTTCTGCTTGAGTGCTCCCCAAACAGGATTTACCAGTAATTTTCAAATTATGGTTACCTAAGGTCAATTTTTCACATGAATAGATATCAAATTTTCACTTCCAACCCTAATGTCTTGCAGTGTTTAATGTTGGAGAAAACTCTGACTTTTAGCTAAATGAGGAAATAAGCCCCATCAGGATTTCAAAAATGGTAACTTTCTAGTTGTGCTCATAATCATTTTTATGATAAATCATTTGAATTCCACATAGGGATAGGAGTCCAAATATAAGCCTGATCATCAAGTTGAACACCGGGAAAATGAATGGCTCCTTTTGCCATGACATCTATAAAGCTTTATACAACAAACAAAGCTAATTTCTGAGGTGTATTTATTATCACTTGGTCAATAGAGAGTTTTGCCATTTTGTTTGCAGTACTCTGGAGCGATTGGAAAATATTTTGAACATTTAAAAGATGATTTCACCTCTATTTGTTTAATCATTGAAAATCAGGAAAATGAAAATGATTTTTTTTGCTTGTAGTTACAGTATGTATTTAAATACAAAGTCTTGAAAAACAGTGAACAGAATTTATTCAAACTTGCTCTTTAATTATTGAGCTATTAGACTTATTCAGATGAAGCAAATTTTTCATATTCAGAATCTGATTTTTAAATCTTGTACACATGATTACTTTTTTTCTTTGATTTGTTAATCATGATTATTAAACTGGATGACAAATATATGTATTTCCTTGTTTTTAGAATCTTATTTTAAAAGTTTTTAAAAGTTGTTAAGGATTTCTTGAATTCGGAATTTAGATTGGTTTCTGTGTCTCCCCTCACTTTTTTCTCCTGAAATATAAACATTTAGCATATCAAATTGACAGTATTTGTATGGTTAAATAAATATTATGTTGGCTACATTATTTATTAGTCTAATGGCTGCATATTGTACTGAAGGAGCCCTGTTTGGTGTTTTCACATTTTGGATTTGTTTCATGCTCCTGGGGGCAAGCTGAATGTCTTTACCTGGTCTACCTTGATGAATCTGAAAAAAGTTAAATAAGAGTTGAAAGCAAAAAAAAAGGAGAAGGAAATAGCAAATCACTTTCATGGTGTTGCTATAAATTACTTGGATATACCCTATGGCCAAGAGTCAAGTTCTGTTTTGAAGGAGCTGTAGATCTGTAAATAATTTCAGATGTGTCCTGGTATGACAGCTGCCATGTGATGAGAGATATAAGCAGTCCTCAGCTTACAACTATTCATTCAATGACTGTTCAAAATTATAGCAACACTGAAAAATGGGATTGATGATCTGAAGTTATGGCTACTGCAGCAACCTTGCAGTGATGTGAACAAAATTCAGGTGCCTGGTAACAGGTATAACTTTTGTATGGAAATCAGGCTCTTACTCTGACTTCACTTTTCTGGAATTAAGTTAATCAAAATGTTGAGATCCTTGAGATCCAGGTCAACATATGTCCCATGGGCTGGCCCTAATCTTTCATTGCTGTCATTTATGCCTTTCATCAGAGCTACAGTGGTACTTGGTACTCATAGTTAATTGGTTCCAGGAGGCACGATGAGTACCAAAAACGAAAAGAACCAAATACATTTTTCCCATAAGGTATAATGAGAGTTACAAGTGAACTGACGCTGACATGTTCTATCCTGTGTGTTGAGTACTAAACAAACAATGAGTACTGGGACAAAATTTTTGCATCAAAATGTGCTGAATACCAAATTCGATGAGTAGTTGAGTTCCAAGGTATCACTGTATTGTTATCATCTGAGCAAATGAATGTGTTTTGTAGACAATGAATTGCCAATGCTCTGAATTTAAAATTTGAGTCTTGTAGATTGAGTAACATTATGTAGCTTTCTAACAATCTCATTTTTTGGAATTGCCTGGACCTAGACATTGCAGAGATCTCTCCTGAGCCCACTTTAATGTACCAACATCAGCTTTTTTGGGAGAGACCAACATGTTTGGCAGTTTCAACTACAAGGAATGTACATGACCCTGCTAGTCAAATGTTGTCAAAACACGGCATCACGTCTCAGTAAATTATTTAGGAACATGGGGTATAAACTAATGTTGTCATTCTTATGAAACCATACACTCAGATGTTCCAAAACTGCTTTTCAAAAGGCAACTGGAGCCTCTTCACTTCTGGATGAGAACAGAAAATTTTTCAAAGAAAACAAACAAAGAAAGTCTGGTTGCCTTTTGAAAAGCACATTTGGGACAACCATGAATTGGATGATTGAGAAACTGCATAGACATCCACCTAGATGGTTATTATAGATGATTAAGAATCAGATAAGAACCCAGGCATCACTCACAGCGCAACCAAGGTCAGCAGCAGGAAAGTACAACAAGAGATAACAAAAGGCTCTTAATATTCTTATGAAATTAGTGGAATTGGCCAATTGTTGTTACAATAAAGCTTTTGTGCCCGTATGATTTGGAGATTCTGTTTATCTTATTCTTAATGTTGTTTGGACAGTCATAACAAGTTCATCCACCAAGAGAGTTGCAACAGGGTTCATCACTGCAATTACTTGTCTCATGGGTGTGGCTGTGCCTTTGGCATATGTATGATAGGTCATCAGGTGGAGAGATCACCAAATCAAACAATAAACTGTTCTTGATGCAAATCGGGATTTCTACATGGTAGAACCTATTGGGATAATGGGAATTGATTTTTCTAATATTTAACAGACCATTATTATGTTATGTTTGCTGTCAGCTGAATGCTTTTCTGGATTCCTTTTTCTAGCACTTTGTTTAGTGTTATTGTAGTTGTACTGACAGTCAAATTCAATCAGTAAAAGGAAGAAGCCCCAATGAACACTGAATCTCAGAGTAAATTTTATGGGCTGATGTACATTTTGTGTAAATGCCATTCTTTTCATTCTTTTAACATGCTTGCTCACCTTTTCAGCAAAGCTTTGCTCCAGTGATCATGTATTTGTTACTTTCCTATAGGTTTGATTATGGATTTCCCCCCCCTACATATCAGAAAAATGTTTATCTGTTTTGTTTTTCTAGTTTGTTATTGAATCTTACTCAATTATGTATCTTAAATTTTCAGAATGCCAGGAAAAAACATGATATTTGCAGCATATTAATAAAGTTGGTAGTTTCAATTTTAAGTGAAAGTCTAGATTCACCCAACAGGTTAAATCATATTAGGATTTGTTTATGCCATGGCATGCCATAGGAATTTATCTGTTCTGTTTTTTAGGTATCTTCTTTGGATTTAAAGTTGCTGATTTGGATAAACCAGATGAAAAATATGAAACCATATTATGCCATAACATTAAAATTATAGCCACAAAGCTGAACCAGATTTTTGAATTTTTCTGCTCCTGCCTCTTATTTCTTGAATTACCTCTTCAATAACTCTGGTGATTTCAACGTTTAGCATTTGTGGCATCTGGTTGTCTATTTATGGATTGTGGATATTTTTTAAAAAACACCATGAAGTTTGCTGAACAAGGAAATTAATCAGTGTTCTGAGGAATGTAAATGGAGATGCTTATGTCTGAAATCTGTAGTTGTATCATAAATTCTGATTACAAATTCATCAACTTTAAAATGCTTTGGTATATATTTGTAGCTCAGAGTTGAAATGAACGGTCCTTGGTGCCCTCTGAGCTTGGTTATTTTCTTGAGATGTTTCATTGCCCAAGCAAGGTAACATCAGTGCTATTATTATGTTACCGGGTTTGGGTAATGAAACATTTGCAAGAAAACAATGGACATCTCATTTTTTTTTCCAAAAAAGTTTTATTGATCCAGCCTGTAAGGAATCTTCTCCCCTGCAAAGTAAGTTCTAGTTTTCTCTATTATTATTATTTCTCTATTATTTGAATCAATATAATTCTAACTCATTAGCATTCTAGAATCAAAAAAGGAAGTATGAAACAGTAAATTGGTTGATCTCCTTTCCTAAAGATAAGACTTATCTGTCAAGTAAAGATAAGATTCTCTACACAGTCTAGGGGGAATAAACAGTAGGGGAATAAAATAAGCCTTGGCAACTAAAAACAAACGAACCAAATTCAATACTAAGAAAAGAAAAAACACAAATGAGGTTAATGCAATTGTTATTTTAGAAATTTAGACTTAGCTAGTTGGAAAAAAGTCCTAAACAAAAATGTTCTGGCTATCATACATTTTGTTTCTGTGTTTGATGATCTGTATAATGTTCACTGGTGTGTGTAGATCAAGTGCTCCTTCACTTCAAAATTTACCACTGTACCATTAAATATCTCTCTATTTTTATGTTCAATACACAAATTGCATGCAACAAAGGCAGTAGAAAAACAAGTCCAGCTGATAAATTTGTACTTTGTGGCCATTTTATAAATAAATTCCCAAGTCTCCAAGTGAGAAATGCAGATCTGCATTGCCTTTGGTTTCTAAACTTTTATTAAGAGCCACATTATATTGCTGTCAAGCTGCTGGAAATGAATGCAGTTTTCCACCTCCACAAAACAATTCTAAGAATGTAGTGACTTATTCCAATCACATTGCTCCTGCCTTTGATACTTAACAACTACGTATGTAGAGATCTGCAGCCTTCCCACATTTTCCCCCCAACTCATGGGATTTACATCATGGTTGTAATTTTTTTTCTTTAAGAAAGGAAGTGATACTGCTCTCTTTTAAAGAAGTTATACTTGTTTGGATCATGTCTGAAGAAAATGATTGTGGACCAGGGAGTTAAAAGCAACTATAGATCAATTAACAGGATTAGCTCTTGGGCCAAGGGTTCATGAGAGTAATTAATAGAGAGAGATTTACTGACTGAACAGTATTATTTAAACACAACCTTAAAAGAGGGCTAGAAGTAGAATGAAGGGAGGAATAGTAAGGAGAGGTTATTGATGGGAATTAGAAAGAATGCATATTAACAACTAGTATGCAGTGTGACATTAAGATTTGCACTGAGAAACTGGTTGATAAACTGGTTGGGATTAGATATTATAATAAATTATGGCTCGTGTAACTGACTGGCTGGATTCACACATTGTACTATACATAAACCAAGGTTTAAAATTTACCATGCCCCCATTTTCACAATTTTCTAAGGTCACTCCAGGCCATATTATAATTTAACATTATGTGTGTGTGTTCACTGATCAACACCAGGCAATTTTTGTTCAACTTCTATCTAGACATGGCTTTGAAATTTACGGGATAAATTATTGGATTTTTTTGGACCTCACAACAACTGTTGATATCATTTTTTTTTAAATTACATTTATATGCCGCCCTTCTCCGGAGACTCAGGGCGGCTTACAATTTTTTTTTGGAGCACAACCCAATACGCTCAGCAATAGCCTTCATTCCATTGTATATGCCTGCTTATTACTAAGCGGCATTTTTACAAAGTCAGCTTATTGCCCCCAACAATCTTGGGTCCTCAATTTACCTACACTGAGAAGATGGAAGGCTGAGTCAACCTTGAGCCTGGTGGGATTCGAGCCTGCACTAATTGCAAGCAGCTGGAACTTAAGTGCTAGGCATTTAACAGCCTGCACCACCAAGGCTCCTTAATTGATAATTGATAATGGGGTCCTTCTGGATAAGGTTTCTGAATTTAGTAGGGATATTATATCACAACAATTTCTTTCCAAATTTAGTGGCTAATTCCATACATTGATGCAGTGGCAGGCAATATTGGAGCATCTGTGGCGCAGTGGTTAGAGTGCAGTACTGCAAGCTACTTCTGCAGCCAGCTGCCTACAATTTGGCAGTTCAAATCCCGCCAAGCTCCAGGTTGACTCAGCCTTCCATTCTTCCGAGGTTGGTAAAATGAGGACCCAAATTGTTGGAGGCAATATGCTGACTCTAAACCGCTTAGAGAGGGCTGTAAAGCACTATAAAGCGGTATATAAGTCTAAATGCTATTGCTAATAGTCTAATGACTTCCAGAGGAAACAATTTTATAAGCATGTTTCTTAGTAGGGATGGGTGGGAGCTATTAGATGGGTGAGAGCTATTAGACTAACATATTACTCCATGACTAACACAAAGTCTACTTTTCATCTAATATATTTGATACTGGAATGAGTTGGTAGGAATGAATAACCTTTTGAGACAGGAGGAAGAACCAAACCTAGATGTCGATCTGATAACATCCTGAATCCAAACCTCAAATGCAATTTGAAAAAGCATTTCATAATTTGACCCTTCCTAGTTTTCTGGAATGTAAAGGCAAGAAAGTAGAAGTACTTTCAAGTTTATAAGATTTTCTTACTGTCGCATTACAATTAAATTAGTATTTGTTTTCATAATTTGGGTTTTCTGGCCTGATGATCTATCTTGAAGGACTGATAGATATTCTGAAGCAGAGTTAGACAAGGAAATGGAAAACCAGCCAAAATAACTGAGATTCAATGAAAATAAGAGATACTGTTTGCAGATGCATATGACTGAGTGTTATTCACTGTATTTTGCATACAGATATGTTTCCACTAAAGGATGGTTAGACTAAGGGTTACCTTATGGTAATTAAAAGTACAATAGATGCTCTCCCGATAGCCAACAAATCTTTTATCTGCTTAATTTGATGTAACCAATTATGGTGCTAACTCAGAAGTACTTCTGTAACAGGTGTTCATTTTCTGATAATCTCCCACTTAAATAATTGCAACATGTTCTGTGTAAAATTCCAGGAACTTCAATTAGATCGAAGTAGAATGCTAGATTATTAATGGAGACTGGTTGATGCGCTCACAGTATGCTAGCATTTTCCCATCTGTATTGGCTGTGTGATGAGCAGTAGGAGTAATCTTGAGGAACAGCAGGAAGAGCTGCAACTGAGACAACAGTCAGGCAAAAAGAAAAAAAATGAATCTGAAGCAGAGATGTAATTTGGAAAATGTCCAGGGATGACCTTCCCTAGTTCTCCTGAAGGTAAAGGGAAGAAGGGGGGAGGCACATTCAGACATGCAAGGTTTTGTGAGGCTAATTTTCTAATAAAAGTAGTATTATCATTTGTAACTTTGGTTTCCTAGTCTGGCCTACCCCAAAGTGCTGACTGACTGCTGGTCCACTTTTGGACTCAATTTATAATTTATTTATTAAATATATATATATATGCCTCCCATCTCTCCACCAAGCGACTCAGAGAGTCTTTACAATGCTACTTTCAATTTTCCAAACCATATTGATTTAGGTATACTGTATGTTATCTGAACAAATATATCCTTCCAAATTTACCCATTCCAATCCTATTATATTATAGGCAGTCCTTATTTGGCGATCATATTTGGGACTGGTAGTTTAGTCATTAAGTGAAGCAGTTGTTAAGTAAAAACATGTCTGTGCTTATGATTTTATTCAGCTTTGCTTTACAGACCTGTGAAGGTCATAAATGGAAGAATTGGTCTTAACATTACTGTTTCACCACCATTGTAATTGCAAACAGTTGTTAAATGAGGCAGTCACTTAATGAGGATTACTTGTAGTTTTGGACATCTTTTAAATGAGAAAGGAGAGTATCTCAAAACATAGATCCTTTTCTATATTACTTTCCTAATATTAATCCCAAGTTATTTTTGGCACCAGGTTACTTTGAACTCTCTCAGTATTTTATTCTTGCTATGTACTTCATTTTCTAATCAAAATAATATTAAAGAAATATTATTTACCTAAGTTGTGTCTTATTTTTTAATTTCTATACTTACAAGATAATTTTACTGAGCTGTTAGGAATGAAATAAATAACTGAAATTGATGAGAAAAAGCAATAGGAATGCCTTAGACAAGTTAAGCATAACTTGTCTAAGCAATCTAGCATAGATTTTAAGGAAAAACATGTTCTGAATGTGTTTAAATTGGTGGGAATTCAGCGTGCATACTTTTGGCTTTTTTAGTGCCTTACATACATTTGGCAAATATCACTTGTTATATATTGTTTAAAAAGGAACCATGATTCTGTATGAACTAGGTAGCTAAGAATGAAAAATATTGGTAGTTTAGATTAAGAATTAAGAATTTTGAATGTACGATTTTGCTTTGTAGCTTAAAATCTGGAAGGAACTGCATTAGAAACTAAGGCTCTGTCGATTTTCCTCTGTTTTTCCTTTGTGTATCCTCCCAACAGAGTTTTGAAAGCAGTAGTTGTGGCTAAGGAACATTTGTAAGTGAAAATAGCAAGGATCATCAGGATTAAATAAACTTCCCTTTTGTCTATTACCTTGGTGATTAGGGTTGTAACACAGCTTTGTCAGTGTAACTACCTGTCCAGGTGTAATTTTTATCTGGGAAAATAGCTATCCTTAGAAACTTTCAAATTAAAAAAAATTGAGTACAGGGAATCTCAGGAAAAATCTGGCGGAAGCCCTTTTAGAAATAGCAGTGTTGTATTATGTTGAAGCCAATCATGTGACACTTTCACAGCTTTAGGCCTTTTGAGAATTGGACATCCAGATATTTGAACATTTTGCTGAGTGAATCCATCAAAACCCCTTTCAAAACAGAGAATAAAAGCAAAGCCAACCACGTAGCGTAATCTTAGAGAAGATAAGGACTCTTGAGGCTCAACTGTCTGCATTAAAGAAAAAAGAAATAAGCTGGCTAAATACAAAAACAAGTTAACTTCTAATCCCATTTTCAGACTCCATTAACTTTTAAAATGCCCATTAATTTTATTTTATTTCCAAGGCAAAAAGGCAGCGTTGGAAACCATTTAAATTGAGTGTATGATCCAGGAAACATAAAATGAAAATGGAAGTAACTAAATTACATCTGATATGTTTCAGGGTATGAAAGTGAACAAAGAATAATCGTTATTTAGTTCTGACATCGGTTAACCTGCAAGATTTAAAAAAGTGTTATAGCATCGTTTGACTTTTAAATATTGTAACTTTTAGTAACTAAAAGAAATTTAATTGAAAGTTAGATGTTGCTGTCATAATTCAACATATGCACCTTTCCCACAAGTAAGTTCATATCAGAAGGTTGCATTAACATGCTTAAATGAACAAATTCTGCTGGCAGAGGAATATTTTTGCATGGACATAGACTGCCTTGAGGCAATATTTCTTTAAAAAAAATCCTGAAGAATATGATTTGAATTCAAAATGACCTCCTGAGAAACATACATTAAGGCATATTTAAACATTAACAAGTGAAATTATCCAGGAATTATCTTAAAAATATAAGTTTCATTGATATAATAACATAAAACACAAAGGAGTTCTAATTATTTTTGATGTGAGGAAATATAAAATTCTAATTATTCAGGGAAATTAGCAGTTGGATTTTAAACTGGAAGAAGTTATCTCATGCAGAGTATAAAGTAAAATTATATTATTATAATTTTATGTTATTAAACATAAAATTATGTTATGTTATATATGTTATTAAAATAATAACATATAAAAATAAATAACAGCTGTATAAATCACAGACAGAACCAAACTAGTTGGCACATTTCTAAACGGAGCTTAAAGGAGCTTTTGCTAGTTCCGTTATCCATCATCTTGAGCTCCATTTCCCCCTCTATTATAATAACCTGGCTAAGAGCATCACTAGTGCAATGAAAAATGTTAAGTTTGCATGAAGAGTCAGACGCGAAGAGCTTCAGTGAAGAGTTTATTAGTGACTACAGCTCGAATGGACCCGTCTTGGCTGGGCTACAGCTGCTACTTATAGCCAGCAGCCGCAGTTGCCAGCCAATCAGAGTGCAGGGTTTTCCCGCACTTTTCAAACCAATCATATTTGACATTTTACAAGAACAAGTCAAACTAAACCAATGACATTCAAACCTACATACATAACAAAAAACATGAATGAATTTAAGCAGATGAGTTAGGATTTGTGGAGTTTAAGGTAAAGGACAGAAAGAGGAGTAAAAAAGAAGAGGAGAGGTTTGTTGACTGGAAAAAACCCCCTCAAAGCTACCCTTGTAGGAGCAGAGTAAAAAATTGGAACAGAGCAGATACAGCATTGAATGACAGCAGTGCATGGGGAACTGTCTGGCTACTGGTACTGTTGTGGGTCTGCAACAAAATGGAGATAATGGTACAAGGTAATTAATGATATTGTCACATATTAGGTGGGCTAATCTAAAATTACAGATGGTCCTCGACTTAACAACAATTCATTAGTGACCAAAGTTACAAAGGCACTGAAAAATTGACTTATGACTATTTTTCACATTTATGACCATTGCAGCATCCCTATGGACACATGATCAAAATCCAGATGCTTGGCAACTGACTCATGATGGTTGCAGTGCGACCTTCTTAAAGCAAGTCAGTGGAGAAACCTCATTCACTTAACAATCGTGTTAGTAATTTAACAGCTGTAGTGATTCATTTAACAAATGGGGCAAGAAAGGTTGTAAAATGGGGCAAAACTCACTTTAAAATGTTTCTCTTAGCAACATAAATTTTGGGCTCAATTATGGCCATAAGTCAAGGACTACCTGTAGATATTCCTGTCCCAAATCTCTCTCGTATACCTGTTAATTTTACTATGGTTCCTGGTTAAGACAGAGAGAGCAAGTTCTGTGTTAAATGATCAACAGTAGTGGAAACAGGATGTACACCAGGCATATTTTTTTGACCCCCCAAAAAAGCTACCTTGCAGTTAGGAATTGTTAGATGTGAAAAGTGTGTGTGTGTGTGTGTGTGTGCACGCATGTGCTCGTATGCACAGAATAAGTTAGAAGAATTCAGCAGATCTGAAATTACATTAAAAAGCAATTAAAATGCAATCGTAAGCTGCTTCTTTCTCTGTACATCCTACTAATTAGTCATCCCCTAATCACAATGCATACCTTCTCCTTAGTCACATTTTTACCTCACAGTAAATAAACTTCCAATTAAACGCAGCAATTTTTTTCTCAGAAAGTTTTTTTTAAAGTATGTACAAGTAGGCTTCATTCAGCTGCTAGTTTAAAAATGAGTAAGTGCATTTTCATTGTTTTAATGAATATTAATAGGTATAATCAGCTGAAGCAGCATTGTCAAGTTCCGTGCCTGACTTTCTATATTAGCTCAGACCAGATTTCTGCTGACTTATACTTCCCTAAAACCAAAATCCCATATTCAGTACAACTTAATGCTAAATATTTATATATTAATGTTATCCAATCTAATGCATAGTTATATTTTTTCAAATCTTTCTCATTTTTTGCAGAACATTAGCCATGGTAGATTTCTTCCTTTACTAAGCAGTTCTTGTTGTGTTTTTAGTCTGTATTTGTCTCCAGATGTATCCTGTCAGCATATTTAATCAGATCTTTCTTACTCTAATCATCTTTGAAATAGAAATTATTGGCTAGGATGATATCAGTGGTGAAAAGATTGAATTTATCCATCCTTAAGTTTATTCATTCCTAACTCACTTGCTTGATAGTAAAATAGACTCAGATTTATGTACTTGTTCTTGTCATTAAAATGTAAACGTGAAAAGTGTAAAAATAGAATGTATTTTACACTCTTTTTCAACATTGCCTCCAGGACACTTAATATTCAATTTTTTGATAATTTGTTTACAAGTGGATAAATATAAGTTCTTGGCATTACATTAACTGATATTAAAACAATATTTTTCAGTAAACTGAGATATTCATTTTAGCAACTGGTATGTGTTTTCCTATCTTTCATGTTTTCAAATGCAAGGATCACATCTTGCTCAGCATGCTAGCTTCAAATTTTACCTGTCTACTTGGTAGAGGATTATTTTTCTAGTACCTTTTATTTGGCTAGATTATGTACCCAGAATGAAAATATGTTATCATTATGGTGAGTAGGTAAGGAGCGAGCGATGAATATGTTTGAGTGCTTGAACAGAAGTATTTCTATATTTCCATCAACAAGTGCACTTCTTGTAAGAAAAGCAAATGTGCTTTCTCAACATCAGAATATAACTGTGTTGTCATCTGTGCAGTTGGAGTAGTAGCTAAAGGTACCAATTAGCTACTACTACCTGCCTTAGCCACAAAGGTAGATGAGTGAATCTTCTCTATAAATACAAATCGAGCAAAAACAATCCTACAATCAGTTCAGTATGTTATGCTGACTCTTATCCTACTGATTTGAACCAAAAATATACAGGCAATTTTATAATCTGATGTGATGAGCCCCGGTTTATTAAATCTCTAGAAAATACTTTTTGTCTAATTAATGTACAGAACTTTTGACATGAGATGTGATTATGACTTCAGCTAAGCAGGCTAATGAAGGAGTGATAAAAGCAAAGAAACAAGTGTCTTATCACTTTGAATCAGATCTAATCTACAATTTTCAAAAGAATTTTTCAGTTCATTAAAATGTCATCACATCTTTGAAAGTGATTTTTATAATATTTCGCAGACATTAATTATAGGAACTGTGAAATACAGGTTTTCTTGTACTGGGTTCATTTTGTTTCTAAGTTTTATAGTTTCCTGCATTACAGTTTATTTTTCCTTAGAAATATAAGAGCTACTAGTTTTATTATTAGTTCTATTTAGTAATTAAATGTGGACTCCTATCATTTTGCATATTTAAACACTCTTTGGGCACTTTGTATGAATTTAAACAAAATACAAAATATAAAATGTAACTTTTGAAGTTGATGCAATTAAAATTAAAATAATTATTAAAGTCAATCAAAACTTGGCAAGAGATATGTATGTGACATTGCTATTCTCCTGAATACTGAGAGTAAATAGTCAAGAATACCTCCCTGAAGGGAGCATGGCATAATAAAAGACTAATACAGGTGAACGTTTTCTCTTGCCTACCTTTGGCAGTGAAAACATCTTGCAAAATGGCCGCTGCATTTTACATGGCATACACTTTTGAAACAGTTTTTATAGCAATTGAAAATTTCATAGCAACAGTCAGATCAAGCTGTAAGTAAATCTTGAGTAAACGTCACCTAGGATTTGGCCCAGGAAAGGTTTCAGGAGTCCACTAGTGATAATACTCAATAACCTACATCAGGGGTGTCAAACTCTCATTGTCACAGGGTCATCACGTTATGTATTGTGACTTATTTCACCTTTGCTAAACCAGGCATGGGCGTGGCCAGCGCAGACGCATCCGGCCTGTGGGTTGTGAGTTTGAGAGCCCTGACCTACATTATGCAAAGGACCAAAGCCTCCAAAGACCTACCCTCATTAAACAACCAAGGAAGATATCATGCCTAATGATGTCAGAAGCTGCTAAGAGGAGGACCAGATAGTTGTATCCCCCTATAATTTCTAATGCAGGTCACTCACAAAGGTGACCATTGAGGTTTCTGTATCGTATTATGAAACATGGATTGGAATTGATCTAAATAATCAGTTTATTTTAAAAATGCGATTGGAACCTAAGAACCACCACTTTCCTGATAAATATAGCTAAGAATGAACTATTTGAAAGTGGTCTACAATTCCAGAAATCTTCTGGGTCAAGGAAGATCTGCTTTGGTAAAATTCTTACAATTTCTTCCTCTCCTGATCAAGGGAGGCTTATCTTCCTTAAACACAGAGCCAGTCAGCTTGGCCAATTTAAAACAGTCAGGCACAAATAGCTGGTGGTCATGCTTTCACCAGTTACCTGCTCCACATCCTTGAGATTAGAAATTGAATAACATCCACATGAACAGGACAAGCAGTTTATCCCTGTACGATGCCACCCTTTGACTGAAATAGATCATCAGGTGAATCTGATCAATTTTGCAAAGAGCAATGTGAGCCTCCAACTGAACTGTTCCAACGGAAGTTCCTGTTGAAAGAGATGCAACACAGTACAAAAAAAGCATTGCTGGAGGAAGAAACCATCTTTGCTTCAAAGATGGACGCTGTTCTAATTCTTCCTGAAAATGCTACCACTTCTGGCCTAAGGCTCTCCCTGTGCAGTTCATTTCTCTCAGCCCCCCTAGTAAGCCAAACTGATTTAACACTGTGGGAGGGAACAAAACACTTTGAGCCATCTCTCTGTTGCAGTTTATTATTTATTTATTTTTATTTTTTATTTATTTGATTTGTCAATCGCTTACAAGATAATACATATAAGTATAAACATGAGTAAGAATACAGGAAATAGATATGAATAAATGGAGACAATAGGACAGGGACAGTAGGCACAATGGTGCACTTATGCATGCCCCTTAAGTTTGTCCAAGACATCATCATTCTATTCTTCCTTTTCAGCCCTGAGGTGCAGGAAACGTTGTCTTTTAATGTAGGTACTTAGAATAAGTATTTTGTTGTTATTTTAGGGACCTCACTGACCAATCCATCTACATTGCTGCAACTAGTGTCAGATTGGTATTGAGAGTCTCTAAACTGTTAGTTCTTGCTGTGGTTTTCTCATAAACTGTTCATTTCAGCTGATAGATCTTTTTATATATATAAAAATAGAGTCCAGATAACAAAATCGGATGAGCAGCCTGTAGAATTGCTGTGTATCCATGTAAAATACAAAAAATAAAATTCAAAGCATTGTATTGTTAAACAAGACAACCTCAATTTGCAGTAAAGAGCATCTTACAATACTTGTTTTCTCTCTTCAGTGCTGAAATTGATATAAAAAAACTAGATTTTACACAAAAAGAACATTTCCACAAGCATGATTAATAAAAGAACCTGTGCAAAAGACACCAGGTTTTTAGACGCTATAATATTGTTACTGGCTCCCAGGACTTTTTAATTTCCTCCTCCCCTTTTCTGTCTCCAATCTTCCTTATTTAAGGAATTACAGGTAGGAACTACAGGTAGCCGTCGACTTACGATCAAAATTGAGTGCAAAATTTATGTTGCTACGCGAAAAATTTGTTAAGTGAGTTTTGCCCCATTTTCCGTCTTGCCTCATTTGTTAAGTGAACCACTGTGTTTGTTAAATGAGTAACACAGTTGTTAAGTGAATTTGTCATTGACTTTGCTTGTTGGAAGGTTACAAAAGGTGATCACATGATTCCAGGACACTGCAACCATCATAAATATGAACTAGTTGTCAAACATCTGAATGTAGATCACGTGGTCATGGGGCGCTGCAATGGTCATAAGTGTGAAAAATGGTCATAAATCACTTTTTTCACTCAATGAACTGTGGTAAATCAAGGACAATCTGTATCTGTCTTCTTCCAACACTCTGACGCACCCTTGACACTTACATTTTGAAATGTTGCAACACTTATAAACATTGTCAATATTGTTAGCTTTTCAGAAGCCATTGTTGCTATATCGGATATTTTTAAGAACAGCGTTCTTTAGCCCACTGCCATCCCAAATTGTTCTTTGCAGCACAAACATTCTACAGCATAAGATGAGAACCCCTGGCTCCATCCATTGGGCTTGTTTTGCCTATTTTGTCTTCTTCCATGTGTCTGATTATCTTCTTTTTTTCTTCTTAGTTGGATGCTGACAAAGATGAGGAAGAAGTGTTCCGTAACATAAGCCTGGCAGTTGACAATAGGCTGTTTCCCACTCAAGAACCAGGGCCAAGTGAGTATTAAATCCTAAATAAGATAGTGAAAAAATACATGTAGTCCTTGTTTAGTGACTGCCTTGTCTAGCAACTATTCGCAGTTATCATGGTGATGAAAAATAACTCTACAAACAATGTTTGCATTTACAACCTTTGCAGATCTGTAAACAAAGCTGAAGTAAGATCATAAGCAACCACTTTGCTTAACCACCAAGTTGCCAGCCCCAGTTGTGGCTGCTAAACGAGGACTATCTGTAATATAGGCTTGGAGCTTGTATTGTTTTGTATTTATTTCATATATAGAACATCTATATGTGGTGTTTCAGGATATTTCACATGGTTTAAAATGTTTAAGTGAGAGTTAATGAACTGTATGAAGAGTGCAATTTATAAAGTATGTAGTGATAATGTGTAATAATGTTTATTTATTTACTGAGAAAATTTATATCACCATCCAACTCATCGATGGTGATTTCATCTAGCTTAAAGAAATACACCCCCCAATACAAAATCCAATAAACCCACACACCAGAGGTGGTATTCAGCAGGTTCTGATCAGTTCTGGAGAACCAGTAGCAGAAATTTTGAGTAGTTTGGAGAACCAGCAAATACCACCTCTGACTGGAGATTTTACAGTATCCTTCCCCTGCCACGCCCACCAAGCCACGCCCACAGAACCAGTAATAAAAAAAATTGAATCCCACCACTGCCACACACCCTTAGTGACAGTGATCAAATAAACCACTTGATGGGCTCAGTGTCACGCTAAAGTTTGGCAGACTCTCTGGCAAAACCATTTCTTCAGGGCCTTTTAAAAGAGTATCAGAATGGGAGCCAGTCTTCATGAGGATGATGTTCCACAGGAGCAGCCATCATGGAGAAGACTCTTCTAGTTGGTCCCACTAGATGGATCTTCTTAAGAGAAGAGACATACCTTGTCTCCTTGCTCTGGTGGGTCTGATAGATGTAATTAGGAAAAGATGAACCTAAGCTATGTTATGCAGTAGTATTTATTATTTATTTATTTATTTAGACTTGTATGCAGTATCATCATCAGTGATCATCCATAAGGGTGGTGATAATAGTGTAAATTGTTTCTCTGTTGAGGATGTGCAGGTAACCCATGTTCTGTCATCATGGGGCATCCCTTCAAACTTCTTTTATCCCTTTCAAGTAACAAATTTAATGTGTAGAATGTGGTATACATTTTCATCCATTTACTAATATTGCCTGAGCATAAATAAATAACTACAGAGAAATGCTTATTTGGGTTTAAAAAAATATTTCTGATTGTTACCTTTTTAAAAGTTGTATTCTGCACCGGAATTATTTTAAGGTGTGTGTGTGTGTGTGTGTGTGTGTGTGTGTAAATGAAAGAATAAGCAGTGCATTGGTATATTAGGGTGGGTAAAATTTAACAACTATTTGAAAAGATGCGGAGGCCAAGTTCTTTTGCTTCTATGTAAGTTTGGAATCTTTCAGCCCCTAGTTATTCCATAAATATCTTTTGAGGGTCCCTCCAGCCCTTTCCATCTAAACAGGCTGAGAGAGAAGAGGCATTAATGTTGTCTCCAAGGGACAGAAGTGACATATGGTCCCTGAAAAACCACACTTGCCCAATTCTCAGTGTTCATTTAAAAAAACAAAAACATGACATGAGTCTCTATGAACCAAAGAGTATAATCATTTTGTCAGTCTGCTCATTTTGTAAGAATGTTTTGTTCTATTTTGTTCCTGCTTTTCAATGTTTTTAGCCAATGAATGAGCAGTTGTAGCGATGACTGATAAATTGGAGAAGAAAGGCCTTTTAGTAAGTCTTTGCTAATGGAAAGTGATTGCTCTTGCCTTAAAAAAAAGTAGAAAAACTCAGAATTTAAATATATCTGTGATTGGGCAGCCAGATGTCCATCCCAAAACAAAAGAAATGAGCAATTACAGGAACCTGAAATATTCAAGTCTCTAATTCAAGACATTTTTTTAAAAAGAAGAATGATTATAAGTAGTTACTCTGTCAGTACATGCCAATAAAATCCATTACGGTTGCAAATATTAGAATACATTCTGGAAGAATATAAGCACTTTAGCAACATCACCAATCCCGAGTGAATCTTTGTTTACATTAATTTAAAGCTGGGATTTATTTAAGATTGGAAAGATTTCCAGTGTTTAAATGAATACTGAAACGTGTGCCAACATTAAGCAATTCTCTTGCTTGCCTTATTTCCCATTCTTGATGTCATTACATAAATTAAGCCATTGTTATTGACTTATCTCATTTGCATGAGGGTGCTATTAATTGTGCATGACTCAATTTGCTGCAAAAATTGCATCATTTTTGAAATTACAACATTGCATAAATTAAATAACCACAAATGACATAATTTGTGATTTGGCCAACATTCAGGAACAACAAACATTCTTCCCTTAAATTGAGATTTTACTGTGTGTTTTCTAGAGATAAGAGGCTACAGCTAAGTTGAAAGCAAAATTAAATGGTCTTGTGCAATGTTTTGTTCCATTTCATTCCAGCTTCCTGGAAAAAGTAAAGTGCATTATTTAGATTAATATCCTGTCTTTCTTTTCATAATAATTGTGGTTAAGCATTTCTTAAATCTCCTTTTGGCTGCCCAAGAATATTTTTCTATAATCTCATTGATTAGGTTTTTTTTATCCAGTTCCTTGATTGATAGCAATTAGCACTTTGGAACTACAGAAATTCCCTTGGGTTTCAATCTTTTAGATCCCAGATTTATCTTCTGAAAAAGAAGAAATATGTACCGTATATTACTTTTTCAAAGTTAGAGCTATTTCTCTTGATAGACTTGCCAGGCTATCCAATCATCTCCCTCTAGATATTTGGTTTTCCTTATAACGATAATAATAGCACTTAGACTTATATATTGCTTCATAGTATTTTACAGCCCATTCTAAGTGGTTTACAGAGTCAGCATATTGCTCCCAATAATCTGAGTTCTCATTTCATCGATCTCAGAAGGATGGAAGGCTGAGTCAGCCTTGAGCTGGTTGGAATTGAACTGCTGGCAGTCAGCAGAATTAGCTTGCAATACTGCATTCTAACCTCTGCATCACCATGGCTGTTATGAAGGTAGTCCATGAATTATGATCTCAACTGAGTCCAGAATTATGGTTGTAAATCATGGCAGTCATTAAATGAGGCACCCATGTGATCCCCTTGCTTAACAATCACAATCCCTGCTCTCTCTTGTGACTGCATGGGTGATTAAATGGAGCCTGCCCTGGGCCTCACAGGGCTTCCCACACTTTTGCTCTGCTTCCCGCCGCGCTGGGTCACACGTCCTTGCCCCTCCCTATTACACCTCGGTCCCCTTACCTTTTCTGAAGATTACTTCAGAAAAGCAGCCCATTTTTTTAAAAAGTTACATTTATATGCCGCCCTTCTCCGGAGACTCAGGGTGGCTTACAATTTTTTGGGATACAACCCAGTGTGCTCAGCAATAGCCTTCATTCCATTGTATATGCCTGCTTATTACTAAGCGGCATTTTTACAAGGTCAGCTAATTGCCCCCAACAATCTTGGGTCCTCAAGAGCAATGCCCCAGCCTTTACCAGATCAGCACAAGCAACAGGTGAAAGGAAGAGCCCTTGTTCACTAAAAGAGCTTCTGCTTTGTCTACGAAAGAAATAGTCGTTAACCTCTTCAGATAGAGGTTATGAGCTGATGTTATTCAGCACATTGAGTTAGATGGACAAGGATCTGCTTCAGTATAAAGGCAGTGTCCTCTGTTCCTATTCTATAGCATAGGACCCTTTTCTGGATACCTTAAATGACATCATAAAGTTTGTGGAAAAGATGTTGCTGAAAAACAAAATAATTACACGTATTTGAGAAAAATGCACATGAGATGTTATAGAAGCAAACGTTGCATGCACAAATTACAATCCCATCCTCTACTGTGCTTTCGCAAGTCCACCTATAAAAGTCTCCAAAATTCCTGCAACTGTCCATGAGTAGGAAGAATGTCAGTATTTTAACCAAACATTCTCAATTATCAGCTAAAGAGTGATGATAGTGTTTTTGTAGTCTTTTCAATCAGAACCAAACTCCTATTTTCAGACAAATATAATATTCACACGTAAGTATATACTTGTAAGTCTTTCATCCTGTATTCTCACAGGACAAAGAAATGCTGGATTAATGGGATTTATTTCTGACAGACGAGCATAAGACTGGATTATTAAAGTCTCTTCAACTTACATTCCAATAATGGTTTAAAAAATAAGCAAGAACAGAGGCAATTTTCAGCCTTTGTGGGGAGCAATATATTTGTATGCATGGTTGCTTCCTAACTGTTGCTAAGAGCAACGACTTGCCTTTAAATTCTGTACTTCAGAGACTTGAGGCTTTTTTTATAGAAGAAATAATGGAAAGCAAAAACAATATTCAAGCCTGTCTTTAACCAATTGTTTACTTTAAAAGAAATTGTTTATCTCCTTTTAAATGACTCTTCTCAGCATGCTGTGCTTACAAATAACCCAAAACTTTTTGAACTGTTTCTGTGGGTCTTAATTCATAAAACTGATATATGAAGAAACAGCCTTTTCTCAGAGATTACTTCACAATGACAAATAAGGGATAATTGAAGCCTTTCTTTAAATATTATCACCAGACCCAAAGTACACAAACCTTCACAAACCTCTAGTCTGCTTTTAGGTTTATAGTAGCAAAACCTTTAGCAACTATAGCAACAGCAACAGGATGATACCAAGGGAATATTGCTGGGCATGAAAAAGATTTAGAAATAAAAATATTAGAAATTCAGAACTTATTGATCCTGTCATTCATAGAAGCATTGGCATTGTGGTGACAGGAGGAACCTCTAAAGAACTAGAAAAAGGATTCTGTGAAATCTCCACTCAACGATGCTTCTCATTTCCGTCTCTGTCTTTGAAGAGAAGTAGAAACAGAAATGGTAGCAATGGCATCATCAACCAGACAATGCGACCAGTGTGAATCTTAGCCATCATTTTTGAAACACAGCTTCAAATGGACACTAGTTGAAGTTGATGTGTATTGGTCCTCTAGTATTCCGAAGAAAGTCAGCCTAAGAAAAATGATATCTTTAATACCTGGATATTGCTTTCTGATCAAGTTATCTAAAGTTCCCAGAGTAATGCAGTAACATCTTAAAGGACCGGATCTATGTTGGAAGAATGAAAGCAAGAGGGTTGGGCTGAATGAGTAAAATCCAGGCTACCTTTAACACATGTGATTAAGGACAGAAGCCTTCCGTAAAAGGACAACTCAGTACTATGCAAAGCTTAGCCAGGAGGTTTCTCTACCATGATTTGTGATATTTCACTAAGCAGTTCATGCATACTCAATTGTTACTTTGGCAATCATTGGTTTTGCTGTCATCCCCACTCCTTTGGAAAATTAGACTAAATTAAGTAGCCCCAACCCTTTTTAGCCAGTGCATACAGGTGAAACTCAAAAAATTAGAATATCGTGCAAAAGTTCATTTATTTCAGTAATGCAGCTTAAAAGGTGAAACTAATATATGAGATAGACTCATTACATGCAAAGCAAGATAGTTCAAGCCGTGATTTGCCATAACTGTGATGATTATGGCTTACAGCTCATGAAAACCCCAAATCCACAATCTCAGAAATTAGAATATTGTGAAAAGGTGCAATATTCTAGGCTCAAAGTGTCCCACTCTAATCAGCTAATTAAGCCATAACACTTGCAAAGGGTTCCTGAGCCTTTAAATGGTCTCTCAGTCTGATTCAGTAGGAATCACAATCATGGGAAACCTGACAGTTGACCTGACAGTTGTACAGAAACACCCTCCATAAGGAGGGAAAGCCTCAAAAGGTAATTGCAAAAGAAGGTGGATGTTCCCAAAGAGCTGTATCAAAGCACATTAATAGAAAGTTATGTGGAAGGGAAAAGTGTGGAAGAAAAAGGTGCACAAGCAGCAGGGATGACCGCAGCCTGGAGAGGATTGTCAGGAAAAGGCCATTCAAAAGTGTTGGGGACTTTCAGAAGGAGTGGACTGAGGCTGGAATCAGTGCATCAAGCGCCATCACACACAGACAGATCCTGGACATGGGCTTCAGATGTCGTCAGAAGCATCTTACCTGGGCTAAAGAAAAACAGACCTGGTCTGTTGCTCAGTGGTCCAAAGTCCACTTTTCTGATGAGAGCAACTTTTGCATCTCATTTGGAAACCAAGGACCCAGAGTATGGAGGAAGAATGGAGGGGCACACACTGCAAGATGCTTGAAGTCCAGTGTGAGGTTTCCACAGTGTGTTGATTTGGGGAGCCGTGTCATCTGCTGGTGTTGGTCCACTATGCTTCATTAAGTCCAGGATCAATGCAGCCGTCTACCAGGAGATTTTGGAGCACTTCATGCTTACTTCTGCAGACGAGCTTTATGGGGATGCTGACTTCATTTTCCAGCAGGACTTGGCACCTGCCCACACTGCCAAAAGCACCAAAACCTGGTTCAATGACTGTGGGATTACTGTGCTTGATTGGCCAGCAAACTCGCCTGACCTGAACCCCATAGAGAATCTATGGGGCATTGCCAAGAGAAAGATGAGAGACATGAGACCAAACAATGCAGAAGAGCTGAAGGCCACTATTGAAGCATCCTGGTCTTCCATAACATCTCATCAGTGCCACAAGCTGATAGCTTCCGTGCCACACCACATTGAGGCAGTAATTGCTGCAAAAGGGGCCCAAACCAAGTACTGAGTACATATGCATGCTTATACTTTTCAGAGGTCCGATATTGTTCAATCCTTATTTTATTGATTGCATGTCATATTCTAATTTTCTGAGATTGTGGATTTGGGGTTTTCATGAGCTGTAAGCCATAATCATCACAGTTATGGCAAATCACAGCTTGAACTATCTTGCTTTGCATGTAATGAGTCTATCTGATATATTAGTTTCACCTTTTAAGTTGCATTACTGAAATAAATGAACTTTTGCACAATATTCTAATTTTTCGAGTTTCACCTGTATAATGTTTGGCTGTGGTGCAGAGTTTTTCTTACCCCAGTCCATCTGGTGGGACTTTACATGCAAGAAGCTTTTAATTTTTACATGGGCACACAAATAACACTGGTCAACTCTAATTTCTAGAAAGTAGCTGCCATAGGATTACATCCAGTCACATTCACCACATTATCAGAAGAAAATGTATGAGATTTTTCTCAGCTACAAACTCTATAGTATTTTTAAAATTAAAGAAAAAATTAGAACAGATTGCTGCCCAGATGTTTTACTGAGGCTCCTGGGATTAAACTCATAAAGAATAGCAGTCTGCAAAGCTATGGATATGCCTGTTAAAGGCTGGTAAAACCTTAAACATAGGAATATTAACTTGAGAAAGATTCTATGTAAACCTGATCCTCAACAAAGTTTTGTGTTGCTTGGGACTTCAAAGAGCAAACTTAATGACAGAGATAGGGAACTCCAGTTAGTAGACCAGATGTAACCCACAAGTTATAGACTTTTGATCAAGAAAGGCTGAATGGAACCTCTACCTCTTTCTCTGACGTGGTCTCAAGGAGTCCTTTTTTCTGAAACTTTCTGAAATTCTGAAACAAATATCTATTTATATTGGCCTATTCTTGGATTGCAAACATTCTGCAGTACAGAGAACCAACTCCAAGCATGCTGCAACCACAAGAATGACACATAGCAGTAGGCTAGAAGAAGCTCTCTGCTGGTGATGGTTTCTCAAATAGGAGAACAACAGAAGGATGCAAGCAGCAGGAAGGAAATAAATGATTCAGATGATTCACCATAACATTAGAGGGGTTCTTTTTCAAGTGGTTTGCTTCCATGCCTGCTCTTTTTTTTGAGGAATTGACAATTTCAGTAAATGCAGCTGCTTGAAAGGAATCGGTCTGAGAAAGATGCCCAACATGGAAAGCAATGCTCACCATTGAAAATGGCTGAGATTTCTTCTCTTAGCCCTTGAGTTATGAATGCATCAGCTGGTCCAGTCTATTTTTGTAGAGTAAAATTCTCAGAGACCTTTGCGTCTTCAGCAACACAATCAGTACCCTACTGAAGTCAATGGTAAGGGTAAAACAACAAAATGTTCCAATACTGTGTTTTCTAAACTTTCACTTGAACATTTTGGAGATCAATCATCAGGGATTGGCAATTATGGCTGCATGAAGCCTGAGATGACATCAGAAGGACCCAATTATTTTAACTTTTATAGAAAATTAAATGGCCAGTTTTTTGAGGTGTCCAGATTGTGGCAATAGCCACCCAAAGTCACTCCACAGTGAGATGGGCAGATTGAACAAACGAACAAGAAAATCTGAATCAAAAGTAGGAGGATGTCAGGTTTCCAAGTGATGAAATCCATTTAAAAAGAAAAGAACAAAGTCCATCTTCAAAAAAGTTTTCTTTTATTAAGGAAAGCATCAAATTGGCAAAGTCCATGGTAATTCCGGATCTGACACAACCTGGAATTATCCCACAATATTACAAGTTAGAAACAACCCCCAAAAGTCACATTCTCCAATGGAAGTAATTCAATGTTGCTAGATGTCATAAATCTCTTCCACCTCAAGGGGCCCAAGCAAGGACAGCTCATTTCCCATGGGAAGAAAGATCACCTAGCCAAAACACTCTATCTCCACTCCTCCCCTCTTAGGAATGTGGCAAGCCTGAAATCCTTCCCCCCCAATGACTGCCACAGAGAAAGTAAGAAAAAGAATATATACTAAAATGGCTACACTTATGTCAATTTTGGGCTTGACAGGCTGCCCCACCCTCATTTGAAAAGAAACCCCTGCAATGACATAAAATACACAAAGATTGAAATTAGGTTAAATACAATCATACAATGCACATTTTAACCTCCTCTGTCACCCACAGAATTTTTCCTTGATATTTTTCCTGGAATTTCCCCACCAATCTATCAGCATTTACTTTCCAGCTATTAACCCAAGTTGCTTGTAAAATTGGATAGCCTTTCCAATGAATTAAATATTGTAACTTCCCCCTGAAAATCCTAGAATCCAAAATTTTCTTAACTTCATAATGTTCATGCCCTGAAATAAACAAAGGCTTCGGGGGTGCATGTTCTGCTGGCCTCAAGGAAGAATCAACAACTGTCTTTAATAACTACTATGAAACACCAGATGTACCTTCCCCAATAACCTAGGGAGATTAAGTTTCACAGTTACTGGGTTTATTACTTTATCTGAAAAGGCCCTATAAATGTTGGACTTAATTTTCTAGAAGATAAATATAACTTTAAATATTTAGTTGACAAATAATCTTTATCCCCCACTTTAAATTGTGGCTGCTGGGAATGGTGTTTGTCAACTTGTATTTTTTGGATTTGTGCTGCCTTATTCAAAGCCTTTTTTGTTTTTCCAAGAGTCTTTAATTGCCTCCATCCACTCAGTTACTGACATGGATGGGGGGGGGTGTCCCTCGGCAATTCAGGCATGGGAACAAACTCCATCCCAGTATTGATTTGCTTGACAGAGAACTTGAAAAATGATTTCTCTTTTTAATAAAGGTAGAGTCATATAAGAGTCTGGTTATGAAATGAATATTGCAATCCTGTGTATATTTATGAAAAAGCCACTCCGCCAAATGAACACACTTTTAGTTTAGTATAGATGAGAAATGTAGCTTTATTTCAAATATAATATTAAGGAGAAACCTAGTCCCAAAAGAGAATTTTTGCCAATACACAATGAATATGTGGCTGGGGAGAGGGATCACATGCAACATACACACTAAAGTTATAGCTTTTCCTGATTATTCAAATTCAGATATTTGTCTGGTAGTTTTCAACAATATGTCTACTGGTTAAGTAGAGTGCCAGATGAAGTATGCTGAACACATTTGGCTATGTAGAATTAGAAGGCACAAAGTCATAACTTGGAATTCATTTTAAATTCCAGTACTTGAAATTAAATAACACTTTTTTCTCCTCTTTCTCTAGTGGAATAATTAAGACATGGGCTAGGTTAGGGAATAATCTAGTACAGTGATGGCAAACCTTTTTGTTGTGATCTGCCAAAAGCACACGCGTGATAGCGCATGTGCACATGCCGGCACCCACAATGCAATGCGCCCTGCCCGCCCATGTGCACGCAATACCATCCCAGCCCCCTTACCTGCACTGTACATGTGTGCACTTCCCAACTGATTTTCAGCCTGTCTGAGGCCATTTTCGCCCTCCTGGAGGCTTGAGGAAAGCCTCTGCAGCCTTGGGAGGCCGAAAAACGGGCCTTCCGGAAATACCAGAAGTGCCGAAATGGGCCCGTTTTCAGCATCCCGAGGCTCCAGATGCTTCCCTCGAGCCGCTGGGAGGGTGAAAATGGCCTCCCCTGGGCTCCAGAGGCCCTCCGGAGTGTGAAAACGGGCACTTCCAGTATTTCCAGAAGACCCCTTTTTTGGCCTCCTGAGGCTACAGAGGCTTCCCTCAAGCCTCCAGGAGGGCGAAAATGGCCTCAAACGGGCCGAAAATCAGCTAGGAGGCACACACATGTGAAGTGCAGGTAAGTTTGGCTCGGGCTTGTATGCCTGCACAAATGGTTCTGTGTGCCACCTGTGGCCATCACGGATCTAGTAGATGTTTTTATGGGTTAAATCTTTTTAATCTTCTTTTCCAACACTAACTAGGCAAGACATAATGTTATATGAGCATTGGGTATCTTTTAGAAAAAACTCCTTTAACTTCCAAGATCACAATAAATCCTAACCATTCTTCCTTTCTCTCTTCCTTTGGTAGATTATCAGAGTTTTGTCAAAACAAATCTGGGAGTAAACAGGGTTCAGAATTAATTTATTAATTTAAGCCATTTTATTGGAAGCTCTTTGTTTTCTAATAGCAAGAACTTCTAGTCATATATTGGAATTTCTGTAGAGTCTTTTGTCAGTATTACAAATGTTCCCTTATAGTTTGTAATATCCTTTAATGCAGAAATGGATAATTGTTGGTCCATGAGCTTCATCTGGCACGCTAAGTTGACCTATATCATCTGCTGAGCATCAAATGAAGCCTTTACTCAGCACTACTTCTCCATTTCTGTCCCCTCTTCTTCCAGGGAGCTGGAAGTCGGCCAAAGGTCCTCTTATTGACCTTCTGTAGCAACACTGAATGGATCAGTTCTTCTCTTTTTCTTCCTTTAGAAGGAAAAAGGCAGGGCATGGGTGATGCTGGTAGAAGCTGATCCTGTTTGCACGTCTGCCAGAGTCCCCAACAAAATATCTCTGTGCTTCAAACTTCCCTTCTAATATACTAATTGTGAAATAGCACTTGCAATTTATCTAGAGTAGGGGTCCCCAAACTTGGCAACTTTAAGACTTGTGGACTTCAACTCCCAGAATTCCTCAGCCAGCTATGCTTAAAGACTTAAAGTTGCCAACTTTGGAGACTTCTGATCTAGAGTATTTCCTTCATGATTGGGAAAACATGCATCAGATGGACCTCTTAGTGCAAGCATTCAGTGTTTTTTTTCTATACATGACAATACAAGCAACCCAAAGCTGCTTTGGATGAAATGAGCAGCACATACATTGGATGAATGATGAATGAATGAATGAATGAATGAATGAATGAATGAATCAGAATATTATATGTATTGAACAATTTCTCTTAATATTACCCCATTCTCAGTGTAAGTGGGGAACAGAATTCAATCTCTAAATCAAATTCACTTCCCTATCTCAGCTTTAATATCAATTAAGTTTAAAAAAATCTAAGCCATAGAAAAGAGCCGTGTTGTAATGTAATTAAATTCCTCATCATGTAACTATGATATCCAACGAATCAGATTTCTAGGACTCAGTGGCAGCAATTTATTCCTTCTGTATGAATTCTAATAGTCATATATTTATTTTATCCCCACACACTATTTCTCTTTATTCAAAGATGAGTCACTGAAATGTTCAGGCCCTTGGCAAAAAGAAAAAAAAACTTAAACAAAAACAAAACTTAAACAAATTCAATGTGCAAAAATGGAGAAATTTTTCTGGTACTTCTAAAGAAATTACTCCAATTCTTTAACGTAAAACAGACTCCTGCAGCTCACGGCTGTTGCAATTTCTCCTCTTAAATCTGAAGACCTTAAGGCAGTATAATAATAACAACGGAAAGAACCATCCCATTTTATTATCACCATGGTAAAACAGTGAACATTTGAAAACTAAAAATTACAGTAAGTCTATTATACAATATTTTGGTATGATTGCTGTTTTGATTCTTTCCAATATCATATTAGTGAGAGTTTTTTGCATTACTTGGTTCTTGTTTTTTACACATGAAGGAAAAGTTGATATATAAAAAAAGGCACTCACATTTTGCTCAGTGAGATTTACTTACTATAAGCATGTTTAATATTCCAGTATTAAGAGCACAATTCTGATTGTGTTTGATGGAGGGATTATGTGCCATCGAGTCAGTATTAACTCTTAGTGACCACATAAATGGGTTTTCTTCATCATGGTCTGGCCCTTAATGGGTCCTTCAAGTCTTCCTGTTATATACTCATTGTCACTTACGGTAACTGATTCCATTCCCTTGTTGCTGGTCATTCCCTTCTCTTTCCCTTCGTCCTTTTCAGCCTTAGTGCCTTCTCTATACAGCTAGATCTTGAACAATGTAGGTCTTTTTATTCAAAGTTAATTCTATGAGTTCAATGAGAATTACTTTTAGATGTTTTTATTTTAGATTTTAGTGACGGTTTACATAATTATGTCAGGAAATTGCCATTAGGAATCAAAACAAAACCATTGCTTACTTTAAAAGGGAGTCTTCTTTTGTTTGGGAGTAAAAATATCAACTTAGACCTTTCCCATTGATTATGAGATTGTATCATCATGAAACCTGCCTATTTTATTTGAGAAATCCCCTTTCTTATTTTTAGGTCCATGTGAAGTTGACCTTAGTCTCATTGTGGACCCAGGAGAGATTCCTGATCATGAATTTAACTTTGAAGATCAGGTAATGGTGCAAAAAAAATCCTTGTATTTGCATTTATAAATGCCTTGGTTACTGCATAAGTGAGGGAATTGATAAGCAGGGGCAGAGTTTATTATGAGAGTTTCTGTTCCTTTCTGAATGCCATAATAATTCAGCTTTTCTGAAATCCAATATAACAAATGTGTGTTCAAAGGACTTCTGTCACATTTTAAAATCCGCCTTGTTATCCCATCTCTTTTCTTATTCTGAGCATGCTTTTCAGTGCTTTCTTTTTGTGTTTTTTATGCTCTTTTCTGTTGCAGGCTTCTGTACATTCTAGAAAGAAATTCATACATGTTTCAGTACCCAGAAGAAGAAGAAAAATCAATCTGATTGCGAATTTTCAAAATAAAAGTTCACACTTATGCAGTCAAAAAATGATTAGTAAAGCCTTGCATATGGTCTCCTTAAGATTTGAAGGTGATTTCCTACCCAAATACATACCGGGTCTATTCTTACTTAGCCTTTTGAAGATCAAACACACAGCTAGAAGACAATCTGAAAGGACAGCTACGAAGATAGTTTGAAATCAATCTTATTTCACCAAGTCAACACAAATGCATTTTTGTTCCATTCTCATCTTTGTCAAATGGGTTTGAATGAATGCAAAACCCTGTAATTTTTGTTTTATTTAGTTGAAAGAAAACATGGAACACACTGTAGATTTCTCATTAGTATAGAAAAATAAGAGCAAATTCCACCTCCTCCTAGCACTGATGGTGTTTGGTAATGAAACGTCTGCAAGAAAACAAACCACTAGGCTCAGAGAGCACCAACAGATTCCTCTTTAAAACTTCGTTCAGTGATGAGGAAGAATATCAGCTGATTCTAGCTGAATATAGCAAAAAAGTTGAAGAGTAACTATGACTCTCCAAAGTATTAATCAGTGAGCAGAAAGATTAAATAAAATATTGTAGCCTTATCTAGGAAAAAAGATAGTAGGCTGAAAGCAGTTGGAAGCTTAATTCAAGGGACAAGAAAGAGTTTATGTCAAGCTGAAACATGCAACTAAAGCTTAGACTATAATTTTGTCCCCAAACATTACACCAATAAGAGAATGAGAATGTAAGGTTATTATAGCTGTGTCCTAGCTCAGTGTTTCCCAGTCTTGGGAAATGTAAGATATATGGACTTTAATTCCCAGAATTCCCCAGCCATCCATGCTGACTGAGGAATTCTGGCAGTCCAAGTCCACTTATTTTCATGCCCTAGCTTCATGAACAAAAGGAACTAGATTAATAAGACTTTTTAATAATTAAGGACTGATTAATTTTGTTTTCATTCTGGAACTTGGTGCTAATTGGACCTATTAGGGCAAAACTCATTTAACGAAACTCACTTACTGTAGCAACATAAATTTTGGGCTCAACTGCGGTCGTAAGTCGAGGATTTCCTATATATCAGTAGCAAGACTGGAAATATATTGGGGCACATCTTTTGAAACGGGGGTATGTTTCAGTGTTACTATCTGATAACAACTTAGTTCAACAAGTGCTGTTGTGTTAAATAAGTAGGGTGACAGGAAAGGTTTGGTCATTTCTTGCAGCTTCATAATTGGGAGAAAACTAAGACTGTATAAGAAGAGGCAGAAAAAGAATGGAGCTTTTATCCTATTTTGTTCCAGCTTTACTCAGTCACTTGTTGCTACTCCATTTACCTTGTCTCCTTCAGTTGTTTAACCCATAGGGAATGCAGCCCTCAACTGAAAAAAGGTTGCTAATTTTAAGGAATTCAGAGCACATGGAATGTCTGATAGGACACGGGGTGGATGTTGCTTTCTATTTAAAGTGTTTTAGGTTTACTGTATGCAGTTGCATCATTTTCCTGTAAGTAAAAATGACAATTTTTAGAGTCAAGGACTGTAAACATATTAACACTTATTGTACTGCAAAGAAAAAAAATATCCCTTACCTCTTACACGAAAGAGGTTCACTGCAAATATATAATGTTATCTCTTGGCAATGTTTTTTAGACATAGTGAAGATTAACTTTCACCCAAAGAAGGTAATCTCCCCATCCAAAGCTTACATTTTGTGATCTGTTAAAACAGCTTTAAAATAAAAGCAAGCTATTGTAATAGTCCGCCTTAGGATGCAGCTCAGAATTATAAATTACACCGCATTAACCAGGAGCTGTTTTGTTTTGTTTTACAAATGGCTACCCAGAAGCTAAGCAGTCGATGCTCTAAATGAGCATGTGGGACTCTGAAGTGTTAAACTTCTTTTCTGATAATCTAACTAAATCTTTCTTCTTTCTCAATTCATCCTCCATTCAGGGGATAAAAGTATGGATTCCTATTTTTGCATAGATTAAAAGACGTCTTCAAGTGGAAGAGTTTATTTTCATCATTAAAAAAAACAGGGTTAAGAATATTTCCTTTTTGGTCCTAGCTGAGTTCTTCCACAGCTTCAGGATAAGGATGGGCATTTTGTCATAAGTAGCTTCTAGATATTACAGAAATTGTTTGTTTTTGGATTTTAAAAAAACCAGACAAATCCCTCTTCATTCAGCAAAGACCTTACAATCATATGCTCCTCTCTTCTTATGAGCTTAAATTTCACTTTTTGAGAAGGACTTCAAGTGTGTGTGAGAGAGAGAGCTTATCTATTGATCTTTTATAGGAGCAAAGTTGGTGTATTGCTGTCAGCATGGCAACATGGTGGTGGATATAGTTTTAAGTTATTTTGATGGTGGTATTTTTCTTCTTAGTATAGTAAATTGTTGAGTTTTGATCCATTTTGTCAGTTACAAGTCAGTTACTGTATTAGATGAACCAGAAAATACTCAGCCTTGATATTGCACTGTCATCTTTTTACACAGCTGCAACTTATAAAGTGGAAAAGATTGGAATCTCACTGTCTTTTTAACATAAATGTCCAAAATGTGCTTTTTCAAGAGGCAAATGGACTTCCTTGTTTTTCTTTGAAGATATTTCGCAAGCAGCTTTTTCAGCTCTGACTGGATGGTGGGGAATTGAAGGATTTGTATTCCTTACAAACAGCTAGTCATTTGCATTCTTTTAGAGAGACATCGAGGCTACTTGGAGTTTTATCTGTGTCATCAGAGTCACCTGAGTAGTGCAAATGGAGCTTTCTTGGAACTATTGAAAGGAATGTGTTGTAGATTGGAGATGTATGATGTTGTATCCCTCCTCCTCTGTTGAGAGAGGGCTGTTCAATTTTGACATAGATGGCCTTTTTGATGCCTCTTTCAAACCAGTGGTCCTCTCTGTCCAAAATGTGGCTTCAAAATAATGGCTTTTGTCTTTTAAATGCAGATAGACTGCTGAGTTTTGTCCTGATGTCCTATGTTGTGCCAACAAGTGGTTGTTTTGTTTCAGGGGTGGGATTCAAATTTTTTAACAACCGGTTCTGTGGGTGTGGCTTAGTTGGTGGGTGTGGCTTGATGGTCATGTAACTGGGTGGGCATGGTCAATTCAACGTCATTCACATCAAGGGGTGCTTCTCCTCGCCTGGGCTCTCATGATAGTGGGGATGCTGCAACGGTAAGTGTGAAAAACAGTCATAAGTCACTTTTTTCAGTGCCATTGTAAGTTTGAATTGTCACTAAATGAACTGTTGTAAGTCAGAGATTACCTGTACAAAAATACAAAAAGTTTCTTTGCTTGCAAAAAGCTGCCCTAACTACCAATCATTAGATTAAAAATACATGCAAGCTGGAGTTACAAATCAGGCAGGGTGCCAGAGCACCTTGAGGAATTAAAATAGTTAAAATGCAATGATAACAGCAGCCAACTCTTGCCCATAAAGTAAAACTCTTTAGCAGAGAGGTCATTTAAGTTCTCCAGAAAGAGCACACCCAGGAAAAGCAATCCATTTGCACCACTTAAAGATACCAGCTGGTCTCACTCACCTCACAAGATATCCTAAGGAAATCATCCAGATTTAAGGAAAGGTCACATGCCCCCCAGAAAGGCAGTAAAAAAAATCAGTGCCAAGGTTGCATTCTGCCTCTTGGAAGTACACCCCAAAAGGACGGTGCCAGATACCACTAAAGCAGTAAAGGAAGACCCCCTCCCCAGATAGAAAAAGAAACTATGAGGCAGGAAAAAATTCAAACACAATACAAATAATTAAATCACAACAGTAGCTGTTGCTCATTAAACCAATTACCAGAACAAATAGATATAGGAACTAGCCAGATTTCCCAACCCAGTTTCTTTTCAGGAACAGAGATTAATCTTTTACCTTCCAAACAAAGCTGAATAGGGAAAATTATCCCATCAATAAACACAGGATTAAACATCACCAAGGACAGAATTAAACTTCACCAAAAACCAGTTTTAGACCAAAACTCAGAAAGGGTATGTAAACTCAAGTTTGAATGTCAATCTTTCCAGCTAGCCAAGAAGCCTTGCTAAATGTCACTCATCTTGGTTCCTTGTCATTAAAAAGCTTCTTTCGCAGCTCTGCTTTGTTATTCAATTATTTCTTCAAAGTGCTGATCATTGCATGCTGGCTGGAAGTATTTCCAGGGGAGTATTTGCTCCCAACAGAAGTGTAAAAAGCTTAAAACAACCCTTCCCTTTAAGAAAGTACCAGGAAAGAAGAAAAACCTCCTTCGGAGACAGTAAGTCTAGGCATATTGCCAAGAATGTAATAAGGGTGGAAAAAAACAAAAGGAGATTTTTTCTAACAACCGGTTCTCCGAACTGCTTAGAAAGCTAACAAGGGTTCTATAGAACCAGTCAGAACCGATAGAATCCCATCCCTGTTTTGTTTCCCAATGTACATGCACATGGCTCTCTGCATTGTACTGCCTATGCCATGTTGCTCAGTTTGTGTCTGGGTGTTTTATCCTTGGGGTAGACAAGCTTCTGCCTTAGTGTATTCTTGGGTTTGAATTGTACATGTATGTTTAGCTTAGTTTAGTTTATTGGGATTTCTATGCCGCCCTACCTCCCGAAGGACTCAGGGCGGCTCACAACAATAAAAAACAGAAATACAAAATTTAAAAAACTATTAAATCGAAGAACCCCAATTGTAAACCATAAACATTAAAAGCCAACTAACAGATTAAAGCAATTAAAATCCCCTTCAGTCCAGGTTGGCTGATCAAAAAAGCCAACTCTTCAGGTCACGCTGTGTTGGCTGAAGATCCTCCTGAGCTATTAAAAGATATTAAAATATATTTAATTAACATATTAAAAATATATTTAACATAGACTTTAGAGAGTAGAATTGCCTGGTATAATTTTTTAAATAGGCTCATTTGGAAAGCTACCAAAATTGCTCAGAGATCCATAGAGTTAGAGAACAAATTGTCACCTGCGCTCAGACGCTTTTGCTTTTCATATGTCTGTTTCTTTGAACCAGCAAAGGATTTATATGCTGATTGGTTGAAAGCACAATACTATGAAATTGGAAAATAACAAAATGGAAATAGCCATTGTAAATTGTAGCACAGCATTCTATGTGTGTTGAAGTCAATTTCAGCATTGACCTCTGCACAATTCAGCTAAGCCAAAAGAGAGGGGGGAATGCTTTTTAAGGGCCGAAAAAGTAATCTTAAAAATATGCCTTTGATATCTGAAAATATGGGACTGTGGCAAAACTCTTATGCTTCACTGAATAATATTTTTACTACCCATGCTGTCTTCAAATTGTAAATTGGCCCAAACATTTCTCTGCTGAGAATATCAAATAAAGAAAAAGATGTGCATACCAGCAGGTCATGTGTATCTGGAAGGAAATAAAGTGCCTGTCAGAAAGATGGGGCCAAGAGGGTTAGTTTCCAGGCAACCATGTGCAACTAAGGAGTTGACGGCTGGCAAATATTTTACAGAACTCTTGGATGGTTCTCTGATGCTGAAAGTATAAATAGTCAAGACCTTGTTGAGGATCCAAACTCCGTCAAGGACCTTGGAGTACTCATCTCTAATGATCTAAGTGCTAGAGCCCACTGTAACTACGTAGCCAAAAAAGCATTAAGAGTTGTTAACCTAATCCTACGTAGCTTTTTCTCTGGTAATATCACACTACTAACTAGAGCATACAAAACATTTCCTAGACCAATTCTCGAATACAACTCATCAGTCTGGAAGCCACATTACGTATTTGATATTAACACAGTTGAGAAAGTCTAGAAATCTTTCACAAGAAGAGTTCTCCACTCCTCTACTCGTTGCAGAATAACTTATGCCACCAGACTTGAAATTCTAGACCTAGAAAACCTAGAACTACACTGCCTTCAGTCCGATCTAAATATAGTATATAAAATCATATATTGCAATGTCCTACCTGTCAATGAATACTTCAGCTTCAACCATAACAATATAAGAGCACACAACAGATACAAACTCAAGGTTAACCGCACCAAACTTGATTGCAGGAAATACGACTTCAGCAACAGAGTGGTCAATGTCTGGAATACGCTACCCGACTCTGGTTTCTTCCCCAAACCCCAAAAACTTTAACCTTAGACTGTCTACTATTGACCTCACCCCTTTCCTAAGAGGTCTGTAGGGGGCGTGTGTAAGCGCATCAACGTGCCTACCGTCCCTGTCCTATTGATTATTTTTATTTTTATTTTTATTATATGTATCCATTCCATGTATTCATAACTATGTTTATACTTATACCTATTATCTTGTAAGTGATTGACAAATCAAATAAATAAATAAAAATAAATAAAGCCTGCACTGTAATATTCAAGAAGTGGTTCTTAACTTCGAGTGTAGACCATTGATTTTGGTTGCTGACCATTTATCATATCTTGAGGACTCTTGTAATTTTTCCACATTAAAACTGATTCAAGAATGTATACCTCTTGGAAGCAAGTTCCTGAAGAATGAGAACCACAAAGTAAATTTTTTCAGAGGTTTATAATATGTGAACAGTAAAATAGATCAGTATTGGTTGACATACCAGACTTCTATCTGCTAATTTCTTTACATTGCAAAGTTGTTGGCCAATCATTTTTGTATTATTTAGTGTTGCAATCCATTAATTTATAATTATGAGAAAGATGGAGCTCCATGAATCTCCTCAGCAGGATTATTGCCAGTAATCAGATACTTCCCATTATACCAGGGGTGTCAAATTCAATTTCATTGAGGGTTGTATCAAGGTCGTGTTTGACCTCAGGGGGACCAGGGGGAATGACCAGTGTGGGTACGGTCAGCTCAGTGTCATTCGTGTCAGGCTGCATGGGTGGCCCAAGCACTCTGCCAGCGAAAATGGAGCTCAGGAGGGCATTGCATTTTCACTAGCAGAGACACTGGGGGCTGGTCCTTCGCTGTTCCCAGGGCAGCCCCATGGGCCAGATCTAAGCACCCCGCGGACCTTGAGTTTGACACTCCTGCACTCTACTACCTTTCTAGATTTCTCTGATTTCAAAGGAAAGATTAAAAGCTACACAGAAAAGCAGAAGTTCCAGGTATGGGGAGATAAACAGTTCAGTGAAATAAATAAAGAGGAACTTCTTGGTGGGAGTACCTGGTATATGTAATGCTCTCTTGAAGTAGGTTGTATTGGTGCCTACCTTACTACCTAGTTGGTATGAGGCAAAGACTGGATTTTAATATTTTCTATTGTTTTAAGTCTATAATTTTTATTAGGGATTTTGATTACAGTAGTAAAAACTAATACAAACTAAATTTAAAAAAGAATAGTAAGAAAGAATGAAAAGTGTTAGAAAAAAAAAAAGAAAAATGTAGTGTAATAAAGAAAAAGAAAAGCTAGGAATGTTGCACCCTACTTCTGTACAATTTGGAATTTCAAGATGATCTAGAGCAAAGCAAAAAAAAGATCTTTTATATGTCCTGCTTCCACTTTCCCTACATTGATTTTGCCCTAGGAATGTTATTGAGAGATATTTAACTGTTTAATTTTAAGAATTTACAGTTCTATGCATTATTATAATATCAAATTCTTTGTGTCCAATCACACTTGGCCAATAAAGAATTCTATTCTATTCTAATAATACTTCACACAGTATGCTGAAAGACAATGGATGGATTTATATGTGATTTGGTTAATTATGGCTCATAGAATAAACTATGGTTGTCTAGAATTACACATGATAGCCATAAGCCATAATTTACCGTCACAAGATATGTGTTAATAGATCAGGTTAAACCAAAATCAAGGAAATTTCATTAATTGTTTAGTACAGTCTGCAAATCAAGTGATAAAAAACCCAAAGTCATATTTTGCATTATAATTGAATGACTACTAGGTTACTAACTATAAATCTTTCCAGAGTCTACACCTTTATATGCAGTTTTTTTCAGCTAAAAAAAGAGCTAACACATGGGAGGGCCACCTGTGCTGAAGATAATCACAGAACAACAGATGTCACAGAACAATTCAGTTTCTGTTAGTGCCCAGAAGATAACAGGTTGTTGCATTTTGTTAAAAAAAAAGCAATTAAATATCCATGGTATTTGGAATATGTCTTTTAGACAGAAATGAGAAATGGACTACTTACAGTATGATTTGGGGCCAGCCATTCGCTCTCAGCACAATCTACTTCACAGATAGTTGTTATGGAATGATAAGAGGTAAGAAGCATAATACATATGTTTTGGGGTCCTGACTGAAAGGCAGGATATAAATCTAATGAATGAATAAATCTAATCATGATACTTGGGAAATGGGTAATTCCCAATTATTTCTTTTCTTGTATAATTCTGTTTGGGACTGTATTACTTAGTTCCAAACTATGTGTTACACCAGTGGTCTCCAACCTTTCCGGCTTTGCGGACCAGTGGGAGGGGGAGAGGGGATGGTCTGCGTAAGTGGTGGGCATGTGTGCTGCACAAGTGAAGCTCGCCTGCCACTTCCATGGCCCAGGTCTGAACAGGCCATGGCCCAGTAGCAGACACAGCCTGGGGGTTGAGAACCCCTGTGTTACACAGTACAAATTCACATGGTATTACTCTAGTCACTCTTTTTAAAACAGAAAAAGCAATTTCTAGTCATGAAGAAAGAGTAGAAAATTCTCATAATCCATTGGCTCCTTGATAGAGTACTGAAGAGATTTTGCTCTCAGGATGCACTAAGAAGCATAGAGGAAAAGAAGTTGCTTCTGGACAAAATAGAAAATGTATGAACAGCTTTTTCCCATGGCTTCTCCCACTGCAACTGCCCTTAAATACTACAGCAGAATTTACCATTTTAAAAGGAGCTTTAGATATTGCTGCCTATGTTTGTGTTCAGCGAATTGCAATCACAAGTGCTTGTTACTTGAATGACAACTTCTAGATGTTTTGCACTGTAACTGTCACATTCCCCCAGAATGTTTCCTGGGGTTGACAAGTTGAAGTCTAAAACATCTGGAGAGTATCTAGTTCTCTATCCCTAGTTTACAATTAGTAAAACATAAGATGAGGAAATACTGTTTATTTGACAATATATGTCAGGGCCCATATATGTTTATGTTTGTTTATGTTTATTTGGATTTATATGCTGCCCATCTCCGGGGGGACTCGGGGTGGCTCACACAAGAATATATGTACATAAATAGTTAAAATGTTAGTCCAATCCAAATAATGAATAAAATTATGCTAAAATACCCAATTAAAAGCCCCAATCTCTCTCAATCCAGGCCGGCCTGTAAGAATAACCAGGTCTTTAGATCGCGGCAGAAGGAACGCAGGTCAGGAGCCAACCACAGCCCCAGGGGCAGCTGGTTCCACAGGGTGGGCGCTCCCACAGAGAAGGCCCTCCCCGGGGGTCCACCAACCGACATTGTCTGGTCTACAGCACCCCCAGGAGGGCCTGCTTGTGGGCAGGCACTGGGCGATTGGGCCTCAATGCTGGTAGGAGGAGCTCCTGCAAATACCCCGGACCCAAGCCATGAAGGGCTTTATAGGTTAATACCAGCACCTTGAATCTTACATGGAGGGCAACCGGCAACCAATGCAGATCACACAGGAGGGGTGTCACATGGGAGTATTGGGCCGCTCCCATCACAACCCATGTGGCTGCATTCTGCACCAGCTGAAGCCTCCGTATAGTCCACAAGGGCAGCCCTAAATAGAGAGCATTGCAGTAGTCAAGACAGGAAGCAACGAGTGCATGGGTGACTGTGCGTAGGGCATCTTGGTCCAGGTAGGGGCGCAACTGGCACACCAGGTGAACCTGGGCAAATGCCCCCCTGGTGACAGCTCCCACCTGCTCCTCCATATTGAGCCGTACATCCGGGAGGACACCCAAGTTGCGCACCCTATCCACGGGGGGCAGCACCTCTCCCCCCATGACCAAAGGTGGAATTTCTTGGACCCGAGATGCCGGTAAGCACAGCTACTCAGTCTTGTCCGGGTTGAGCTGGAGCCTGTTCCTCCCCATCCAGATCCGTACCACCTCCAGGCACCGGGACATCATGGGGAGGGCATCACTGAGGTGGTCCGGGGTGGAGATGAAAAGCTGGGTATCATCAGCATATTGATGATACCTCACCCTGAAACCGCGGATGATCTCACCCAGCGGCTTCATATAGATGTTGGACAGGAGGGGAGAAAGAACTAACCCCTGAGGCACCCCACAAGTGAGGGGCCTCAGGGGCAATCTCTGCCCCCCTGCCAACACTGATTGCATGTGCCCCAAGAGGTAGGAGGAGAACCACCGTAACACGGTGCCTCCCACTTCCAACCCCCGAAAGCGCCGCAATAGGATACCATGGTTGATGGTATCAAAAGCTGCTGAGAGATCTAATAGGACCAGGATAGAGTATGATATAGATATATGCCCATGGGAGTGTGCGCAGGCCTAAGGGACTAATAATAATATGGTTTTAAATAAGGGAGTTTAAGCCTAGCTTATGATAAATTCAGATTCTTGGAAAATTTGCAACCTCAGTTACATTGAGTCAATTAAGGTAGTAAAATAGAGTTTCTTTGAGGTACTTTTTTGAAGTTATCACCTGCATTGGGTGCATTCTGGGATAATCTTCAAACTGACTGTTCCCAACTTTTCCACAATCATCAGCATTCTCATCAAAATCTAATCAAGTAAACTTACACTAATAATTAGGCATTTGCAGAGTAAAAACCACCTTCATAAATGCAAAAGAATGTTCATGGAATGGAATACAATATATGCATGAATGTGGATTTTCCATCACTGGAGGTTTTTAAGGAGACATTGGACAACCATTTGTCTGAAATGGTATAAGCTCTCCTACTTGAGCAGGGGTTTGGACTAGAAGACCTCCAGGGACCCTTCCAACTCTGTTATTCTGATACTCTGTTAATTGGCAATAAAAATATGATTCAAGTAGATCTAGCAATGCCAGAATTCTCAACATGAGTAATTCATATAAACTCCTGGTAGTTAATAGTTGCAATCTGTGAAGGAATAAAATTATGTTCCCTCAACCTGGTGCTTCTTAGATCCATGGGACTACCTACATCTTCTCCCAGTAAGTATGGCCATCATAAAGAGAATCATCATGAAGTTATCTGGATTGGGCAAGCATGGAATAGAACATTTCATACTTAAGTGTTGACGTGATTTCTTCCATTCAAGAATAATAATTTGTTCTCATAGCAATTGTAAGTGTTGAACTATTAAAATGAGTCATAGGTTACTAGGGAAGAAGTCAGTAAATAATTGAAACTGTGAAAACTAAGGAAATGATGCACTTCCACAAAGACTTTTACATTTTTGCCAGAAGATGTATATTGTTGGCTAAAACCTATTTCTCCTTAAAAATACAGACTCAAAGGAACAATTAGTGCATTGTCTGTTCCATGAACAATGATTTTTGGATAGAAATACAAAACCTATCGATTATGTATCAATACTATAATATAACCATAGTTGTATCAATACCAAAATATTTAGCAAAAATAAGCTGAACCGATAAAGAACATTTCTTTTGCTATATAAAAGCTAAGATTATGGGTATTATTGGTTTAAAAGACACCTCACACATGTTGGTTAATATGATCTTATAATATGATCATTATAATTTAAAGATGTAAATTTTTTTTGAATATACAGCAAAAACTTTGAACTTACATTCTAGGAAGAAGTATGGATTAATTGAGGATATAAAGGGCAGCAAATTGCCATAGTAAATTGCTATTATTACTGTCATGTAAAATCTATTTTATTTTATAATCTGTTGCAGAAAAACATAATACATTTTTAAAAACCTGAGGATTTATTTAATGAAACGTGATTAGAAGATTTAAAGGTACATGCATACCTGAACAATCATAAATTAGTCACTTGAAACTAGTCAGCCAGCAGTAAAATGTTTCAGATATATATACATGTATGTAAACTTTTTCACAACATAGGAGCCCAAAGCAAAGAAAGAAAACAAAGGATTTAGATGTGGATTAAGATTTGTTTATTTGTTCTTAGAATATTGCTCTTTCTTAGTTATTGGAGCTGATTCCTGATTTTTCATATATATATTTAGCTCATCATAACATACATAATATCACTGCGTTGACTTTTGGTTGGTAACTATTCCAAACAAGTTATGTTGTATTTTAGGAGCATCCAGGGGTGAAGGTAAGGGTTTTAGAAAAGTCAAGGGTCTACTTCACTTTGTAAATGTGTTGCATGTGTGACATGCATAGAAAGGGGTAGAGTTTCAATCAAGTAGTTGTGGCTATTCTCTAGACTTTTTGACGTTCCTCACCAGAAAAGTCCTTGCTATGAAGTGCTCAGTTTTTTGGTTGTAATTTTAATAGTTACAGGCATGTGAGCTCCTAACTACTAGGAGTTTACATGAACTAGTCATGTAGAGAAAGGTATCTAGATTTCAAAACTGAAGTATTTAATTTTTTTTACTATGTAAATATTGATGAACAGATAACCATTTCAGATAGAAAACAGATATTGGGACATTTACTCATGACAGTATAGATAAAAATATACCATAGGAATGTGCAAAATACTCCTTGTCTTAGAATGTTAAAAGACGTTTAGCTTTTTTTTCCATCCAGGAACAATCTGTTCATCTTAAGTTACCATGGGAACTGGTGTATTCAAGAGCTTAAAAAAAATAGTTTTAGTTGCAAAGATCCCTATCTTGCTTAGCGGAAAATGCTGGTTTTAATATTATTTAAAATACTATTTTGGGAATTAGTACTGGTATTAGTGCTTTTTTTGCAGAGTCTAATTGCATAAAACAATTTCCTATTGGAGAATTCAGTAGTAAATAATTATCATTTGGATTAAGATATTTCTCACTTGCAATGAGAAAACAGTGAGAGACATAACTTTTGTAGAAGCATTTGGAGCTCTGTCTATATAGAGATGTTATTGCTTACCAAATCGGTCTGTCTGAATTCAAGATGACATTAGTGCAGTACTGTGTTGATGTTTCGATGCTAGGCAAGATCACATAATTCAGTGGGTCGCAAACTTTGTGCTCCTGGGGACTGCTTCTAATAATGAATGAATTTCTGTGATGCCATCCTCCCCCCAGTAAAATTGGCTGATATACTACTGCTACATTCAAAGCCACCAATTGCATGACACTGGTAAATGTAAGATGATTTCCTACTCCAGTGGGAAAGTTGATGGAACAAAACTACAGACACTGTTTGTTTCCATTAATGAAAACAATTTGTTGCTCTGTTCACCTTCATAAATGATCAGCCTCGAGTTGCCAGTCCAGTCCTGGAGATTTCTATTCACCCAGTAATATTAAAAAGGCGATACATTTGCAGAATCCAAACTAAAAAAAAGAGGTGAGGTTTCCAACACCCCATCTGCTGCTTCTGTGAAGTTCATGTAGTTCAAATGAGAAAATGAAAATTTTGTTGCTTGAGAGCAGAGCTGGAAGAAAACAGCTTGGCTGTCAATCAGGGATGCTAAGGTGCCAAACTGGCACCAAATCAAGAATAATCCAGAACGGATGGGCAAAAGTATTTACTCAGACACAGAAATATATATTTTCATAAGAGGCACATTAAAATGTATGCAAAGAACAATGATAATAATCAAAGAAATGCTATTAAAATAATTGGTAAATAATTAGCGAAGATATGTTGGAGTTGATGTGTTCGTATTCATGATACATGGTAGTCCTCAACTTTCAACCATTCGTTTAGAGACTAGCCAGAGTTACGACACTGAAAAAAGTGACTTATGACCATTTTTCACAGTTATGACCTTGAGGTAGAAAAAGTCTTCACCCTTGGTCATGTGATGAAAATTTGGTCAGTTGGCAACTGACCTGTATTTATGACAGTTGCAGGATCCTGGGTTCATCTGATCATTTTTTTGCGACTTTCTGACAAGCAAAGTCAATTGACTTAACAACCGGGTTACTAACAACTGCAGTGATTCACTTAACAACTGTGGCAAGAAAGGTCATAAAATGAGGCAAAACTCACTTAACAGCTGTATTACTTAGCAACTGCGGTTTTGGACTGCATTGCAGTCATAAGTTGAGGACTATGTATATTCAGATAGTGGTGGCATCTTTCCTTACCTACACACCCCTTCCACCAAATAATCTTTATGCAGACCCTAGTGAAAGATGTGAAGGGGTAGAAAAAGTCTTCAGCATCAATCCACAATTCTTTTTTTCCTCCTGGTTCTTAAAAGAGTTTCTTGTTCACCTCACTTTTTAGAAATTTCTTGGGTAGTAGAGAATGTATTGTAACAAAGAAACCCAGAACAAAGATAAGCGTGTGCCACTTTTTCATTCAGAAACCTGTAATTGTTTTTAAATTACATTTATCCTGGAGCCCATTAGTTCCTGCCGGCAAAGCCAATGTTCTCCCATTCAAGCAGTAAAAATGGTGTGGAGGAAAGGTGGCATAGGTGTTGTAACCTGAGCACAAAATAGAAGCCTACACAGTTTTATCTTCAGATTGAGGTCAGCACAGTTGCGTATTGTCCTTTTCTTGGCAAGTTGCTGATGCTATTTTTAATCTTAACTTAGACAAGGGGGAAAAACAAAACAGAAGCTGCAACTACTGACAAAACCCAATATTGTTTTCATGGGTGGAGTCAAGGGCACTTAGCCAATAGTTGAAGGAAGGTGAATTAGCCTGGCTCTAGCAGTTAGTCATCGCTCCTCCAAAATTTGGTTGGTCTTCTCAGACGTTCCCTCCCATCCCACAGTTTGAGAATCCCTGATACAGTTCATGTATTGTTTTCACTCTGTACTTCAGCAGTGATAATGTCATGGCACGATCTACTTCATAACATTCCTGTTATTGCTAAAATGATAGAAAAGTCACAAAGAAAACAATTTAGCTACAGATTTAACCTCTGAATAATTATTGTGACACGGTTGCTGTGCCAAAGCTGATCTTTCATATGATCTATCACGTTAGGTCTCGAACAGAAACCAAACATATTGAAAAATTAAATAAATAAATAAAAATACCAAATGGTTGAAGATAAGAATAACACGAAGAACACAGAAGGGATAGCAGACAATAGGAAAAGATCAGCAAATTATGTGGGTGGCTCATTTTATTCTTTCGCGATAAGGATGTTCAATCTGTCCATCTCTCCAGGATGTCTCCATTTTAAAAGATAAAAGTAGACAGTCATGTGGCAGGAGAAGACATTATCATTTTTAGATTAATCAAAACCATCTAAATAGTGTGAAGAAGGCATTCACTAATCATTTGACACAGATGTTTATATCCTTCGAATTGTGTAATCCTTTGTCTTCAAAGCCTGTCTCTTTATTTTGCCACATCATTTCTATATCTATCTGCAAATCTTTGTGTTTTGTTATTTTCTGCAGCTTTTTCTCTTCTCTTCTGCTGTCTCCAAGTACTGTAATTTCTACTATTCAATTTTTTTTAATCTTTCATATCAATAGTTGTTAAGTCTGGGGCAATGTGGCAGAAGCTTGTCTGTATAACTTCTAAAATCCCAGATATTAATAACACTTAATTTTGGAATTTTTATTACTCTTTAAAGGTAATATATCTGTTTAGCCTTGTTACCCAAGGTAATATTGGTAAGCCAGAAAAATGAGCAAGAAGTAGATAAAATGGCAAAAACTCAAAAAGAAGGCACACAATGGCAACTTAAAGAATGAAAAGAGAAAAAAAGAAAGAGGAAAAGCAATTGTCTGGTTTCTGATGTGTATACATTATAATATTGTTTAGAATTATATTACTGTGTAACAGGAAGGAAACAATTGCAAGAAGCAAGGAATCAGAAGAGTGTAGATTTAGAAGTGGTTAAAACCTATCAACTATTTCATTTAGCATACAAGTGCATACAAACAGAAGTGAACTGAGGTGAGAACCACCAGTTGGAAATAGGCCAATGTATCAAGAGAAGAGAACATAGCATTTCAGAGAATGCAATTCAGTGGTGAGAAAAGTAAAGTTTTACATTTAGGCAAGAAAAATCAAATGTAGAGGTATAGAATAGATGATACATGGCTCAACAGCAGTAACTGTGAGAGGGAGTCATGATGGACAATCACTTAAGTATGAGCCAGCAGTGTGCTTCAGCTGCCCAAAAGGCCAATGTAGTCCTAGTTTGGATCAATAGAGGGATGGCATCAAGATCACATGAAATATTTGTACCGCTATATACTGCCTTGGTGAGACTACTCCGGTTCTGGTCACCACAATACAAAAAAAATGTTGAGACTCAAGTTTAGAAAGAGTGCAGTGAAGTGCAACAAAGATGATTAGGGGTCTGGAAGGTAAAACATATGAAGGATAGTTGCAGGAATTGGGTATATCTAGTCTAACATGAAGGATTGGGGTGATACAATATCAATTTCTGGATATTTGAGAGGCTGTTACGAAGAAGAGGAGGGCCGCTTATTCTCCAAAATATCTGAGACAAGAAGTAACGGATGGAAACGTATCAAAGAGAGATCCTATCTAGAACTAAGAAGAAATTTCTTAACAGTGAGAACAAATTAACCAATGGAATGGCTTGCCTTCAGAAGTTGTGGGTGCTCCATCACTGAAGGTTTTTAAGAAGAGATTGTACAGTCCTTTTTCCAAAATGGTATAAGGGCTTCTGCTTGGGTAGAGAGTTCTCTTACCTGCTCGTGTTTATGTAAGTCAATACCTATTCAGAAAATTCTACAACTTTCAGATACACTGAATCCTTTCCTGACTTACCTAGAATATAGTATTTCTTGTATCTGAAAACCTCAACATTAGGTATATTGACTCCTCAGCATAAGTCAGGTCCATTTAAAAAAGAATGCTGAAATTTCAAACATGAAACATACTGTACACTGAGTACTGAAAATATGACTATGCCCCAAATCAATTTGATGATAAGGTGCATTAAAGTGTTTGATTGAAAAACCCCCAATAAACAAACAGAAAAAACCCTATACATATGGAATTAGAATTATGGACAAGTTTGTTTTCATATTATTAGATCTGGTAATGATAATATATAAGCTAATTTTTTTTCCATATCAATTTATAATATAACAGGCATATGAACAATCATGTGTTTGCAGGCCTGAAAATGCAGGTGAGTTTTTATAATTTTAGTATAAATTATTGTAATATATACAGTATTAAATGAATCATCTTAATTTATGTGTTGGGGCCATGCATGCTTTATTTTCAAAGCATTTTGGACTTTGCGCTAGCAAAGTACCTCTTGCTGCACATTAAAGTAGCAGCATCCTTTTTACAGACTTTAACTTGAGCCTGGAAAAAAAATGCTGTTGCTTTAAGGAATCACAAGGTTCAAAATAGCTACATTCAGCAGGGTTCAGAACCCCTGTACTTCTGGTAATGAAACATTCAAAAATGATTGACAGATTGTTCTTCAGATTTTTATGAATGAAACAACATTCATAGTGTTGAACAATGATAATATTGTAAGTGTTTCATCATGTGTAGGCTTGCATGCAGTAAGACATGCTCCCAACAAAGCAGCAATTAACTCTAGCTGTCCTTGAGCGAGAAAAGAGATACTGTTCACAATTGTTTGGTGATCAGGTTTAAAGTATGTATTTATGGAATAGATTTCAGGTTGAACGTGAAGCTTACAGAAGAAAATGGCATACGTGAACTTTTGACAAAATTTAAATGAAGTTTTAACAAGGGTAGCATAAATATTTCTCCATGTGTTTTGCATTAAATATTTTGAACCATGACTATAAGGAACTGTAATAGCAATGAGCAATTAGATTGCTTATTACTTTTTTTTTAAATTACATTTATATGCCGCCCTTCTCCGAAGGCTCAGGACGGCTTACAATTTTTGGGATACAACCCAGTGTGCTCAGCAATAGCCTTCATTCCATTGTATATGCCTGCTTATTACTAAGCGGCATTTTTACAAAGTCAGCTTTTTGCCCCCAACAATCTTGGGTCCTCAATTTACCTACCCCGAGAGGATGGAAGGCTGAGTCAACCTTGAGCCTGGTGGGATTCGAGCCTACAGTAATTGTAGGCAGCTGGAACTTAAATGCAGGCATTTAACAGCCTGAGCCACCAAGGCCCTATCACTTGCTGTTCTGATTGATCCATTTGAAAATATAAACTTATTTTAAGAAAAAAATAGACTGCAACCTGTATTTGAGAGTAAATTTCAATGATTCCCATAGAAGAGAATATATGTAGCTCATGGTGGAATTATGGAGTCATTGGTGCTTTCTAAGCTTGGTTGTTTGTTTGCAGATGTTTCATTACCCAACTAAGTAACATCATCAGAGTGAGTAACTGTGAGGTTTGCTCCCTATTTATATATGGTAACTTGCCTGGCTATTTTTGGTGGGGATGTGATTTTTCTCCTTGGTAGTTCCCTGATTAAGGTATTGTTTTCTACTTGATTGTTGATTCTTCCCAGTTGAAACTGTGGTTAAGTCTGTCCATGCATTAACTCAAGGAGTTTAGTGAGTCATGTTTCTTCAAGGGCTTTCGTTGGCTTGTTTGCTATGATGATTTGTTTGTATGGTTGTAATAGTCTGTTGGTTGTTTCTGATATGTTTCTGATGACTGGTTGTGTTAACTTTTTCATAGTTTGTTTTGATTGTGCTGTAGTGGATTGAGTAGACAGGCCCTTTTTGATAGTTGCGTGGGTATCCATTTTGTTGGAAGATGTTGTATAAGCAATTTATTTCTTTTTTCTTGTGTTCTGGATTGCTGCAGTGATTTGTACTGTTCTGAATAATGTTCTTATTCAGAGGAAATGATGGCAAATTAAAAACACAAGTCTTTCGAAAAACAACCCACACTAACCAAGTGCTCCATTACCAAAGTAACAACCCAACCTCCCACAAAAGGAGCTGTGTAAGAAGCAAACCGTTAAGCAGAAAACATCTTAATCAAGGAACTTCCAAGAAGGAACTCATATGCCCATCAAAACTGGCAGGGCAAGCTACGGTATATAGACAGGAAATGAATCCCACACTTATACTGATGATATTACATACAGTAGTTGGGTAATGAAACATCTGCAAAAAACAACCAAGCTCAGAGAATACCAAGTACTGCACAAATTTCAGGAACACAACTTTCAGTATTCTTTCCTTGTAGAGACACACAATATCATATTATAAGGTTAATACGATAGATCAGTGGTTCTCAACCTTTTCTTCACTACAGACCCTCTTTAAATACCTTTTGTGGCCATGGATCATGGGCACAGACCTCCAAGACTTAACCCAATATTTAAATCATAATATTTCTTCAAGCCTTCACGGACTCCCTGTGATGAAGTTGTATATCTCCCAAGGGTCCACAGACCACAGGTTGAGAACCACTGTGATAGATTTTACAATATTATGTATGTTTTGCTTATGACTATCATTTAAAACTATTTTCATTTTAATTTAGATTTTACAGAAGACCTGAGGAAATCAAACATAATTTTTGTACTTGGTGAGTAACAAAAGACAAGTATGTCCAGACATACTTGTTTTATACATACAATAAATCTTTGGACAAATACTAATGAACTGCATAAATTTGTCTAAATGTGGTGTCTTCTTTAGATTCATCAGGATCAGAACCATTGAGAATAAAACATCACAGAGACCCTGATGATTGTATAGTTACTTGATTTAAAAAAGTGTCAGGAAATGTATCAGAAAAAATATGTAACACTGTAAAGAAGAAACTTCATAATTACCAATAGGGGTATTTAATTAATATCCGAATTAGTAAACGTTTAGAGTAGGTTTTTTTCCTGCCCAAGATGTATACATATGCATATACATGACAAGCAGTATAGTGCTGTGAGTACAGTGCTGGACTAGGAATGGGGAAACATTGTGAGTCCTCCTTTTCAAACCGAAACTACCTGCGTGACTTTGGGCCAATCATTCTGTTTCATTCCTAGACTGGGGAGTTTAAAAAGTACTGACATAAAATAATACATGATTGTGGATGAATAATTGGCATTATTATTACCAATCTAAATCATTCCGCGTCAGAATTAAAGCCTCTTCATTGAAGACCTCGGAACATAATGTACATATGTTCCATATTTCAACCAACCTACTCTAGGCCAGTATGGTACATTAAGGTCCAAAATCTTCAATGATGAGGCTTTAATCCTGACATGGGATGATTTAGATTGGTAATAATATACGTATACATACTTATCCACAAACATATGTAGGTCAGCATTTGAACATGTGTAAGCAACCCATCCTTAAAGAGCTCTTTTCCTTTCTACATTGTGTTACCTGTAGTACTAAGCAAATACTGCAGTTGAGATTGCTTGTGAATCATGAAAGAGTGGGGCAAAATAAGAGAAGCGTATTATTATATTACTGAGGGGGAAAAAGACATTGTGAATATAAGTTGGCTTTTAGCTTCATTACTTATTTAAACCAAGCCCCAAGAAAAGAAGAGCTCTTGGCAGTTAAGAATATAGGACTCTTGTTCATTATTCATCATCTGGTAACATGCATAGGAACATTACAACTCTGTGTTCTCTGTAGTGATTTAGTCACACATGGATAGAATCACCTGATCCTGAAAGTCATAAGGAACACAAATAATACTCTTTGGGAGAAAATGAATAAACCTTCAATATATAACCAGGGAAATCCTGAGAAGCTTCATTCTCAATCTGAAGCGATAGGAACATGATGAAAACACAGCCCACTAGTATCAGTGTTGAACTCTTCTCAGTTGTTAATCATGTTTTGGAGCTAATTAAGCTTTTTGCAATTCTAGAATTCATGCAAACTCCTAAAAATGCGGAGAAGTTGCTATAGCAATTAGGCACATAACACAAAAGAGACGTGCAGCATTTTAAAAATAATAATGCTTGCAATAGAAGAGTTAATAAATATCTGCCAAAATGTTTTTATTTCATTGACTGGAACAAAATAAATTATTTTATTGGAAACCAATGTTCAAGGTTCAAACTATCAATATTTGGAAGGTCACACAGATGGTTGTCATTCAGCAACCACTCATTCAGTGACTGTTTGAAGTTAGGCTAAACCTGAATGAGGGAACAAATCCTCTGAATTGTGCCCATGACAGTAGTGCTACAATCCCACGTTCATGATTCAGGCTCTTGGCACTCAGCTTGTGTTTATGATGATTGCAGCACCACATGGTTACATGATTGCTCTTTGTGACTTTCAATGCCAGCTTTCAACAGTCATTGGGGAAGCCAGCAGGAAGTCAAAAGTCAATCTGTATCATATCTGTCTGTCTGTCTGTCTGTCTGTCTGTCTGTCTGTCTGTCTGTCTGTCTGTCTATCCTATCTATCTATCTATCTATCTATCTATCTATCTATCTATCTATCATCCATCCTTCCATCTATTATACATCCATATCTGTCTGTCTGTCTATCTATCTATCTATCTATCTATCTATCCATCCATCCATCCATCCATCCATCCATCCATCCATCTCTCTCTCTCACCTATCTATCTTATAGTATCATCTGTGATCTGTCTGTCTACCTATCTATCATCTATCTGTATCCATCCATCCATCCATATCTATCAATCATCTATATATCATCTATATATCTCTACCTATTAATCATCTATACAGCTACCCATCTCACAAAAGAATGATTCAGGGTGCAACAATTAATTAAAAAGAAAACCAATAAATAGATGAAAAGTTACCACTAAAAACTACAAAACCATAAAAAACATATGAGCAGGAAAGGATGTTGTTAATCCAAGTAAGGGAACAATCCCAATCCCGATAACAAAGCCAGATCTTGCAGAATATGGAAAGAGATGTAGCTAACCTCATTTCTGGTGGGAGAAGATTCTTCTTCTTCAGGAAGTAACAATTTCATTCATAATTCTCTTAACACATGACACTGGGCTTTTTAATTTATTTATTTATATATACTAGCATATTTATGTAGCTATCCATCTCACAAACATGTGACTGGGAAGCTTACAGCACAACAACAGTTCAAAACTCCATATTAATCTATAACACGGGTGTCAAACTCACAGCGTCATGTTGCTGTCACGTGATGTTTTGTGATGTTTCCCCCCTTTGCAGAGCTAGGATGGATGTGGCCTGTGTATGATGCATCTGGCCTGCAGTCCGCCAGTTTGACACCCCTGATCTAAAACAATCAAAAATGAATAAACATAAACCCAAGGAAGTAGGAGAGCATCTCTTTAATTTCATACAGCAACCTTATAGGTTGTCCCTGGGATCCCAAAAATTTGGTGAGAAAGCCTTCTGAAAGAATAATATTCCAGATAGCAGGGTCCATAGCAGAGAAGATGCAGAACCACCTGGGTCCCATTAGATCCAACTTTTTTGGAGATGGGGCCCTCAACATACCCCTCCTGCCTGACCTGCCCAGGCAAGCAAGAGAAGCTATAGAAGGACATGCACAAAATACTGTTGCTGATCCACAATGGAACGAACCAAACCCTCTGATAATTTCCCTGATCTTCTGTAAGCAAGGAAATCTCTGATTCTGACAATATACCACAGACAGATCAGCCTGTAATTGGATATGTTTGCCCTCTCTTTGTATGGCACTGAATATTTCCCTCCATTGTTCATCTGCTGCTGGCAACTGTCTGATAAATGCAGATGCAAAAAAGAAACACATTGCCAGAAGCTGGTCCTTTGTTACTGTCCTCTGTATGGTCCATGGAGGCATTCTTCTCCAGCTGCTTAAAGCAAAAGTGGTCAGCCTACAGACACACGTGCAGGACACCCCCATGCTTTGATATTGCCCCTGGAATTGCCCAAATTCAACAATGGAGAAACACTTGATTTATCTGATTTCTTTAACTAATATTACCAAAGGGTGGGATTAGTGACAGAGAAGCAAGTGAGGAGCCACAGAAAACAAAGCAATGATTGTGACATCATTGGATTGAGGCTGAATTAGAGTTGTTTAAAAAAAAACCCTAGCTTTTCAGCTGCATAAATCTACCCTGAAAGTATTTATGCCCGTTTAGTCTGAAATTTGAAGACTGGCGGATGGAGTAATAAGTAATAATTAATGTCAAATGATAATAGGAAACAGGTTTTTATTTTTGCACAGATAGCCAGTATGTTTTGGCCAATATCTCAGACTGAATAGCTTCCCAATCCAATTTCTTCTTTCAGCCAGATCCCCTGATGGATACATGTTATGTTTTGCTACAATAATTTGCTGGAAGCGTACAGAGAACAGGGCCACACATACTACAGAGGGGATTGGAACAAGTGCTTCAGACTTCATCTTCTGTTACTAAAATAGCCCAGATGCTTTCAGACTTCTGCACAATCCTGAAAAAAAAATCATTCTTTTGATAGGAATGTTGTATTAAGTTTAATAAGTTAACTTCTTAAATAAGTGGCATCAGAGACAGCTCCAGGACCAGGTTTTTTTTTAATAAAAATGACATGAGCTTTGCCCCTTTCATATGCAGCTATGCTTGCAACATCATGATTTTATAATTTTCCAGAGAAATTAATCTATTCTACTGAATGCAAAGAATTTTTTTTCCAGATCATTTCTGAGAGGCTTCCATGATGCTTTGGAAATAACCAGCAGAGTATTTGGAAACTCTGAAGTGGTTTGTCTGACTGGTCCTTTGTTTGAAAGAACAGGTTGCTGTGCACAAGTCTGTTCAGAAAATGTTCATTTCTTTCTGATGCTGCTTTTCCAACTCTTAAAAGATCAGGAACTGAAGCAGTCAATAATGACTCAGAGGCAACAGCTGTGCTTTAAAAAGTCGTCTATAAATGACAATACCTTACAATACCTAGCACACTAGAAAACATGAAGATTCAGATCTCCATTAATGTAGTTTATTTTATTATATTTTATTGATATCCCTCCTTTATTGTTTTTATAAATTACTCAAGATGGAAAAGATACCGAATACTCTTCCTCTCTCTGATTTATACCTGTATGTAAAAAAGGCACTATATCAAAGAGAGAAATGTTGGTGCTTTGTCCTCATCCCTAAATAAAATGGTTGTAATAGTAATAAAGTCACACTTCCAAAGGAAGGTATCAGATGAGTTTACAAAATGAAAATCAACTTTTGTAATTAATTCCATCTTCTTCAGTGGAGTGCCAGGAATTTTAGTACTATACCAAGAAAATTCAGGTAAAAGATAGCATCACTTTAAGTGAAAATCCTACTCATCTAAACACAGTTCTTGATTACATTCAAGCCAAGAAATGTGAGCAGAATACAATACTAGTTGGAAATGTTATTTTTAGACACTATCGTATTTATTTATTTAGCATAAAGATAATCTTTCCCCACTGTACTTTCTAAACAAATGTAAGGAAAAATGTCTCTAAATGTAGTTATCTGGATTACAAAAATGCCAAGACAAATCTTTTGCATAGCATAGGATTTGTTAATACTTCTTTACTTTTTTAGCTGCATGCATCTATCCTCAAGGTGTTTATGCTCATTTAGTGTTAAATTCAAGGACTGGCAGGTGGAAAGAAATGTCAAATGATAATAGGAAACTGGATTTATTTAGTTTTTTGCACAGATAGCTTTTTCTCACTCATATGAAAAGGGCAGGTAGATGGTGAATAAATAGAACTTTATTTGGTTAATGGAGTTATGTGAAAACTGCCTCTATTTTCATCACAGAGATATCTGCCAGGATCATGTCTTTATATTTGCTTTATTGATTGCAGCATATGCTTTGAAAGATGACTTGGGTTTTTAAAAAAAACATTGGGATGTTTAGTCTCTGAATTTACCTTTATTCGCCAGTCAGAAAAGGCAGCTTTTCTGTAAGGGTGATAAAAAATGAATAGAGTGACAAAGGGAAAACATGCATGCAGTTTTCCTTCCCTATCCTGCCTATTTTTAAGTGACCAAATATATAGAATTCTTAATCCACACCCACTTTTTCATGTGGCTGCAATTCCTCTTATTCAGGGTAATACAGAGGTGGTATTCAGCAGGTTCTGACCAGTTCTGGAGAACTAGTAGCGGAAATTTTGAGTAGTTTGGAGAACCAGCAAATACCACCTCTGACTGGCCCTGCCCCCATCTATTCTCTGCCTCCTGAGTCCCAGCTGATCAGCTGGGTCTTCTTTTGTTGCCCTGCACAGGAGAATGGAGCTGGAAAGCAGGTTAGTGGAGTGGGGTGGGAATGGAGATTTTACAGTATCCTTCCCCTGCCACACCCACCAAACCACGCTGTGCCCACCAAGCTACATCCTCAGAACAGTTAGTAAAAAAAATTGAATCCCATTACTGGGGTAACAGGCTAAAAAAGCATATAGTTGTAACATTAGTGAAGGTCTTGATCCAAAAGGGTTTCTTCCTGCTCAGAGATACAGAAAAATAATTCACACTAAATCAAAGCCAGTTCAAGCCCTAATTGAAGGCCCCAAAGAGTGAAGACAAGAGAGGGTTTTGGCAACAAAGATGAATATACTGTGAAGGCCTGTCAGGTAGCCATCGTCCCAAGTGTCCCTAGCAATAAGGAGCAACCACAGCAGGAATCTATTATGTGATCCACTATGAAATGATATTGATGTAACAATCACTGCCTGCTGGTACAGGAGAAAGAAGAAATTTAATTTTCCCATTAAAAAAAGTAGAATGTACATTTTAATTTATTGTTAACCAGTTTTTGCTGTCAAGAATTTGGATGGGATACAAATCTAAACTGAACTTTCTTTAGTGTTTTATAATACATCTCAGTATTTTTTCTTCTTCATGCCCAGGCAGTAAATATTTTTTTCAGCCTATTTGAAAGTGTTTATTGTCTAGGTTTTAGGAATTCTTAGAAGTTTTACTGTAGCAAGGTATTTTTTTCAGTTTTAAAATTACTATTTGCATTTTATTCTTTCTATAATGGTCTATCACCATAATAAAAAAATTGATTTGATGTGACTGTGACAAGTTAAGGGCAAACAAGTTGGTTGCTAAAGAGCTGAAAGAGTCCAAATTCAGATTGACAACAGCAACGCACACACTTGGTTCCCCCCCCCAAATAACTTTGCTAAACATTATAAGAGACTTTCAAGAAGAGATTGGACTGCCATTTGTCAGAAATGGTGTAGGGCAGAGGTGGTATTCAGCAGGTTCTGACCAGTTCTGGAGAACCGATAGCGGAAATTTTGAGTAGTACAGAGAACCGGCAAATACCACCTCTGACTGGAGCTTTTACAATATCCTTCCTGCCATGCCCACCAAGCCATGCCCACAGAACCAATAGTAAAAAAAATGAATCCCACCACTGGTGTAGGGTCTCCCACTTGGGGGGGGGTTGGACTAGATGACCTACAAGGTCCCTTCCAACTCTGATTATTTATTATCTGTTGTGTCTATTATCTGAGAATAAAAGTCAATGGAAACAAAAGCTACAAATAACATTTATAGAAAGAATTGGGGTAAAACAGAAAAAAAAGGGAGAAGGGGGAAAAAGTAACTTTCCCTTTCATTCCAGAAGGTAAAATAATTTTAATAGTTTATTGCTCTCTCTAAATAAACCACACTCTCCCTTCTCCCCAATATTCGTCTCTTAGGTAAGTAAAACAAGGTCCAAATGCTACATCAATCATTGTCTATCATCAAAAAGTCTACTAAGAGTAACCAAATACACTTTTTTTTCTTTTAACCCTGAAAAAACAAAAAATAATTTTAATTTTAAAATTAAGATTCAAATTATTCTTAAACCTGTTAAAAATGTCTCAGAAGCACTTTTCTACTCATCTGTATATCAAAGCGAAAATCCTTCAGAAAGTGAATGGATTTCTTTTTATCAATGTAAAATTTATCCATTTGTTTGTCACTTATATAAGGTCTTTCTAAATCTTAGCAGAGCTGTTTTGTTTATTCAGAAGAGGAAAAAAAAGTCCAAATCAATTTCCTGATTTAATATTTGTTCATCTCCATTAGGGAATGAGTCATCCCCTCACATTTATTTGTATTATATTTAAATTCCCCTTCAAATTAATTTCATGGGTATTCGTTCTAGCATATTTATTGCTTACAACTTTATTAGAAAAACTTTGCTCTGACATTATTAGCAAGCGTGTTATCCATTCTGTTGAAAAACCTCACTGAAAGATATTCAAAAGTTTATGGTAAGGATTTCTACTCTATTTTCTTTATTTTCAGGATAGAGTATCCAGCCTTCAAGGTTTCCTTATCATAACATAAAGGAAAGCAATCTCCATTTTCCCCTGAGAAAATATCTTCCAAATAATTCTAAATAAAATATATAAATAACTAATAAATAAAATAACTAAATCACTATCATTCTAAATCCCTCCGGCACCTATTCCATAATTAACTATATAATCCATACTCTTTTGCTGCATAATCCAAAAAAAAATCAAGTATATTAAAATGTTTTCAAAACAAATGGACACTGTCATCTTGGAAGGAGGTGGAAACTCACCAGATGAATACAGTAAAAAAAATATTTTTTAATTTAAGATATAAGTGAAGCTTAACATTTGTAAAGGATGTTTTATTTATTTATTTATTTATTTATTTATTTATTTATTTATTTATTTAATTGGACGTGTACGCCGCCCCCTCTCCGAAAGGACTCGGGGAGGTTCACAATTAAAATACAACAATAAATATTTTAAAAAGAATTAAACTTAACAAGCCCAATAACTAAAATTAATTTAAACTAATTTAAAAAATCCCCCCCCAAGAGGTCAGTCCAGCCTGGCCTGTTCAAACAGCCAGGTTTTCAAATCATGGTGGAAAGAGCGGAGATCAGGAGCCAAACGGAGTGTGTGAGTGTGAGATTGTGAGTTTGATGTAATCCCAAACTCAGCCACTTCATCATAAATTGATTGTAAAAACAATAGTTCTTCCTGCCTGCTCATGAGAAGTACCCACAAAAGCTATCTTGCTAACCAGTGAAAATGTGGTAGAAGGTAGTTGTATTCCCAGGAAGGAGGGGCTGGATTTCAGAGGCCCAAAAAGATAGCAAAGCTTAGGTAATTTGGTTGGGAGAGAGTTAAGATCTTCAACTTACAATCATAAGTGAGCCCAACATTTCTGTTGCTAAGTGAGGCAGTTGTTAAAGGAATTTTGCTCAATTTTACAACCTTTCTTGCCATAGTTGTTAAGTGAATCACTACAGTTGTTTAGTTAGTAACACGGTGGTTGAGTAAATGTGGCTTCCTCGTTGATTTTGCTTGTCAGAAAGTCACAAAAGGGACTCTGCGACATTGCAACCATCTGAAATTTGAATCAGTTGCCAAGCGTCTGAATTTTGATCATGTGACTGTGGGGATGCTGCATTGGTCATAAGTGTGAAAAACTGTCATAGGTCACTTTTTTCAGTGCCATTGTAAGTCCAAACAGGCATCAGCTTACCATGGTTTTTACAGGAAACACATTTGCTTGTTGATGTCATATAAGGCAAGGCCATGTAGTTCTACCACAGCCTTTGTAAATAGTGGTTTCTATTTCGGATAGCTACAAAATTATTGTCTTTGTATATATACTAATGTGAATTTTCCAAACTGTTGATGGAATTTCTCACTTGCTTGGGTACCTGTCAGAAACGTTCAATAGTAGAGAAATTCTCACTTGTTTGCAAATGATCCATAATGTGGAAAGTTGCTATGAAAAGGCTATTTTTAATGATATCAATGAGGTAGTTGTTAGGACATAATTTTGTAATTGTCAGTTGTGAAAGATCAGATCCACACATGAAGGTTAAAGTGATTTATCGCTACTCACATCTATGCACAAGAGTATTCTCAACTAACAGTTAACACCTGCTAGCAGTTAGGTAAGAGTCAACAGAATTCAAGAGGGGTTCAGCTTAGCTCCTTTGTGGCTATGTGGAGATTCTAAGCCAGGGGTGTCAAACTCGATTTCATTGAGAGCTGCATCAGGGTTGTGTTTGACCTTGGAGGGCCGGGCGTAGACATGACTGGGGAGTGGGCATGGCCATGGTGAGCATGGCCAGATTGATGTCAATCATGTTGGGGGCATCTGTGGTGGCCAAGTGCTAAGGCACTCTCATTATAATCTATCTTCCTTCCTTCCTTCCTTCCTTCCTTCCTTCTTTCCTTCCTTCCTTCCTTCCTTCCTTATTTTTCCTTCCTTGCTCTCTTCCCATCTTCCCTTCTTTTTCTTTATCTTTTCTCTTTCCCTTTCTCCTTTCTTGCATGCTCAAATAAAATGCAAAAGGGAAAACATTTCTCCTTTTCTTTTGGTTTTAGTTTGTTTTGCTAGCCCTCTGCCAGGAAAAACGGAGCCCGGGGGCCCCACACATGGCCCTCCCATGCCCTGTTTTCAGCTACAATGGCGTCCTGCAACCCTCTGCCAGCGAAAATGGAGCTCGGGGGGCACTGCCCCTCCGAATTCCATATTTGCAGGCAGAGGCACTGAGGATCCTTTGTGCTTTCCAAGTCAGCCCTGCGGCTCAGATCTAAGCACCCTGTAGCCTGCATCTGGCCCACGGGCCTTAAGTTTGACACCCCTGTTCTAGGCTGATCCCTCTTTGAACTCCATCCCCAGGATCTGCCATTCCTTCCACTCCTATAATAATATGATAAAACATCAAAGAACAACATCTGCCTATCCCTTGGGAAGGACTCAGTAGGTGGACAAAAAAAAGCCAAATCCAGTCTAATCATGTGGCTGACCATGCAATGAACTGCAATAATAATACAGAATTTCAGATATCCTGTTACATATATATTGAGGAAGGACAATTTTCTTTTTAGAATAATCCCTTCTCTGCTTATGTGTCCTCTGATCCCCTTTGTGCATATTTGGAACTGGATCCTGGTGGATTTCAGTAAAGCCTTTAACTACAAAAGTTTAGCTTGTATTGTTTAATTTTGCAATTTTACTGGAATATTAGCATTAATAATGGCATCTTTGGATAGAATGGCACTATTTGATACAACCTAGAGAAAAGATATGCCTATGCCTGCTGATTTATCTCTTGAAAGGAAATTTAAAAAGTGAAAAACAATCATTCCCCCCACCCCATTCTGACTTAGACCTGAAAGATCTCTGAACTAATTAAGATGAAAAGCTTTACATTTGGAAGGAGGAACTCATTTGTACTAATAAGTTTAGAACCAGAGATTCGCATTCTAATCATCTGGGTAGCAGTTACCAGTTTGTTACCAGTTAAGAAAACCGCCTCTTCACTAGTTCACAGAGACCATGAACAACAGACCGAGGAAATTGCTTCCTTAGGAACCTAGGAAATAAATTGAATTCAAAAGGAGATAAACAATCCACTCTGAATTCTCATGAAGATTGCATGGAGAATCCTATGTATATGCCCTTAAAATTTGGCAATTTTTTTTTAAAAAACGCTCTTTTTGGAATTTGGGGAGCTTGCAGCTATTTTAGGGGGTACTTTATTGGTTGCTAAGTGCCAATACTTGCTCTACACCAGAGTTTCCCAAACTTGGTCCCTTTAAGATGTGTGGACTTTAACTCCCATAATTCCCCAGCCAGAACGGAAGTTCTGGAAGTTGAAATCTACACATCTTTCACTAGCTGAGGTTGGAAGACCCTGCTCTGTACCATTGCATGTCTCTTAACACTTCTCAATAATTCCCTAGAATTTTTTCTTCGTAATTTTTTCCTCTTCTGAGAAAATGTCTAGTTTAATTCTTATATATATGTGATATTGTGTGTGTGTGTGTATGTGTGTGATATGTGTGTGTGATATATCTCTATCTCTATGTATCTCTCTCTCTCTCTCTCTCTCTCACACACACACACACACACACACACAATATTAAAAGTTTATGATCTTGTGGGGCCACATTATTAGCTGTCGGGCTGCTTATGGGTCACAGGTTGGATATGCCAGTTGTATAATATTGATTAGAATACATTTAAATGTTACAAATTTGCATTTTCTATTTGGATGTTGGGCAAAATCCTAATAGTTTTCAGCTGCTATTATTAATTACTAATTAACAATTAGTAATTAATAATAAAATCTAAGCCTACCAACTCATTTATAAAATGAATTGGTAGGCTTAGATTTCAGACATTACAATATTTAATTTAGCAAATAAAATTTAAACTTCAAAGGTTTGGTGACACCCATTCAAGGATACTTTGTGTTTCTATAGCACTAGCTCTCTAAGAGTTGGTTCTCAGACTCTTAAGACTTCCAGCAACTGTTGGGTAAATTATTCATAGCTGCAGATTCCCCCTTTATTAAAGAAAAATTCTGCTTATCTCCAGTGTGCTGAGGGGCTATGAAAAAAAAAAACTCACAAAGCCTCTGCCCAAGTGTATCCTAAAATATATTACTTATAAATTGAAAATGGTTTGGTAGAATTCCTGTATCACCACTGCTTATATCTTCCCTAAAAGAATTTGGTGAAAAACCTTTCCGTTCAAGTACTTACTAGTGGTCTAATTCCCAGTCTTATTCATGCGGTGGATGAAACATTCTTTTAACTTTTTATTTTCATGCTATAAAGTTTCTGAATGGTATCACTTTAAGTGCAAAAAGTTACAGGATTCCCTGTTGGTCACGTCCGACTATAGGGCACAATGTTCACCTCCATTTCTTGGCTGAGGCAGCCAGCTTTGTCTGAAGACAATTTCCGTGGTCATATGGCCATCATGACTATAAGTCAAAGGCATACTGTGTTACCTTCCCACCAAAGTTAATATATTAATAATATTAATATATTTGCATTTGCGTGGTTTCAAACTGCTAGGTGGGCAGATACTGGGGCAAATAATGGGAGCTCATCCCATTTTGTCAGGGATGTCAAACTCGACTTTATTGAGGGCCACATCAGGGTTTAGTTTGACCTTGGGGGGACAGGATGGGCTTGATGACACTTGTGTTGGGGGTGCCTGTGGTGCCCTGAGAGCTCTGTCAACGAAAACAGGCTCCTGAGCTCCATTTTCATCTGTGATTGCCTCCTGCAACCCTTTGCCTGTGAAAATGGAATTCGGGGAGAGGGGCGCATGTGGACCTCCAGAGCTCCATTTTTAATAGGAGAAGCACAGCATGTTTCCAGAAGTGTTTCCAGGGTGGCCCCGCAGGACAGATCTAAGCACTCCCTGGGCCAGATTCGGTCCCCGGGCCTTGAGTTTAACACCCCTGCATTATGTGGAGCTCAGGTGTCGAACCCAGGCTGTCAGCTCTCCATTTGAGGGTCTTTAACGGGTGAGCCATCGTGTCCCATACTTTATTGTAGTCATACTTTAGGTGTGGTCTCTTGTAAATCCCACAGAGAGTTGGTGGTTTAAAAATAAATGGATGGATGGATAAATATGGGTAATCTCACAATCATTCATTTAGTGTCTGCTCAAAGTTAACATCACCACTGAAGAAAGTGAACATGTCTGTTTTTTACACTTATGACTGTTGTAACATCTCCATGGACACGTGATCAAAATGTGAATGCTTGGCAACTGATTCATATTTATGATGGCTGCCGTGTCCTGGGGTCATGTGATCACCTTATGCAACATTCTGACAAGACAAGTCAATAGGGAAGCCAGATTCACTTAACTAACTTAACAGCTGCAGTGATTCACTTAACGACTGTAGCAATAAAAGTCATAAAATGGGGCAAAACTCACTCAACAACTGTCTTGCTTAGCAACAGAAATTTTGAACTCAATTATGGTTGAAAATTTAAGACTACCTGTATTCCATATAGAATGGTAATTTGGATTGATGGTAATATATTTTGTAAAAAACATTTGTACATTTTGCTTTCTACCTTCACTTTCAGCTAAGGTTGGATTAGGCTGGAAGAAGAATTTTCTTTTAGGAAATTGGTCATTTTCTTTCTTCTGCCTTTTTATTACATGGATAGTTGATAAGTCATTGTGGTTTGTTTGGGAATTAATTTTTAACAAGACCCCTTAAAACACTGCAGATAAGAATAGCTGGGCAATATTTCCATTTTAAAACATATATTTTTACATATCTGCATAATCTGAAATGACTTACCTGACCTTTTACGTCAGCTAATGCTGCAGCAATGGGAAGTACCAGATTCACAATCCCACTAGATCAGTTCTCAGAATAATCTATCATCTTCGCTTATGATCGTTTGACAAAATATAAGATATGAATGAAATAAGCTACATGAGACCTATCAAATCTCTCTCTTTCTTGTCACAATTGCAGCGGCATCCTTTTGTGCTTAACAACATTATAAATTTATATCTATCTATCTAGATCTCTATCAACTGTCTCTGTCTGTCTCTGTCTATCATCTATCTATCTATCTATCTATCTATCTATCTATCTATCTATCATCTATCAGGGGTGTTAAACTTGCAGACTACAGCCAGATGCATCACGCGCTGGCTATGCCTAACCCCGGTTTAACAAAGGGGGAAAAAGTTGCAATATGTCACATGATGACAGCGTGTCATTGCGAGTTTCAAATCCCTGATTTATCTGTTCAATTTTCATGGCCGCCCATCTCAATCAATGACTGGGCAGTGGTATGTGAAAAAACATTGGTATAATAATAGTTTAGAAATGAAAGAGACTTCATTATGGATTCTGCAATGCTGAATCCAGAAGAGGCCTTTATTATCTACTCCTACCACCATTTAATGGTATAACATCTGTGATGTTTAATTTGTATACTCCTATGATCATTTTTGCCTACGATGAGTCAGTTATTTTCTCTCTAATTTATAAATTTATATTTACTTATAAAGGTGGCCCAGGCTCTGGCAAAGGAACTCAGTGCAAGAAATTAGCACAAAAGTATGGATTCATGCATCTGTCCATAGAAGATCTGATCCAAAATGAGACAGCATCTGGAAGGAGTAAAAACATCAGAGATATAACCGAGAGTGGTGAATTTATACCAGGGGTAAGGTGTGATTCCAAAGTTAATGTTATCTCTTCAATGGGGGTGTATATGGGAGGAGAGAAGGAAGAAGCTTGATTGGATGATATCAAAAACTAGATAGGTTCTTTCTCCAGAAATTTGTTTGAAGAACAATATGTATTAACTCAAAACTACCTGTTGTGTTTTAAAGAAAGCAAGGTAATAAGTGAAACCCAACAACATAGGTATCTTTGCTGCTCTCATTGAGACATTTTTTAAAAAGGCTCCTTCAATTGAGTATATTTGTAAGAGATGCTTGGTAATGTGCTCCAGTATTTAAAATAATTAGCTCTCAAGGGGGTACTGCCTTTCCCCCCATTTTCTAGTGTTTTCCTAGTTGTAAAATGTCTAGGTTAAGAGTCAGTAATGAAAGGGATTTTGGAGTGCCTTCGGTAGGTAAATTTGGTAAAATAATGCATACACATAAGTGCACAAGACACTTGGAATAAGGACATATTAGGTTATGTCTCATTCTAAGGCACTTCAGCTTTCAGACCAGATGTTAAACCAAACCACTTTGCATTCTTCAATTAAGGATATTGTCACGGAGCTCTTAAAAGAAGCTATACTTGCCAATATGGAAAACTCGAAGGGATTCTTGATTGATGGCTATCCCCAAGAGATTCAACAAGGAGAACAGTTTGAGAATGAGGTGAGCAATCACATCATGCAAAAGGAATTGCTAAGCAGTTGCTTGAATGCAAGATGTCCTTTCCTTCTCCAGGGAATCCTGAAAAAATGTTTGTTTGAAATCTTGAATCTATTACCGAGTAATGTCGGCAAGACTAAATCAGCTGAATAACCTCCCTAATTATAAGACATTTTTCTCGTCTAATTCTATTTGCTCCTGGCCAGTATTATCTCTTGAAAGGCTGACTTTTCCCCTGAACTTCATAGTCAACGAATATTACTTAGTTACATTGTTGTCAACTTGCAGGACTTAAAAAGCTGTATTTGCTGCATTTCTACTTTTTGATGCAATATGTGCAAAAGTGATGTACACTCGAACTACACAAAGGATCAGTTTAAGAATGCCCTAATGCAGAGACCATTTTAAAATGCAACATAATTTCCACACATTATCTGTTGTCTTAGAAACATCAGAAGTGCCAAAGCTACTGGGTGAAAATGACATCTCTAATTCGCACACACTTTCAGTAACTACACTTTCAGATTGCTTATTAAAGTATTGGCATATTGCTCTTCCCTGTAAAAGGGTGTTTGAGATGCTCTGGAGCGATAATTGCTAGGAAGATAGAATAGAGAGCATATTTCTAATTCTCTCTGAATAAATGATAGCGTGAGAGCAATTAATAGGTTAGAACAGCATCACCATTTCAGCTTATATTATCCCCGCAGGACACCCAAAACAACGAAGTTGAACAGTGGGATCTAAGTCTAACAAACAAATAATGTGATCATAAACAAGAGCTAAAGTCACCGTGAAGTATTTGGAACTGAAATGGCCTAAGTGGAAAGTAGGGTTTTTTCCCATTTCCTAAAGGCAGAAGTATGTGGGCTAAATGTGACGTGTGAGCACAACTTTCAGAGGCTCAGGAACATCATAGGGTTAGGATTGGGTTAGGCTCCTCCCTCATGTATCTAGGGAATCAATGTCAATGATTGTAACAAGTGGAGAATGTAGTTCCTCAAATCCCGAGCCATTTAGGGTTTAAATGGTAATATCAATACTTTAAATTGAGCCGTAAATAACCAGTGTAAATTCTCAGTATTGACACGATCCCTTTACTTTATTAATAGCTTAGCTGCAGTACTTTGACCTAATCAAGGACTCCAATCACTCTTCATGGATAGATCCATATGAAGTGCATCATAGTAGTCAGGATGTAATCAAGGGATGAGTAACCCTTGTCACATCTGATGACTTCAGAAATGGTCACAGATGACAGCCTAAACATAGTTTTGCAAAACACATTTCTTATTTTTTTATTTTTTTTATTTTTAATTACATTTATATGCCGCCCTTCTCCGAAGACTCAGGGCGGCTTACAATTTTTGGGATACAACCCAGTGTGCTCAGCAATAGCCTTCATTCCATTGTATATGCCTGCTTATTACTAAGCGGCATTTTTACAAGGTCAGCTAATTGCCCCCAACAATCTTGGGTCCTCAATTTACCTACCCCGAGAGGATGGAAGGCTGAGTCAACCTTGAGCCTAGTGGGATTCGAGCCTACAGTAATTGTAGACAGCTGGATCTTAAGAGCAAGCATTTAACAGCCTGAGCCACCAAGGGTTATCAACTAAATCCAGAAATAGCTAGTGGTCAAGGAGGAATTCCATTCTGTGAATTTGCCCTTTAAAGGAAATGCAGTTCCATATAGAAGACACTGAACCCTAATCCTAAACCCTAATTTCCTACTAATTTAACAGCACCTTTGCTTTGCACTTAATTGTCTTTCATTTCTATAAATATGATGTTTACTAAAGGGGATGTGTGTGTGTGTACATGTATATGTGTATACAGTATGGGTGTGTACCAGTGGTGGGATTCAAATTTTTTTACTACTGGCTGTGGGCGTGGTTAGGTGGGCATGGCCATGTGACTGGGTGGGCTTGGCTTTTTTTTTTTTTTTGCTTTTTTGCAGTCACCTTTCCACCTGTTTTTTTGGACCTTCTGGGCCTCAGAGGAGCTCAAGGGGGGGGGGCGTTTTTGCTCCCAGAAGGCTCCTCTGGGACTCAGGAAGGCAAAAAATGGAGGTGGGGCTGAGCCTCTTCATTTTTTGCCTTCCTGGGCCTCAGCAAGGGGAATCCCAGCATAGCTGATCGTATGAACAGCCGATTTTCGGGAGGGAGAAAAAGAGAAAGAAATACCTTAAGGGGCTAGCATCAGGCGGGCGGGGTGAGCGAGCATTGGGTGAGCGGGGCAAGCAAGCCAGTGGTGACCGGGTGACTGGGTCAGGGGCGTGGCCAGCCAGAGCTTACTATGGGTTCGGCGACTCACGTCAAATCCTTGCTACCGGTTCGCCCGATGCAGTGCGAACTGGCTGAATACCACCACTGGTGTATGCATATATGAAACTAGCAAAGCAACTTCATTTTAAATGGAAATCTATGCATTAATTTAATACTGGTTGGTGTTTATGCATTCTGCCAACCCATGGTTTATTTCAACATGCTTTATTAATAAGCAACAGTTGTCTGAGTTTGAGAAAATGCTAGGTCAAAAGTAAATCATATTTAGATTACCACAGATTACAAATAAAGATCATTCATTAAACCTATAGAATTTACATTACTATAATTTATATCACACTATTCTGAAGTTCAGATACAATATAAGGTATGGATTTAAATAATAGATTATATAACTAGACAATCACCTTGAGCTTTTAAAAAAGAACCTATTTAATTTTTGCTTCTGGAAAACATTCAACTGTAAATGGATGTGTAATTTAGACAATTTCTAACATGGTTTTTTAATTATTTTTGCCTACTGTATTTCCTTATATAATTTTATTGCCATGACAGGCTTAACTTTCAAAATGTCTCTTGGGATTAAGCTTCAGACTTATTTTATACTAAATATAAATAGACTTGCTGTGCATATAAACTATGACATGGAGTCTCAAGTGAATGCAATCAAATTGGACAGATGGTCTCAAATGATTTTGTTGTTTGGATCAAAGTGGAAATTAGGTTCAACTTAAAGAATGACGTTCAAAAATCTATTTTTTAAATCCCCACATATGTTGTACCTAGCTGCTGTCTAGATGGTTCTTTTTCTCTTGTAGAGAGAAAAGTCTTAAGAAATGGAAGATTACCTTATGAGTCCTCCTTCATTCTTTCTCAGGCTGAATAATAAATGCCTGGATTTGTTTCTACAAATTGCCTCTAGTTATGAGGATACATTTCATAGGAAGTTAAAATAAGAGCAAATGGCTCTTGGCGCTCAAACCCACTGGAGACCACTATTTTACAGGCTCTTCATGAAGAGCTGCCATTCAAAACACTCATGGGCCATCTCCTATTCTCTCCTCTGGAGACCTTTGAACTATTTCTCTACTCACCTTTCTTTCATTGGACATGGTGGTTGCAATTTCTGCTCATTCACAGAGACATTTTCAATAAACCATGATTTATCAGAAGCCCTCATTGCCTTAAAGATCCTGGGTTGTTCCTAGGCACACAAAGTTGAAGCTTAATTCATGTACAACCATTCTACAAATAAATGGAGATAGTCATCTTTCTTAGCCCAAACTGCATTTTATGGACAGTCAAAAAGACCAAATAATTTAGGGATTATCTGGCAACTCCAATCTATGGCAAGTGACTGTGACTATACTGTATCTTCAACATAAATTCCTAGCCTTGTGTTTCATGAATTTAATTTGCAATTTATGAAATGCAAGAGAATGATTAAAGGTCACATAAAACAGTTGCCTTCCCAAAGTAGTTCTGGATCTAACTTCTCCTGCCTTCCTAAAATTGTCAACAATCCCAGGGCTGTAATGCAGTGTAAATTTCTCTGCTCCTGTCACTACCACAAATTAACTGGAATTAGGAAATGGAAAGAAAAAAGACAATGCCCAATGCTAAAGAGGAAAACTGCTTGAAGAGATTGAAAAAAAAAAACCATGCCAACATCCTTCATTGCAATGCAAGAATTCCACCAGAAAAATTGAACTGCTTTGTAGATATTTCCAACATTGAATGTCTCCTGGCATCATTAATTTTATATTGTTATTTCAGATTGTGAAATAATGATTTCTTCTCTAAGCCCAGACACTGTAATGCTGCAAACATTTAGTTGCTTTTTCAATCAATGGTTGCATTGCGGGAACTCTGGAGAACAAAAACAAATGTGTTTCAGTAAAAGAATTTCCCCACTAGGATAGAATGTGTAGTTTTAATTTCTGGTATAGTGGTGCCGCCTTGTGTCGTGTATGAACAGCATTAAGTTCTCCTCTCCACTATCACCTTCTAATACTTATCTTTTTTTCTCCACCTCCCACCTTTTTTGTTTAGATAGATATAATTTGGGGAGATACATGTTTAAACTAATGATACTAAAAAAAGTGTTATATGTCCTTTATTTAACAAAGGTATTTGCTCATGACAACATGTCTTAAGCAAAGTGAATGTCTCCTTCCACATAGAGACAAAATCCAGAGAGGTTGGTTTTTTTAAAAGCTCAAAGAACAATGCAGCCATGGGTGAACTGTTTTTCAAAGAAAGTTTATAATCTCATCATGAAAACACTTCTTTGTCTTGTCATGATTCATATGTTAAAGAGACACCAGAATCAGCTTTACAAACAGCACTTAAAAGACTTTCTCAGTTATTATTGTTGTGTGTATATGAAATATTCTTGGAGGCATACCAAACCTATAAAAATGGGAGTTTCATAATGCCAGTTTTAAAAGATTTTTAACATTTCCAGTGTAACTTTTGGGGTGACACACAGGAATAAATCTTTGTGAAAAAGAAAAAGGCTTTTAATCATACAATTATATGTATAGAAGTTTTTGTTTATATAACTTGTATAAACAGGAGAAGCTTCCTTTGAGCTTCACAGGACTAGAATTAAACTGAATGACTGGAATTAGTTCTATTTCCTCGAAGAAACTTTTCTTTGTATCCCACACTTCTGTATTAAATACTTTTGTGACACCTACAGATGCATATAAATATTTACATGTGTCTGAAGTGGTGTAGGGTTTCCTGCTAAGAGGGTTGGACTAGAAGACCTGTAAGGTCCCTTCCAACTCTGTTATTCTATTCTATTCTATTCTATTTATTCTATTCTATTCTTTAATAAAATAATTACAGGATGGTAAAGCGATCATTATTATTATCATATATCAGCATACCCTGCAACGTAAGTTTATTTTGAAGCAATGAGATTGAAGCAATGACTTTAGGACTCATGCAATCATGCATAAACCATCCTGGAGCATAACTGTAGATAAAGGCACGGGCAATAAGTCTATATCTTATGTACAAACCCATGCATTCAGTTACCTTATTCCTACAAGGAAGAAAATTATACTGAACTAATTTAATCAGAAAGGGAACAGTTTAAAAAAAGTGAAAAATCTGATGCCATTTCTTTTCTCCATTTCTTCAGATTGGTGAGCCCTCTCTGGTACTCTGCATGGATTGTTCTTCTAAGACTATGAGTACTCGCCTTCTGCAAAAAAGCCAGTGCCTTGAGGATAACGTTGAAGCTATCATGAAATGCATCGAAGCTTACTATAAAACAGCTGAGCCATTAATTGCATATTATGAAAATACAATCCCATTTTTTAAGGTAGATTGCCTTGACTTTCTACTTGATCTATCTTCTGTTTATGTGGTAACGTTTTAAAGAGATAATTCACTTGTGTCATAAATGTTCTGACGTAGTAAGTCGTCTCACTCAATTTCTACTATTGAGAAGAAAGATATAATTTTTTTTGAATCGCAAATGCATGTTAGCGTATCCATGTAAATATCACGGGGAAATCTAGAAAAGACTAAAAATTAAAGTGAATTATATTCTGTCTGATTGTTATGTATAAAGTGGCCAGAAACAAGGAGAAAAAAAATCTAAGGAAAAAAACAAGTCACAGATGAACTATATTCTGGTAGAGAGAAATTCCCTGAGGATGGGCTTCCACCATGAGTCCAAAAACCTCCGAAGAAATCTTTTGCAACATTATCCTGGGACATGTATATTTGCTTCATTTGTCAGATAAACTATGTTTGACTTAGATCCTTTTCTTTAGTCAGTGTTTTCACCTTCATGTTGACAGGTCATGTTTTGGGATGACTGATTAGTTGGCCAGTGGCCATAATTTTATTCCTCAAACATCATAAAAGAGCAGAGGTTGTTACATTCCTCCCTGCTTTCCAGTCTTGGAGTTGATGTCATGGTGGAGAAATAGGATTTATATCTGCCCCCAGGTGTCTGCTTTTCAACAGTTTTTCCCCCCAAAATATATGTGGCAAGTTAAAAGCAGAACAGACCACAGAACTAAAGCGTTGTTTGGTTTCTGGGGAGCCTCTCTAGGATTTTTTCTTGATGGTGAATCTGAGAAGGGTCAGTTAACTTCAAGTAAATAGTTCACCTAAATGTGTGGCTGTACTGGTTGTCCAGAGTGGCTAGTTTAATTTCAAGCAAGACCTTTGGATCTTGGACATGTCAGGTTCCCTTGTCATCTGGAAAGGACAAATTCAAAATTCTCCCGTATAATTCTCTGGAATTAATGCAATAGTTACAACCCATAAGGGAGGACAGAAAAACAAGAATGTTGTACCATGAAAACAGAGTATTCTCTGGATCAGCCTGACTCATATATGCTGTGAAAACTTGAGAAATGGCAGATGTTGCCATTTCACTAAATTTAAATACATTGAAATTGAAAAAAAACTTAATCACACGTTTAATACTCATTGTTTTCATTATGAAATATGATATAATCTAGAATAAGTCCAGCCTTTGGGTTTGAAATACATTTCTGTATAACATAGCACATGCTACCTGTTGTTCCAATACACTTGAGTGAAATTTATTTGGCATTTATTTTAGATTACAAATAATTTGGCAATTCAGTTTCCCTTTATTTTCCTCTTCTACTATTTAAAACTCTTAATTAGAATAATTTATTTAATTAAAGTATTTAACTATGCCCTTTTGCAAATTTTCTCACACTTACACCAAAATCCCCAACTCTGGCATGCATTTAATAGAAGATTAGGAACATAGCTACTTACTATACTGTTGCTGGTTATTATTTACACTATATTATGCAATCTATTATTATAAATAGCAAAATAAATAAATAAATAGTGAATTGCCTCTATTGCCTTTTTCTTTTTTGCTCTTACTGAAATAATTTTTGTACTCAGGCCTTTCACGTAGAATAGCAAAGTCAGAATGCCTTCAGATATTGAAAGATTATCTCCATATTGAGATTTAGTGGTTCTCACTTGAAAATGCTCAGCGTGAAACATAGAAAGCATCGGCTGCCAAAACACTTAAGAACTGATTGCCTTCACACTTCTCCCTCCCCAGTATGTTTTTCACTTTGGATGTTTTATATGAAGAGCTGGGTTTTTTCCCCCCCAAACAAATTAAAATCTAAGAAGAAAAATACATACTGGGAAGAAATGGGAGTAATCATCTCAGTTCTTGTTGCCACTGCAGGAACTTATAAACTATGGCCTAGAACAGAGGTTCTCAACCTGTTTCATCTCAAGGTACAGATCTTGTGATGGGTAGAATTTTTGGCCCACAGAACAGAAATTCTGTGGTGTCAGAGGTTGCACAAAGAGAAATAGAGGAAGTCTAGTGATATCATGGGAAGTGGGGTTCTGGCTGATACAGCATACCTGTGGACATTTTGCAACACATTTACTGCCCTAGATGCTCACATTGATTTTCTGGTTGCCTGCAAAGGTTTGTTCATGCTATAGCATGTGTTAAATATTTTGTACATCCCAAAAATTAGCAGGTTGGCTTTCAACAAACCGATCCTAAGCCACTTTCTCTTTTAAGATTTTTTTACTGTAATATTATAAAGACTTGGCTGGTGCCTGTTGCTTGAATTTTACTAGTGATGTCGGTCAGTTTTATTTCTTTTCTGACAAGAGATGCAACCTGACAAAATATTCAACAGCATGCTTTCCTAGATATGAACCAATATTGTTTCCAAGCAAGGATTCTAACTTCTCTTCCCAGTTTTCCACTTCTTTTCCACCCAACATTCAAATTAATGGCTGAATTTACTTAGGCATAATGGGATCTGATAGAAGAGCATATCTGCAATTCGGAGTTAAGCTGTGGGGCCCTCAGTACTCTCTGAGTTTATAGGCTTTCTTGCCGATATTTCATTACCAAACTAGGTATCTAGTGCACTAGTCTTACCTAGTTTGGCAATGAAACGTCTGCAAGAAAATCCACCAAGCTCAGAGAACATCAAGGACACCATAAAAGTCCTTTTGAGTATTGCATTTGTTTCTTCAAGAATGCTATTGTTTTTAATTCTTCAGCCTTGGCTACAATGATTATTGAGTCTGGGAAGTTTGGGAGGCATCTTAATTATGTAAGGCTGCTGTTGTCCTTTACTATGTAAAATGAATCTTAAAGGAGAGATTAACTTCTGTGTATGTTTTTGTTTAAACAGATAAATGCAGAAGGAACACCAGAGGAAGTTTTTCTTGAGATATGCACTTCAGTCAATACTTTTCTGAAGAAGGAATAGCATCACATTCAAAATTTAATGTAATGGCAGTGCTGTAACATACATGCATAGTGTCCTTTACAAATGCTGCTCAAAGCAATAGCTGCTGCCTTGAAAGATTAATGCATGTTGTAAACATTGTAAAAATCTTTGTAACAAATGGTACCGTAATGACACATGTGTACTTTATATGGCCTATGACACAGTTTGCAGTTCACAGGTTTTAAAAAGCCAGCATGGTATAAACAGCAGCTGAGTTTTATAGAACACACACATTCATTTCACTACAAGACATACTATACAGTCAAGCACAGTATTCCCTGTTAGTAGAAGTGCTGTAACAGTGAATTTGCTGCTGAACGCAAATCAATTTTTGAGGCTATTTAAGCTTGCTCTTTTTTTGGTAGTGCTTGAACAGTCTGTTTTCTGTCACTTTCTTTTACAAGAACATGTCTGCAATTAAGTTTGCAATCATATACACACCGGATAGTGGAATTGGGAGACTCACAAAAAGAAGCATGATTTGCAATACATGAACCAAATGTGAAATAACTGTGATTGCAGGACCAGCTGTTGTATTGATACAACCCTCTGTACAAGTATCCTATGTAGTTATGGTTTGAAAGATTTTTGATTTACAATGCTAACAGAGGGATAGTGTCTGCAGAAAAGGGGAAAAAAGTGCCAAATATTGCTTATATCCTTAAGATGGGTTGATTTAGAGCTAATAATGGCAGAGTCTGAATATAAAAAATTAACATGCATTTCAAAAGACTACAGGCAATAATTGTCTCTATGTACTGATTGCTCTATGTGACAGCTACATATAACAATTGTCAGCTTTAAATCCTTTAATTTATTGCTTGGCATTTAACATGATGGGAAATTTAAAACGTAAATGAGCAGTGTTAAATTCAGATTTCCACACTTTCCACATGCGTGTACGCAGACACACCCACTTCTTGATGACTGATATACCGAGTTTTTGGAATGTTGATCAACAGACAAGAAAAACTTAAGTCTATATAACTGCCTCATTTTCTTTGGCTGTCCACTATTTTTTCTTGCATGCTAGATCCTATTAACAGTTGCATTATCGACAAGCAATTCAGCAAAATTTGTATTTTTCAACCTACTACTCTTGTATGAAAAAGTAATAAAAATAAAATGTATGGACAAATGTTAAGGGTAATCAGATTTACTCTTCATATTTAAGACTCCTGCAAAACAAAGAGGTATCCAATCCAAAGGCACGTAAAATTTTTTCACTTAATTGAGTGCAGAGTTTTGAATTTCGAAAACTTTTATAGTTGTGTGGTTATGAGCATCCCTTTCAGGTCTTTTTAGATGATAGTCTTCCACTAAGAAACAGGTGTGCAGCACTTTCAAGTGTTGTATTTAAAGACAACATTTGACAGAGATATCAAAAAGTATCATTAACATTTAAAACTACAAATTTGAACTGTTTGACAAAGAACCATATAAAAATCTGTTTTGCACTTTGAGCAAGAACCCTAAAATCTCTACACTAAGTAAAGGGCAGTGGGAAACAAAATTTTAAATTCAAAGGGCATTTGAAACTTCGCTGAAAAAGTATCAAATCAATCTTTATTATGGTCATAGACCAGCATAAGGAGGGTAGGGTACAGTCAATTGCTGAAAACGTGTAACATATATAGTTTCTCACTTCTGAAAAGCAATGTACAGTCAGAAGTCTGTCTTGAAAAACAGCTTTTATCAATGAAAATTTCAGAGACAACCATCTGCTTTTTCCAGTATGAATTTAGGAGATCTGTAAAGCCAGGAAAACATGTTTTGAACAAATGAGAACGAAGGAATGAGATAATTATCATTGGCTTGCCACATAAATTTGCTTGGAATTTATATGGCTTACTCTGGAATCAGTGTTTGCCTTAAGGAGCTGTGCTGAAGCTAAAATTATGTCCCCAAATATCCCATTTCAGGGAAAGACTGCAAGATAGAGGTTAGAATGAGCCATTTCATTGAAAGTCGATTATTTTCCAAAAGGGAATGCTTTCCACATTGGAAAGTTTTAACTTTGGAACATTTTTCACCTCTAGAGGCTTGTTTATAGCAAAATCTAAACCCAGTATGATCACCTGAACCAATCTTCTATCTAAAGGAGATAGAAAATGAGTACTTAGAACATGCCCATATGACAAATCTGGAATATGTTAACAAACCTAATACTGTATCAGAAAGTAGCATCTGGGTGCAGAGAATATATAATCTGATAATTTGAAATATATTTGCATTAGATACTCATTTCCCAAAGCATTACAGTTTTGCTACCATTAATGAGAAAAGTGAAATACATCAGGTATATGGTTTTATATTATATATATTCTGATTTATTAAATTTCTCAAGAATGAGATATGTTTACAGACGATGTCATTAAGAAATGATACTGCATCATCTATCCATTAAAAATGCTTCAACTCCTCTAACAGAGAGTATACCTAAACAAAATGTGAAAATTAATACTGAAATTAAGCTCAAATTAATGCTGTTATTAAACGAGCCAGCCAACTCCTTGTTAGTTACTGCTGTAGTTTAATTTAAACACATATACTAAGTTACTTCCAAAATTCAAGTTTTTTTTTAAAGCAAGTGGAAATCTAATACAGTTAAAATAAGTCGCATTTCCGGATCACAACTTACACACGTTGAAATGATATATTAACTAAAAATATATAGTAAATGCTACAAAGCTTTTTCAGTCGTTGCTATTGTCCACCTAGTAAAGCGTACCAAAATGTCTTATTTATTTCATAAAGACAATGGAGAAGGGGGATGGATATGCAGAACAAGGGCACGGAAGTACACGGAAATAAGAATCATAAAACAGGTTACAGAGAAGCCTTATGGGCATTTTTGAGATGATCTTCCACATAATTGATTCCCCATTTGTTTCAACAACGGAAAGAGCTTTGAAAAGAGCATTCCTTTGGCTGTGCAAATCTGCTCCCACGCAAGTGGTGCATCTGCGAGTTAGAGCATAGATAAGCTTGTATACAGAATTTAGTGGACGTGTTCAAATCAGGGTGCTGGAGCATTATCCTGGGAAAGGTGGCGTAAAACAGCAAGGCAAAAGATGAAGGTGAGGCACCCCCTCTCTACGGCCTAATTGATATTCTCACTCTCTTCAGAAAAAAAGTCACGGTAACCATTCTATATATAAACAGACGGTAGCCACATAGTTTATTTCTCACAGTTCTCCTGACAACTGAACATTATTTAAGAACAGACTGTATACACAGATAAGAAGAAACATACAAAATGTTTTAAATGATGCACAACAAAATCCAGCAGTATAAAAGAATGCATGTGAAGTCTTGCTCACTGTTCAGGCTAAATTTAATCACCTTGTTTAAATAGTAATAAAAATACAATCTTTCATGGACCTTGTGCATACTACAAAAAGAGGAAAATTATTACCATATATGATTTATATTAGGCAGTTTTCTTTGATGAGTTGCATTAACAACTCTAAATACAGAGGCAGAAGGCTGTGTATTCCGTAAGAGTAAATGGGGATTTAGAAACTTTGCACAGTTAACTACCACTGGCACTTCTCACCATAGTTTTGTACACAACACATGGTCATTTTATATAACATTACATTTAAAAATATATCTGCATGACAATTTATAATATTCACACACCATGAGCTGGTTAAGGAAGCAGTGCCACAGTTGCCTCCTGTAGTGCTTCACTCTCGGTAAATAAGTTTGTGGTAAAAAGGAAAAAAAAAAGAGGTAAAAGAAAAATCTACATAATTAAGCAGCTCCAAGGCCTATCATGACCACCCCTGGGACAGTGATTGTTTTTATGAGTAGGTTCCTAGAAGCAAACACTGCCACAGGCTAAAACTTCTGCTGAAAGAGGTCAGTTTTTGTACTGGAGACTATTTTCCACAACAAAACTGCAAACTGTTAAACTGTTTCAATGTTAAGTATTTCATCACCTGTTCACCGCACAATAGCCAAGTTCTTTAAGCCTCTGGAATTGACTATGTTTAATGTGTGCTTTCTTTTCTGGCCACACTTTCGTAACTCATCTCTTGGACTTTTCTTTTTCTTTAAAAAAAAAAAAAAAGGACTAATGGAGTGAAGAAAATCTGCCCGGTATAGATAGCCACCTGCACACTAGGAATGTTCAACCTCTATTTAGTGACCTAGTAACAAGACGGATCAGAGAGCTGTATTTTGAGAAGGGCACCTGGGAAGCTCTCATGCAGGGGATGACATTCCTGGGAAAGTACATGTCTTTCCAAAGTGGGCACAGAATCAGTGACTGCGCCGCTGTTGGGTCTTCAGAAGTGACACTATGTTTCAGGTTGCACATCTGCTTTTCCTTGTCATCTATTGGCAGGAAAGTAGTTGGGGTCAAGATAATTGTAGCTGGGGCCTTGGGACATGCAGTAGTCTCTATCTAAGAACATTTCTGCTCTGTAAATAGGCTCCAATCGGTGATTTTCCTTGTGAATATCGGTTTCGTGCAGACTGAAAGACAAAGAAAAATCATTATTTGTGAAGCACGACACTGTTCATAATCTACTCACTATTTTAAACTGGATGCATTTAAATTCTTCTCAGAATGAATTGCATAAATCAGGAAGGTATGTTTTTCAACATGAATATCCATGGTGTTAATTGCTTTTAGAAAAATAATATTCCCACTGCGGAAAGGAAGAAAGAAGCAGGGATCCAAAGAAATTAAGATATGGGATAAGAAAAAGCCAGTATCTAACTGTACTTTTCTATCCTTTTCTATCCTTGCAAACCCTCCTTGCTTTTTCCATGTTTGGGTACTTACTTCGTACATCATTTTTTGTTTCTTTGAACTTCTCATCTCTTTATTTGAAGACCTCATCAACTTCATCTAACTACATCTGTCTTAGTGATTTCCTTCCTCTCACCTCATTCATTTTTCTTTTATGTATTTGTTTTGCAAGTCAATTCACATTCATTCTCTTTTTCTACCAACCACTTCAAAATGTTTCTTTTGTACCTGTCACTCATTTCTGTCTTTAATCCAAATTCATTCAGCATCCATAGTCTTGGCTCTACCTTTTCCTGTTTAGCCCACATTCTATGTACCCCATTCTACCGCATTCAGCTTGGTTTTTTTATTCTCCCAAGATATAATATGATAGAAACATATTCTCATATGTATTTTTTACTTTTTCTTGACATTCATCTCTTTCAACAAATAACTTCCATTATCTTTCTCCCAGCATCTGCACATCATAACATTTCTCTATTGATTTTCTAATTTTTTGTAAACATTCTACATACATTCCCATTTTTAATAAATATTTTGCACACATTTATCTACTTTTCCCAGTACCTGCTTTTTACATTTTTTTAAAATTCATATTTATATCCCGCCCTTCTCCGGAGACTCAGGGCGGCTTACAATTTTTTGGGGGATACAACCCAATGTGCTCAGCAATAGCCTTCCTTCCATTGTATATGCCTGCTTATTACTAAGCGGCATTTTTACAAAGTCAGCTTATTCCCCCAACAATCTTGGGTCCTCAGTTTACCTACCCCAAGAGGATGGAAGGCTGAGTCAACCTTGAGCCTGGTGGGATTCGAGCCTACAGTAATTACAGTCAGCTGGAACTAAGTGCTAGGCTATTAACAGCCTGCACCACCAAGTCCCTTTTCAGTTAAGTTGCAATAGTTCCCCCCAACACACATTTCTCCTTGGACCTTCAATATGTTACTTTTTAGGTCCAAACTTGTGATTGCATCACACAATATATCTAATATAAAAACTTAGGATTTATTCAGCCAATAAGCATGCACACCAAGAATATGCACAATTATATCCCCTACAAACATGTATTTAAAATTATCAGAGGTGTCCTTATATATCCAAAGAGGTTATGAACTCTACAATATGTGTTTTAAAATGAACATTTAAAAATAAAGGCCATGTTATCTGTCAATCCTGGTCTTCACTGCACGCTGCTTACCAGTCAGAACAAGAATCACAAAAATCCAAAGACAGTTCTGGAGGGCAGTCTTGGCAGTGCCACCGAACGCCCTGAATTGGATCAGTTCCACAGTTATCACACTGAAAAGAAATTTAGCAAAGTGATCTTAGGGATTCTCCTCCAAAAATAAACAGTTTGCCAGATTAATAGTTTTACCACATAGCTAACATTACTGCAAAATAAAATTATTATCCTTTTAAGTTTCCTCCCTTTTTCAACTTTATGACAAAACAGCCATCTATAAGCCTATATGTCAATATTTCAAACTTAGTTTGCAAACAGTTTCTTGGTTTTGCCTCTTCTCAGCTTTTCCAATTTTTTTGTCATACACAATTTTTTCTGCCTCCTCCAACTAAACTGTTCCTCTTTTCATTCCCCTGCAAGTTCCTATATTTTACTCCACTGTGCTACAAATTTGCTTTCATCTCTCCTATTCCTCCTGTATTAAATTCATTTAATGACTAAGGAAGAAAAAAGAAAATGTTTCTATTATCTTCTAATTTAAGGTTCACTGAGAGTGACAAGTGATTTCAGATTCAAATTTAGTTATCACTGTGATATAAGCAAACAGCATATTCTTTTCTCTGATTTTCAGATATCTATATTATCGAAGATTAAAAAACTTCAAGGAGAATCTAAGACATTCAATTAGCCATCATGGCTAAAAGCCAGGAATGATGAGAGATTTTGCCTAATAAATCAGAAGCTATTGGATTAGGGAGGTAGACAAAGCAAATTACCTAATTTAAAAAAAAAAGCATACCACTAATTTCCAAGCAATGATGCTCTGGTATAACATTGCTTTTCAGAAATTTTAAAAGGAAGACTTCTCTACATGCTCCTTATGATGATCTATTAATATATTAAAATAACTTGTAAATATTCAAGGTGATAATTTCATAAGGATTTTATCACTAATCTGTTCAGAAGCCCTAGCAATTTCAATAAGGTTTACTCCCAAACATTTGGTAGACTACAGATTTGAATATATAGTTTGATTATACAACATAATCAATAATTGTATGTGAAAAAATTTGGTGTATTACATTTACAGACCTCAAATACATCTTCCATTAGATCAGGGTAATCATAGTAGCCTAAATCTAACTTAGCCTTCCTAAGTTGCTTAGAGAACTTAATGCTGAACCCAGAGTAGGATCTTATTTTCCAGAAAACCACCACTTAGATAACTGAGGAAATATGAGGCCTTGGGCATTTTTACCAACCTTAAAGCCAATGTGCTGGACAAAGCCACTTTCTGCATGCATTTGCTGCACCTTCTGCTTCCTCAGCTTTTTAAATTTCAGCAGCTCTTTATATTCTGGTAACTCACGATATGCTACAGGGATACTTTCGTCATCCTATTTCAGAGAAAGAAAGAATTGGAACTTTTAAAGTTACAGAAAGGATTAAAGTAAAAGAAACCACACCTCCTAAACAAACTCCAGAATAAATAGCAATCTATGATGTAACTGCTCATGGCTGGTATATTGGAAAATAGTTTAAGATAGTTTAAAAAAGCTCAAGATAGTTTAAAATTGCCCTAAAAACCCCAAAAGCATTAGTACCAAAGTTCCACATAATTTGGAATTAAATTGACCCAAAATTCTAAATACTACTGAAATACAACCTCTAGTGTAACTTTTAAAGCAGCTTTTATTTTTACATTTTATTGTTTCCTTATAAACCAGAACATTGAAACAGGAGATTTAAAAGCTGAAGAACAAAATGCCCAAAGACTTTGTAAAATGGCAAAAAAAAAGACTTCTAGTGATTTGTCTCATATGAATTTTTTCCCATAAAAAAAAATAAAGCCAGGAATTGTCTTATGCTTTCCTGTAATGGGGGAAGGGCCAAGGTGTGTGTGTGTTTGTATGTCTGTGCGCGCATGCATGCACGCGCATGTATCTTACAAAAAAACTGTATACTATATCTCAGACAAATTAGAAGAAACTGGCCTGGCCCTTCCCTGATCAGGTTTGGCCTAGTAGAATGTATACATCAGTCTGTTTGGGACATCCTCTGTTAATCTGAAAAAGGAATACAACAGATAGTCCTCAACTTACGACTACAACTGAGCCCCAAATGTATGTTGCTAAGCAAAACATTTGTTAAGTGAATTTTGCCCCATTTTGCAACCTTTCCTGCCACAGTTGTTAAGTAAATCCGGCTTTTCCACTGACTTTGCTTGTCAGGTTCCAAAAAATGATCACATGGCTCTGGGGCATAACAAACTGTCATAAATATAAATCAGCTGTCAAGCAACCAAAATCTGATCACATGACCAACGGAATGTTACAATGGTTGTTAAAGTGTGAAAACAGCTGTAAATCACTTTTTGCAGTTCTGCTTTAACTTCAAATGGTCACTAAACGAATGGTTGTAAATCAAGGAATACCTGTACCGTTTTAATTTTCTCTCCTTCAAATCTGAAGCACTTGGGTTTCTATTGCACTAAACAGACACAGGTGTTCACTGACCTTTTACTTATGCAGCCATTTCTGGGTCCTTTATATTAATTTATAGAACTTTTACATAACATTTTTAAAACTCAGTTTAAATGCAAAACCTACTGATGGTTCTTCCTCTGCTGCATTGGCCATGTGACTGTGAAAACAGGATCTATCTTCATCTTCATCCATAAATACGGGAGGTTCATGGGATGTCATGAAAGTTGAAGGCTTGAAGAGATGTTTATTCAAAGGATGTTGCCGTCTACTAGAGGACTGTAATTAAAATAAGTGTTTGTGTCAATACTTTTTAAATTAATTTTGTAAATAATTTTTATAGCACCACTTCAAACAGGAAGCTTCACATATTGCTACAAGAGAAAAATGTCTAATTTTCAGCTAAAGCTCTTCTTGTCACAAAGCAAAACAACAACAACCCCAACATATTCTGCAACAATGCATTTCGATACCTAATTCTCACAAGGAATCCCTTTTGGCACGATGGACATTTCTAATCATTGGTTCTCCACTCCTGCCGAAGAAAGGCAGAGATAATCAAACCCAGGTTTTCAAAGCTAACCCTCCTCATATTTAAATCTTCCCAGTGCATCCTTTGCTCAAGATGCAGACACGATGTAATCTGAATTAGTATTATATAGCATGAAAATATAAAAGATAGAATCTTCTCCAAAAAGAACTAACATATGACCATTAAGCAGGAAGGCAGAATAAGATAAAATAATTTTATTGTCTTTTTTTTTACTGTGAGCACACTGGCCCACATTAAAAATGAAGTTCTGTTGTCTGCTCTCAAGAGAAAGTGTGTATCTACCCAAACACATACATAACACACACAAGCTACATACAAGCTAATACAAGCTAATATATACCTGTATCACACACACATCACTGTCCATTCTGAATACATAGAAGAAAGAGGAAACTTAAGAGTTCACAAGGTTGATGCTATATGGAACAAAACTGTGACTGAATCTAAATGTTCTGCTTTCGATACCATGAAGACTCCTCCCAGAAGGTAGCAATGAAGCTCATGAAAAGGATGTGTAGTGTCCTAGGCAAATACGATTGGATTACATGTGCCAAAACAGATTAAGGTATGGTTTTGTTATCTCTACTGGGCAAAGGGAACTTTCACATTAAATGCCTAATTTTCACTTTGTATACCATGTGACCAATTTCAAAACTGACACATGAGATGAAGGAAAACCAGTCAAACAGCACTAAGTTAAGTATTTCTAAGAAGCCCTATATGAAGACCTGACAAATGAACGGAAAACAATACGATTTTTGGTAAGGGGAAATTTAATGTGAAATGTCTTAGATAAACTTTGAGTTATATACCTCATGAAAATACATGCTCTTGTTTGTAGCTATTGTAAAATGTAGTCTGCTCCCTTTCTGAAAATGAGAGGCGTAGGAGAATTTTGTACACAGCCCACTTTCTGACATAATAAAATGTCTGCTACAGAGTCACAAGAACCCTTAACTCAAGCTTCTCAACCACTGGACTCCTTTTAAGTAGTGTTATTGTGCTGTTGTTGTTTTTCCCTCTCTTTCAATCTTCATATCTACTTTGTCACCCTTATATCTATGTTGCTTATTGATTTAAAACAAAACAAGCTTTTTTTTCCAGATGACTAAGTGGTTTCTTTTTACTTGTTTGTCCTCTACAGAAAGAAAATCAATAGTGCAGAGCTAGTAATGAAACCTTTTTGGCATACAGGTACTGTTCTGCTAACATCCTGTAAAACATGTGCATTTTAAAGAAAAGTCTGCACAATTAGTCATACATGGGCACACAAGAAATTTGCCTTCGCTTTCCTGTAGAGTGTTGAATGCATATAGCTCATAACTAATTGCTGGAGAGAAAATGCAAGAAAATAATTGTAGGAAGAATGGTTGTGGTAAAATATATGGGTTGATTTAATGAAGCAACCAGATGAAGAGTGTAGCTTCTTTTAGAAAGAAAATCTAGCCCACAGTCTCATAAATACCTCTTCCTCTGCTCTGAATCCTCTCCTAGAAATATATCTCCAAATCAGGTTTAGCAATTGATTACAACAGGAGAGCAAGATGGTAGTCAAACAATTACTGCCCATGAAACAACCTCTGAAGGCCACCTGCTCCAGGAACTTCCAAATTTTCCCAGCAAGTATGGCTATTGCTAAGAATCTTGAGAGTTAGTCAATGTGTTTGGAAGTCACTCAAATGTCTAACTCCCAGAGATCTTACATATTTATGGAAATTTGAGATCAACAAAAGTCACATAGATAGATATCCATAGTACAGATGGGTAGTTGCTTTCACAAAGGAGTTCTGTCACTTGGAATGAGATATAATTACATCTCATCTGCACTTAAGATGGCAAAAGTGCTGAGAAATTCCCATTACTTTCAATATTATAAAAACAAGGATATTTCAGAACAAAGGAATATATGGACTTACTTAAGTTTCATGGTAGCATTTAAAAATAAACCTGATGGCAATCTTAAGATTAATCAGGCTCTGTGGATGTATTACAGAAACCTGATCAGAAGCTACTTCCTTTAATATGCTTGCCCAATTAGAAAGCAAGAACCCATAATTATTTGGATCAAGGTCATGCAAAACATTCACCATCAAGATTTTAGAAGTCAGTATACAGTCAGAGAGTTAGTTTAGTTTAGGGGTTAAAGTGCTGGTCTAGAAACCCCATATATATATGTGTGTGTGTGTGTGTTTGTATGTGTGTGTGTGTGTGTGTGTGTGTATGTATGTATGTATGTGTATGTGTATGTGTATGTATACGTATATATATGTATATAAATAAAATAGAGGCATAGTTCAACTGATTTGAGTTCGTGCTAAAACACATCCTGGGGGGGAGGAACTTTCTGGATGACGCCCTCTCCCGTATGCTGCAGTACAAATGCGAACGGGAGGAGGTCATAAATGCCATCATCCCCCCAGCCCAAATAGCTGCCCAAGTAACCACCAGACGACACGCCGTGACTGGCAAGACCAACCCACAAGTGACCTAATCACAAAACTCAAAAGCAAACTACTAGCAGACCCCTGGTTCTGGGACAATCAACACATCTTGACAAAAAGAGATGACCTAGCATGGAAGGGGACAAAACTCGACATCCCAGAATCCCAACACACACTAGTCCTACACACCAGGAGCCACAACGCCAAACTGGCAAGCCACTTTGGGTTTTTAAAGACTTTACACTTAGCACGGAGGCAATTCTAAGCATAGCAATAGAGGCATAGAAAAACCCCTCGTTTCCACCCTTCTGCCATCTTCCCTGAGTCTTTGCTGCTGCCCAATGCTCCGGGTAAACAGCCAGGGCTCAAGACTCTGAATAGCAATCACTACTCGGGATTAGGTTGTAGAGATACGGAATAACGTCAGATTTCCAAGTGATGAAACGCATTCAAAAAGAAATCAGCAAAGTCCCTATTCCAAAACAAATTTCTTTTATTTAGGTCAGCATCAAGTTGGCAAAGTCTGTTGTAATTCCGGACCTGACACAAACCAGAATTACATCACATAATATTGTAAATTAGAAACCATCCACAAAAATCACATTCCTCAATAGAATTAAATCAACCTTGCCTGGTATCTTCAATCTTCACCTCCAGGTCTCAGCAGGGACAGTTTCTGTTCCCATGGGAAAGAAAGTCACCTAGCCAAAACAATCCTCACTATCTAACCACTCCTCCCACTTTAAAAATGTAGTGAGCCTGAAACCCTACCCTTATACCAGCAAATAGAATGAAAGAAAAGGAATATATGATGAGAATATAGAGCTAAATAAAATGGGCTCGGCATAGAGGCATTTTTTATTTTAATTTTTCTTTAGAAACCCAGTTATTACATTAACTGTCACTAAAAAAAGAAATTATTATTTTTTGTTTGCCATCACTGGGTGGTTTCATGAGCAATGGCTCTTATTATGGATTGAAAGAAGTCTCAAAAATTAATCCAAAGTCTTGTGATTTACCTTTTTAGAGTATAAATACAAGTTTGGTGTTCTTCCTGGAACTGGAATACCAGCTTTAGTCAGTTTTATGAAATATTTCTGCACTCTGCTGGCAACCTAAAGAAAGGGGGAAGGGAGAAAACTATTAGAAAATATATAAAGATATAATTCTCAAACACTAAATAATTATATACACTAAGACTTAATTTAAAAAAATATGAATGACTCCTCCTGCTACCAAACTGTTTTCTATATTATGAAAAGATAAGAGCAATGTGCTCGATTCCACTCATAAGATTCTCCACTCTCATCTTCAATCTCTCATCAATTTTTTCATTAAAAATTTCTCAATTTTCAATTAGGATAAAGTATTTTTCTTGGTGTATTTAGAATAAAAGTGTCTTTTGCAAACTTAGAATGTAATCTGAACTAAGAAATATTAAGAATATTTATTTAATGTAATATATGCTATTTCCCAACCAATCACATCACAAAATGTTCTCAGTTCTCTAGCATTACCCCTGAGATAACCTCAGCAAAGGAGTCTACTATGGAACAACAGGATGGCATATGTTACAAAAGCTGTCCCTTATGAAGTAATGTCTCTTGATATAGATTGGGTATTCACCTTTTTAAAAAATATACATCCTTATTTCACTAATTCATTTTTCTTTTTAATATTTAATGAGGCTATTAAGGAAGGTTATTTGTCATCATGGGACGATGTATCTCTGTCCTTCAGCCAATCAATTGAGGCTGTCAAGGTTCTGTCCCAGTATTTGGAAGTTGTGGAGATCAGGATCGGAAAAGTCTTTGACTCAACTCTGCCAAACTGGGTGGTTTTGGATATTGGATCCCAGAATGGGAAACTTTCTATTTTAGCTTTAGGGTTGAACTCCCCTGCTAAGACTTAATGCACAAATTTGAGGATTCTCTTGGACTCCCAGTTCTTGCTTAAAGAGCAGGTGGCAGCTGTGGCAGAAAGATATTTGCACAAATTTGTCTTGTATTAAAGATCAGGTCTGCTTACTGTCACTCTGCCCTAGTCACTTCCTGCCTTACATGTGCTATACCTGGGTTGTCCTTGAAAGCCATCTGGAAGCAACGGATGGGCAAAAATGCCAGCACCCTTGGTAGTTATGATGTAACATCATTATTGGCTTCCTTTAAGCTTTTGGATGTTCAAGTGCTGGATACCATCTATAAAGCCCTACACGACTGTTATTTGCAGAACTGCCTCTACCCAATGATATCTGCCTGCCTCACACATTCTAACAGGCAGGCACACTTCTATAAAACAATGCCATTTGATTGGGACCCAGGAGATGTCTTTCATATTTTGGCATCTGCCTTGTAGAATGATCCCTACCTCCACACCTCCACATTGGCTTTTATCTCAGCTTTGGGGGTGGAATAAGGGGAATGACATATATAGAATGCCATCTATTGTATTTTAACTATATTCACTTAGAACAAACACAATTTTAAAAAATTGTTTTAAAAATCTGTTTTACCAAATAAAAGAAACTATTTATTAGTTGGTTAAAGATTAACAATAATGCAGCTCCTTACCTGCTTTGCAGTTCTATTACCCAACTCATCCGCAATTTTTTGCCATCGCCGAGATTCTACTTCCTCTGGAGGGTACTTCAAAAGTAATTGTTCAAGTTTTTTCTGTAATGATGAACAATGATAATGGTGAATACAATTCGATTTTCACAAAAAAAAATCTCTAGTCCTCCTTAGGAAAGAGGAATAGAGACAAAATAGAAAAACAAGATTAATACTATAGGATAATCTTCCACCCTGTGGAATCAACTCCCCTTGGAGCTCCGGCTGGCCCCTGACCTCCGTTCCTTTCGCCGAGACCTAAAGACTTGGTTGTTTCAACAGGCCAGCCTGGACTGAATGGGGTGGGGTGGGGTTTTATTGATTTTAATTTTTAATTGGGTTTTAATTTTTATTGGGCTAATTTGACTAGTTTAATTGTATTTTAATATTTGTATTCTCATTTTTTTTTAATGTAAGCTGCCCTGAGTCCCTCGGGAGAGAGGGTGGCTTATAAGTCCAATAAAATAAATAAATAAAGGGCCTTGGTGGATCAGGCTGTTAATTGCCTGCACTTAAGTTCCAGCTGCCTACAAATGCTGTAGGCTCGAATCCCACCAGGCTCAAGGTTGACTCAGCCTTCCATCCTCTGGGGGTAGGTAAATTGAGGACCCAAGATTGTTGGGGGCAGTTAGCTGACCTTGTAAAAATGCCGCTTAGTAATAAGCAGGCATGTACAATGGAATGAAGGCTATTGCTGAGCACACTGGGTTGTATCCCAAAAATTGTAAGCCGCCCTGAGTCTTCGGAGAAGGGCGGCATATAAATGTAATTAAAAATAAATAAATAAATAAATAATCTCACTTTAAGATTAGTTATTGCATTACCTGTTCTTCTACTGTCCACAGCTGATTAAAAGATTCAGGTTTGGTCTCATCACAAAGTCGCCCCCTTATCATCTGCTGAAATACAGTACATAACAAGAAAGGAATTTAGAAAATATGCATAACTGAATTTCAGTCAAATAAAAAGGGTTGTCATATGGTTACCAAAATAATCACCTATCACACCACAGTATATCGAAACTAAAAATTCTACTAATAGCAACCACAAAACCCATTCTTTCTACTGGAGCTGAACTAGCAACTCTTTGCTCTTCATCTATTACTATTAATCATAACCAAACTTGTAACAGCCAACCACCAGCCCCTCCCCCCCAAATTCTTTTTGTCCTCCGTTTCTGATATGGAGAGATTTTTTTAAAGTCTTTGGTCCTCATTCACTACTATAGAGTCAAGTTACCCATAATCTTCATAGCTGAGCAATGACCACAAAGTTGATTGGATTTGATGTTTTCTAGCCCCAGTCTGACACCGTAACCAAAATAGCACATTCTGAAGGAAAGTACTGTCTGGTTTGTACTACCGAGGAGAGAATCGTAAATTGCTAGATAGTTGCATTCCTTGCCTTTCAAGCAGGAAAACCTGGCTTCATTTACTGACCAAAAAAGGAAGAACAGCAGACCTCCAAACAGTTACCGGTAATTCACTCCTAACAAAGCTAAAGACCATGCAGAGATAAAAGCATATCGCATTTTTCTGCCTATAAGATGCACTTTCTCCCACCCAAAAAGTGGGTGGAAATGTCTGTGCATCTTATAGAGCGAATACAGGCCCATTTTTGGCCTCCCAAACCCTCCATACATCCCATTTTTGCCCTCCCAGGCATCCAGAAGCAATCTCCAGGCCAAAAACACCAGGAGGCAGCAAACGGGAATATGGGCACATTTTTGGCCTCCAGAGTGCTTCTGGATGCTGGGGAGCCCAAAAATGGGATCTAGGGAAGTCTCCGGAGGCCAAAAATATGCCCATGTTGAGTGCTTCTAGACGCCGAGGAGGGCAAAAATGGGACACGCAGAGGGCTCGGGAGGCCAAAAATGGGCACGTTTTTGGCCAGTAGAGTGCTTCTGGATCCTGGGGTGGCTGAAAACTGGACTTGTTTTTGGTCTGCAGAGTGCTTCTGGATGCTGGGGAGGGCAAAAATGGGATGCATGGAGGCAAAAAACTATTTTTTTCTTGTTTTCCTCCTCTAAACCAAGGTGTGTCTTATTTCCGGTCCTTCTTATAAGTCCAAAAAATACAGTATACCTAATGGGAAGTGGATACTGTGGCTCTGACAAGTGAATAATAAGGCATTGTAGCATTCGTCTGATGTTTAAGAATAATTTGATCAAAAGGCAAAGGCCTCAACTCTTTCAAATAAATTATCTACACTTTTCAAAGAGCTTCTTTGGAAAATATGGGCATTACTTCAGTTCTGTTCATATTTACTTGTGGACGGCTGTTCGTTGAAGCTTCTGGACAATCACTAAAAGGCAAAACGGAGTATGAAGTAGCCTCTCCATCCTTTCTTGGATCCAAAGGGCTTTTTGGTCTTGTAGGTAAACCTACACAAAAAAAAAGAATTAACATAGTGCAGTTGACTTTTCTTCTGTAAAGCACCATCATTTTATGCTTACCTTTATCAAAAATAAGCTTGGCTCGCCTACTGTTACGCTTTCGGTTTCTGAATTCTCTTTCAAAATTCCCAAGGCTTGTGGTATATTGGTCCCAGGATATCTCTGGCAGCTTGACAACTCTTTGTGGAAATGGAAGCCCTACATCAACCTGACAGGTGAAAAAAAAAGGTGAAAAATTTACACAGAAAAACTACCAATTAATATGATGTAAGGTTACATATATTTGGACCAAAGTTGTGGCAATGCTAGATCTTGAGCTCTGTATTACTATACTGCCACACATTTAAGGAATTCTTTCCAGAGTAATAAAAGCACAGTACATAAAATATAGAAGCAGAAAATGATGGCTCAATTAAAATTGTTATAAACAGATGCTTAAAATTTCATCACCATTTGTTGACTTTTTTCATAAAATTATTTGTTCACTTAAGTTTCCAAACAATTATATCCTAAGAGAGGTTACAGAGACCAAAAAATAGAAACAAAAAACCTAAAACTGAACAATGTTCCAATATATATATATCCCTTTAAGTACATCTGCTTTATCATTGTTCTTTAATAAAATACATTCACAAAATCAATAATCTGATAAAATTACCAATGACATATTTGGCTGTTAGTTCCCAGTGATGTAATGAAGCAAGAACATTGGTGCAATACTGAATACAAGAAATACTGAAGGCAGAAAAAAATTGTTGCCACCATTATTCATCCGATTTTATGAACAAATGACTAATTCAATTTTAAATAAACACAGCTTTGGAGAAATGATTTTGGAACAATAGATTCAAGGGATCCTCTGCAGAGATCACCAACTCTCCTATTATTACCATTGACTCTCACTAACTGCAGGAGATGAAGTATCAGTTATCAAACATCACTTATGAGAAGATTCCCATTGTTATACCTTCTTCTGGAGACTTTCCACAAATCCAATGGGATCTTTCAGTGCTTCTCTCTGATGTCTGCCTAAACTCTCAAGATCTTGGACTGCTTGAGTGCGCTGAGCCTCGAGTACTGCAATCGTTTGTAACAGTCTCTGATAACTACAGAGATAAAGGGAAACAGCTCACTATAGACTTCTGTGCGCAAGCAAACCAAACTGGGAGTAGAAATGAAAGCAAAAATAAAACCTTAGCACCCAGCACATTTATCTGATAGACTCAAGCAAAAAACTAACAGAACCATGAATACTACAAGTATTTTTTTTAAGTCAGAAATTCTTTTAATATTCAACAATAGTGGTGCAAGCAACATTTTTGAAAATCAAAACAAATGTTGCAGATACAAAAAACTAGATGTTGCACAGAATAAGCTTTTTGTAACTTCAGATTAAGCTTCTAGCTACCTATACTGTACCACCAAAAGACCCGCCGCCATCAAATGACACCAATATCCTGAATCAATATCAGTCTGATATCTACGCAACAGAAAAGTGCAACTAATACATTTATAAATATTGCTTGAGATAATTTTAAACTTCACTGCATGCCCTCTAAAAATGCTTGAAGAATGAAATACATATATCATCTCTGAAGGTTTGGTTATAACTCCAATATAAAAAACCAGGGTAAACATTATAATTCATAAACAACTAGAGAGGACCAAGTTGGGGGAGGAGTATTAAATTACATTACACTCCAATGTCGGTATCGTTTTAAATACCCAGGAAGTAGATTAACTAGATAAATTAACCCAGAGATATGTGAAGAAATGAAAACTTTTAAAGATCAACCCAAATTTTGATTGTGCAAAATACTGCCCAAATACAAGTACTCAATAATAAAGAAACAAATTGCTTAAGATTTTGAAGCTGAATATACTATTTCAATCTACCACTATTTCCTAAAAGATGGCAACTGAGGCAAGCTTCTTTGGAGAAAGAATTCTGTGTAAGTGCATACTTAGAAAGATGTCTCTATAAATTAATATAAAACATGTAACTGGGTCAAGTCAAATATTTAATTCTAGAGACTAGTGAAATAATTATTGCAGACAACATTCTAATGCTCAGTCAATGAAAGTAATTTTAGCAACAGAAGAGAGTACTTGTAGTTCAGGGTTGAACTTTGAAGTCCTTGGTGATCTCTGAGCTTGGTTATTCTCTTGTAAATATTTACAAATCCCACTCCCTTCTGGCATTGATGATGTTATCTAGTTAGGTAATGAAACATTTGCGAGAGAACAACCAAGCTCAAAGACTACCGAGGACCCCACAGTAATTTTAGCTCAACCTCCAGTTACATAAAATATTAATAAATGTATTTCAAGCTCTACACTCAAACATCTTGTTTCTGGATGGCAATGAAGTTATATTAAAGAGTTTAGGGATTCTCTTACATTTAATTAATATTTGTTGGAATCCTTTATAAAAATCAACATTACAGTGAATGTTTTCAATGTCTTTCAAAGGCTTATACCTCTCTTAGCTTCTTCCTGTCTTTCATACATAAATACAATAAATACTGTACTAAGAAGAAAAACTGGAAATACACGTAAACTGTCATGTAAATTATTTGGGTCTCATGGCACTATTGTACATATGTTGCAACAAATAGCAATAGCACTTAGACTTATATACCGTTTTACAGAGGTTTACAGCTCTCTCTAAGCAGTTTACAGAGTCAGCATATTGCCCCCAACAATTTGGGTCCTCATTTTACCCACCTCGGAAGGATGGAAGGCTGAGTCAACCTTGAGCCTGGTGAGATTCGATCTGCCAAATTGCAGGCGGCTGGCTGCAGCAGAAATAGCCTGCAGTACTGCACTCTAACCACTGCACCACTGAGGCTCTTAATAAACATAGTATAATGCTACTTTAATTATAAATGGATATGCTGATTTCTTTAGTTGTTTAGAAGCAGAGCAGTCTGCGTTGTAAAATGAAGAACCAGATACTTGAAGTGTTTAGAATCAGTGACTGTATCAGCAATGTGAGTACAATTTAAGCAACAACTCATATTCTTGCCCATCACATACAACATAAAATTGATTTGTACCATTTCCCCGAAAATGAGACTCACCCTGACAGCAAGCTATAGCCTGATTTTTGGGATGGGCCTAATATAAGCCCTACCCCAAAAATAAGCCCAGGGAGGATGGGCATGGCCCGCCCAGATAGTTATAAGTCCAAGCGCAGCGGCACCGGAGGGGGGTGGGAATAGAGAGGTGATCCAGACGTGCTGTGTGGCCGCCTGGCTCACAGGAGGCTTGTGTGGCACCACCAGTAGGTGGAGGCAGAGGCACAGGGGGAGGAGACACAAGATCCTGTCTCTGTCTCCACCTGCTGCCATTGGAGCTGCACAAGCATCCCGCGATCCAGGGATATGCAGCACGTCTGGATTATGTGTCTCCCCCCTTGCCTCTGCCTCCTGCCAGTGGCACTGCACAAGTCTCCCACAAGCCTCCTGTGAGCCAGGCAACATGTCCTGATTGCCTTCCTCCCCACTTCTGCCTCCCGACTTGGAATTAATGGTATTTGCACTGCACCAAGGAGGCTGAAGCATGCTGAGAGCTTAGCCCGTTGCAGCCACGGGCAAGCAGATAGTGGAATGGAGAGGGCGGAGCCAGTGGTAACTGTGCTGCCACTCCTGTCAGCCCCTGCATTTGCCGCCTCCTGCACTTAAAAAAAAAAGACTTCCCCAAAAATAAGCCCAAGTGCTTATTTTCAAGCCCAAAAGAAAATAAGACCTATTTTCAGGGAAACACAGCAACCTGAAATCATGAACATCTTGGTTTTGTTGACTGATACCTTAACTGAATGCATGGCAGAATTTCTTCACTGCAATTGAAGATTGCATGCTCGGTGTATAATCGTGCTGGGCATATGACCATGGAAGTGTCTTTGGACAATGCTGGCTCTCTCGACTAAGAAACTGAGATGAGCACTGTCCCCTTGAGTCACACACGACTGGACAGGGGAAACCATTACCTTTTTATATTCTCAAAACAAATCACATTAGAGAGTTAACATTTTAAGACAAAACCTGAGAATAAAATATGCACAATTTTGAACTGATTATAAATTACAGGGCTTTTATGGTAGATTAGAGCAAGTGCCTTATGATGAAGAAATACTTTATATCATATAGAAGTTCCGGTGCTGCTATCATTAGCAGAATATTATATTTTAAATTTTTTGCATAAAATTATTTTTCATACTTCATCAGATTTATAGGTACAGAGATGAACACAAACTTATTATTAAAGTAAACAGCCTGAGATAATGGATTCTACTCAGAAATTAATAAATCAGATAATGTTTAATTGATCAGAAAAAAATATTGTGGAACTTAAAACAAAAATTTCATATTACTAAAACTGAAGCCATCAAGCAGAATATACAATAAAAATTATGCATTAACACAAGAATTTTTAAACATAGACACCAGCTCATCACATAACCTAACAATAACTACTGTTCAGTGACAAACTGCAAAAAGCAGTATGTTTCTTTTGGAAATCGTTTTTTCACATTGTTATATTGCATACGTATTTCGTTCACTGCCAAGTTACCTTAAGGTAAGATGGGTAGCCAATAAATGTTACGAACAAACAAACAAATAAAATCCAACCCACTTCCTGACGCTGATTGGATTTGTCTTTACCCTATCTGTTCTGACATTGGAAAGTAACTTAAGATAACAATATCTAATTATTATTTTTATACTCTGAACTGTCAAAATAACTGCATCACAATCTGTTAACATTCTGTTAAGTTACATATATTATCAATGTTAACAAATCAATTGTTTGAAGATCTGCAGTCAACTGTTTTGTAAATCTGGGGATGGTTTTAACAGAGATTTTTGTCATCCAGATCTTGCCTCAGCAATTCCAAATAACTTGTATTTCTTAGCCATGCTTTTGCATTGGAATTGCTCAGTTTAAGATTGGATTTCTTTAAATAGTCTTTTTCTGCTTTGTAAGAGTATCATCTCCAATGCTTGACAGTTTCTGAAGCAGAAAGAGGTTCCTTATTGCTGCAAAAAGACAAAACTATCACAATCTGAGAAGTTGTAAAATCAGAATATTTTCTCACCTATGGAACTTCTTCGCAAAGTTAATTGAAGGCTAATGAATCAATCATCCTTTGGGGCTTTATTAAGAACTTCACAATTAAAAAAGAGCAATGAATCAACTGAAAGAACACCCAAACTTCTACACCAGTTTTATTCACTGCTTCGTTATCTTAACATCTGTAAATTTGACATTTAAATAGTACATGCACATTCAAATTTACAGAAAGATGTCATGCTCAATTTATGTTTGACAGAAAAGAATAAAGGTTATGCTAACTTCCATTCATTTAGGAATTCATAGAAATATATACAGCAGATTACTCAAACTTTTTCATGCAACTAATTGAAGGTATTACATGTTGCATTGCATATTGCACAATGACATTACAAACCTTTATACTAAAGCTTAAAAACCAAAAAACACTTAATTTAAAAATCTAAGTATCTTAGAGAAGCAATCCAAATAAAAATAAATATAAACTATAAAGTAGAGCACACATTGTGAAAATGATTTTGAAAAAGTGCTTTTGATCCCACATGAGCCTTTGGTTTGCTTAAAAAAACTGTTGTTTTATAGGTTTTCAAACTGCTTGCAGACAGCCAAATCTGCTCAGAATAATAGTTGCTGCGCTCATGTAGGTTTCAGGCATTAACTTTATTCATTAATTATTTTTCTTCTGCAATATGGAACAAAATTCTGCAATTCAGATGTAACACAAACATAAAATACAATCAAGCTACTTAGTAAATCTATACACAAAATGTAAAAAAATGAACAAACCCTAAGCTACACTAAGAGCAGTATTGAATGTTTTTAACGGTTCCCTGAAAATAAGACCCAATCAGAAAATACACCTTAGTAAGATTTTTCAGGATGTTCATAGTATAAGCCCTACCCAAAAAATAAGCCCTAGTTACGATCATCAGCTAGACCATGGGTCTGCAACCTGCGGCTCTGGAGGCTCTGGATCAGCTGACGGATGAGCAAAGGAGGCCTCTGTATGGTTCTGCTGAATGATGTCCACTAACCTCTCTGGCTAAAGAAAGCTGTGGCACCTCACTCTCATCATACCCAAACATTGAGGCAAGAAATTAATCCCAGAACACATATCGCCACACACTGCCATACTCTAGAGTAAAGACATAAGTCACATGTGCCAAGTTTTCATCTATAATTTCATACTCCTTTATTAGTTTCAGTTTATAGATGTTGGAATCCAAAGAAACTGCAATGCACCAATTTATCTTCATCTGTTCAAATGGATATTTTTTCACAATACTTTATTAAAAAGTACTGCTGTTACTATAAATGGTGTGGACCCTTATGCAATAGCTGTTTACATAGCATACACAGGTAGTCCTCAATTTATGACTAAAATCAAGTCCAGAATTACAGCTGTAAGTCATGCTGGTCATTAAACAGGTCGCCACTTGACCACACTTCATTTTATGACTTTTTGTAGTGGTCATTAAAGAAATATTGTGGTTGCTAAGTGAATGCCAGTTATTAAGCAAATTTTAGGCAACAGGCTTTTTTTTTTGGCCAGAAATCAGAAGTAAGCACCAACGCAAAAAAAGCTTGCAAATTTATTTATTTATTTTATATGCTGCCCATGTCACTGCTGAAGTGACTCTGAATGGCTTACAAAATAATAAAAAGATATTAAGAAAAACCATGGTCATATAACCACAGGAGGCTGCAAATGGCCATACACATAGGCCAGTTGTGAAACAGCCAAAATACAATCACGTGGCTGCAGGTGGTAATGGTGGTGGTCAAAACATCAAAACCAGGTCATAAGTAGTTCTTGGGAAGTCCATCATACTTTTGAATTGTTGTAAGCGACTGCTCATAAGCCCAAAACCAATTGTAGTGTAAAATTGCTGAATTATAGGCAAGGTACAGTCCATTTCCTAAAGGAAATATCAGTATTTAATTTCCCTGAGAATTATTCTTACATATTCTGCTGTGAAATTGCATATGAGCATATAGTCATTGGGTTATCTGGTAAATTTTAAAAATCCAGATAAAATCTGCTAAAATCCAAGCTACAGCAAAACCTAACCCAAAAGTGGCTAAAAGAAAAGGTTATAAAGATCAAAAGTTAACCAGTAGACACATAGAGTGCACATGCACAGCTCATATTTGTTCAGAAGCATGGCTTATCAGGAAGAAGCAAGTCTCTTGTGTACACTATTTGATCATCCTGAGTTCTCTGTACCTGCCAGCCTAAGCAACTAATCAAACTCAGATGGTTATGTTTATAGTTTGTTTTGCCTTATATATAAACACAGGCTTCTGGTTTAGTCAAAACTTCAAAGCAAAAACTGATCTATGATTCCAACTTGCTTGGGCATGATAAGCTAGAATTCTAAATAAATGCAGTTAATCATGATCAGGTAAACAGAATGATAATGTCCTTGATTCTATAACCCTGATTCCTAGGTTTTTAATTTCTATTATTTTCCTCTTCCCTAAATTATTGTTTTAGAAAAAAATAAAAACCAATGCACTGCACAGCTGTGCCAATTTGACACTATAATTTATCCCAAACAGACTAATTCAAAGTTATAAATGTGATATAAACTTAATATGGTATAAATACAACACTGGAAAAGGAACTGAGACCTATCTGCAGCAAGTAGGGAAAAGCAACAGAATACAATTCCGGCACCTAATTTTAATGAATTTTCATGAAATAATTGTAATTAGTTAATGAAATTAAAAATGGCCTACAGAAGTAATTCCAGAGAAGATTTTCCAGGATAGGGCGGGGGGAGAAAAAGAAATTGCATATTTGAAATTATCCTGAAAAGAAAATGTAGTATCAAATCAATGCTGTTGACATTTACCAATAATTGCAGTTTTCATACAATTTTTCATCTATGTTCTTCTCAAGGATCAGAAATTAGATGGTTTGTTGATTTGGTCATTGAAAGAACTATTTTTTTCTTCTCAAGCATTTAACAGTTTTCTGCAAATCAGTCACAGCTGTGATATTCTTGTACCTATGAACAATAAACACTCATCTGCTTTCAAGTGTGCTGAAAATATATTCAAATAATATAATAATCTATGCAAGTCCAAGGCAACTTTTCAAATTGAAACCAGTCTTCAATTTTAGTTGCCGGTTCAGCAAGTGCCTAATGAAATTGCTTGACTAAATTGTGAACTTCTTTTTAGAAAAGAGTTATTCATGCAGTTGATCAACATTATCTATTAAAATAGTACTGGTACAAAAAAGCAGTCTTTCACTTGGAAATAAAAGCAGTACATGGTTTTCACCAATGGTTAACTAAATCTTAACTTAAATTTGATTTAACATAACTTAAACTTGAAATTCAAACCATCATATTTTTTAAAAAAATCTACTGAATATGTTAGGTTAAAACCACAAGCCAAAAATGTTTCAGACTTTAAAAGATAAAATCAATATGCAATATAAAAACATATATTTTATATAAAACACATGTTTTTGAAATAATACTGACTTTCCTAAATGATATTGTTCTAAATATAAAAACAATCTGCATCTTTCCTTTTCAAAGCCAAGACAATTCAAACAAATGCACAAATTTTCAAACAAATTTACAGCTTGAGAGGTAAAAAAAGTGATTTGATAGCATGACTTTTTAGGATGTTTGCTTCAATTTAAGTGTCAAAATGAATTTTTGCTTTTAAAATCACTCACCAGCCCTCTGGTGAATGGATCTCTCAGCTGATAACTGTTGCCTTATCTATTTAAAATCTTGTAGACTGCTAAATAGTAGTAACAACATATATAAGAATAATTATAACTTTAAATGTATCTGAATTACAGAATTCAATATAAACTTGTTTTTTGCTAGATAAACATTGCCTTGGATTATGTACGTAAACTGCAGAATTAAACTGGTACTATCATAAATTCTAAAAATCATTTTGCCTTTCCTAACACAGAAAGTAGTGCCAAAGATGAGTGTGAGTGTTAATAGTCACATTCACTTGTAACTAACACAGTGGCATCAAGGTGAGCATGAGTGTTACTAATTTGTTTTTTCAATAAAAGAATTAGGAAGTAGAAAAGATTGAACTCCTGTTACTTCAATCCTTTTACAGAGGTTAACTAATTAAGGAAAAATAATTTTCCTTCTAGACCAACTTCGCTTGTGCACCAAATAACAAAAATGGAGCGAGAATGAGGTCAATTTAATAATCAATGCTTTCCGGTCTACATTTATCAATATGACATTATATTTGTACAGCTGATCTACATTACTCCTAATTCACAAATTGAAAGATTTTATTAATCAAATAAATATGTAAGATGATAGATGGGTTTCTAAAATATGTTTCTATATTAAATAAAAGAGCACTAAAATGTTAAAATGAAACTTGCGGTGTACAAAGTCTACTTCCAAATAAATTTCCAAATAGGAAAGTGCCCTTTAGAAAGAATTTCCTGCTACAAAATTTATATTAAACCAGATTCACATAAATGTCCTTAACTATGATAGATTAAAAATTGCTACTTTCCACTAGATAAAATTTAAATGTCTTATAAAAAAAGCAGTTTTTAAAAGTTAGTCCTAGAAATTTTGAAAACTAGAAATCTGATTAACAAAAAAAAAGCAGAATCCATGGTTACCATATTTACACATACTCTTTGTTGTGTTTCAATGCCACATGATCTGATTCAAAGTAATACACGTCAGGTTCTTCCTCCTCTTCTTCCACAGAATGAAGACTGGCACTTTCTTTGGCAGATGGCAGGGATGGAGTAACAAGTTTATTTTCTGAAGTTGATTTACTTAGTCCTTCCTTTGGGTGTTCTCTGGTATCACAGTAACTTTCTCTTTCACTTGGAGCAATTTCTGTGTTTGCACCAGATCCATTGATATTGGTAACACTTGATTCTACATTCTTTTCAGGGACAGTATGATTGTTTTCCTCAAGCTGTCCATTCTCTTTACATGGAGAGTTATGTTTAATAGGGCTAATTTTTGTTGAGCCTGCCCTCCATGGTGATGTTCTCAAGGTGTACCTATGTTCTTGAGATTCTGATGTTGATGAAATTGGAGCCGAAACACAGTCCAAAACCGGTGGTTCAGGTTCATTTGAAGCAGTTGCACTATCGTAACTTTCCAGGTTGCTGTTGGTGTTTTCAGATTGCTCTTTTGTGGCAGTGCTATAACCTACCACATCTACTTCCTCTTCAGAATCTCTTAGCAAAGATGACTGGGTTTCATAAAAGGACCCCGTACCCGTACCTGTCTCATGTATCTGGTTAACAGTTTCCTCAGATAAACAGTTCTTTACTTGTTTATGGTCCTCACAGGTTAACTGTTCTTGTGAATTTGTGCAAGGCACACTGTGGTCTATAAAACTGTCCTCCTTATTTATGCTATGAAAAAATGATGTATTTCCATTTTTTGCTATACTTTTTTCCTCAGATGAACAGGAATCAGCATTGTTCTGTGCACTGGCTCCATCCAATTGACAGTCACCACACTTTGTAGCACTTGAACCATTCCCATTAACCCCATTGACAGATTGACAAGTTATGAGTTCTTCGGTTACTGAAGAATTGTTTAATTTTTCTGCACAAACAGTTACCTTTTTAACCTCCCTTTTATCACTATCGTCCAAAATAAGACATCGGCAAGCTCGTTTAGGCCCTGGATTGACCGTGACATTGTCTGATACTGAATTTTTATGTTCCAACCGATCTTTCCCTGTTTTAGAAGGTAGCACTTCTTCTGAACTATGTGGGGGCTCTGAACGTAAACAACGCTTACGCTTTAAAACTGGTGAAAGAGGTTCCACTTGTTTCTTCTCACAATTTTCCACAATTTGTTTCTCAGCATTATCCTTTTCTGAAGTTGAGAGGCCTCTCTTTCTAGGGCTTACCCATGATTCTTTAGAACTCTGCTGCTTGACATCATTAGCTTTCCCATTACTATTTCCCTTCTGTGTTTGCAGAGATTCTGATTTCTTCTTTGGTGATCTTGATCTTACTTGTGGAAGAGAAGGAACCTCCTCTGGATGAGCTATGCTACGGTTTCTTAACGTTCGGCCACAAAAGTTTTCATCCAAACCATTTAACCCCACTGTTGATCTTGTAACACGAGTAGATCGAGAAGCAGCCATACTATGGCAAGTCCCTAAAGTATGTTCCTCATGATCCACTCATTCGAAAACCTTCAAAGAAAAGTGAACAAAACAATGAGAAAAGCATTATAGAAATCATATAGTAACTGTACAGTATAACTGCACTTCTATCTAGTATAATAGTTTCCTTATTTCGATAACATGACACATCATATATAGATTTGCAGTACTAAAAAGTTCTGTGTTTAGCACTCATATTTATACATAACAGATTAGCTGCAGAAGCAACATCTGGCAATATGTTTCACAGTAAGTCATGATTTCTTTATAGTTGCTCTGAAATAATAAAATAAAAAAAATCTGCTATCATTGAATAACCCAGTACAATTGCATTTAAGAAATGGTACAATGTCCTATCAAGCTATGATAGCAATAATTTATACATTATAAAACATTAAAATCTGGAAATCCCAAAGGTCTGATAGACTAAAATGAAAGGATAAATCCTCATCTGATTTTCAGCAGTGCATTGTTCATGTAACAATGATAACCATCAATTTTTTTTAATTAATCTTATTCTGAAAAAGACAAGGTGAAAGGCTTCATATTAATCTGGGACTGATTTGTCTAATCCAATTTTATATTGACTAAAGGTAATTTATACAGATCATACGTTAGTCAATAATTGTATTTATATTTTTTATTTGCAGATATACTGTTATCAGTACTATTCTGTTTAATAAAAAAATTGCTTAAATATTTATGAAAAACACATCTTGAAGAGAAATACGATTTATGAACAAAACTAAAAGCAATTATCATTGGTACTATGATTCTAATTAACAAATATTGCAGTAGAAAGTTTTCTTTCACAAACTGTAAGAGGAAACTAGTATAAACACATTGAATAATGGTTCAGATTATTATCAATTCACCAGTAAGAATTTTAAGCACTTTGGAACTAAAATAGAAGATATGTATTATACTTACTGGATACTAAATTTGTGGGTTTTTGCTGATCAGGCACAAATAAAGCTGGAACTGGGAAAGCAGTCAGAGATTTTTTAAAAAGCATATTTAAAATTGTTTTCCACTTTTTAATGAAAAAGACAGGCTAGTGGAAAGTTAAAATGCATATTATTTCTGTAATGGGGTCAGTACTTGCAGCATTTAACAAAATGTAAAATTGGACTGTACCTATCTCTAAGAGACAAAGAAAAACAATAGCAAAAAGTCGATGAAAAGGAATTAAATTTAATTAAATTCCTTGCAGATAAAAGGAACACAGTTTTGTTTTAAATGATTCTTTTCAGAGAGATCAGTTCAACAAGAACACTTTTGAAAGCAGGTTCTGGTGTTTTATATGAGAGGAGGAAATATCTAAATAACCAAATAAGCTCAAAACATAACTAAAGACTTCAGGTTTTATTGTGAAATGCAATTTTGACAGTCAACCAACTTAAATGAGAACATGAGTTTGAATTAATTATGTATGTGACATGATCTGTGTCACATATTACATCAAATTCTCCAATCACACTTATCCCAGATAGGAAAAAAAACTTCGTTTTTTTGAGGGGGTAGACTGCAGAGAAAACTCTTGGAAGAAAAGTGCCAAAAAAGTCTTACAAGGATTGGAAAGCAAGAGAGCTATCAACATTCTCAAGCCTCCAATTAATTTTCTGGAAAAGCAGAATTTCCAGATTACAACTGGAGCAGAAAGGGAAATGGATTCCACAATCCTGAAGAACAAGACTAGAGTTATATAAAAACTGTGTTAAGTTTAATTGTTGTGCACTGTGGTGCACTGTGGATGTCAGTTAACATTATCACTTTATAAATTTATGAAAATTTCGCAATCAACTTGTAACTTTTAACTACTAAATCAAGTCTGGGCTGCAGAAAATATCTTATACTGCAGTTACAGGGTTTTTTTTTTTAAATATTATTTGGGAATCTAAATCGTGTTGTGCTATTATTGTGCCAGCACCATCTTGTGGTTTACGGGGGCAAAGCATTAGATATTATGCTCTTTTTCATCTTCATTTATCTGGAATCTTTTCCTACATTTGAAATTGGGTAGCTAAATGATCTTTTCTCTTAATATTATTTTGTTTTAATATATTTAATTAAAAGATCATACATTAGAATGTTTTTCTTTTTAATAGATTTTAATCTTGTTTATCTCTCTGAGTTGTTTATCTATCAAAATGGGAAAGCTGATACTATATGGCAGACAAACACCATGGAGTGTGGGGGGTGCACACCAAGATCTCTAGCTCCGCAGTGGCGCAATTTGTGAAATTTGGGCAGGTTCTGCACTCCAGCAAGTGGTGAGGTAGGGCCATACCCATTTGTGAAAAAGACTGGGGCTCAGCAGGGAATAAGAGGCGAGCCTGGTGCTCTCCATCTGGCTGGACAAGGGCTCTGGCAGCCAAGGCCGCACAGGAGACAAGTGTGGCCAGTGTGGGGTTCTGAAATGTGGCATCAAAAGTTAGCGGTTGGTGACTGGTTGGGTAGGAAAGGCCCAAGCAGCTTGGGACCCCAAAGGGTGGGAAGGAGTATGGGATCTCTCAGTGGGTCGTGGGAGGCCTTGGGTTGTCGGCAGCATTCGGCCCCATCCCCATGGCCTTCCACACCCTGAGATTTAACGACCCGCACATTCAATTAGCGAACGCATGGGCAAAAGCAAGTTTTCATGTTCATTTTAGGTGACCCACTTCAATGTATCATCGAGTTACGAATCTAACTGGCAGGCTCCATTACATTCATAACTTGAGGACTACCTGTACTTATTTTCCTGTCTGAATATGTATCTCACAGCTCCTCCTATATGGTTAGAACACAATCCCTGAAAGTTACTAAACCAGAATTCAAGAATTTTCCCTAAGATTATTTGCAAAGTATTTTTTATGATCTTAGATAGTTTATAAATATTCAATTATACACTCCAGTAATGATTCACTTTATGATCATCTCTTCATCTTTTAAAAAAGATATACAGACAAAAGAATCTAATTTTTGCTAAACTGAAATGGTCTTTTATTTTATTTTTGATGAAGATTTTCCAGGAAATTCAAGAGTGATATAAAATATAATACTGATTTTATTTATTTGAACTACTGATGTTCAGTAATTTACGATGAGCAATAATGTCTCCAAAATCTGATACATCATTTTGTATTGTTTTCTAGTAAAATGGAGTACTGTTTACATAGGATAGCCTAAGCCAATTTTTAAAATATCAAAAGAATTGCCACAAAAATAAGATATGTTACAGAACTTTTTAAGAAGGTAATATGGAATAGAAATGGGGAGGCACTCAGATGAGTAAATGGAGAATTTAATCAATGCTGGCTCTGCTTGGTTCTTGATTTTACAATTATTTCTGGCTACAAAATAAAATGTTATTTCACAGTATTTTCATATTTCAACCAGATGTGCATCAAGGGCGAAGACAGAGAAACTAACAGAGTTTGTGACAGCAAGATATGAATAACATATCAGTTTCAAGCAAAAATGAGCAATAATGCATATTCCCCAGTTGATAATGGCTGATAATAAAAGCATTATTAAAGATTTGTACTCAGGTCCTCTAACATTATACAAAAGACAGAACTAGTGGCTATCTCTGCTTTGATTCTCTTTTTTGAAATACTTTCCAAAGCTTGTATTATTTCTTGTTGATAAAACAGAATGCCCAAGATTTTTTAAATAAAGGAGAGCCCAGAAAAAAGTGTTAGCTGAAACTAGAATCAATTACTAATGTGCTGGTTTAATGAATACTAAATACTATGCAGAAGATATAATGTATATGAACTGAGAGAGTGTGGTGAATCAGAGAGAGAGAGGGAGGGAGAGAATATGTATATCTAACTATACATCCACTTGTCTGTGATGCTAATATCGTGATTTTCTTAATTAGTTAATTTAGCTGCTCAAAACCAGTCGTCCGGTTAACAGGTTTTCAATTATCTTTACATAAGAAGATTCAACATAAAAAGATGCAGGCAAAGTCATTAATTTTTTTAGTTCCCAACAGTGGCATCAACTCTATGCAGCCAGTGTTGTTCCCCAGACAATCCAGAAGTAGAATCTATATGGTAGCTGCAGGCTATCTTCAGGGTAATCAGTGATAGAAATTGGAGCTTCTTTGTGAAACTAAGCTACAGCTTTATAAAATTATACAGCTTAAATATATGTATTGTTGTTCAGCTGCTAACAAGCACATTGAGAAAAGGTCCAAGCACCAACTGTTTGACAGAAAACAACCAAAGGTCAAGGATTGAGGCAAACAGATATTCCACAATAAGCTTACCTATCAATCAATATTTAGATAAGCAGGAAGCAGCACTTGATAAACAAGACCAATCAAGAAAGAAAAACAAACTAATCAAAATTGTTAGGGTAGTCTATCACATATTAACTGCCAACAAGCTCCATTCCTCCATGCACTGATCATGTTACCTAGGCTGGTAAAAATGCATATGGGAAAAGAAGCAAGATCAAAAACCAAGAACCCAATAAAAATGAATAATTAATGAATTGGCCACATTATCCCTTTTATAGAAGTAATTGATCTCCTCTGCATACATATCAGCCATTCTCTCTTATATATCTAACCACACATATATAGACATGAAAGCCAGTTTGGTGTAGTGGTTAAGACATAAGATGAGAAAAGGAGGAAAGTGAGTTCTAATCCCGCCTTAGAGAGTGACCTTGGGCTAGCACTTTCAGCCCTAGGAAAGGGCCAATGGCAAACCACTGAAAAACCTTGCCAAGAAAACTGCAGAGGCTTGTCCAGACAAGAAAATATATACATAATACATACATTCCAATACTGCCTTCTACAATAAATAATTAAAAAAATAGAAATATAAACAATAAAATGGGATGGACATGGTGTGAGAAGTAACAGCATTAGGAAAGGAAAAGAAGGGGGGAACAAAAGCAGATGAAGGTACATAGGAAGAACATTAAGGAGAGAGAGAAAAGAGCCAGTTTAGGCATTACTAAATGATTAAAGTAAACAACTCCCAAGAAACAGCTCTTTTTCAAGATAATTTTCAATGTTTTCCAAGCCAGGCCCTGCCAGAGAGGATATTAAAGTCCTGAACTTCTATGAGATATTAGGTAAGGGGAATAGTGCATTCTATATTCATGCCCATTTTATTTTCCAACTCAAATTAAATTTTAATTCAAAGGGATTATTTTGCTGTCCTTTTAAATGTATTTTTTTAACTTTTGCAAAATTCAAATTCATTAAGAAAGGTAGTACTTCTGTGAACAAATACAGATAGTCTTTGTTTAGTGACTGCCCGAGACAGGTACCTTTTGCAGGAATAAAAAGAAGTGTGAGGGCACATGAAGTTAGGATGAGAGGGGTGAGCTCCCATCACATACTTCAGCTCCTGCTGACCTAGCACAGGTGAACACTCGAGCAGTTCCAAAATGAATGGGCTCTCTTATATTATTATTATATTATTATTATATTATATTATTTTGTATACTGTGGCTCTTTGCCAAGTTTGGATTTTGTTATGCTGCTTCTGAGGAGGGATCTCTGAGGAGAGATTTCAAGTCCTGGTCATCCCGTCTCCCATCCTGAAACAACTGCAGGGCCAGTGGTGTGGCTCTCTGACTCTCACAGTTTAAAATTGTGGCTCTTTGTGTCAAACTTGTTCGCCACCCCTGACCTAGCAGTTCAAAAGTGGGCAACCACAAGTAGATAGTTGAGTAGCACTTTAGTGGGCAACCTAATGGGGACATGAAAGGAACTCCAAATGGTGGTGGTGTCACCATTCAATCCTTTCATGTCAGGACACCAAGCTCCTGACATGAATATAGTAGTAATATAGTAGTAATAATAAAAAATAACTTTGTGACCATTCCTTGCATTTAAGATCTTTGCTGATCTGTAAAATGAAGGCAGAGGTGTGGTTTAACTTAGCAATTACTCCACTGAATGGCAATGTTGCAGGTTGAGTTGTAGTCACTAAACAAGGACTACCTGTATAGACAAGTAATGATAATCCTCTGAACAGTTACCTGTACGTATATCTTTTAAATTAACCTTATCCTCTAATATATAAGAAGCACAGAGGAAGTTTAAATAGTGGGTGAAAAAGGCAGGGGGTGGGGAAATAATTATAAATAGTTGCTGCCAAGTTTATACAAATCTACTTCCTGTAGAATATTGAAGCGATATAGCTGTTCAGAAATATTATAGAAAAAAATGAAGTTGTCAACAGAATTTAAATAAAAAGGCAAGTCACACAATTTTTAGAGGTAATTCCACAGTTATTGCAAGATAAATAAGAAAATTTTGTTATTAAACTGTTTCTTGAGCTTAATACTTTACTTTCCATTTTCTTCCCTCCCCATTTTTTAAAATTATAAGGATGCAAGCAAGCATGCACTTGTTCCTATTTGATGTGGTAAACTTAAACAGTAAACATATAAATAATGGAAATAGATATTTAAAAGGAATTCCCATATACATAATTTATCAAAATAATCTCAATATTAGACAAATAGTAAAGATTGGGATATGCCATGCCAATAATAATGTCTACAGCCCAATGCTTTTTTAAAGCATGAAGCACCCTATGCATCCTGTTTATTGACACTGCTGCTCAAGAAATGTTTTAAAAATTAATGAATTTTCCTTTTCAAGAGCATTTTGGAAGTTTAACATCACTAAGGCACAGCAGTATGCCCAAAGTGCAATCACCCTCTAATGCCTTTTAAAAGACTTCCTAAAGATGATTTTGTGGACTGTGTTTTGACTCTTGTGGAGCTTCCAAAGTGCTTTTAATTATGTTTAATTTAACCAGGCAACTAAAGGATATGCAAGACTCACAAATTTGGTTATGGAACTATAGTAGCAATGCTGATTCCATAGAAGTTGGAGGATCTCAATGATTTTCTCTGGATTTTACACACCTTGGCCCATTTCCCTGCCTACATTGATATACCTATTTCATAATTACTGTTACCAACATCTATCTTTCTGGTGGATACCTTTACCTAGGTGTGCTACTCCTTAATCAGTATATGAAAAAGATAGGATTCCTGTAGCTTGTATTAAGATAAAATAAATAATGCCACTTCCTCGCCTCAAAAGCTCTGAGAATAATTGAGCACAAAAAACATTTCAGATACAATCATCAGATTATTTAGTGTGTGTGTTGGTTATAAAGATCTTATCCTACAATCTTTGAAAAAATGTTATCTATATCTTGAGAAATAAAGACACTCTTCAGCAAACCTTTCCTTGATTTTCTTAATTATTCTTTGTAAATTGCAACCATAAATCAGAAGCTAAGGAGAGAAATGTTTCTTTTAATTTTTATTAAGGTAATTGTTGCCTGAAACAAATGTACTTGGTTCAGTTATTCCTGGATTTCCTTCTTAATTTCTCAGCAATCCAGCTGCTGTTTTTTCTGTTTGGAGCATATCTGATGGCAGTGAGCCCAATGGGGTTCTTAGAGAGGTTCATCTGGTCACATTTTAAAAAACTAGATACAGAAATTATTTTAATGCTATAGAAACTTATAGGCTCTATTGTGGCTGGAATTGGGTTTTCTTTTGTCTGTTACCTTATGGCTTTGTTTTTTTCCCATTATTGAGTGGGTGTGGGTCAAGGATGAGGCTTGACTATTGGTGTAATTTCAAAATGAGTTGGAGCGAGAACTAACATAGTCTATTTCCTTAACATCACAGGAATAGGGAGGGGTCTTCTATGTCTGCAAATCATGCTGTGCTCTGTTATCCAATTTTTCAGGTAAGAGGTGTTTTAGTAAACATATTTCCATCCTGCTCACAGAGGAGCTGTTTTGGGGTGAGGTATCATCAGTATGCTGATGATACCCAGCATCTCCACCCCAAACCAACTCAGTGATGCCCTCACCGTGATGTCTCATTGCCTGGAAGCAGTACGGATCTGGATGGGAAGGAACAGACTCAACTCAGGAGACAGTGGCTGTGCATACGCTATCTTGATGATCCAGGATGTTCCATCGTTAGGCATGGGGTGAGAGGTGTTGCCCCCGTGGATAGGGTGCGCAACTTGGGTGTCCTCCTGAATACACAGCTCAGTTTGGAGGAGCAGGGGGGAGCAGTGACCAGGGGGGCATTTGCCCAGGTTCGCCTGGTGCACCAGTTGCGCCCCTATCTGGACTGAGATGCCTTGAGCACGGTTATTCATGCACTCGTTATGTCCCGAATCGACTACTGCAATGCTCTCTATATGGGGCTGCCCTTGTGGACCACGCAGAGGCTTCAATTGGTGCAGAATGCGGTCGCGCGGGTTGTGATGGGAGTATCCCGATACTCCCATATTACAACCCTCTTGCGCGAGCTATATTGGTTGCCGGTTGCCCTCTGGATGAGATTCAAGGTGCTGGTACTTACCTATAAAGCCCTATGTAGCTTGGGGCCTGGGTACTTGCGGGAACGTCTCTTGCTAGCATTGAGTGCCCATCGCTCTGTGCGCTCCCACAGACAGGGCCTCCTTGGGGTGCCGTTGGCCAGACAATGTCAGCTGGCAACCCCCAGGGGTAGGGCCTTCTCTGTGGGAGCGCCCACCCTGTGGAATCAGCTGTCCCTGGAGCTACGATTGGCCCCTGACCTCCACTCCTTCCGCCGCAGCCTGAAGATGTGGCTATTCAAACAAGATGGCCTGGACTGAGGGGGGTGGTGGCTTTTAGTTGTTTTAAATGTTAGTGCCTTTTGTGGGTTTTAGATTTTGTTTGGTTTGGGTTTAATAACTTAAATAATTTTAAACTTTTGTGTTGTGTGTTTTTATGATGTGAGCCGCCCTGAGTCCTTCAGGAGATAGGGCGGCATACAAGTCCAAACAAACAAACAAACAAACAAACAAACAAACAATAAATAAATATTACTTAAAGTTGCCCATGCACAAGTTTTCATTCCTATGTCTGAATCTATCATTTCACTCAATTCCTATTTGTAGTACCAGTTGATGAGATGGTAGCATTTGCAGCATTTGGTGGTTTTGGTTGCTAGAGGTATGTTGTTACTTAGTATTGTCTGACCACTTGGCCAACTCCTAAGCCATAGGGGCCCCCCTTTCCAGAAAACTCTCATCCTACTTCTTGCCTGTATTGTTCAAGGTTATATGTCTACCACTTCTGAATGAGCAATTGTGGTGCTGGATTTGATGTTTGCAGGTTTCAGGAGAACTTTAAACTCCTTCCTCCAGCTCTAGGGGACCAGGGGGTACTGCGAGCCGATCCTTTGCTATTTCCAGGCCAGCCCCATGGGCCAGATTTAAGCACCCCGTGAGGCGCATCTGGCTCACAGACCTTGACTTTGACACCCCTGTTCTATATTGTCTGGTCAGATCAAGGCTTCAAGGAAAAATTTAGTCCCAAAAGTGGACTAAAGCCAGAATTAATAGCTGAAAACTGAATTCAAGAACTATTTCAAGAAATAAACAGCTATTTTATTATTTCTATTACAAATTCAATCAAGATCATTGGAGGAAAGATGCAATATAATATCAATAACGTTATGTTGTTAAGATAGAACTACCCAATTAAGTATTAAGTATCAAATCTAATTAGTGTAATGTAATAGTAGTACATTACAGAAAAATTAACTAAAATATAATTAAATGAGGAAAAGGGGACTGTTTGAACTAGTCTCAGTTTTCATGTACTGAAATTATTAAAAATGTAAATTTAACATTACAACTTAATTGTCAATTAAATTAAATTGTTATAAAATAAAATGTGTTAAGTGTCCTCTAAGTTATTCACAAGCAACAAGATCTATGCCATGAAGTTATAAATTTGTTTCAATTCTGGAAAATCTGTATTTATTACCAGCTGCATAAATAATCTAGCTATGGAAACTTGTAGCACAGAGTTCCCCAACGTTTCTAGCTTTGCGGACCGGCAGTGGGAGGAAAGGGAATAGTTTTGCATAAGCAATAGGCAGGCATGTGTGTACACAGCTTTTATTTGCATGCACGGCATGCACACTTGCCTGCTGCTCACCCAAATGGAGAGCGCATGCAAGTGCTTGCCCACTGCTTGCACAAGTGAGGCCCGGTTGTAATCCCCTCACGGCCCACTAGTGGGCCACAGCTCATAGGTTGGGGATCCCTGCTGTAGCAAAATATTCTCAAGACAAGTGATGCTGTGGGTTTTTTTTCCTTCAATGGTTAATATATAATTGATATCTATATTCATCAGTCATCCCAATGCTCTGCGCATGCCCCCCGCGCATCCTGTTTTCACTGGCAGAGTGCTGCAGGAGGCTGTCAAGACTGAAAACAGGGCGCAGGGGGCTGCGCGTCAGAGGTACTGCGAGCCGATCCTTTGCTATTTCCAGGCCAGGCCCATGGGCCAGATTTAAGCACCCTGTGAGGCGCATCCAGCTCATGGACCTTGACTTTTGACACCCGTTCTATATTGTCTGGTCAGATTAAGGCTTCAAGGAAAAATTTACGGAATAACTTAGTCACATTAAAACCACATCTTTTTAATTAGAATGTTTAAGATTGCAATATTAGTACAAATTTATATTTCTACTAAATAATTGTACTCAGATTTTTTTAAACAGATAAGATTCAACAAATAATTAGCAAAAAATAATTAACACAGTTTTATTTATGTAAAGTGACATGTAAAATCTGTAGCTTTCAGATTGGTTCATATGTTTCTATAATGCATTAAACAAGCAATTATACTAGAACTGGCTTGAATATTGTGCAATTATTTAAGTTATTTCTTGGTATGAAAAAATAGTTTTGGGTGAAATACAATTTTTAAAAAATGGTATCTTAAAATAAGAAAATACAATATAATTACTTCCAAAATTAGTAAAAACAAAGATCACAAAAGTAAATCCAATTTAGCCATTTAGCTAACTCAAAGGCAGGCTGAGTTATAAATGATTGTACAGGGATTACAGTCCTTTAATGAAGTCATGTCATTCTGAATAAACGGTGTAATTATGGCATGCATTCCATTTTTTTTGTGCATATGTTCTTTGGGATAGAACTAAAGATAAATACTGTGTGACATTTAGTGAGACTATATTCCAAATTCAAATGAACTCCAAGGCAAATTAAAGAAAGTCAGAACAGAATATAATCAACTCAAGAGGAGCAGGTATCTCTAACTGGCCTGTACAACTTATTTTTTTCTAGGTTAGGCTATGATATGAAAAGCAAGGAAGAATAGATTCAATAGTTTTAGGATTCAGAGACAAAAAAAGTACATCGTAAGATTATTATTGTGTATTTTGCTGAACTTAAGAAATCACACTCTTATCTTGAAGAATAGCAGAGTCAATACTGTCAGGAGGACTGGCAAGAGGAAAGTCAAGGTTGAAAATGTGAGAAAATTTTCATTCTTCCTTCAATATGCCCAGGATCATATTGTTTCTAATTTATGAGGAGTTAGGACAAGGACTGCTTAAATACCTGAGAGATGGATGCAGAAGATTCTTTAAATGTAGATTTCTACTGAAAGTCTACATTGAACGAATATATTTTTTCAAAAGGGCTTGGTGGCATTGCCAATTATATTTACAATGTAAGAATAGGAACACACAGAACATTACAGAAGGTGATAAAGTGTTTTAACAGGAGAAGAAGGAACCCTGTAGCAAGAATAAAGCTCCCGGGATGAATCAGATCAAACAATATCCTGAGCAACACAGTATGGAGCAGCATGGTAATAGAACTTAAACACGGACTCTAGAAGGTCATGCAACTGTACTAGATAGAAATATTTCTATATCTTCAAGATAGGTAGCCTTAAGATACATACACACCATTCCATTGGGAGTGGACTGACATAGAAAATGTCAGTAATAAAAGGAATAAAATAAACAAAACATGCACAGAAATAAGTTACCAAAAATATCCCATTGATTTATTAATATTACTGTATGATGAAAAAGATGTTTAAACAGTCATTAGAACAACAGTTTTTAACACTGAATGATACAAAAAACAATATAATTTTGTGCAAATATATTAAATGGTTCCTACCATTGCAAAATGAATGGAATATGAGTGTTTTTTCTTGGATCTGAGGAATTCCAATGTTGCTCCACTAATTTTATTAGTCATCACTCTTAAAGTCCATGATGCATTCCATGCATTTTATCTGATCGTTTTTATGTTTTCTTTAATATCGAAACTGTACAGAAAAGACAACAGAATTATGAAAAGTGAGTAAATAGTATAAGGCCACTCATAAGTACTTCTTAATGAAACTATTGCTTAATCTGAATTCTGAATATTTTCTTAAGTTTATACCATATCTTTAAAAACAGCCTTAAAAGAAAATTTAATACAAATATATTAAAACTACTAGTGCTATAAAATTTATACAGTAATATTTTTTCCTTCTATCAGTAAGGGGCTCTGTTCTCAAATTTTGAATATTTATAGAACATATTTTATAAATAATATTTTTTTTCAGTATCAGCTTATGAGAAGCTCCAAAAATAACATCTTAAGCATGTTCACATAGCTGAGAATGCCAGTTTCTTAAGACACTTGGAAGTACATGAACATAAAACAGAATGACAGACTTAACCTTTACTTATTGCCTATTCAATATGTTCGAAAGCAAAAATGTACTGTAAAAAAAAATGCACTACAGAACTGTGTGCATGCTAAATGACCAAAACTGTTAAATTATGCTCCTTGATTGAATAAAAACTCCAGGTAGTCCTAAATAGTAAAGTTCCACTGTTTTAGGAAATGTTAAAAATGTATAATGACATTTTTCTTCTTTGACAATTTCAATAATTTTACTCCAATTGCATTTTTTTGATTACACTGCTGTCACAGACACAAAAAATACATTTAGATTCTCTTGCTCTATAGAGAAACATATCCCACATGGCTTGGTAACAGTACCACCACACTAACTACAGTATTCTGAGATATCCTTATGACAAAGATAGTTTAATTTTCAATATCATACATATTGTGCACAACTATGATTTTGGAAGCTTTGATATCAGATCGTTTGTTGTTCTCTCCCAAGAATGTATTATCTATACCCTTCCAAATATTTACACTGCACCAAATTGAAAGGGAATTATTTCAACAACACCCTGAATCAATTTGCAAACCTTCAGATATCCACAACTCCTACTTATTCCAAATCAAAACTAGCAAAATAGCTAGGAAGTTGAATATTGTAGTGAATACCACATAGAAGGCACTCAGTTGGAATAGAAGTATCTATGTTCACACCAGGGTCGCAGTTCTGTAGGAAAAGTCAATTAATACAGATCACTTCATATTACAGGTAGTCCTTGCTTTGCGACCACCCATTCAGTGACCAGTTACAATGGTGCTAAATGTAGGGATCTTCAAAGTTGCAGCCATTAGTGTCCCTGTGGTGATGCATCACATTTAGGGGCTATCTGACCTAGCAGTCTTCACAAATTCAACAGTAAATCAATTTACAACCAAACTTCATGTCCCTGAACAAAAGTTCTCTATGTGAAACTAATTAAGGGCTGGTCAGTTTCAGGAAGAAGGGCAAGGCTAGAAAATTCTAATCAACTAATTAAGGACTGGACTTGTAAACTGCAGTTAGCATTTTTTTAGCAAAAAAATGAAGAAAAGCAGCTCAGGAATTCAGATACTGTAGTTTAAGCAATCTCTCTGCTATGTGAAGGGACAAAAAAAAGGGGGGTCAGACATGGGGCACTGTACAAGAGAACTTATATCTGAATAGCATGGAGCAACCAGTGATCCTCGAAGCATCTATTTTGGTCATGTGTTACTTAACAAACATTTCACTTAACAACCAAGTTGTTGGAATGGAATGTGGTCACTAAACGATAGAAGGGTTACTGGAGATACGTATTTTTGTTGGCAATTTTTAATCCAAATGGTAGAGCTAATAATAAATTGTAATCCAAGACAACTGAAAGGCTAACCATCATTGCTTCCTCCATATTTAAAACAAGTTTTCCAAATCAATTAATAACTAAAATATGCATGTTTTACAGAGGGAGATTTGGCTGTATCTTGGACACCATATATTTGTGAAGTCCAAACTGTCATTGAGAAATAAACAATGGCAGTGACTTCTCTATTCACTAGACATTCAACCTTTACAGAGAAGGATAGAAAGTTATCCAATTCCCTCCCCCCCACATAATTTATTATTGTAGGATTTCATATTGATTAAACAAGATGACTTGACAAAATTTACTTAGAAATAACACAATGGAACTTATTACAGTAAACTTATATGAGGTCATGCCCACTGAACCCAGCAAAACATTGAGTTTTATATTATTTTGCTTCTTTCTTTACCCCATTCCTAATATACAACTCATCTAATCTTACTTCATCCCTCTTTTGTTTTTATTCATGAAAGAATAAAAATACAGTTGTAGGTATGAAAGAAAGGCGTTACACATAAAGATAAGACATCAACTAATTGTATAAATGGGCTGATTTCTTTACATCCTTCAATTTGAGTTTTTGTTTTGCAATAATCCTCTGGCTAGTGTGTACATGTGTCTGAAAGCATATGCATCTAGATAATGATGTCACATTTATTTGGGGAAAAACCTCCAGGATTGGTTTTAATTAATTAGCAACTTTAAGTAGGAAAACTGGGCACTACATGTCTTTTTGTAAATAGTCTCTGGTTAATTTTCTGATTACTCCCCCCCACAACTCCCCCAGTAACAATTGCTTTGATAATACTTGTCAAATATACTGCTCAGTTCTTGGTAGTAGCTTTATTTTTGGAATATATTCTAGCACAATTTTTATGATTAGTTTTTAATAACCTAATATTACTAAATCTTTTTATCTACTACAGTTAATATGCCAAAAATTCTACTGACTAAAGAATTTGATTGTTCTGATCTTGGAGTATACTGAAAATATATATTCATTCTCATTCTTGTCACATGTAAAGCAGAGCTCTACTTGAAATTTTCAGTACCCTCATCTGACCTGCAATATGCTGCATATTGATCAAGGTTTATAAACAGTAACATCTCAAACTGACAAAAATAAGTCCAGTTGCCAGGACTCAATTCTAGACATTTCTACCTGGATGACTGAGAATCTTCATCGACATTTATAAACAGATGTTTTCTTTCACTAAGGCTTATTGAAACATCAATTCACACTGCATGTAATTAGGTAGAATTCAGTGAGTACTTACACATTCTATTAACTCATATTTTCTAAGTATGATCTGCTAATTAAGCCACAAGTGGCAGCTTTGAACAATATACAAAGCCATAAATAATATTTATAAATAATAAGACCTGGGCTCACATACTGCAGGGGCCCCCAACCCCCGGGTCACAGCCCACTACCAGGCCATGGCCCAATTTGGAACCTGGCTGTGCAAGCAGCAAACATGCATGGGGCAGCTTGACTTGCACAAGCAGCGAGTCAATGTACACACGTAGCTTGACTTGCACACGCCAGCCCACTGCTTGCACAGACTGGTTCCCTCTCCTCCCCCGCTGGGCTGCCAAGCCATAAAGGCTGAGGACCACTAACATACTGTATCATCCCAAAAAGCAACCAACTGCCTTGTGCTTAATTTATGAACCCAGCCAATACATCACTTGAAATGATGCCATTGCAACCATTATAGACATAACAGAAACACTGAACTGAAGGGAAAAGAGATCTTTGTATATTCAGTTCAAGCTACCGTAAACTAACATTGTTTTTAGATAATTGTCCTTTAAAATAGCTCATATCTGTTTTAAAGAAAATAAACACAGACTTGGTTGTGAAGCTTAAAATGCTAAAAAAGTACAAGGAAGGGATAGTGAAGAGAAACAGTGGAGGCAATGGAGAAAAACCTTCCAAGCCTACCGTTTTTCAAGACTACAAGTAGTTCTTACAACCTGTCACAGTTATGACCAGCCTACCCAAAAGCTACTTATGATCAAGTTTTGAAGTTCTGACATCCGGGATACTCCTGTGATCATGTGACTGTATTTTGGGTGCTTGGCAACTGGCCTACATTTACAGCTGCTTGCAGTGCCCCATGGTCACATGGCTGATTTTATTTTTATTGCAAACAATGGATTCACTTAACAACATTGCTGTTTGAAGGCTCATTCTTGACTAAGTTTTTAAGACTTAAAAGTTATAATTTGTCAAAATTGCATAGATATGTTAACCTTACACATATCTTAATTGTTTACATATTTACACAATACACTGAATCTAATCCTGATCATATGTAAAAAGGGCTTTTATTAGCAAAAGTAACCTAACCCTAACTTATTACAATACAAATGTAATAAGCCAAATTAATGTTTATATCTTTTTATTTCTCATTGATAGGAATATATAAACTATGAATAAACTAGATATCTCTAGCTTATTTCCTCAGAAAAAATATGTTGTATTGTTACTTCTCAACCACATTTGCCCAGTATTTAATCAGAATATATACAGTATATTTATTTATTTATTTATTTAATTTATTGGATTCTAAGCCGCCCCATCTCCCTGAGGACTCGGGGTGGCGTACAATCATAAAAACAGTGCAAAATATGCTATAGTGCACTGCAAGTTTAAAAAAATAAGATGAACAGAAGAAAAAATATTCCTGTCAACTTTGCGTGCAGGATCTTAATTATATCCACGATCAATCATCACGATGTTATTTAAAAGAAATTACTAGGATAAACAATGCATTCATTATTGTATGCTGTAGACTTTGCAAGTGTGATCTACCTTTAAGATCTATTTCCATTAAATAAGAGGCTGACTGGTATATCTTGTTTATGATCTGCGGTATATTTTTTAAAATTTTATTTTCAATTATTTTCCATTTGTCAGGAATTCTTAAAATGGATTTTTCTTAGTTTTCTCTAGAAACCCAAGTGAAGACTACTAAGATTTCATCTACAGTGGACATAGAAAGTGTACCCCGTTAAAATGCCAGGTTTTTGACATATAAAAGAAATCAGACTAAGATAAATCACTTCAGAATTTTTTCCACTTTTAATGTAACTTATAAGCTGAACAATTCAATTGAAAAACAATCTGAAATATTTTCGGGAGAAAAAATAATAAAAACCTAGAACAACATGGCTGCATAAGCGTTCACATCCTTTTATAGGTAGAGATATGGCTTTGTTCAGAATTAACCAATCACATTCCAACTGATGTTAAATAGTAGTCATTACACACCTGCCATGAATTAAAGTGACTCTGATCAAGTCCATATAAAGTTCAGTTGTTGTAGTAGGATTTTTCAAACATTTACTCAGGTGCCTCTTACAGGAAAAGTCATGGTCTGCAAACAGCTTAAAAAGCATCCAAAGTATCTCATTGTTGGAAGGTATCCACCAGAGAAGGGTACAAAAAAATTTCAAAGGCACTGGATATACCATGGAACACAGTGAAAACAGTCATCATCTTCAAGATGAGAAAATATGAGACCACAGTGACATTACCAAGAACTGGTTGTCCCTCCCAAATTGATGAAGAAACAAGAAGTCTGGTGAGAGGCTGCCAAGAGGCCTACAACCACATTAAAGGACCTGCGGGAATTTCTGGCAAGTACTGGTTGTGTGTTACATGTGACAATCTCATACTTCTAGGCTGTGAGATGACCTGAAGAGGGTTATCTGTCTATCTGACAGATTTGGGGTACTTTTGCAAGGAATAACGGGAAATGATTCTCAAAGCAAGATGTGCCATGTTGATAGGCTCCTACTCCAAAAGACTGAATGCTGTCATAAAATCAAAAGGTATTTCTATAAAGTATTAGTTTAAGGGGGTGCATCTTTATGCAACCATGTTATTTTAAGTTTTTAAAATTATTTGCCCACTCCCCCAAAAAGATTTCAATATGTTTTTTTTGTTGTTGAATAGAACCGCTTATATGCTATATTAAAGATGGGGAAAAAAATCTGAAATCTTGGTCTGATTTTTTTTACATCTCAAAAGCCAGGCATTCCACTGTTAATACAACATATAAACTGTAGAATTTCTATATCTACCGTAATTCTGATATAGTGGTATTGAAATTGTATAATTTACTACATTAAAATACATTGTGGAATTTTATACCTGTGTTTTGTAGAACAGGAAATAAAGCCAACAATGAATAGATTTGGAAAACAATTGTGTCTGATGTTCACAAAGAATGGAAAATATGTTTTGGACATATGACAACTGTAGAAAAACAAATGACAATAGAAGCAGCTAAGGCAGAAAGCTAAGGCTGTATATGAGAAACAAAGTTTTAAAAAGCAGGTTATGGGAAAGTAGAAGAGACATTTTAGAACAAATGGCTGAAAAAAAAAATATGGAATAGGAAGAAAAATATATATCGATTTGCTTGCTAAAAAGCATGCAGAAACGGGTAGACCTGACTGGTTCAAAGTTATGTTGGCTTCCTCCAAAAAGGTACTTAAGATCAGGTTCCAAAGTTCCAGAAGTGCATACCCCCAATATTTAGGCCCATTTGTACTCTCCTGTGGTCACATGACTATGATTTATGGCATTTTTGCCAAAAACTAGCATTCATTTCTAGGTTTTGGCAAAAATGCCTCAGGGGTTCACTTAACAACCACAGATTCACTTAACAAGGATGGTAATTAGCTTAATGACCACAGCAAAAAGAGGTTGTAAAATTGGGTCTGTCATGGTTTTAAGCCAAGGATTATCTGTACAACAGAAAACAGAAGCAGTAGTAAAAGCTTCAGGTGAGACAGCAGAAGAAACTAAATGACTGCCGTTAAAAAAGGGAAATGCCAGAAAAAAAGAACAGTGAAGTACAGTAGTTATTGAGAATACAGAAAGTAGTATAAAATGGAGCATATGACTTTGAAGGAGAAAAAAATTGAAAGATTCCTTGGCTTTAAGGAGAAGCATTACATTTAATACTAAAATAAATTGCTTCTCCAGATAATATCAAGCAATCACATTAAGTATACATGGAAGAAAAAGGTCAAATTGGTAAGATGATGATGAAAAAGGACATTGAAATAAGAAAAAAACCCACATAATTTAAAGATTTGAAAAGTACAAGATTGGATGAATAAATCGTAAAGCCTACTCTAGTAAAATATCATTTTTCCTATTTTTTCACAAGACTGAAAAAGTATTTTTTACAATTCCATAATGGACAATAACTAATACCATTTCAGATATTTCACTTGGAAAAAGGAAAATGGGGAGAATTTCAACAGAGAGGCAATAAAATTAGGAAATCTAAACGAGAAACAGCTATTAATGGTGATATGATGCTTTCCTCAATGGAAATATGGTTGCATAAAACTAGAAGCAAAAAAAAAAAAACCCAAAACACAGCTATATATACGAATAACTGGCAGGAGATAAAATTGTGATAGCTGATTGTTTACCAAGACAGGATATATAAAAAGAATGTATTTATTCTGTTATGGGGGAAATTCCATTTTTCTTAAATCTTTTATCCTACAAGGATAGCAGAGGTAAGCTTTCATTATAAATATGCGATGAAATGGTAGACTTATTACAGCTGGGTAATTCTTGTAAGACAGAGGTAGAATGTTGAGTCAGTTTGAAGAGTGAGGGAGAGAAGACAGAAGAGCAATAACTGGTATATATAAAAGGAATGGAAATATCAACATCTTTTGTGACAATCATTCTATAGTTCAGTAATTCTGTTGTATAGAGAAGACATTTTGTTGATGTACCTTTAAAGATAATCATTTGGAAATGGGTGGCACCAAAATCAAATTAAATAAATACATTTCCAACACTATCCGACAATACAATGCAACTGTTACATAAACTACAACTGGCCCCACCCTGACCATGTTAAAAAAAAATCTTGAAAACTTGGCTCTTCCTCCAGTCTGTGATAGTGGCTATTTATTTTTCAATATTTGTTTTTTCCTTCTGGCATTTTAGTTTTCAATTGTACTTATTTACTGCATAGCATCAAGATTTAGTGTTGAGTGGTTATGTACGTTTTTAAATAAATATTCATAATTAATTAATGTTGTATAGCTGTCAAGAGCCTTTATAGAATTTGATGGCCTTTTAAATTTGACAAATGAAATTTATATAAACTTCACTTCTGAAAAATGAGTCAGATTGTAGAAGCATTCTATCCAGCCTTGTGTCTGTTTCTATCTTGCCAGATAGAAAACAGCCTGTAAGGAAGGAGATAACCTTGGCATTTTTAGGTTGGTATTATCATTTTTGGATGGTGGTAGCAAGAACAAAATACAATTATTTATCACCCAAATAAATAGAGAATGAATTATGCAATTACTGATCAAATAAATCAAGTTTCTCCACACCTGCTGAATTATCAGTTCAGTTCAGTTAAATATACATAAATAAAAAAACAGGCAGAATTCAATCATTTTTTTTTAAATGAAACTCTTCCAAGCTTATATCCTCCCAATCTGTTCTAAATTTCTGGATGTGGAAGATATGACAGGAGCTCTAAGAGGAAAAAAATAAAGTTCTGTTACCAAAACTGACTTCTGCTTGCATAAAGTTGCACTCAGCTCAACATTATTAATTCATAATAACCTTTATTTATTGTATGAACAACTTGCATACCGCCACTCATAATACCTAGTAAGGGAATTAAATCCGTACACTCAATCGGCAATATTAAAATTCATCTTTCATGATAAAAAGGATTCTCTTATGACCCCTTGTACGTTCACTTTCCTAAGAGATAAGAATCATGCATTTACCAAAACACCTCTTAGACTAGAGTATTCTAAGAAGGGAAATTTTGTGTTGGTATTTTGTAAAATGAAGCGCACATGCATCCATTATTTACCATACTGCAATCAGTAAAGAAAGTTAACGGAAATATCCAAAGCTTCCATGTGACATTTGAAATTTTATAATATTGATTTTCCTGACTGTTGACTCTGGTAAGCATATATTGATTAAATCCACTCAGAACATAGCTATTTGGGAATCAATCCCATTAATTTCAGTGTGATTTAGTTTTCAGTATATGTATGCATATGTCTATATGTATGTGTGTGTGTACATACACACACAAAACTGTACAATTAAGCTGGGGCGGGAAACAGCAGCATCGCTATTCTAGAACTTGTTGAACCATCATGTAACTACTGAAGACAAAGCATTAATTGTGCTCTATCAGAATAACATTTTATTTTATTCATTTATCTAACTTGTTAAGGCCACCCAATTGCAAAAGAACTCTGAGCAGTTTACAAAATATCAAAGATATAATTGAAACCCAATTAAAAAAACAACATAATGAAAAACAAGTGCCTGGACAAAATAATTTTAAAATCTCAACAAGGGCTCCACAAGCATCCTAATCTCAAGCTTTGGAGCAATATTCAATAAATTTAGAAAATGCTACAGAAACATTAATGTGGTTTCAAATGTTGAAATAATACTTCATTAAAACACGATAAAGATAAAGCACAAGAAATAAAATACATTTATGTTCTCCAGCAGTATTTCTGCATAACACAAGTCTTCATAAAAGAGATCAGTCCACATTTTTGTGTACAAGTTGCACAATGGAAATGTGTTCTTAGTATGAAAGGAGAAGCAGTTTGACAGTCAATCCAGCAATTAAATGGATTTTAAAAAAATAAATAACCCTGAAGCTTTTATTACAGTACATGAATATACTGGTGACATTTGGCTTGATCTTTCCTATGGAAATGCAGAAAGAGACTGTTGCCAAGAAAACATCATAGATATTTTCATGTAGATACCAAGAATCCAACTTGATCAGAAGGAAAATTCACTTTAGCAGAAAGAAGATACTTACCATATTACATTTTAATCTCAGTCTCCCTGTTCAATTCCATGGGATTTCTAAGGAACAATTTGTAATTGCATCCACAGTAACTTTGCATGATGCCTATTAAAAGCCTTAACCTCCCTTTACATACTTGCAATATATACAAAAATATTTTAATATGTACTTATAAAATCTGAAGTTTAAAAAAAGCTAATCAAGTGAGTTTTACTTTTAACAACAAACCCACCCACCCCCCAAAACCAAAATCTAGAAGTTCCAACTGAACAATAAAAACTTTTGTTTGGAAATCCAAGTAAAACTAGGTGTCTCTGCAAGGTAGTTTTGTTATATGTGATTTGCAAAAAGAAGTTGCTTCATTAGATTCATAGTCAACTAAAGACTACTAAGCAAGCAGGGTTTATGCTACATCATAAAATCTATTAAGACATCTTCATGCAAGACTAACAGCAAGCAGCACAAAATGTGCCTTCACACAATACAGGTAATCCTCAACTTATGACAATGGAACCAACAATCTATGCTGTTAAGTGAGACATTGTTCAGTTAGTTTTGCCCCCATTTTACAACCTTTCTTGCCACAGTTGTTAAGTGAATCACTGCAGTTGTTAAATTAGTAACCTGGTTGTTAAGCAATCTGGCTTCCCCATTGACTCTACTTGTCAGGTCACAGAAGGGGATCGCGTATCTTGGGACACAACAACAGTCATAAATATGAACCAGTTGCCAAGCATCAGCTGCAAAGGTCACAACTGTGAAAAACGGTCAACAGTCATCATTTTTTTTCGGTACAGTTGTAACTTTGAACTGAGGACTACCTGTATTGATATGTAAAATCAATTTATTAACATGCTTGCCTTGGCTTCTTTTATTTAGTTATTTATTGAATTTATATTGCTGCCAATTAAAGAATTGTCTATTTTGATACAGTTGGTTTTTATTTTTAAAAAGCACAGTACTGCAGAATAAACTCTTTAGTACACTTGACAAGTAGCATAGGAAACTCATTAGGACTGCAAGCCCAGGCACTGACAGAAGAATTATTTTAGTGGTGCTTTGTTGTATCGAGGTCATCGCCCCAATCCCACCAGGTTAAATCATCCACACCAATCAATCAATCAATCAATGCAGCAGCTATGGAATGCCACAGGCACTTCAGAAGTACCGTAGCAGCGAGAGGAACAGCGATGGTCCTGACAATTTTGCATCCCTGTTACTTGGGGGGGAAGCAGCGCTTCTAAACAGCTCAACAGGAACAGCGATGGTCCTGACAATTTTGCATCCCTGTTACTTGGGGGGGGGGAGCAGCGCTTCTAAACAGCTCAAGCCCTGAGGTACGAATTTTGGCGAAACTCAGGGTCCAAAGGCCAGACGGCCGACAGGGGGCGCCACAGCCACCATGTGGGGACGAGGCGCCGCAAAGCGGCGGGGCGCCGCGCGGTGCGGGGGGGAGGGGAAAAGCCCAACGAAGACGCGCAAAACTCTTTGCCAGGTCAAACTCCCCGCAGTGTTCAGCCCCGCCCCACACGCAGACGCTCAAGTAACGCACATACACACACCGCACCGCCCCTAGCCTCCCTCCCTCCCCTCCCCACCTCCCGGTTGCCCGTTACCATTATTACCCATGACGCCCAGCGCAGCGCCGCCATCCTGCCTCCGGTCAGCTCCCACGGGAACGAGGGCTGACCTCGCGAGAACTCCCATCTCCACCCGCCCACCCTCCTTTGAGTATTAACATGGCAGAGGCGGCGCGCACGTGTCTGTCCCGGATACAACAAGCGGCTCCCGTAACGTGCTCGTCCGTGCAGGGAGGAGTGGTCCGGGTCGAGGGGAGGGGAGGGAAAGGGGAGGACGTTACCTGACGTCACGCGTAGATGCCCCCTGCTTTCCTTTCGGATTCGAACAGGCGCGCGAGTCGCGGCTTCCCCCCTCCCTCCTCCTCTTCTTCTTCCTCTTCCCCCTCCTTTTCCGCACGCGCAGATCGCACGGGAATATAATCCTCCCGCCGCCTGTTCTTCAGCTCCCCCCCCCGTCCTGTAATGAAACCCCATCCGGGTCTTTTTGCCCCCCTCCCTGCGGCCCCTAAGCGAGGGGGGCTGACCTGGTTGCTGTGAGACCAAAAGCAGATTCCGTCGGTGTCGTAGCGGACCTTTCTTTCTCTCGGTTTTCAGAGCTAGCTGTCCGCGCCACGCGTCAGCGTTTGCCCCCCCCCCACAACTACAGCGCCCGCTGGGCTCCCCTCAGCAGCGGCAGCGGCAGCTCCTCTTCCGTTTCCTTCCCCCCCATATTCCCTGCGCAGCCCGCGGAAGGGGGGGGGGAACGCTCCCTGCAGCTCCGCCTGCTGGTTGTCTGAGGAAGGTGACGGGGCCGCCCTGAAGAGGACGGAGAGTTTGAGGAGGCGCGGAGAGGCGGCGGGATCTGCTATCCGGTTTCCCTGCTCCGCTTCTCTTCTTGGAGAGCAGCCCCGCGAGAACCAACCGGCCTGGAGAGCGCTGCAGGTCCGATCCTTGCCCTGGCGGGGAATGGAAGAGCCGAAGTCCGGGTTTCTGCCGGCGAATTATCGCTAAGTGACTCCCCCTTTTCCAAATTTATATACTGCTGTAAACCAGCGGCCTTAAAAGAGCCTTTTCTAGCCTGGATGGGAATTATGGGCCTGGATGGCTTAAGATGGGGGAACCCTGATAGCCAATGCAGGTAGTCCTCGACTTACAAGAATTCACTTAGTGACAATTCGAAGTTACAACAGTGCTGAATAAAGTGACTTAATGACCGTTTTTCACAGTTGCGTCCTTTGTAGCACACAACCCCCCCCCACAGTCATGTGATCAAAATTCAGCCACTTGGCAACTGGTTCGAATTTATGAGGGTTGCTGGGGTGCCGGGATCATGTGATCACCTTTTGTGACCTAATGAGCAAAGTCAATGGGAATGCCGGATTCACTTAACCTGGTTACTAACTTAAGTGATTCACTTAACAACTGTGGCAAAAGTCTTAAAATGGGGCAGAAATTTTGGGTTCCATTGTCGTAAGTTGAGGACTACCTGTATATATGTTATTGTTCTTTCAGTGTAGCATTTAATATAAATATCAAAATATGATTTAAGTTTTGTTTATTTTTGTAATAACATTGAAGGGAATCTTGAAAAATAAAACAAATGTAGGTAAATTAAGAAATACCCATCCTAAGTAGATATGATTTGACTTGCAGAAAATACTTGGACAGAATAAGCTGGTATCACCAGATGGCAAACTGCTGGCATCCCAAAACCTTTTGAATATTTATTTATGTATTCATGAATATCTCTGCAAGATAATATCATAATGAATTATATTGGAATACAAGAATATACACTTAAAAAAAACCATGAATACAGTATTGAACTGCTTTTGATTCCAAGTACAGTACGGCAAGTTTGAATACATAATATTGGGTAATTGTCCCATAGTCTTTTCTGGATTCATGAAAGAAATCATTTCTGATACTTATCACATTTAGAAACTTCCCATCTTCCTCACAGAATGAGTCTGGAAAGTGTGCATGGAAGGCATAAAAACATCTGTATATAAATATTTAAATTTTCAAATTTGGAATTTCGTATTTTTGATAAATGTAGTTATTATGTACTTGAATTTTAGAAGATCCTTTTTTGCACAAGACCTTTATTAAGAGTATTTTAGAGACAAGCTTTTTGCCTAAGCTGAAAAATGACTTTCCAATCCCTCTTTCCTACACAGTGGAAAGTGGAAGTCATGATGTCATACATCATATAACATCTGTACTTCTTTGCTCTGAGTGTTTTATGGAAGGTGTACTATATAGCATTTTAATAATTTATATAAAAATCAATATTGTGTTGTATAACTGCTTAAATAGTTTTTTTGGCGGGTGGGAATAGCAGTTGTTGCAATGTAGATATATTGTAGTACAATTCTTATGAGTCATAGCCAGCATGAGCAAAATTTTGTGTTGTATTCCAGCACACCTGAAAAGATCCTGTTGGAGAAGATTGAGTTACAGTCTCAGCCTATAAAAAAGAAAACCCAACATTAACTTTTCACAGCCTCAAAATGATCAGATGTAGCATGGAGGATGCTGTACTTTCATCTTCTTGCATGAACAGTGAATAAAAATATTAAAAAGTGCACATAATTCTATAGTAAATACTTTCCTTCCAAGCATTATATATCCTTATAGTCTACTTCTTGGCTATTAAAAATTCATGTTATGTCATATTGATGTTTGAGTTATATTTACTGAGCCAAAAGCTTGAATCTATATATATTTACTTGAATTTACTGAACTCAGCAAGGCTTCCAAGTGAATTCAAGAAAAGCAATCTGACATTAGTGCAAAGGAAAATTATGCAAAAAGTGCTGTGTTGGTTAATTATTTTTAGTTACAAGCCATCTGTTTTGTGAAACTCCAATCTTCTACTTCATAGAGAATGCCTGCCCAAGTGTTGCCTTCTAAGAAACTTCCAAGAATAAGACAAAGAATTTTTTAGAATCATAGTGTGTTGGAAGGTAATTTAGAGATACCTGTTCCAGAAATTTTATATTGCAGCATCTCTGAAATATGGTAATTCTGCCTGTCTTTAAATAACTTTAGCAAAAAAAGATTCCACTACTCCATTCCACATTCCATGATTAGGAATTTTCTTCTGATATCCAACCAATATTGACTACCTTGTAACTTAAAACCCCTTGGATTATCCAGACCTATTTCAGTTGGTTTCAGACCAGGGTGTAATATGGAGATTGCCTTGATTGTATTTGTCAATCTGGAACAGGTTAGTACATCCACCCTTATGCTCCTTGCATTTCCCCCCAAAACACTGTTTGCAATAAAAGTGGAGTTCCAACAAAGGAGACATTTGTCAGAGAGAGAGAAATCTACCCGTGGAAGTATGCAGACAATACAAGAATTTGGAATACTTGTAAAAACACAATCCATCACATCTAGTTAGATTGACTAGAACCATTTTTTCTCCTGTTTCAGTGTTTATATCATATATATTTTGGCTCACCAAACAAACTATAATAAATGCAGTATCACATAAACCTGGATATGATCTTCTATACTCATTCCTTCTACTGCTAAACAAACCAAGCAACTTTGCCCCTCTTCAATCATTAGAACCCCATAATGGTTGGGGGCATGGAGCACTAGATCTGCTCAATTGGATAGATTGCTGCATAGATAAAAGCTTCAAACTGATTCCCTTTTCTATAAATAATGGATAGTTGCTTCGTAATGGCCAATTATATATTCTTTCAGGAAGGGATATGGCAATTTTGCCATGAGAATAGGACTCCTGGGTGTGGGAGATGGTTTAAAACTGCATCAGGTGTGTAGCAAGTTCTGGTGGCTGAGGGGGAAAGCAGATGACAATCATTTCATCCTAACAAGTGTTGATAGGCAAAGACTTGTATGACTTTCCTCGTGCACTTTCTTCATTGCCTTCATTGCCAGGATCTTTAGATTCGGTTTCAACTGATTTTAGTTCTTTCTCCATGGCTCTGGCAATATAATCTGGGGCATCCAGAACTGAATCTGACATCAGTTATAGCCATATGTAAAAAATAGGGATACATTTTCAGTATATGGTGGTACTACTTTGAGCAGATTCAGGCCCAAATTGTCACTTATTAATGTAACAGTATCTTCTGGGATAGCCTATAAAGATGCTTAAAGTCAGCAAATTTTTGTTCCCTTGCATCTGTGGGGCCCTTGGGCTGAATGGTTTGGAACCAGGACTGGGATGGAGTGCATCTATTCCATTTGTTCCTAAGGTGAAAGTTGTCAAACTGGGAAAGCAGTGTTCCATTCTTCAAAGGTTCTGACCACTTCTGATCAGGTCAGGGAAAAAAAATAGTTGAAAATCTCATTTTTTAAAAAATGACTGAGAATCTCATTTTAAAATATGTACATGCTTTTGAAGGCAGTAGTAAGATGAAATCATGTGTAAAACTGCCAGGGTAACCAGGGTTTCAATTTTTTTTTCTGATCTATTATTTGAAAAGCAGGAAGAAGAGAAGAAAGATATGTTGCTATGGGAACCAGGACATTTTGTTTTGATATAGCATATTATGAAAAAGATACCTAGAATGAAATTAAATTGTGTATCTGTATCTGTATATAGGCTGCATTGTTCAACAAAACCATATTTTGTGCAGGATTTTTTTTTTTACTATTCTCAACTGACGGGAGGGAGAGAAGGGAAAGGAAGGGAGCTGAATATGCGAGTCCACATTATTTATTATAACAGACTCCTAGTTTTTGTAAACAAAAGTTTTTGGCCAAATAGATTGTATGCATCACAATCTTTATTGAAGTGTTGAAGATATTTTTAATATTGCCAATTAGCAAAATATATGACATTACTAAACATCTTACCTTTTGCACAGAACATCCACATTTTCCAGTATAGGCTTAGGCCAGGAATTTTAAGACAAAAAAACCCCTTTGCTGTTTGGTGAATAGTGCATTTCAGGAACTGGATTAGGTAGATTCCAACTGGTTCTTTTGGTCCTTTCAGTAGCATTACTACCATGGATTATTGTATCTTTCTGAGGCAATGAGCCAATAGGGGATTTTGCTAGAGTACTTGTGTAATTATTCTACTGTAATCTTATCTGGTTGAGTAAACACAGAAGAGCCTGCTGAAGGTCTCTGGCTCAGTCTTAAGGTCATGGCCTCATCAAATTTTCTCCATTATCTTCTAAATTTCTTAAATGAAACCATTAGACAGTCTGGGCATGGCTTCCTTTATGGTGGTAATACAGTGTCTCCCACCCCTTACGGGAAGTTTTGCTAGACTATTTCATTTTCTAAACTAGTTCCTTGATGGATTGTAGGAACACTAGTGTAATGCATCTAAATTTCAGCAATGTGTTTTTCAAAGTATTCCATGATATTCTATTTTGTAAACTAGTGGTTGATTGGCAAGAAAATTAAATGGATATATAACTGGTTTGAAAATAATATTCAGTATATACATTAAGAATTTCTTATCAAACCAACAGGATATGTCATGTGGGTGATGGACAAAAAAGCAGTGGAACTAGCAGCAAGTTCTAACTTCCTGATGGCTTCCCCATTGAGTTTCCTTGTGGGAAGCTGACAGGGAGCATCAGAAATCCTTCCTTCCCGCTTTCTTTCTTAATAAAGGATTTATCAGGCCCAGCCCAAGAACATAAAACAATCCAGCCAAAGTCCATTTCTTTATTTGTTCACACCAAATGAACAGAATCTTGCCAGACTGAACCGTTATTATTCTTACCCTAATGGTTATACCAAGAGATTCTAGGAGTGGCTATCTTTGATTCCTATACAGTTGCGGGATGTGTTGTCTTGTTTTACCCCTCTCCTTGCAATAAACTCCATCTTGGGAAACTCTGCTTTACTATAGTCCACCACCTCCTTTGTAGGCACAGTCCATCACAGGGTATCCCCTTTACCCATTCTCAGCAATGGATTTACATCCGGATGGGATCCGACAGGGTTAACTACCAGTTCGGTGATTTACGATGTGCGCAAGTGTAAACCTTCGTCAGCTTGCTGCCTGGACAGCTAAGCAGCGCTGCGTGCAGGGAAGCAGCGTTTGAAAAAGCACTTTTTTCCTTCCGGCAGCTGAGGTTGAAAAAGCAGGAAATAAAGGTCAGGTAAGAGACCGGGCGGGCAGGTGGGCCAAAATAGCAACAGATATAGAACCGGTTCTATGTCTGCTGCTCTTCAGAGCTACCGGTTCTACAGAGCCGGATAGAACTGGTAGAATTCCACCCCGATTTACATTACAGAAAAGCTGTGAATACTTTTTAAAATATTGAAAGCAAAAGCTGTATTTGTTTGCTTGCACCCAAAGCACAGCCCTGATGAATGTAGGTCTTCAAAAATATTACTAATATTGTTTGGCAAAGTTGTATGTACTTAAGGACAAATGATTGCATTTGCATTATGTAAAACTTGTTTAAAATTATGACCAGTCATGGCAAGATATATTCAGCAAAGATTGTTTTGCCACAATCAATCAACATTAAATGCTATAGAATTTTTATTCTTCCCATTCAAAGTGATAGTATTTATGTTTAAAACATGGGCGTCTGTGGAATGGAAGGAGAGGAATGAAAGCACAAGACTTTTTCTTACTTTTTGTAACTTCTGAAATAAAGGTTATATGCGAACGTGTAACATTAGTTCCTATCAGGGATGAATAGTATTGCTGTAACACAGTAAGAGTCCTGAGCTAACCTTACAGTATTTGTACCCACTATGCATCTCAGCAATAATAGTACAAGTTAATAGTTTAAATTGAAAAATAATATTAGATTTGGTAAACTTTATATGTTTTACTCTATTTTTCCTGTAATTATTTGTAAATGAAAGCATTCCTTTTCATGCACAAGATCAATTTAACAAAGCAAGTTTTTCTCTTTTTCTGATTTTATACCTTATGAACAATTTCTATACAAAGGTGATTTTTCTTTTCAAAGGGTTTTCCAGTCAAAACCAATTTTGTCTTCCATTTTTTAATTTCTCTGAAGTTCAGTGGGATGAATCTGTGATACATATCTTTATTTGATTTGAAATTCAAACACTTTATGCAATTTCAAAAACGACTTTATTAAACTAGCATTTTATATGATCTATATCGTGGCAATATTCAGGAAGAAAAAATCATTTGGATGACATTCAACATTTCAATATGAATAATCTAGAATGTTTTGCAATCTCGTTGAATGCATTCAATTCAACATCTGACATATATCATGCCAATGAGCACTGCATTACTATAAATTTTCTCCATGTGGAACTATTAATGCATTGAATTTAAAAAAAACTATAAATGTCCTAAATTGCATGAGCAATTAATGTACCTTTCATGCTCTTAAAATCACATATTCCTAGAGATTATAGATCTGTTCAGTTACATGTTATTGAGGATAATTTATATACAGCAAACACATATTAGAGAATTTAAACAGTACATAGATTATTTATATTTGTTGACTGAAACAGTGATTCATCTGAACTGTTTACATATCTGATACACACAAGGAAAACATTACTATTCCTGAGTTTTCATACAACATTTATTATTTCTATTTTCTTAATTGCTAACTAATGCCATCTTTCCATCAAATGTTCAATAACCTTAATAACTTGTCTTGATAAAACTTGGAGACATCCTGTTAATTTATAGTTATAGTGAAAAGACCAATTACGTTTATAATGCATAAACTTTATATATATACAATGATGTAGAATAAGATCACAATTCCAAAGTCTCTTTGAAAAGTTCTAATATTTATAATGTGTATATTAGAGGTTACAATCTCAGTTCAGTTCTTGATTACGGTCACTGGCCAATATGTGTTTCAATTCACTTTCCATAGATAAAATGCCTACCATTCTGTCATTTCACAGAAAAAAATAAAGATAAAAATAGCAACTTGAAAAATCTTGGGAATGTATGTTGCTAAGTGGAAGGTATGTTGTAAGAATTCATTCCTTGATTTGATGGCTACAGTCTATGTGTTTCTAATTCTACTTTATCTTCAGTCTGTAATGATTCAGATTCACTTTGAGCAACAGGTGGTCGCAGTATGATTTCTGGGCCTCCTCCATAGATTGACTGTAGAAAATTCCATGTTTCTTCAGAAATCTGTCCAGAATCAGCTCCTAAAAGACACATAAAGTTTACCTGTCATTTTAAAAGATTAAATCTGGAAAGCACTTCAGTATTTATAAATAATATAAAAAAAACCTCAGGTTTAAGAAGTTTGGTATTATCTGGATCGGTCTGTAACTGATGTGATATAGATGATACAGCTCAACCTATTACCTACCGTTTGATGTTATTTTGTCTTTGTGAGTAATTATGTAAAGGGAACTTAATTTCTTTCACACATTTAAAATACCTGTTCAGATTTTCAATGTTTAATTTCTGCACCATAAAGGTAGAAATGTCCATATTTTTAAACAAAAAAAAGTATGTTCAGAAAATCACTATAGCGACAGATGACAAAGCCAGGTCTCTACAAGTTATGCTGAACTACATATAGACTTTTGGAAACAAATTCAGAGTTCCTTTTTAAGAGCTATAACAAGTGTCAAATACAAGATTTTTGTCACATACAGATTTCAAGTACTGCTCCTAATTAATAATACAATTACAATTATTAGCTTGTTGATGCATTTTAATTATAGCAGAAGGCTGGAGAATAATGTAATTTCTTTTTTCTATATTATGTGGAGTGGGATATAGTGAATCTATATGAGAAGCTAACTGGAGAACCAATAAATACAATCAATCAGTCAGAATAGAGCTGGAGGGGACCTTGGAGGTTTCTAGTCCAACCCTCTGCTCAAGCAGAAGACCCTATATGATTTCAGACAATTGGCTGTCCAGTGTTTCCTTAAAAACCTCCAATGATGAAGCAACCACAGGCTGGTTCCACTGGTTAATTTTTCTCACTGTTAGATTTCTCCTTAATTCCAGGTTGCTTCTCTCCTTGATTAGTTTCCATCCACTATTTCTTGTCTTGCTTTCTGGTGCTTTGGAAAATAAGCTGACATCCTCTTCCTTGTTTTGTTTGAATTTCCCATCCCCAATGTGGACCTTTCTCTATATTCTATACTTTTGAGAATAGATGTAGCTTATTTGTTTATGGAACTGTTGATCACATAGGAAAAATGTAGAGATCATACACAAAACAACCATAAATGAACATGACCACTGTTAAATTTGCATGCAGAGAACTATTATCAGTGTATTCATACCTTGTTTTAGAACAAGCGAACCACATTTACTGACACCAATTTTGGTATTGTCAATGGGACCTGGAGGATCTAATGAAATAAATTACGTTACAATGTAAGATAATAATACTATTTAAACAAACAAAAGCCCCAAAGAAAATTCCTCTCATATTTTATAAATTGTTTAAAAACTCCACATAATAAAATGTAGCAAAATGCATATTTCAATCAGGGGTGTACAATTTGAAACAGCTGCATACAAGTTTGAAAAATGTTGTTTGTAACTGAAAGAAATCCACCCATTAAACCATCAAGGTTCCCTAAACTGTAGATCCAATAGGACTTTATCCATATGCATAGTTGTCATGTACTCTTATTGGGTGCTGTTCTATTTTATTTAACATCTGCAAAATTCAATGCACTGCCCCATGATTTTACTGCAGCTATTTACTACCTAATTAAAACCATGTGATCTTTATATAGCATGTTCTTGCAGTCTCTTTGAATTATGAAAATGCTCACCGTTATCCTTGCCCTTCACAAACGCTTCCCATTCTCTGAACCATTGCATACTGATGCAATAGAATATAGATGGAGACTCCTCCTCTTGGAATGCTCTGTTCAACTGAGACAGAAAGAAAATTCTAAAAGCATATGTGAACAAGCCTAACATAGCTGTCTCAGATTCACTGTTACTGTCCTCAACTTTCTAAAATTACAAATAGCAAGTGCTTATTCACAAATTAAATGCTTAAAAAGTGTTGGATCAATGTTCAGTATTATGATTTTAAAAAAGTTATTGACATGAATAAAGCAAAAGCACATCTCTACAGAGTCTCTGCTATCTATATCCTTCTCAACCTCATTATTTCTGTAACCTTCAACTGAATGAAACGGTGCATCGTAAGGTGACAAATTTTGAACCAAAGTACCTCAAATGGACTAATTTACAGAATGCATCCAAAATCCAGTGGCCACGCCAACCATGGAATTGAAATTTTGCAAATTGTATAAAATATTCTATGACATAACAATAATAAAATAGTTTTGGCATAATACAAACTCATAAAACATTTCCTATGTTGATGTTTAGCTGAGCTATACAGTTCAACACAGGCTATTTTTTAGGCAGATACATTTCTGAAGGAATCTTAACTTTTCCAGTGAAGGCAGTACATTAGGAGTTCTGTCACGGTTGAAGGCATTGATGAACCTTTCAAGGAGATACTTCTGGAAGGATGACCCAGCTAATCATGGTTTGTCAATTACACTACTAATCATCCATGTGTAATCTTTAGCTGGGTGAAACAGTGCATCATAAACCAACTGTTTTTTAATCAAGATAACTTAAATGGCCTAACTTAAAGAATGTGTCCAAAATCTGGAACTCTTGTGGAACTGAAATTAGCAAATTTTGAAAAACGTTTTATGACATACAAATTATCCTAAAACATTTTGTGACATAATACATTCCATGTGGTCAACTCCTGATACTTGACTGTATTATACAATTCTACATGGGCTACTTTCAAGGCAGATACTTATCTGAATATCTCCTGAATTGTAAAGAAGAAAATAATCTCTGAAACAATGACCCCATGGTCAAGGATTATCTATGTATCTTTATCAAATCAGATAAACTGAAAACACAAAACGGATTGGAAAATTGGAAAAACCTACAATTATCCCTATTAGGTAGAATAGCTACAATTAAGATGAATATCCTACCGAGATTACTGCACCTGTTTCAGACAATCCGAATAAAGCTGGGGAAACAATATTTTGAAGAACTAAATAAGATGATATTAAAATTTGTATGGCAAGGTAAAAAAGCAAGAATAAAATTAAAAATATTATAAGATGCTAGAAGTAGAGGAGGTTTTGGCCTTCCAAATTGGGAGCTATACTATCAAGCATCAGCAAAATCGGCCATATTTTATGTGGGCAAAAGTGTGGATTAATTTGAGGAAAACAAGGTTATTAGCACTGGAGGTTCATGACCTGCAATTAGGATGGCATGCCTTTTTATGGTATGAGGATAATTCCAAAGGCATTACATTAGGAATGCATTATTGCTAGTATGTACCAAAATCAAAGAGCAACACTACCTGAAAGTGCCAGTTTGGTTATCTATAATGGAGGCATGGATATATCCTAATGTTACAAATATGGATAAAATCATAAGATACAATGAAAGGGGAAAACTAAAACAAAAACTAAATAAACTAGGGATTGACCCATCATGGTGGCTACAATTACAGATACAATCCAGATATGAAAAAGATAGGAAGGAGTTTGGGTTTTATAAGGAACCAAATGAGCTAGATCAAATTTTAATGGGAACAGATGAAAAATTAATTAAGAGGATATATAATTATTTATTAACTATTAGATTGGAGAAAGAACAAGTAAAAAAACGTGATAATTTTGGGTAAGAATTTTGGCTATGCAATAGAATTGGACAAGTGGCAGAAATTATGGAATAGAAACTATAAGCTTACAATATCAACAGCGTATAAAGAAAATCTCTATAAAATGTTTTATAGATGGCACTTTTCACCTGCAAGAATAGCGAATACGTATAGAAACAAATCTGTGAAATGTTGGAAATGTAACCAGAGGTGGTATTCAGCAAGTTCTGACCAGTTCTGGAGAACCGGTAGTGGAAATTTTGAGTAGTTCGGAGAACCGGCAAATACCATCTCTGTCTGGCCCCGCCCCATCTATTCTTTGTCTCCCAAGTCTCAGCTGATTGGCTGGGTCTTCTTTTGTTGCCCTGCACAGGAAAACGGAGCTGGAATGCAGGTTAGTGGGGTGGGGAGGGAATGGGATTTTGCAGTAATCTTCCCCTGCCACACCCACTAAGCCACACCACGCCCATCAAACCATGCCCAAAGAACCGGTAGTAAAAAATTTGTATCCCATCACTGAATGTAACCAAATACCAGGTTCATATTACCATATGTGGTGGACGTTTCCGAAAGAAAAAAAAATATTGGAAGAAAATTTGCACATGGCTGGAAACTATGACAAAATAATACACAGGTTTGAAACCTGAGATATTCCTGCTGGCCACGCTACCAGAAAATTATAATAAAGGTAATACATATTTAATTCTACATACTCTAACAGCAGCCAGGATTTTATACGCACAATACTAGAAAAACGAAGAAACCCCTACAGATTGTAATATAATAAAAAAATACTAGAATGCGCAGAAAATGGATAGATTAAGGAAGTCTAGGGAATCAAATGGATTTATGTCAAAATATAGACTACATAGGAAAGAAAAACTGACTTGTAAATTTATTGGCTATATAATTGATATAGAAGATAGTATACTTTTTAATAACGATCAATACCATCTAATATGTTTGTATGTACATGATTATTATGATTATGATGATGCTTATATTTCAACACTTTGGATACCTAGAAAACACACTGTTCAATATAGAAATGGAATTTGTGATACAGAAACAATAAAAATATTTTTAAAAGGATTATCTATCATTAAAATTTAGGGTATACAATGTTGCTTAAAAGTTAATGAACCCTTTTGAATTTCTGCATAAATATGGCCTAAAATCTGGTTTTTACACAGATTTCCTAAAATTCAAAAGAATTCACAAACTTAAGCACCACTATCTGTATAAGCTCTAATATTATTCATTATGCTTAGAAAGCGTATCATTGAAAATAAATGATTTTTATATACATCTTTTTTTTTAAAAATCTCCAGGTCCTGAAAATTTCATATTGTGGCTTTTTACACATCCTGTGTAATGCTTTGTCCTGTAATAACCATTTCCTTTTCAGTAAGAAGTTGTTATTCACAGATTGTAAATCAATTTTTCTATTATTTTTTCTCAGTTCTGAAATTCTCTATTATTACATGCCAAAATGGATGCTAAGAAAATATTAAATTTATATTTTTATTAGCAAGTAATTATGAATTATTTTGGATAATTTGAATAATTTCAAAATATTAAGCTTAGTTTGGATATTCAGTTTTTTCTATTTGTAATGGAACTTTGTCCTTGAAGGGTCTTACTGGTGGAAAATCTGAGGTAGCACATGTATTTTATTTTCCCTTTTAAAGCCCACATATCATTACATTGTTTTGAAGAAGCTCTCAATAACTCTGATCCCCAATCAGACTCTTTGGGGCAAAGAAAATGTGTGAAATTAATAAAAATGTTCTACATGTAGCTCATAATGTCTCAGGTTAAAAGCTATTGATTGTAAATATTTGTAACTCAAACAAATACATAATTTAACAAAATAGAAAGAAGATACTTACCCGAATAAACATTTCCAGTTCTGCCTTCCGTCTTTTTTCTATTTTCTCTGTTTCCATTTGACAGGTATAACATACATACAGATGATTAACTGCTGGTCCTCCACCATACCTGTGATAATAAATTATTAAATAAATCCCTATTTATTAGGTTTTATAGTATCAAACACTCTATTTATGAAGCAACTCTTTTTTTGTTCACATTTTTTTATTTTTAAAAGAAATAAGCCACACATATCTGAATTAATTGGACATGGTATATCTATTATTCTCAAAATCTGATATATCAAAATGCGAACATCTTTTTTTTACACCTAACTTAGAAATAAGTATGGTTCTTACTGTTCACTTTTGCTGCAATCATGTAAAACAGTATCATGTAAAACAGTATCATATAAAACAGTATTTTTGTTTTTATTCTGCTTTCTAATACATTTTTCATTGTACTGTTTCTTTGTTGCTTGACATAAGAGAATCTTTTGTTAGACATGTTTTCACTTAAAAAGTTTGAAACATAATACATGATTTTATAGTAATTTTTGTCTACTCACTGAAATGAAAGAAATAATTTTTGCTGATATACTATTTTTCTGCCATGGTAAATCTATAAACTTTTTAAAAGATTCAGAAAATGCTAGACTCATTAGTATTAAAAAATATCAATTCAGAATTGTTACTTTCACAATACACAACTTTTATCCTCTTCAGAAAACAGGTTATCACCTTTCCCTCTGTGCACATTGACATTTATATATAGGATTTACAGCAATCCCCCACATATTTACTCAGAATTGCATTTTTTAATAGGATTTATTCTTGGGAAAAAGTGTGTGAGACTATCTGCTTAATTATACATTTGAAAGTCTGTCAGCAAGAAAAAGTATTTAATTCTTTAAAATAAGTATCATATTAAGCCCCTACTTTGTAATGCCTACTTTATCTACACATAAGTATCACATTATAGTCCATTTTGGAGGACACTATAGTACTTTTAAAATACTGCAAGAGTATGTATGTTTGAATTAGTGCCTACAAAGAATTGATTATAGAGGAGGGCAGTAGCTCTTTTGAATTCTACTGTATAGTGCAGTGTTGGTGTGGTGTCGGGGGTTTTCAATTCAATGTATGGAGTGTGAAGGATGTATGTTTGTGTTTATTTTCATGGTCATGATGTGCACTGAAGATGGTGTTTGATTTCGTTGTACAAGGTGCAATGACAATAAAGTAAATTAAACTAAAAAAGTACTATATTAAGGCACTCTACTATACTAAAAGTTTCTGTTATTTCTGATTTTTAAAAGAAATTCTCCAAATGCAATTAAGTGATGCATTTTAAAGAAAACCTAGCCATGCAAAGATAGATGAGAGCTTGAATTAAACTACAGCGGAGTAAATCTAAACACTTACTGGAAGACAGAAATGTTCTACTGAAAACAGCAACACTAAACTAATGCAGCTGTAATACCTAACTAATACCTATCTATTTACAGATTGCTGTTTGAGCCAGCAGATGCATTTGTATTTAGAAACAAAGTGAAATTAATTGGTTTTTCTTTCCCTAATCCTGAATCATCCTTGTATCATGCCAGTTCACACACACTATCAGACAGGTAGTAGAGGTGCATGCATGCAAGAGAATAAATGAAAACAATTATTTTTGCCTTCTGTTTATAGATGTTTTGTTAGATTAAAGAGGCTTAGAAAGTGCCAGTCCACCACAGGATTCAGTATAATGTTCTGTACTACACTATATGCAGATTTTCCAATTACCTTCTCTTTGATAATGTTATTATTTTTTGGCATAATAAAATCAGACATCAAATGTAATATGTTTCACAATTAAAAGTTTACCTGCTGTACAAATTATCCCATATGTTCTGAGGAAGCATTACAACCAGATCTTCTATAAAAGAAGCTTTGTGTGGAGGAACTCCTATATAAAAATAGTTTTAAAAAATTAAATATGATTTAGTTAAAGGGAGTACAAACCTTGAAGTAATGCAGTTTTTCAGCAGCAATAAAAACATAAAATATCTGTGAAAGAAACAACTTCCTACTGTTTTATATTAAAGCTTCTTAGTTTCTACCCCAAAGATAGGTGCAATCTAATTTATCTTACTATAGAATTAAACTGTAGCCTAACAAGTCATGAGTAGTAATTGAAGGCATACATATTTTTTACTGTCAACTAGGAAGTTATCCAAAGTTTGTGTGTATAATTTTAATAATGAACCTGTTAGCTTTACATTTGAAGAAATGGATTCTACATAAGAAAAATTCAGGCTGTGATCTTCTGGATAATAAAAAAACAAATTAACTGACTACAGAGTGAAATTCTCATTTAACTAGATAAAAATTCAAATTAAAAGATGTAAGGACAAAAATACATAGGGTGGGAAAAATGGTCAAAAACTCAAAGGTTACAGGAAACAGTAGGATTTATTGTTCCAGATAATAAGATAAAATGTTATCTTCATAGGAGAATAGTTTTATATGATCTCAGTCTCACCTCCATGTATGCAGAGAAAATCATTATTTGAAATAGGTCCTGGTTCAGCAAAAGTTCTGAATTTATTCAGCCATAAACGTGAAATGTAAAATTGAAGGAGGCTTGGTTCCATAACATTAAGACTTGACACTCTCTCTCTCTTTTTTTTAGCTTCTTCGTTACTTTTTCTTTTGAAAAGAGGCAATATTTTCATTAGTTGATATGTACGCTGCTTTGAAATGATTAGTGTTAACAACAGGTAATCTCTACATGTTGATGGTGAAAAGGACCTAATCCAAACTGGTGTTGAAATAAACTAAGAATCTTTTTTTAGATCTGTATTAGTCTGTATGACTAAAAATATTAACTTTAAAGACTGCATACTATGTGCTAATGTTCCATTTTAAAAAAGCAAAGGTACTTCAAATCTTGATATCTTCAAAATATTTGAGTTCGTGATAAAATGAACTCAGAACTATTCTTTAGAACCAGAGAAAAACATTAATTCCTGCAAAGAAGCACGTTGAAAAAAAGTGATATTGAGTTTCAATTAAAACTAATAAAGCTCTAACAATTGGGAATGACTATCCTGGGTTTTTTTTTTTAACTGTTTGTTATGAATAACAGACTTGTATCAGTTTTTTTTTTAAAAGCTTCCTTGCAAAAGAGAAAACACTACTCAAACAATACTTTCGCTGACAAGGACAACCTCTGCATCTAGCCATTGTTTTGCAACTTCAAACTTGCTTTCTCACCTGTAGAAGAGAACATAAGCTTCTGCATTTTGGATAGTTGATTCTGTTACTTCGGTGACACTTTGATCATCAAACTCATACCATCGATTATTTAAATTATTTCGACAATAAGCTATATAATGCCCATCTAAATTAAAGAACAAATTAAGAGGTTTTTTTTTTTGTTTTAAAATCGCAGGAAAAGCAGATTGGTACAGATTAATGTAATAACATTTTTACATCAGCTGCATAATGATGTAACATACCATACGCATAGCCTACGAAAACAGATTATGTATACTCACTAATAGCAGTTCCATGGTGGCAGATGACAGACAAAAGGTCATAAACTGCTATTTGAGCAGGACTGTCTTTAGCAAGAAAAGGTTGAAGATCAAGTCCTTCCAAAGGAAAGGATACATGAGTTCCAATTTTTGTGGAAAACATAAGATCGTGTCTGAATCTTTTGAGATGAATACATAAAATCTGTGAAAAACAATCAACAGGCTTATTTGAAAACTGATGTTTATCTTTTATTTTAATATAAGCAACAGATTTCTTATTAAGCAGCTAATGAGTTTTTTATTTCCTCAATGAAAATGAAATTACCACAGAAACTTTTATTTAATCGCATTATTCTATAGCACACTGTGATTTCTTTAGGAAAAGGGATAATGAAAGGAATGTCTTAAGCCCTTTCTGCAACCTCCAATTTTGCTCCTTTGCTCCCAGTACTGAGGTTGTTTTTACTGCTCCATTTGAAAGTGATTTATGATATCACAATTACACCATAGCTACTATATGATACAGCTAGCAATCATCTATATTTGTGTCTCAAACTCCTTGGTAGATATTCTTTACTAGTATGTCTTTTTAAGAATATTGATTTGGTTGGGGTCTCTGACATGTTACTCAACACTAATGCAGGTTGTGATCTAAAAAAAAGTGAACAACATGGCAACAATTATTATTACCCTTGGCACTTTTCTACAAAAACATTGCTAAAGGGAAACTACACTGACATGACATGTCGTTAATGTGTATGCATGTCAGAAGTTCAAATATATCATTTACAGAATAATATTGATGTTTATATTTCCTTAGGAAAAGATATGTTTAAAAAAAACCTCCAAAGTAATTCTAATCTTCCAGAAAACTTTCAAATTGTGGAATCTGTCCAAAAAGGTTCACACTGATCCCAAATCTTGAGGACCCAAGATTGTTGGGGGCAATTAGCTGACTTTGTAAAAATGCCGCTTAGTAATAAGCAGGCATATACAATGGAATGAAGGCTATTGCTGAGCACACTGGGTTGTATCCCAAAAACTTGTAAGCCACCCTGAGTCTCCGGAGAAGGGTGGCATATAAATGTAATTAAAAAAAAAAGATCTTAATATAATTATTTGTAATCCAAGGTTTCGGTAATATTTTATCCTGAATTATTTCAGTTATTAGGTAATGCTCAGGAGCCTGCAAATATTCAGCTGACCTTTGCTGATCTTAGAAGCTAAGTAGGACCAGCCCTGATTAGTATTTGGATGGGGGACAGTCTGGCAATGGAAAACCACACCTCCAAGAAAATTATATGAGTGCAATGACCAGGAAACAAATTAGACTAGACCAGTGATAGCTAACTTTTTGGCCCCAAGTGCCCAAAGCGCACATGCATGCATCACCAATTCAATGCGTGCCCTGCACATGTGCGTGCATCCTGCACATGTGCTGCACCCCCATGCATGCACCCCACCCCAGCATGCACCCCACCCCCGCACATGCACAGCAGAGACCCAAAGACCAGCTGGCTGGCGGGAGGCACACACGCATGCATGGTGGAGCTGAGCTGGGGCAATGTTTAAACATTGTAAGTGAACAGCTTAAAATACACTAGTCCTAACTATCTAAAACAGTTGTCTGTTTATCTGTTAAACTGTTAAAAGGTTCATCCTGGAAAATGAAGAAATAGAACTGAATACAAGTCATGTTACATGAAGTAATTTGTTCTTACGTTCACACTGATTTATTACAAAAAGGGGGGGAAAGGACATTTTTATCCAGCAAAGCAAAGCACATTACCTCAGGGAAGTGTTGAACTTTGCAGAATTTTACTCCATTTCTTAACCTGAAGTAAAGTTCACATTTAATAATATTGTAAAAAATATTGACCACAATGTTACAAAAATTCTAGCTTTACTATTTTAGAAATGCTGACTAGAAAAAAATGGAATGGAATTAGAAATCTACATTTTTTTCCAGTTTTCACACCAATATATATAATAAACATAATTTATATATAAAAATCCAACATATATTTTGATAAAGTACTAAACTCAATAATAATAATATAATTATTGTGCAATTCCAAAACATCAGGAGCATCACTTTGCACCATCAGTCTATTGCACAAGGCAGCTTTATTGGAACAGTTTATATCCTGCAACAATATCTTTAATATCTTTAAATAACATCTGCCTATCCCAGGTCCTTGGTTTGAAGGTGGACAAAAATACCAAATACAAAAATACTGTGCAACCAACTATAATCTATATTATAATAATGACAATGAAACTCTTTTTTTCTAACTATTTATTTCCCGCCTTTACAAATAGCTGAAGGCAGCAAACTTATCCAACATACCTTCCCCCTCCTGTTTTCCCCACAACAACCCTGTGAGATGGGTTGGGCTGAGGTCACCTACCTGGCTTTCATGGCCAGAAATAGGGCTTGAATTCAGTCTCCTGCTTTCTAGCCCAATGCCTAAATCACTAGATCAAACTAGTTCTAATGGAGAATATATGGCTGTAACTCTGAATTAAAAGTGCTAACCCGGAATCTAAAGTGGTTTTTTTAGTGTATTGTTAAGATTTTACCGAATTCTGACTTATTAAGAACAAGTAAGTAAACAGTACCACTCTTGTCATTTGATATCTTTTTCAAGGTTGGACAGGCTAAGAAACAGGCTCCTCAAGCACTACTGGACCTCTATAGTGATAGGCTGTAATAACAGACTCTTGAAAGTCTGACAAAATTTCTCTCACCTTTTCCTCTTACACCTTAAAGAATCGGACAAGGCAATCCTAAGTTTCTTTCTTACTGCCTGCTTCTTTGGAAAGCTACCTGGCTTTTAAATAACTGTTCTTGTATTCCATTTTTTAAAAGTTATTTCTCTACTGCTCTACAGTGGCCCAGACAGAACTAGTATGCAGTTCTTATTGATTCAGCAGATGACAGCTGAAATCAGAAGCACCTTTGCACAAAGGTTTCTTGTTTGCCAATTGTGTCACTACCTTGGTGAAGAGTCCTCACAATCACTCATGAGGTTATCTCTGTAGACCATTCAGAAGTTACAACTGGTCCAGAATGTAGCCATGCAACTATGGGCACTTCTTATTTTATTCACATAGCTCTGGTAGGCTTGGTGTTGTAGGTTACCTGCATAGCTGTTCATAGTTTAGTCTAGTTACCTAGAGGACTGTCTCTCTCCTGTTGTTTCCACTTGACCACTTAGATTTGAGTGAGTTGATAAGTCCCAGTTGTAAACCAGTGTCTTCTAGGGGGCCTAAGTAACACACCTAAGTAGCTGGGTTGTCCTGCAGAATAGCATTCCCCCCCAAGTTTTGCACGGTTGCACCCACTGGGTTTTTGTAAAGTTGTCAAAACCTGGCTCTTCTGACAGGCCCTGGGGCAGGACACAGTGGTGGCTGGCTGGGAAAATGTTTGTTTAGTTATTCTTCCCTGTTGCATATCTTGTATTTACTGCTGATCCTGCCCTTTTATACTTTTACTTATTTTTTGCTTAATAGAAAATAATCTTAGTAGTTAGAGTCATATCACTTTGAGGCAGCATACGAGTGGTAAAATATAAAATAAAACAGTAACTGCTAATGTTCAAACAATGGCAAGTCTAAATGATGCCTATGTTTAGTCTAGATGGTTACATGCATAGCTCAGATAAGGCTGTGGCATTTGGCATGAAACTATTCCTGTTTGCTGGAGGCAAATTAATCCTAAGCATCTTTTATTAGGTTTCAAGGGTGTTAAGCAGTTTTTCAAGCAAGCTTAAGAAGACAATCAATATTTGAGACTATTTTTAAACAAATATTAAGTCAGAATGGTTCATACAGAAGGCCTATTTTGCCAGCTGAACTGTGCCTGTGTATATTTTATACATTACATCATATTCCTGGTTTCAGTAGCTTTATTAATGAAAGGTAGAAAAATATAGAAATTATACATACAGGTAGGTAGGTAGGTAGATAGATAGATAGATAGATAGATAGATAGATAGATAGATAGAGTTTAAATGTAGATCACTTACTTTTTACATTTTTCACAACTGTACATATTGTCACCTGCAAACATTATAAAGAAGAAAAGAACAAACATTCTAAAAATATAGAAAATTATCTTTTCCCCCTTTAACCCACACTAAACATATTTGATTTTGCAATATAGTAAATTGATCCTAGCATTTTATAAAATACTTGTCCTCGTGAACTGGGAAATTGTTTTTAATTGAAAATCCATACTATGGTTCAAAAGTTAATCTTTTGTAATAATGTTTTCTGAATGTTTGTCCTTGAAAATATTTCTCAATTCAATTTCAGCAAAAATATTGTGGAGAAAACTCTAATATGCTTTCTGTTTTTTGTTAAATGTGAAACCTGATTCAAAACAATAAATCACACATAGTAGCTAAATTAGAATTTGATATTTGATATGAATCTCTTACCTTTCAATTCATCTCTAGCAAAAAAGGCAGCAAGACAATCTTGTAAGGTTACTGTTGGACCCCAAAACCAGCTAGGGACACATGAGACAACAAACCTGAAATATCATTGATAGAAAAACAGCAATTGTTCTGCTGTTATAGCAGAAACATCAGTGCAGAAGAATTACTGAAGTAGTAGAAAGAAAACAACTAACCTTTTGAAATATTCCACAAAAAATGCGATCCAGCCTTGAGGAGCATATGCTTCACCACAAGATCCGGCCTTGACAAGAGAGGTCTGATGATTTGCAGAATGCAGCTTAGCAAGATCTTCCTTACCTGGAATAGGTAAAGACAAATCCTGGAAAGTTTCGAGTGTAACTGAAACCTATGAAAAATAAACATAAACACTTATTTGTCAATATATTTAATTAAATTCTATAATTATATTTGCTTGTTTTAAACTTTTCATAAAACAAAACATAGTACTGCTTATCTGCTATTACATCACTTGATGGGAACTAAATATACCATTTAAGTTCACTATAAAATATACATGAATATAAGGTAAGTTCACTGTAAAGTATGAACATAAATAAGTCCATACATATTGATAAATATAAAAATATAAATAGTGCAGAGGATAAAAAAAAAGAACTATGAACAGGAAAGGCATATTTGGAAAGACGTTTGGAAAGTCTGGCTTAAATAATTCAAGAATATTTATATATTACTTTAAAAAAAATCCACACAGAAAGTGAGAAATTTTGTATAAGCACTGTAAAACTTACCCGATCACATGTGAGACACTGTACGGAACTTAAAATAGAACCATCAAATATGTCTGATATAACACTTCGGTATTTTTTGCTTTTCTTCTTCTTAGAGGAAGGCACAGTTGGAACTAAAAGAGCAAAAAAACATTACAAAATATTATTTGAACTGTCCAGGGCTAATGAACAGTAATTTCTACATGAACTTTGGGAGAGCAGGCAGCTAACATTGTTTTACTCATTCATTATAATTCATGTCCATCTCACCCCAATGGGTGAGAACTTATACCATCTCACCCCGATGGGATCTATCCATCCCACCCATGCAGCAGAGAGAGCATGCTATGGGCTCAATCAGTCAGAGAATTCCAGTGGGAAGGGTCAACGAGAAAAGTTCTCTCTGCCATGGACACTGCCCTCTGGAACATCACATCCACAGAGGTGAGGTCTGCACTGACCCTCTTGACCCAAGAGCCTGAAGACTTGACTGCCAGCGGGCCTGGAGCCACAACTGGGGGAAGGTATCACTCTGGAAGTGATTAGTAAATTGAGATAAGGCCCACCTCTGCCCATGGTCTTTGTGCTTTCTCCCCTCTTTTAATGATATATATTTTAGCATAACTATGATTATTATTATAACTGTCTTATCTTTTTAATATTTCTAGTTTTAATGTTTGTAAATGCCCAAATTTGCCTGTGGACGAGATGGATGGCATACATAAATCCAGTGAATAAATAAATAAAAATGTCTTCAGCTTCAAGGCAAACTGGTCTCAACCACAAATCTGCACAAAAGATGGTAATAACCATAGGATCATAGACTATTTACAAGCAATTTTCATCTGCATTCTGAATTGTTCCAGCCAATCCAGTATCTCAGTTTTATACCGCAACGTATCATTCTGCCTAATGCATGTAACAAAAAGATGATCTAATTTGCAATTCTTTGAGAAGCTGTAAGTATAGTCTAACGCAGGGGTGTCAAACCCTATCACATCATGGACTGTATCATGCTGTATTGGGGTGGGTGTGGCCTGTGCAGGCCGTATCCGCCCCATGAGCCACCAGTTTGATAGGCCTGATCTAAAGGACATGGAGGGATAGATTCTTTGAGACAGAATCTCAAAAGTAATGTCAGTGGAAATGCAGCCAGGTTTGGAGAAGGAAACAGCCTCTACTCAATTTATTAGCAGCTAAAGTAGCACAAAATATTTGCAAGGCTAATTTAGCATACATTGTGCCAAGTAAGCTTTAGATGGCACTAATCTACCTTATTTAATGTTGAAAAAGCTAACCAAGGCCCAACTAGTATTTGGAGATATTTAAAACTAAATCAGAAGAAAGCAATGGCAAACCATTTCTTTGTTGAAACCAAAGAATATACATAGAAGTTGTTCATGTAATCACTAGGAATTTAACTTGACTCAGAAGTGGGTATACTTCATCTTAGAATACTAGCAGATAATCTCACTTGAATGTTAGCTTTGGAACAGGAGATAAATTTACAAATGTACAAAATTATTTCAATTAAAGTCAATGTAATAAATCAGAAAATTATTTCAACTCAATACAATGCAATAAATCAGGAAAGAAAATTTTTTAACGAACCTTACTAGAAGTTTGAAAACTCTGCAAAATAAAAGACAGTGATATTGGAAATAGCACTATATTTAAACAGTGCTTTGACAAACCTAGTAAAATGATGCAACTCCCAAAGGGCAAGCAACAGATAAACAGAAGTTACAATTCTAATGCTTAATCCCTAGATAAAAATTGTGAATGCTTGCCTTCACTTACACTGCTGCCTTACTTTTATGTGGACTGGAAAAAGAGCTGGCAATTACACAAAGTCTTAAAGCTGTTAATACAACAGAAGACAACTTCCCTTGAGCCAGGGGTGATTTCCCTGACTAGCTGTAGACTACAGACCAAATCTCTCAACTTTGGCAACTTGAAGATACGTGGACTTCAACTCCCAGAATTTTCATGCCAGTTGGGGAATTATATTAGTTGAAGCATCTTAAACTTTGCATTTTCCACTCTTCAAAAGGTATTCCAAACCGACTGAAAATAGCCTAAAGTGGTGGCTAACTTTTTTGGCACTGAGTGCCAAAATGGGAGCGCATGCGCCGGAAACCAGAAGAGCAGCTCCCTGACACACATGCGCGGGAGTGCGGAAACAGGAAGCTTAGCTTCCCGGTGCGTGCATGCGCGCCCGCCACCTGGTCTTCCAGTTTCTAACATGCATGCATGTGCAACATGCAGCTGGCTCGTGCGCATGTGCGTGCTGGAACCTAGAAAAGCAACAGGTGATGGCTGGCGTGTCCAGAGATGGCTCTGCGTGCCACTTCCAGCACACCTAGCATAGGTTCGCCATCACAGGCCTAAACTCACACCCCAAACTTTGGCAGCAAACTGGCCAAATAAAAACAGATTTGGATTGTTTGGGGAAGCTGGTAGGATTAAAAATGGAAATGATGGAAACTTTTCATTTCCGCTATTCTTTAATAAAATAAAAACGGGTTCTGCTATGAAAAGTATGTGCATGTGCATTTGCATGCATACAAGTATGCATATGTTAAGAGTATGGCACAGTAGTAGTCAACATATTTTAAAGTAGAAAGGATGCTGCATAAGTTTGGAAAACACATAACTGAGAAGGCAAATCTTAGGCAAGTTCATGAAATAGAAATTTATGTTGTTCTTTTGAACATTCCCTAACCTCTGCCTGAGACTGTCCCCCAAGCCTCAAGGGTACACATAACAGAAGACAAAGGAAATTAGGAATTAGTTCTATCAGCATGACATCACTATGTAACCCAAGCTAATGTTATGCATGTATGCCTTTCAATCACTTTCAAATAATATTCATATAATCACCTGAATATCTGCTATGTATTTGTACCTTCACTGTTTCCTGATTATTCGAAAGTTCAGCTGTTTCACGGAAACAGTTTATATCTTTTTCTGTGTCATCCATAGAATTTGTTCTATGCATTTTGGTACACAAGGATCTCTCTTTTCTATAATCTTTAGATGTATTTTCATCCTCCTCAATTAACATTGCATTTTCTGCAGGGTCATCGGCCACAGGTTTTGACCAAGGATCATTTTCTAACTTATCATTGTTAACACATGACTGAAAATCTGCATCCGATTGGCATTTTTCTTCTTCCATTCTCTCTTCAACATTTGTTGTGTTACTATCCTCTACTGTAATAACAGTTTCTTTTAACTCTTCATGAAGCAAATCCATTAAACAACGTAGAAATTCCTGGGCATCCTAAAATTTAGAACAGGTAAGTACATGGTTTAAAGTATACATCTAATGTGATAGATCTAAAAATACGAATTAGTTAAGAGTAAATATATATGAAGCAGGATATAGGTGTAACATACTGTACTGCTTTTAGTTACTTCCATTTTATAATGTGTTCTGTAAAAGTATAGTTAGAAGAGAATGCAAGGAAGAGAATTGACAGAATGGGATTTCTCTCTGTAGCTCCTCTTGTTCATAGAATCTCCCTGGAATGTCTATTTTCTAGATAGCTTGCATTATTACATGAAAGCATCAGACAGAACAACGTCTGACTTTTTTCTCCTGGCTGATTTTTTTTGGCTTTCGTTCCTCTTGTCAGAGCCCATTTTATGCAAAAGGGCCCTTGGCCATCAGAAGATGGGGAAAAAGAAAAGTCACATTCCCCAAAGTCTATTTCCTTTACGTTAGATCTATCACTATAATTAAATCTAAATGTTATATTAATAGGCATTTTGAAGACTGAAATATCATTTAAATTATTTTTTTTAAAAAAACTACGGTCCTAGATCTCTTCCTAATACTCCCTGCATAGAAAAGAATTAAGCTTTCTATTGTAAGGTGTTTATATTACAACACAGTGTAGGTATAAAACCTGAATTAATCAACTTAATTGAATAAAGGAGAAATACACAAAAAAGTCCAGCAGTTTGCCAGAACCAACCATTCTTTCTGTTTCACTATATTATAACTACTCCGAGTATCTTTTTTGTGCATATATATTTTACTTGTGTTTTTATTTCTTTGAATCTTGCAACTGTTTAGCAACAATAATTTTTAGTGGTGTAAAAATAGAAAAGGCTTACTTGTTGTGAATAGCCTCGAAATGTTGGATTAACTGCTTTAATTCCTTGAAACAAATTTGTGGGGACCACAGCTCCAGGCCTGAAACAAAAAACATTTAATTTTGTTTACACGTTCCCAAACTGAATGGAGTACATCAGTGTGCCAATGTTCAGTTTAGCAAATCAGGAATATTAAAGCTAGGAAATTCTTAATTTTACTGTCTTAATATATCACAATCATACATAATCTAACAGGATTTATTTCTATGTAAATATATACAGAATCTACTCTAAGGATGGATATGGTTCCTCTGGTGAGTAGTCAGAACTGGATGCTGCTTTTTGCTTAAAATGCTTTGCTATTTATTAAATCAAAGTGTTTATTATTGTTAAACCTAAGGAGTAGGCAGCTATAGTAATAACTGCATAATTACAAACCAGAATTCTAGTTCATGTACTTACTATTAACAAGCATTCCCTAATGGTGTGTTCCCTTCTACTGTATAGAATTGTGTAGTGGAAGGTTATTTTCCACATCTTCCCCCACCCCATCTCTGATATTCTCAGGTTGTTTCAAATGACACTCCAACCCTCCAGATCAGATGTTGGTGGCACATCATGGAATTTGAGGAATAAAATAGACAAAATCCATTGTATGAACAGAAATATGTACGTTTGTATATAGTCCATTATTTGGAATGCATCTCATCTGAAACAATATGATATATCAGATTGATTTATGAAAACACATTATCACAATAAAAGTAATGCAATACCTGCTTTTATGCCAGAGTTCCGTTATAAGTTTGTAATAACTTCTGCAAATGGCTGGTTTTTTATCGGTCCGAGCTAAACTCCCACAGTCAAGGAAAAACTGTGTCAATGGGGGGCTGATAAGAAAAAAACAAGCACAAACTAATACTTTGAAAGAATGTTACATATATCCATGGTTTTTTTAGTCTATGAATTCTTTATAATTAAAAAAAGCATTAAGTATTCAATGTAGTCAATAATATTGCTGAATCCTCCCACATTTTTTCAGCACGCTCTGAGTAAATCTTGTATGTCATAATCAATTACAAAATACCATTTCAACAGTCAATACTTAAGCAAATATCAGTTGGATCATACATATAAATTGTTATTGGAATGCGATTCAGGAACTAAATAAGTCAAAGACTGCGGAATTAAAGAGATGGATAATTTAAGCAGGATAACTTATGTGTAACATATGGGAATATCAAAAAAAGGTAAATATTAAATTTACTCTGAATATTACAGAGTATTAGAATAAATTTGTTTTTAGTAGTATAATAATTCAACCCTGGCTGCTAAAATGAATAATTCATATTTTAGAAAGTATTGCACAATCAGGTTGGACCATTCTTCCAATATCTGATACAATTTTACAAAGCTGAACTATTTTAAAATATGATACTTTCCTTTTTTACCAGTTGTTTTTCTATTAAGCCTTATATTCTCACAATGTATATTCAGTTGGCTATATATATAATAATCACTGCTAGACTACTGTACAATTTCTACTAGAAATTATATTCAATCCCTTCACCAGCTAACTGGTAGATTAAGTTTTGGGAATTATGCATCAATGTCCAAAAAAATCATATCTAAAAAGTTTAATAACTTAAATTTGGAAATAATTCATGGATTATAACTCTTCACATAGTCTTCCGCCATATCTAAAGTTGTTCTTTTTCCCAATGTAAGATTTTCAAACACTAGACTTTAACATTTACTGCTTCAGAGTAATTCCAAATTCTTGTTTATTATTTCGACTTAATCTTATCATTTCAACCACTTTTATCAATTTCTGAAATGATTCTAGTATAAAATGTTCAAATGTTAAACTATTGTATGATTCTATTTGTTCCATTCAAATATGACTTGTAATTTTTTAAAAACATTTTGCAAATTCTTTGTGCAATTTGTACAGTTCGTGAATCTTATTCACTTTTCCCCCAATTTCCCTTTTTCTCTCTTCACCTGTATCTCTAAAAATAACTATCAACCTTGCAGAATTGGCATCTGAAATATACTGGATTAATGAAATCAGTATAGCTCATTATTGAACATCTGCTGAGGCAGAACTTTGGTATTATATCAAAATAAATTTCAGGGTCTTTTATTTATCCAAGGAGAAAATTATATCCAAATTTCCATGGAGAAAATTCTTTCCAAAAATTTTGTTTCCTGTTTATGGAACTCTTCAGAAACTGGAAAATGTACAGCTAGGAACTTTTAATATAGATTAAAATTTATTTATTCATTTATTAAATGTATATGCTTCCAATCTCATCAATAAGGCAATTCTCTTACACAGCTAATTATTTATTTTTTATCTTTTCCCCAGAAATTATGAAATTTCTGGCTAAAGGAAAGGAAAACACACAGTTCTTTTATATTCCTTTTTTTACCAGTTTGAAAGTGCTTGTAAAGCTGCATTCATGTAACAGGTGTTTCCAATATTTCTCAAGCCTGTCAAACCTGCAAATAAGAAATACTGCTTAGCAAGCCAATGAAAAAAGGTATAGTGTGTACAGGATATAAATAAGCCTTCATTCTGCAGAAATTTAGAAGCAGCTTTTTTGTAGTATTTAAAAAATTTCTGAGTACCTTTACCCTGAAAACAATGTTACTATATTGCTATCATACAGAAATCTGTATATATGACAATGTGTGACATTCACCATCCAACTGCATTCCCATTTTTAGGTTAAGTTCCAATAAGTAAAAAAAATGTTCACCCATGAGAAACCAAGCACATCCTAGCAACAGAACATTTTAGCCTTAAAAATTAATTAATTGCAATTATCATATTAATAATTTATTCATGTGAATTACCCTACTTTATTACCTCTAGCCTTTAATTCATCTTCTTCGTCAATTTGTACATCTAGGTCATCAAATGTTGCAATTAAAGGAATTTTCAGTGTAGGGATGCTGGGTAACTTAATATCCTTAATGGAAGATTAAAAAAAAGCAAGATTCTAAGCAACATTCTTCATGAAGATTATGACTTTATTTTATTTTTATTTTTTTCTAATGAGCCTAATGAAATTATTTGTATCAATTTCCAATATATGTTTTCTTCCCGTACAAAGCCAAAAGTCTACTGATATATACATATCAGAATATTTCATTATTGAATAATGTAACTCGGCTAAAAAAACCTCTCCTGTAGGAACATAAATCTGCCACAACAGTCTGGCAATAGAAATGGTTTCATCTGCTTTACAGAATACCTGCATATTACAAATTAATGACACAATAGCTTTGATATAACAATAGCTTTGATATAGCTTTGGGATATTTCATAGTTCTGATGATGGTTCATAGTGTAAACAACTATTATGCACATAAATAAACTCAGTCTATTCACAAAAGAACTGAGACGTGTATGCTACAAAAAGCAGTAAGCTAAAAGTATTTCATTACTTTTAAGCATATTTCTACATAAATATATCTAAATGAGATATTTTTCTCTTGTCAATCTGCAGGTAACTTAGTATTTAATATTTAAAGAATTAAAGTAAATAAAAATTAATTTAATTTTTTAATACTCGCCAACAAAATCCTTGGCAAGGGGCTGTTTGTTCAAAGCCACAATACAAACATGACTTATACATACAACTATAAATACTGATACACATTTTGGTTTTCAAGGAAATCACCTAGGATTACAAAAACAGTTATATTTTGTTAATGTTTATATTGTAATATTTATAAGTACAATTCTTTTATAAAGGCACACATTTCTCATATTAAAGCTTCTTTTAAAATATTTTTCTTCATGCTGTCAGACAGAGGAATAAGTTTTCCCCTTTTTAGTTACAACACTACAAATACCAACAGGAACAGCAAGAAATGCTATCTCTCTATAAAATCCTAGTAGAATATAGGCCAGTTTACCTGTATGATATGTTCTGCACCAGGGGAAGATAACCGTACATTTTGTAAGGAAGAATGAGTTCTTAGCTTTCTATCCAGAAATACTTCTTTGCTGCATGCATAACACCAGACACGAAGTGTTGTAAGATTAACTGTTAAACAGTGCTTTGTTTCCTAGAAAACAAAATACTAATAAATTATATATTATAACCAATATGAAGATTAAGTGCAACACACACACACACACACAATGCATATACACTGTACACACATTCACACATAGTCTAAATCAATCCACTTCAGCTTGAACATCTCTTTATTGATCATTATAGACTCTAATTGTCCGTACAGTGGTTCAATACTGTGTGCTATACATTTTTTTTAATTTCCCAATCTAGAATCTAAGAGAGAATGAGTAATCGTGAATTAGCCAATTTGTTTAAGAGACAACTAAAATCTAGGATTCCCTGTTTCTAGTATAGCATCTCACATATTGACTCATACATTTACCCACCCACCAACTGATAAAGATTAATTACTACCTTATAATTTGTACTTTATATAGCCTTTAGCAGATCATGCACAAGGAAGATGAAGGAGATGGTTAAGTCCACATGCACTAAAAGGTCAACAGTTTCAAGGCAATGCCATACTTAAACAGAATAAAAGCAGCAAATCTCCCGACCCTGTACAATTATTAGTATCCTTCCCATGGAACAGCACATTTCTTGTCCAGATTAATGTTATTTAGAGTGTGTTTCCCTTGCTTCAAGACTCTTAAGGACTGCAGAAGAATGCAGTTTTACTAGTTCGGAATTGAAATGGTGTTTTGTAATAATTTTTCTTCCAATATCAAGTTTCTACATAAAGCCACTTTAGCAGAAATATTTTGGGAATTACAAGTTCAATTATAACATGTTGTAATTTTCATAAAAAATTATCAAACAAAAGCATTTTACTTCATTGCATACTGCGAACACTAGTAGCTATTTACTTAAGTTATCAAATTACTAACAAAAGCATCAAAATATTGGTAAACAATATACAAGACAAATAGTTTAATGCTTAAAAGCAGCTTACAAAGATTATTTTACCTGTTCTACATATATATTATTCACACACAATTGTTCAAAATAAACACTATTATCAGTATCAATTTAGATGACTATGGAATAACCTTTCTTGAACAGTTAAATAATTCAGAATTTTAACTTGCCTTGATTTCCTTAGTTGGTTAATATTTTAATACGTTTTATATGCTTGTTTTCATTTTTTTTTTTTTGGTCACTGAATTCCTCTCAGAAAAACAAGATACAGATGTACTGAATAAATTATACATGAAATTGAATTATTCTGGGATTCCAACATAAAGCTATTCAAATTTATGTTAATCATGCATATTAATAAATTATTATTAGAGAAATGTAGCAGGACAGAATGTCATGTGTAACCACACAGCACCAAGAAAATTTGAACTGTGAAGATTGTGTAAACTGTCAAAAGAATATGCAAACATACCTCTGAATGTATGGTGCTATGATCTATATGTGACTCCCCACAACCAACATAGGAGCATCTATTCTGTTAAACCAAACAAAGTAAACATTAACGAGATGCAATCCACTACAATAATAAACAATTAAACTCACTGCTTCTTAGAAAATTTGAGCAGTTTGCTTTCTTAGCAAACAGCTCCTAGAATCACCTTAAAAATAGAACAATGACAGTGCCAAAGAAAGCCTCTGAAGAGGCATGATGAATAGGATTGTTGGAAAAGATTTATGGAATGGACCAAAATGGTCAAACTTAATATTAACAAATCTGTTATGCAACCTTTTGGGGACCATTTTAATTAATTCACAGCAAAGCATTTTCTATTTAGGCTTGCCTAATTAACCATCCTAACACTATTAAAAGTACAAAACCAGAAGTGAAATGATATTCCCTTTAACCACTATATAAAGGAACTTATATTCTGCTAAAAGAATTTGTACTTATTTTAGAAGCTGAATTAAAAATGTAAAACCCACAAATTAATTTTCCCTTTGAAATAAACAATCCAACTGTTTATTTTATTGTTAGATCACACTTATGACCATGTGGTTCACTTCTTTGCATCTTCCCCCGCCCCTTTCTTGCATTTTAGCTTTATTTCTGTTTTTTTTCTTTTCCTTTTCTACTTATATTACTTTTTAATCTTCCTTTTTAAAAGCATTTTAATAAAGTTATATATAAAAAGGTATAGCATATGCAGTTAATCCTTTAGAGCTGCTATTCTTTTCAATGATCACTTAAATCATATAAAATGCATATTTATTATAAATTCAACTTCTAAAGCAACCTAAACAGCAATTATTTTTTTATGGCCAAACTTTAGCGGTAACCCTATAGTACTTGAACCAAAATATATATCATAAAAATTTTTCCTAACACTATATAATGAACTTTAATATCTATCAATGCTTTTCGACTCCAATTCATTTATCTGACTAAAGATAAATGACTATGATAACATAGAATGTCTATGTTTATAAACATGAATATTGTATCTCCCTGGAAAGCTGTTATGCAACTGAATAGCTAACAAAAACATAAAGAATGAAATACATCAATTTATTTGAATTGATACAAATTCTTACAGTAATGTTGAATTATTATAAAGCAGTTTATATGTATGTTACACTAAATTCTTCTGATTAACACAACCGAGTTAAAATATAAAGTGACTTTTCAGTAAGAATACACAGGCATATGTTAAAAATGTTTTTCATATGCCATTCCATTTATGTAGGGAACTATTTTTTCAACAAAAGAGACTTTACAAAACTATACAGCTTTGTTAAATCATCTTAAAAATATTCTCTGGAACAACATAATAGAAACTTAACATATATTTCACCCTACATTTCCAATAAAAATGGAATGTTGACCTGTAAGCTTCAGATGAAATTAAAATCTACTGTGGTTTGACCATTAGAGCACTAGACTTGATTGCCAACTTTGCAAATGCTAAGCAGAGCTCAAAAATGGATTTGAAATGATGCCTTCATTAAGGAAAAAATACATAATTTGCATGCAATCAAACCACCCAGAAATTTCAAGTAATCTTAGTTCTGACTAGAGATCAATAAAAGTCATAGATGAATAAATGATTGCAGAGTTAATGCCTGGCAAAGTTGCACTTTCAGAAAGAGAAATTCTTAGTTATTGCACATTATTTATTTATTTATTTATTATTGGATTTCTATGCCACCCCATCTCCCAAAGGACTTGGGGCGGCGTACAATAATAAAAACAGTACAAATGCTATACAATTAAAAAGAAATTAAATATGAAACCCAATAATCAAATTAAAACAATACTGTAATACATTAAAACCCGCATCCCCCTCTTCAGTCCAGGTTGGCAAGTTGGAACAGCCATGTTTTCAAGCCCCGATGGAAGGACCGGAGGTTGGGAGCCACCCGAAGCTCCAGGGGGAGCTGGTTCCATAGGGTGGGTGCTCCCACAGAGAAGGCCCTACCCCTAGAGGTCGCCAGCCGACACTGTCTGGCCGACGGCACCCCAAGGAGGCCCTGCCTGTGAGAGCGCACGGGACGTTGGGAAGCAGTTACTGGCAGCAGGGTCTCCCTTAAATACCCCGGTCCTAAGCCACATAGGGCTTTATAGGTCAACACCAGCATTATATACAGGTAGTCCTTGACTTAAGACCACAATTGAGCCCAAAATTTATGTTGTTACGTGAGACATTTGTTAAGTGAGTTTTGCCCTATTATACGACTTTTCTTGCCACAGTTGTTAAGTGAATCATTGCAGTTGATAAGTTAGTAACAAGGTTGTTAAGTGAATTTGGCTTCCCCATTGATTTTGCTTATCAAGACTGCAAAAGGTGATCACATGACCTTGGGACATAGCAACAGTCATAAGCATGAATCAGTTGGCAAGAATCAGAACTTTAATCACGTGATCATGGGGCTACTACAAAGGTCGCAAGTATGAAAAATGGTTGTAAGTCACTTTGAACAGTCACTAAACGAACTGTTGCAAACTGCGGACTACCTGTATGTTAATTCTACTTACCTCTAAGCATGCCCACAGATTTGGTCCTTTTACTTTGCAGTCTTGACAACTCCCCTATTAAAAACAACAAGGAATCAGGTAGTTAGTTAATAAAATTAGCTCATATGGAACAAAGAAGAAAAACTCTACTGTTATTGCTAGAAATACTAAATATTTATTACATAACAACTTAAGAAAACTATTATTTTAAAGTAGATGCTTATTTTGATTTTTCAACTAGTGGCATATAAAAACTATGTTACTAAATTATGAGATTCAAAATATTATATTAATGTATATTATTACATCTAGCCGATAAATACATATCTACACTCTCCACTTAATAAATTAAGTAAAACTTAATGACTTCTTCTTAAACATTACTTTAATAACACTTTAACAATTAACATACATTGACTTTAGTTAAATGAGAAAGATGAGAATTTAAGAATGAAGCAAAATGAATACAACAAAAAGATTACTAAACTGAAACTCACATGAGATTTGTATATCAAATCTTCTTTGGTTATCTCACCAACAGATTCCAAATGTGAGCAATCATTGTTTTGCTGTGGCATTTTAATAGCAGTCACGTTCAAGTATTTATAAACAATATTATCTATATATTGAGAACAAAACACTATTATAGTATTATGAAATGTAATCGGTACAACAAACACAATATGCAGCAAAGTTTATTAAAAATGAAAACAGATTATATACTTTTATATCATTTATATTAACATTATGGAATGAATATAAAATAACGCAAAAAAAAGAATGGACAATCTGAAGATTAGAGCTGTGAAAAGCACTGAAATATATTAGCACAAATCATCATTCCTCCAAATATAGCTGCTTTATAAGCTGTCATCAGCCATATGTGCCTAGGTATACTAGTAAAATATTTTTGTGTATGTAGATGGGAACCACTTTCAAAGCAGTTGTGTCAGTCTTTCAAAAGATATGGCCACTGTATTGCTTTCAGGAGTGCCAACAAGCTTTGCAAAAATCTGCTTTCAAATACTATTTATGTAAGAAATGTTTTAATTAAATCAAATGCTTGCTTTACAATAGGACTGTTTTTACAATATCCTGTTGTAATTCCAAATCATGATGATACCAAAATGATGAAACGTGTACTGTGACATCACAATACAAGCTTCACCTTAATTTGCACCATGACATTGCAGACAAGCATGTAAAGGGAAGAATTGTGTTGCAATGTATATTTCATCCCTCCCCTGCATGGATGACTGTAATTCAATATAATATTTATTTTTCAAATTTCTATGTAAATGGTGATTCCTATTTCAGAACCTAATATAAAACATTAAATGCTAATTTGTAGTCCTATATATTAGTGATATGGAGAGGCTTTGATCTTAGAACCTAGCAGACAGTTGCCTTTTTCCAGAGCAGAAGATGGGTTTTATTACTAGAAGCTTAACTAGATTTAAATTTTAACCTTCATGACAGTTCTTGATCTTGTAATGGTGAGAATATTCAATAGCATCACCCATCCAGGTTCCTTGCTAAAACCTCAAAAAAAAATTTTTTAATGCTATATGCAGTTGAACATACTGTTGGAAAAAAAAATTTGGTGCCTTTGGCTGCAATGTTAAATATATTTTATTGTTAAAAAAATATACCCAAGTTATTTTGGGATGTACATTATCATTCTTACTTACACGTAGCTGAGCTAAAGGATACAATGAGAAACTACTTCCTTTATTTTCTAGTGTTTTTAAAGTAGTGGTCGTACTTCACAACAGAACAAACAATATTACGTAAAAAAGAACAACAGATAATATAGTGTTTCCAATTAAGGTACACAACTAACAAATTGGTGTATTCTTGAAATCTTAGCCATTTCAAATAAATGACTTTCACCTGGTCACTGTGGCCATTTTGCACATTTTACCCAGAGTTGCTCAAATTCTCCATATTCTTGACTTCATATTGGCAAAGTACTTGATGTTACTAAAGTTAAAGTCACCTCTGAAGATGGGTGGTGCATACTGTAAATCCAAAAGACAAACAAATAGGACGTATCCTATTATTTTGTGAATTCTTTTGGTCTATTGTATACATTTCAAAGAAGTGAATTAGATCTTAGGTAGGTTATCTCCTGCCACCTATCTTTTGCCATCCTGGCTATTGTGGGAAGTAGATGAAAAATGCATGGATCTGAGAAATAGCAGTTTTGAAGAAGAAAGGTGTACCATTTGGGAAAAACCCATTCCCAGATCCAAGGGGTTTAGATAAGTATTCCCCATTCTGCAATCTCCCTTTTTAGGGAAGGTTGTTGAGATAGTGATAGTAAACTAACTTCATAGTACCTTAGAAGAAATGAATTATTTGGACTTTTTTTCCAGTTAGGGTTCAGATCTGAATATATGTAATGATGTGTGGGAAAGGCCTTGGGAGATGGGCATAGAGACACTATTAAGGGAACAATTAGATAAGAGATAGCACAGCTGGCACAACTGGATAACAGGCAGATTCGGAACAGAGCCTCCTTAGTTTCTCAGTCGTAAAGAGTCAGGGTGGAGGATTGAACTTTCAGGCTTGCAAGATTCTGTCAATGCAGCTTTACAACACAGTAGAGAGGCCTACATATCTACAAGTTCTAACCGATAGGTGTATAACACAAAGTCCTCAGGCCCATTGGCTGCTGGATAGCTGTCTAAAGAGCTAATGTTAAGTTATAATGGCCTTTATGGCTTGGTATCTGAGGGAACACTTCCTTGGAATTGATCTGACTAACTGGATTCTTTGGAAAGAAGCTATTTATAAATCCCACCCTTCCAAGATGTGTTGGGAAGAGAGTGTGAAGTTAGAACACGGTGCTTTTCTGCCTTGGAATAAATTTATCATAGAGATCAGGCTGGCTATCACCTTGTTAACCTTCAGGAAAATGTTTAAATATTGAGTTATTTCAGAGGACATTCTTTTAGCTTAAGCACTGCTCTGTACTGTAATATTTTATTTATTTCTTTTCTTTCTGTTTTCTCATGTGTTGTTAATGTTATTTTTATTTCTGTTTTTTATTTCTGGGTCTTATGATGTTCTCTTTCAGTCATAATATGTTTTCATATATTTTTTTCCTACGGAAGTTGTTACTAGTATTAGATTGGGGCAGGATATAAAGCTAATAAATAAATATCAGCATGCTTCTATATAAGCCTCATCAAAGGTAGCAATTTGTGAATAACTTGTTTATTTCTAATTCACCTCCCTATTCCCAAAGTTGTGGCCAGGAGGAACTTTGCCCTGCTACACTGGTGTGCCAATTGTGACTTCACTTGCACAGAAAGATCTGCCTATGGTAGCTTACATCCTCATCACCATGCTTGTACAACATGTTCTATATGAAGCTGCCTTTAAATACCATGGTGAATCTTTAGTTGATACACAATGCATGGCCTGGGTGCTAGGGCACATATTGCACATATTTTGTGGACCCTGCTTCCTATCTGCTTTCAAGTACAATTTAAAATGGTGGTTTTAAATTATAAAACCCTTTAAGGTTGGTATTGGTTACTTTGGACCATTCATCTCTCCACTGAAATCAACCCAATCATTTTGATCATGCCAGGACAAACAGCAAGCTGTCCTCCATTTTTCAGAAGTTAGAGGGCCAAGATTCAGAAGTGTAGTTTTTCTGTTGCTGGACTGGCCCTCTGGAATGACCTCTCACAAGTGTATTTGGTTCCAACTACAGTTGCCTTCTAGAAGTTTCTCAAAATATAACTATTATAGAGGGCATTTGGTGGCTGAGACCAGATGTCATCTGGAATGCAGGTGCATTTATTTTTTTATTTTTCTTTAATTTTTTTTGCTTTTATTGTTCTTTATATTGTGTCAAAAATGTATATATAGAATTGCAGCAAATAAATGTGATACTTTAATAAACAGATGGTTTCAATACCTGCTTTACTGACCAAGTCTTCCTGTATTTAAGCAAATTATATTTCTTTCCTTTTTTTCAAAAATGCTAACCCTTACCCTCTAATCCAATGTGAAAAATTATACCCAATGAGAGTAATTAATAGTTGTTTTCATGAATATTTTCATGGCTTTTTAAAACATAGATAATCCTACTTATATACTGTATGTTCAGAGATACATTTATAAGGATCATTTGTGAAATATTAATTTTATCTTTGAAAAAACAAAAATGGAACCAATAGCTGAACTAACATTAAATAACATTAAGAAGAATTCAGAAAATAAATATTTTCTGATGACTGTTGCCCAATCAATTTAACTATTTTTTTCTTTCATTTCTTACCCAAGAGTTCAGTATCATAATAGAAACAATTTCACAACTACAACTCAGCTCATTATATGCCTAATCAACTGGGTTAAATCAAAGCACTTCAAGACATCCAATTACCAAAGCAATATTACTAAATTCATTGCTATAATCTACTTCATGATGCCTGGATTTTGGTTTCATTCTTGGGAGAATTTAAAAACAAACAAACCCATGTATACTGTTCTGCAGTGTATTCTGCTGATTGATCTTTTTGCAGTAAAACTGCTGCCCCAGCATTACTGCAAGCTGCAGCTGAGTTTTCTTCCATCCCTTATATTTATTTGTGTCCTGCATTACAGAATAGATTTCTCAACTGTTTCTTAAATGAAGTGGCAGCATTAAATGAAGCAATACACTGACATAAAATTAATCCTCTAATTTTCCTCTCCCTGTCCTCACCAACAAATATATATTTCATCCCACAGGTTTGACCACCACTTCCTTTTTTTCCCAGGTTAGTGGAGATAAAAACACACCCTACTTTCCATGATAATAGCGCTATTTTATGAAACAGAACATACTCGTATTTTCATTCCCTTAAGACTTGTACCCATTCTTCCTGTACAAAACAGTATATGGCTCGGTATGTTTTCGAGCTTCATAAATTGAATATTATTCAGTTATATTATGGTTTCCAAAAAAAATAATAATCTAACGTATCTCTGGATCTAAGGCGGGCGGGCATCTGTCCTTCAGGATTTATTTTTTAAAACTTAGAAAAATATTTGGACCCAAGGGGGAATGTTTCCCCCAAGGAGATGTCTCGTTCTCTTTAGAGACGCAGAGGCTCCATCCAGGAAGGGACTCTGCACATGTTCAGAGGTTGTATTCGGCTTCAAAAGGACCGGCCTCGTACATTTTACATCTAAAAAAGCGATCCTAAACTAGATTCCGGACTCGAGCTACGGTTCAGAGAAAGAGAGACAAAGCTGAGAAGAGGGTAAAACTGGTTCCTGAAGGAAGAAAACGGACTTCTTACCGGCGGCAGTGGGTAAACTCGTCCCCTGAATACGCCCTTCAAGGTCCTGAGGGCAAGGAGTGGAATTTCATCCGAAAACCTCAAGCTTTTCCTCACATCTTTAACGGTCTCTCCATCTCAAAGCCACCGCTCCTTCCCTTCTTCGTCTTCCTCCTCCTCACCGGTATCCTAAGGCTAATCCGGGAACGCCAAGCGCGTCCCAGAGCGCTGGAGGAGAGAAAAAGACTAGGAGACGCCTCCGATTCCTTCGCTTTTCCCCTTCTTTTTTTTTCCAGCGGGTTCCCGAACGCCGGCGTCTCCTCAGCTCTCCAGATCCCCGCAACAAAGATGGCGTCGCTGGCTTTCCTGGGGCTCGAGGAGGCTTGGAATAGAAGGCGAGCGTGCCCAAAGCAAAGATGGCGGCGATGGCGTGCCGTCCGTCCTGGAGGTGACAAGCACGCAGGTAGGACCGCGCCTGCGCATAAAGCTGACGGTAGGGAGCGTTAGATCCCTTGTGCCAGGAAAGGAGGAAGAGGAGGAGGCTGATTTTGAAAGGCCGGCCTTTCAACTGGCTGGTTCTAAGAGAAGTTTACGTAGAGAGCCTTGCTTTTTATTCGGTTTCATTTCCTTTGATCTCGGAAACACGATTCTGCCTGTGTTTTCCTTCAGCGAAATACTACCTCATAGATATAGAAAAATTAAGAACCAGTATCCTCCAGGATGTCTTCACGGTTTTGGCAGCTACCCCAAAGTTAACCTACCGTGGCGCGTGGTTAGCCTCTATTTCCTATTAAAAAGAAAGAGCGTTACCGAATCTGCGCTGCAAAATCCGGATACCACAAGAAGGCAGGAACGAGTTAAGAGTTTTCTGGATGTCTTTTCTACCGTCTAGCGGTCGTCAGAATATTTGGAGCAAGGATCGGGTGGTAGCCCTAAAAGTGGGTTTGCTACGATCTTCTTATTCTGATTACACTAGTGCCATTTCTCCATAATAACTGATGGCAAATAAGCGGAGCATTTCTAATTTTTAATACTGACTTTTAAAACTACACTGTAATTTTAAGACTTAAGCTACAATTCTTAATTTAAACTGCAGTTCTCAACTAATTTGAGATCAATATCCATTGAACTACAATGGGACTTTATTCTTATGCAGGCATGATCACTAATATTCAACGCAGTTGCGTGTAAATTTCCTAATAATGGAAACAGTTATTTTTAATTTTAATTAATTTTCTTAATGCAGACTTAGGGCCATCTTTTTGGACAGTCCTTGACAAAGGGAATCCAATACATAATTCAACCTAAATTAAACATCCCCTATCATCATTATAGTGTAGGTATCCCTTGGCAGAATGGCCATCAAGTCCTTGAAAAGATCTTCAGATGTTGGCAGGGGGGCAGAGGTCGAGCCCGAAGCCCCTCACTTGTGGGGTGCCGCAGGGGTCGGTCCTCCTGCCTCTCCTGTTCAACATCTATATGAAACCGCTGGGTGAGATCATCCGTGGTTTTGGGGTGAGGTATCACCAATATGCGGATGATACCCAGCTTTACATCTCCACCCCGGACCAAATAAGTGATGCCCTGTCTGTGATGTCCCGCTGTCTGGATGCGGTGCAGATCTGGATGGGTAGGAATAGGCTCCGGCTCAACCCTGCCAAGACTGAGTGGCTGTGCGTACCGGCATCTCGGGTCCAGGATATTCCATCATTGGTCATGGGGGGAGAGGTGTTGCCCCCCGTGGATAGGCTTGCAACTTGGGGGTCCTCCTGGATTCACAGCTCACTTTTGGAGGATCAGGTGGGAGCTGTGACGGGGGCATTTGCCCAGGTTCGCCTGGTGTGCCAGTTGCGCCCCTATCTGGACCGAGATGCCCTGCGGACAGTCACTCATGCACTCATTACTTCCTGACTCGACTACTGTAACGCTCTCTACATGGGACTGCCCTTGCGGATCACTCGGAGGTTTCGGCTGCTACAGAATACAGCTGCGTGGGCGGTGATGGGAGCTTCCCAATACTCCCACATTACACCCCTCCTGGGTGAGCTGCATTGGTTGCCAGCTGCCCTCCGAGTGAGATTCAAGGTGCTCGTGTTAACATATAAAGTCCTGCATGGCTTGGGTCTGGGGTACTTGCGGGAACGTCTCCTGCCAGCATCGACATCCCTTCGCCTCACGCTCCCACAGACAGGGCCTCCTTGGGGTGCCGTCGGCCAGACAATGTCGGCTGGCAACGCCCAGGGGTAGGGCCTTCTCTGTGGTAGCGCCCACCCTGTGGAACCAACTCCCTTTGGGGCTCCGATTGGCCCCGTACCTCCGTTCCTTTGGCCGCGACCTGAAGACCTGGTTTTTTCAGCAATCCGGCCTGGACTGAAGTGGAGTGGGATGGGGTTTTTAATTGTTTTTAGATTAGTTCGTGGGTTTTAAATTTATTGGGCTTAATGTTTAATAGTATTTTATCTAATTCATTTGTATTCGTATTTTAATGTTGTGAGCCACCCTGAGTCCTCAGGGAGAAGGGTGGCATATAAGTCCAATAAAATATTAATATATAATATATACATATATATGTTGTAATGTGTCTTTATTTATAACAGTCAGAAACGTTCAAGTCACAATAATTCCTGTGAGGAAGCAAAAGTTGTACTTTGAAGAAGCAGGACAGGAAGAGTATTGAAGCTTTTGAACTTTGGTGCTAGAGAAGATTTCTGAAAATACCAAGGATAGCCAAGAAACAAATGGATCGTAATAAATCAACTTAAAGTTCACACTTGAAAAAGAAACCTCCAGGCTGAAATTTTCATACTCTGGACACATTTTGCAAAGAATTGGAGAAGGCTTTAATAATGGAAATGGTGGAAGGAAAGAAGAGAAGAAAACAGCAGCGAGCAAGGTATATGGAGTTGCATGGTACAGTGGCAACGGTTACTTTATATGAAATGCAAGATTCTGGATGACCATAGGACAATAAAGAATGCTTTCCACATCTTTTCTACCATCTAGTGGTTACTAGGTTTTTTGGAACCAGAATTCGGTAATCCAAAACACACACTCTACTGTGTTCAGTAGAGACAAAACTGATTTAAAATGTATAAAATTGAAATTGGCAATTTCTGCAAATATAACTTCAACTTAATGATATTTGTAGAAAAATAGAAATGCCGAATGTATTAAATTTAAGAAAAACCATGTAGACAACAGTAACAAAAAAGGGTCACGTACAAGTTGCTGCATCAACAGAGGGATAATACAGGTAGACGTCCATTTACAACAGTTCATTTAATGACCGTTTGAAGTTACAATGGTACTGAAAAAGTGACATGACCATGTTTCACACGTATGACCATTTCAGCATCAAAATTCAGATTCTTGACAACTGACTCATGATGGTTGCAGTGTCCCAGGTCATGTATCACCTTTTGCAACCTTCTGCCGAGCAAAGTCAATGGGGGATGCATTTAACAGCCCTGTTACTAATTTAACAACTGCAGTGATTCACTTAAGAACTGTGGCAAGAAAGTTGTAAAATGGGTCAAAATTCACTTAACAAGAGCCTTGCTTAGCAACGTAAATTTTGGGCTCAATTGTGGTTGTAAGTCAAGGGCTACCTATATCAGTCAGATGAAGTGGTAGTACCACTTTATATTGCACTTGATAAGACCACACTTGGGAGTACTGCATCCAATTCTGCTAATGACACAAAAAAAGATGCTGAGACTTTTTCTAGACTGTAGAGAAGAGTTACAGAGATGATAAGGGGCCTGGGGGCTAAGCCATATGAAAAGTTGTGGGAACTAATTATGTCTAGTCTAATGAAAAGACGGACTAATTTTCCAAAACTTGAGGGGCTGTCACAGAGAAGAGGGAGTCAACATTTTTTCCAAAGCGCTTGAAGACAGGACAAGAAGTAATGGATGGAAGATTATTAAAAGGAGATCTAACCTAGAATTGAGAAATTTCCTGACAGTGAGGACAATTAATCAGTGGAATGCCTTTCCTCCAGAAGTTGCAGGTACTCCTTCATTGGAGATTTTCAAAAAAAAAAAAAAGATTGGCTAACCATTTATTCAGAATGGTATAGAATCTTCTGCTCCAGTAGGGGATTGGACTAGAAGACTTCCAATGTCCCTGTTATTCTATGTTCTATGAGTGGAGCAATGTGAAAGAAGATATATGTGAATGGGCCCATCCTGAAGTTACCTTATACCCTACATTTTGGCCACTCCTTCATTAAAATCAAGAATCCCTATAAGTAACAATTGATGAATCAATGATGTATCACTGATGAAAGCCCAACTTAACTCAGAGCTATGGTCAGGCCTAAAATTTATTTTGATTAAGAAAATGAAGTTTCAACCAAAAGGAATCTCAAATGAGGGATCTTAAGGTCTCCTATGAGGAAGAAAGAAATGCAAAAGAAAAACCCAAATTCAATGTGCTACATCTAATTGGCTCTGATCTGGAAAAGGAAGTACCAAACTCTTAAGTTAACCACAACTCTTTGCCCTCTGTCTCTATCTCAGTGTCTTCTTCAGGACAGAATGGAGTTCTCCAAAATGGTAATAATGATGGCAATAATAATAAAGGCAATAATACAAAAGCAATAATATTGTAGTAATAGTAATAAAAATATATTGATTCTGGAATTCCAGCTGTTGAGAATTTATCTTAATGTAATGACAAACATAGCTTTTTAAGCATTTAAGCTCCATTCCTGAGGTGGCTGTCTTACTCCTATGTCATGGAGCAAAACAGTAATGAATCATACTTCTTCTGAGGTAGCCTCACAAGATAACAGCCTCTATTTTGTTCCAATCTAACTTGTATATACTCTTTAAGATAACTATCTCTTGCAAAACATACCTCAGGTTTAGGCAAGATTAAATCCAATTAGATTCCCCTGAATTCATGTCACCATCTCCTCATGCAATCCCTTTTAACATAAGGATGACGCGTTAGGTCTTATACAGCCAATATTTGATATTTATAGAGACCACTAATCAAATTCTTATCCAGGAGTCATGTTGCTCTACATTTCTATCTCTATGGTTTTCTCTCTGCCTGCATCTTCCTCCTCCTGACAGCTCCATCAGAAAGCGCTAGCAAGAGCAAGGACTGGTGCAGCGGAGAAACAAGGAGTGCATCGTCTAAAGCTGAGCTGGCTGACATACCTGCAGAGGTAACTGGCAGAAGTCCTTCCAACTTAATACAGTTCATGATGCTTTTTTTTTAAGTGAAGGCAAAAGATTGATTTCCTCTGTATAAGAAGAGCTACCCATCTCACCCAAACAGGACAGGGAAGTCTTCAGTCTAGCAGATGATGAAGATATTGCGGTCAATATACTGGATTTTTAGAAAATTATAAGGTCCTGTCATCCATGGCCACAGTTTCATATTTACATCATCCTAAGCATCCATTATCTTGTTTATCACCCTGGACTCAAGGGATACTTCTGCTAACCCATGGGGATATAATTATACAGCTCTTTGAAATAAGAAACGAAGTCTTCTAAGATTCTTTGCTCTTCCTCTCTCATCCATTTATTTAAAAAAAAAACTCATGCTTTTCAATATCGTTGTAGAAGTGATGAGCTAAATTTCCTGTTAATTCTCAATGTTCATTTGGAGTTTAGGAGTTGTATTTCCTGACAAATAGACCAGAGATTTAGCAGTCCAACGACATCAAGGAAAGTTAGTGCATGTATATCTTGGCTGTGCAGCAATATTATTTGGTCTAATATATTTTTGTGTCCTGAGGCTAATTAAAATCTTTATGGGAAGCTGCTTTGGCAGTTAAAAATACATTATAAGCTCATGAATATTTCTAGTTGATAAGGAGCATATCCGAAATCATATGCTATTTTTAAGAATAATCTCCTTTCCTTCTGTGACTGAGCAATTTTGCTCCTCAAATTTTAACTGTTGATTTATTTACTTTAATTTACTCAGGATTCCATTAAGTTAAATGAAGCTTATTCCTGGGCTTGTAGCTATGGAAAGGCAGCTAGAATTAGTCTTTACTGAAAAGCTCAAACATTGTACTCTCTGCAATATTCAAGGTGTATTACTGCATGCAGGCTTTTTTTGGTGGTACCTTTAGATTGAAATTAAACCATTGAAGGAATGTCTCAAAGCTAGTCCAATATTTGTCTTTGGCAGATTGTCTAACCTGAATAATATGATCCTGACTTAGCATCAGTAGATGATGATATAGGAAAGAAGTAGCAATGTCAGAAGACGTGGCTAACGAGACACGTTTTCCTCTGAAGACAGCAGCTTTAAGAGTATTTGATCTTCCACTCTCCTGGTATAATTCACTGATACAGGTAATGATTGCCTTTGTTGTTCTTTATAGCTCTGTTTGAAATACCTCTGAGTGCTTTTTAATATGTGTATTTTATCAAAGTATAATGTTTATATGCATAGAAGTATTATGTTACTAGTTTGTATTATTATTGCATGGGAAATACGTTCCAATGCTATCTTACTAAGAACCACACCCTCCTTCTCTTGTATTCCCTTGGGTTTTTATTATTATCATAATTGTTGAATTTCATGGACTAATAAAACAAGAGTTTTTTTCTGGTTTCTTTCTATAGATTCAGTGGTGTTGATATCCTACAGATTTTCTGTAGATTATGCTTTAATTGATACATTGATATGAAACTCTTGAAAGTTGACTTATTTATTGAGGTCTATGAAATTAGGAATACCTACATTGCAGGTATTTTGTTTTGTTTTGTTAGGAGGGCTAGTTGTATCTAAAACAGATTAGGGTAATGATTAAGCTAAAAGAAGAAACAAAGAAAAAAATAGAGTTAAAGTTAATTATTTGCTGCAAGTTAGTGGTACATGAAATGTAGATTTGCTTGTGCATTATGCTACAATGGAAGGTTTTATATGATTTGACACAGTAAAATTTTTAAAGTGAGAAAAATTAAAATTAAAAAGAATGTCTGGAATCTTAACTTAAACTTCAGGTGTGCAAAATGCAGATTAGAAATATGATTCAGAAAAGCTTTTTTGCACAACCTTCAAGTAATAATATTCACAATGCTATTTCGCAGTCCCAGACAAACCACATACAGCAATAAAATGCTATGTGGGATTATTATTTACATGCACAATTGCTACTCAGTAGATTAAAAATCTATATTATATCCAGGAGCCTAACTTGCTTTGCAGAAATGATCTTGATCCATAAGTACAGTGTGTATACATGCATTTTTACTGCTATTTTACTAGCGATCAAATCCATTCTTTTGGGTGATGTCAGAGAAGGCTTTCCCCTGGGGTGAAGAAAAAGCTAAGGAGAAAGCATAGCAAAAGAGTTACGCGTCTTACATTTTTGGAGCTGGTAAACAGAATAAATTGAAACCATTTCATAATTAACAGTTTGGTGATCTGTCATACCCTAACAAAGTTTCTAGTGGTTACATATCAATACTAATGGTATTGATAGTATAACTGATAAGATGGTGTACTTTGGAATCCATCCACAGTCTTAATTATGACATATACAGATCAGAATGGTCTTTCTCCAACCTGGGTTTTATGAAGTCGTTTAATACAGTATACTGATGATACTCAGGTATATATCTCTGTCCTGGGTCACTCAGATGATGCCTGAGAGATTTTTTTCCCAATGCCTGGAGGCTTTGCAGATCAGGATGAAGAAGAATTGGCTTTGCCCAACCCTACAAGATCACGTTGCTGTGGGTTTTAGGGCTCTCCTGTATTAAGTGGCTTTCTATCATTGATTCTGGATGGGGTAACACTACCCCAGGAAGAGTTGATATATAATCTGGGAGACGTCATAGGCTCAGGGTTTTGCGTGAGAGCAAGTATCAGCTGTGATGGTGAGAAAAGTCTTCATACAATTACATCTTGTGTGTGTCAGCTGCACCAATTTCTAGATCCAAAGTCATTGTTGATGGGTCACTCATCCCTTAGTCACTTCCTGACTGGATTATTGAAATGTTCTGTATGTGTGGGCTGCCCTTGGAAACATTTAGAAGCTTTAAGTGGTGCAGAATGCAGTGGCATATGACGTATTGGAAGTTCCACAATATACATACATGTAATACCTCTGCTATGTGATCTGTAATGGCTTCCTGCAGGCTTTGGGGTACTATTCATAATGTTATCTTTGAAGCTCTACTTGGTACGGGACAAGGTTACTTATGGGAGCGTCTTTGGCTGTTGATTTCTGCTCATCCCATCAGATTCAGCATGGCCTGGTTCCCATGGGTGAAGCCATATTATTTGGTGTTTGGTAGGAATTGTGCCAGAGGTGGTATTCAGCAGGTTCTGACCAGTTCTGCAGAACCGGTAGTGGAAATTTTGAATAGTTCAGAGAACCGACAAATACCACCTCTGACTGGAGATTTTACAGTATCCTTCCCCTGCCACACCTATCAAGCCATGCCCACAGAACCGGTAGTAACAAAAGTTTGAATCCTACCACTGAATTGTGCCCTCTCTTTCATGGCACTTGTCTTGTGAAACAGCCTTTCCCCTGAGATAATGGACATTCCTGAAGCTGATGACCTTCCAGAAGGCCAAGAACACCTGATTATTCCCCTAGGAATTGGGACTATAATATTAATGGAGCTCTGATATTGTTGTTTGCTATTGAGATTTTTTTTAAAAGAACCTTGACCTTGATCTCTTTTTGTTGTAATGTAATGGATTGTGTATTTGATTTGTTTTTAATTTTGATTGTCATCCTGAGTGCCTTTGGCAGATAGGCAGTCGTCCAGATGGGATGAATAAATAAATTTGATTCAATGACATATTGCCCATGTAGTTTAGATCCATTTATTCACTTTACATACCACTAAAAGTTTAACAGAGGGAACATTACCAGTTTCTATGGATTGACTGATTTCAAATTCTTCTATATTGTTTCCAGTCTGCAACTGTGAACAATATATAAGAACAGGTACATTATATATGATTCATCCCAATGCAGATACATCTCCCATTCTTGCTTCAGACCTCTAACACATATTTTAAAATCTGTGTTGTAAAACTTCCGAATATTAGGAGTGAGAGTGCAGCTCTTATATCTAATGGGAGGACATTTCTTAGGAAAGAAGCTCCTGCAGAAAACCCTTGGCTCTTCTTGCTGCATCTCATGTAGTCCGGAAACTCTCAGTGAGTAATCTCTACAGCATAAAAATACAGACAGAGCATTGAGTGAGGGTTTCCAAATTTTGGATATCGTAACCCACCTTGATTTTTTTAGGGACTCTCATCCCTGTCACTTAAGCCAACCCTGCCATTTAACAAAAACTCTCAATTCATAATTAAAACAGCAAAAAAATATTCATTTCGGCCTTTAATTTAAAAAAAGGGAAATGTTTTTTTTCTTATACCAGCAAATTAATGAGAATGCAATGTAATATAAAAAGAGCAGAAATAAAATGTATTTATATTCCTACCCATATTCCCACAGGCCACCTTTCCATTGTAGTATTTCCACTGCATAAGCACAGATGTACATTGGATGTGTTGCCTGTTTTCTTCTTGTCCATCTCTCCATTACATTTATAGCCACTTTCCTCCTTCTTTCCCATCAGCCAGCACACCATGACCTTCCCTTCAACACTTACCAACCTTCATAGTATTTCTTTTCTTCCCATTCTCCCATGGGCTCCATCCACTTCCCAATCTTCCTATCACACATTGCTAATTTTCATTGAGCCTCCTTCTTTCCTTCCTATCAGCATATTTATCTATACAAATTTTTTCAATCCATTAGATTCTTCATTGAGAATTTTGGTATTTTCGAATTTCACATTTCTTTTCATGCACAGACACATATTTTGAGGTCTCCAGTAATAGGGCATGGCATCTGAAATGGTCTTTTAGAGTTCCTGGATGTACTGCAAAAAATAAACCATTTACTTACCAAAATAACTATAAACAAATGTACTTGTCTCAAATATAAGGTAAGTGGAATTAATACAGTTATAATATATATATATATAATATTTTATATATTATATATATATATATATATTATATATAATATTATATATAATATATTTATAATATATAGCCATATAGTTGGGCAACTATGGTTCTAAAAATATCTGTACTCTTTTTAAATTATGGTTCTATTCAATATATGCTAAAGAATGTGAATTGAGGTTGCTAGAATTGCTTACATTATTGAATGCAGAATTCATATTTAATACATGAATGTAACATGCTTATAAAAGTATTTGCATGAATACAACATGCTTATTTACATGAATATAACATGCTTATAAAAGTATTTGTATTTCTGCACAAATGTAATATAACTTTTTTAAAACTTTGTTTTAAGGTTAAAATCTCACCAGGGCTAAAGAAATTATTTGCGATAACAGCAGTAAGTGCCATAACTGTGCTTTTTCTTGCCCATCACTTCAAAAGAAAACGTGGGAAGAAAACCAGGAAAGTATCTCCATGGGAATCAGACCATCTGATGTTCGATTATGCAAAAGCTTCTGGATCAGAGAAAAGTAGGTGACATTTTCTCTATAGAAAGCTAATGTTCAAAGAGAGTTACCTGATACATAATTATTTGGGAATAAGCCTTACTGACATAGCGCAAAAAGGGGTTTTGGAGTTTATGAGAAGAAGGGTTTTAAGGGGTCTTTGTATAATTTTTTAGCTAAATTTTTAAGGGATTAGGGAGGGGTGGGATGTAGGGCCGGTGGAACTTGGGGGTTTCCGGATCAGTTCCAGTCCAGGTCAGGGGAGGGTCGGTGGGGAGGGGACGGGGTTGAGGCTCTCTGAGACTCTGGGAGAAGGGGTGGGGGTTGCGATCCCCACGATGATTGGGAACGGCAGTAGATGGATGAAAAGAGGGCCATATCGAAACCTGGGAGCACGCCCCCACTGTCTTCGAGCAGTGGCGCGCTCCGACCCTCTTGTTTCTGCCTGCTTTCCTGGGGGTATGGGAGAGCAGGCCCCTGAGCTCAGGTTGGTCTATTTAAATGCCAGGTCCGTGATGAACAAAGCTCCCCTTATCCGTGAGTTGATTGAGGAGGAAGACGCAGACCTGGCTTGCATTATGGAGACCTGGTTGGACCCAGAGGGAGGAGTCCCTCTGATTGAGCTGTGCCCGCCAGATTTCCATGTGCTGCACCAACCTCGAGCCCACGGTAGGGGCAGGGGGTGGCAGTTATTAGGAAGACCCTTTGTCCGCGGGAGACCACTGTCCCTCAGATAGGCGGGTGTGAGTTTCTCCTCCTGAGGTGGGGCCCTGGCAGTCAGTTGGGCCTTTTGCTCACTTACCTCTCTCCCAGCTGTGTGACAACGGCCCTGCCCAAGCTACTCGACGCGCTATCAGGGTTGGCAGTTGAGTTCCCCAGACTTATCGTTCTGGGGGATTTCAACCTGCCTTCTCTGGGTGGGGCATTGGGGATGGATCGGGAGTTCATGGCTACCATGATGGCCATGGACCTGACCCAAATAATTCAGGGTCCGACTCATGGTGGAGGGCATACACTCGACCTTGTTTTTATCTCTGGACAGTGGTTTAATGATCTGGGTGGGGGATCAACAACTATTCAACCCCTGTCATGGACCGATCATTATCTCCTCTGGCTGGGCTTCCAGTATTCCACCCCTCGTCACTGGGATGTGGAACCGACTAGGTGATTCCACCCAAGGCGCCTAATGGACCCGGAAAGGTTCCAGATGGCACTTGGGTTGATTCCTGCCTCCCTTACCCACAGCCCGGCCGAGGCCCTGGTGGACGCCTGGCAAAAGGCTGCCTCCAAGGCTCTGGACCGCATTGTACCTTTACGGCCTCTGACCTGGTGCAGATCCTGGTTGGCTCCCTGGTTTTCTGCGGATCTCCAGGAGATGAAGCGCTGGAGGAGGGGCCTAGAGAGCAGTTGGAGGTCCAGTCGGTACGAATCTGATCGATTGCAGTTAAGAACCTTTACTAGGTCTTATCTTGCAGCAGTGGGAGTGGCGAAGTATGTTTACTTCTCTGCTGTCATTGCATCTGGAGATAATCGCCGCCACCCTGTTTAGGTCACCCGTTCCCTCCTTAATCAGAGGACAAGGGAGGACCCTTTGCAGGGGCGGGCCGAGGAGTTTAGTCAACACCTGTCGGACAAGATCCCTCAGATCTGGGCTGGCCTAGACTCCGACTGGTCAGAGTCTGATGGGGGGGAAGCAACTGGTCTTGTGGATACCATTTGGGAAGAATTCAATCCTGTGACTCGATGAAGTGGACAGGAAACTGAGGCCAAACTGAGTCCCGTTTATTTATTGACCCATGTCAACCTCCTTGGTGAGCTGAGGTGCTTCCTCCGCGAGTGAGTCAAGCTGCTGAGGCCCCTTCCCCGGAAGGTTATCTTGAAGCCTCCCGACTGCCAGAACAACTTTATCGCCTTCAAGGGCAGGTGGCCTGGGTCCGAGCCAGATGTTATCTGGATCCATATCAATCGGGTTTCAGGCCTGGGTACAGCACAGGATGGTGGTCTGATGATCTGTGGCGGCTTGACATGGTTCTTGTCCTGGTCCTGACTCTAGCTGCTTTTTATTGAATGGTGGAGTGGGAGTGGGAGGCACTGTTTTACGGTGGTTCTCCTCCTACCTCTCGGGTCGCTCGCAGTCGGTGTTGGCAGGGGGACTGAGGACGACCCCGAGGCCCCTCATTTGTGGGGTGCCCCAGGAGTCGGTCCTATCTCCCCTCCTGTTCAACATCTATATGAAGCCGCTGGGTGAGATCATCCGTGGTTTTGGGGTGAGGTATCATCAGTACGCTGATGATACCCAGCTTTTTATCTCCACCCCAAACCAACCCAGTGATGCCCTCGATGTGATGTCCCTATGCCTGGAAGTGGTACCGATCTGGATGGGGAGGAACAGGCTTCGACTCAACCCTGCCAAGACTGAGTGGCTGTATGTACTGGCATCTCGGATTGTCTAGGATGTTCCATCTTTGGTTATGGGGGGGAGAGGTGTTACCCCCCGTAGAAAGGGCGCGCAACTTAGGCGTCCTCCTGGATGCACGGCTCAGTTTGGAAGATCATGTAGGAGCCATGGCCAGGGGGACATTTGCTCAGGTTCACCTTGTGCGCCAGTTGCGCCCCTATCTGGACGAGATGCCTTACATACAGTTACCCATGCATTCATTACCTCCCGTATAGACTGCTGCAATGATCTCTACATGGGGCTGCCCTCGAGGACCACTCGGAGGCTTCAACTGGTACAAAATGCAGCTGCGTGGGTTATGATGGGAGTATCCTGATACTCCCATATTACACCCCTCCTGTGTGAGCTGCATTGGTTGCCGGTTGCCCTCCGAGTGAGATTCAAGGTGCTGGTAATCACCTATAAAGCCCTACATGGCTTAGGTCTGGGGTATCTGTGGGAGCACCTACTGCCAGCAACAACTTCCAATCGCCCCGTGCGCTCCCACAGACAGGGCCTCCTCAGGGTGCCGTCAGCCAGACAGTGTCGACTGGCGACCCCCAGGGGGAGAGCCTTCTCTGTGGGTGCGCCCTCCCTTTGGAATCAGCTGCCCTTGGAGCTTCGGATGGCTCCTGACCTTCGATCCTTCCGTCGCGACCTGAAAACATGGCTTTTTCAACAGGCTGACCTAGACTGATGGTTTTTTTTTTAATTAATTGGTTTGTTGGTTTTATTTATGTAATTGGGATGTTTATTTAATAGCTTTTTAAAATTTTATATTGTATGTTTTTATTGTTGTGAGGTGCCCTGAGTCCTTCGGGAGATAGGGCGGCATAAAAATCCCAAAAATAAAATAAATAAAATAAATAAGTGAGACTTCCTTTCAAAGAAGCATCAGGGGTCTATGCTGCATAGCTTATAATTACATGGAAACAAGTACAACTGAATAAGAGCGTGGTCCCAAATGATCATACGTGACTCGAATGAAATGTAAATAATGCTCTTTTTCAGTCTTGCACAATCTAGACCAGGGCTTTTAAACTCCCGGCCTATGGGCTGGACGCGTCATGCGCTGGCCACGCCCGGTTTAGCGAGGGGAAAAAAAGTCCCGATACATCCCATGATGCCGCTGTGATGACATGAGTTTGACACCCCTGATCTAAACCTATGAGATTGACCAGACTAAGAAAGCATTACAATATAAATCAGGAATACTTTTATTGTAACAGCTATTGTAACAGAATTGTGAGGTGTGAAAGACCAGGTCCTCTTGTGAAGGTTCACTTTAATTGATTTATTGCTAAAAGCCAATGTGCAAGAATTTTCTCAACTAATCATAAGTACCTAATTAGAGTTAGAGAAGGTCAATGGCAGTCAAGGGGGGGATGGTCTTAATTCATTTGGGACTGCAGTGTTTCTAGGCTGATCCCTCTTTTCACTCATCCCCGTGGCTCTGCCAGTCCTGTAAAAATCTTGCAAATCTGAATAAGTTTCCCTTTTCTCAGTCTAATTTCATGTGAACTATGGAGTATCTTAACTGAGATGTTTTCTCAAGTTACTTTACCTGGGTTCAGGCCCTGCTTGTCTGACTATTGCCATGGTAACAGTTTCCTTCTATTTTTCTCTTTGCCCTCCACATAATCACATTTTAAATTGGATTTGCCTCCATATAATTCTAGCTCCACTATAATATTTAGTAATAAACCATGCACCAAATAGTGGTTTTACTTCACAGTCTCAAATTATGTTGTCCATAAAATGTGCACAATTCCCTGCAGAAAACAATAGACAAAAACATGATGATCAATGCTGACGTATATAATAGCAATAGCATTTAGACTTACATACTGCTTTACAGTGCTTTAGAGCCCTCTCTAAGCAGTTTATAGAGTCAGCATATTGCCCCCAACAATCTGGGTCCTCATTTTACCAACCTCGGAAGGGTGGAAGGATAATATCTCATTATCCATTATGTAGCATTAATAGTATATACATATTTCTAGAATAATAATTATTTTAAGGTATTTCTAAAGTCTTTTTCCTTAGTTAATGGAAAAGAAGATGCACATAAGCTAACACTATTATTCATCCTCCTCAGATTCTAGTTGTTCCAGTAGCAAACAAAATCTGACACTTTCACTGAATTCCATCAAAGAAAAAGGTTTTCAATCTTACATCCATGCCAGTGGTGATCTCTTCAATAAATATTCTGGTTCCCTGCAGAGTTTGGCCTCAGTAAGTGTGATTTATTGAGAACTATTATATGTATTTTAGGAATGAAAAACAGATGGTTGTTTTCTCTGCTTAAGGAACTCTTTCAAGTATTGTTGCTTTTTATAATTTTTTTTTTGGGAAAGCATTTCCACTAAAAATAGTATATGAATATTTCGAAAGAAATTGTGGCTAATTTTTCTAGAATAGGGAAATCAGTTATTATAGGCCAAAAGCTATTTCTGATTTGCTCATTTTTATACTTATTTTTCATGAAACCAAAGAATAAAATATAACTACTAGAAATATATTGTTATATTTCCCTTAGCTTACATGCATGTTTGTTTCTTTTTAAATTAGGCCCACAGTGCCATCTCTTGTCCTAGTTGTGTTTGTGTGAATTCTAATTCCTGGGATAAAGCAGATGAAGATAATATGAAGCTAGTCAATATTCCAGTAACTACTCCAGAAAATCTATACTTGATGGGTAAATATATAATATTTATCGTATTATTATTAGAAGTACGGTATAACCACGAGATTTGGTCCATGGTGATTTATCTCTAACCTGGCCTTTATGGTCTTTTAATAGTGTACCCACTGCCGCTGTAACTGAGTCCATTCACCTAGCTGCTGGTTGTTCTCTTTTCTTTTCTTCCACCTTTCCCAGCATTAGATATTTCTCCAGAGAGCTAGATATTCACATACTGTGTTGCAAGTAGGATAATGTGAACCTGGTCATTTGTGTCTCAATTGAGAATGCTAGCTTGATTAGTTCAGGGATCCATTTATTTATTTAATTGAAATCTTCTCCAACACCAACATTTAAAAGCGTCGTGATAGCATTCTTCAAATCCCTGAATTAGTTTAGGATGGGCTATTGCACAAAGCAGAAGACTGACTTCTGTGCTCAATATTCCCACTCAATCTTATGCTTCTAAGAATATGAGGTATTCATCACACTGAAGCGTTTAAGAACCTCAATCCATCTAATTAACCCTTTTGACTATACTTGCTGGGATGTTAAGAGCTGTATTCCCAATACACCTTCAGAAAAATAGATCGTGGAAGAGAAGACAGCTAATTGAATCTCTTGTGGGATTTTGACACCCTCTCTCAGGATTTCCTATCTGGTACATCTAGTACAGTGTGCTCATGGAAGAGTGATTGACGCTTGCAGGTAAAACAAAGAAAATGTGTGATATAAGTAAACTTTACCATTTTTTTTCAGGGATGGAGCTATTTGAAGAAGCACTACAACGATGGGAACAAGCGCTGACTTTTCGTAACAGAAAAGTTGAGGATGAAGCCAGCTGTGGTGGCATCAAGCTTGGAGCAGGTGATGCTATTGCAGAAGAACATATAGAGGTAAGAAGATGTCAGTACACACAGCATTTGCTGCTTACTAGGTAACTTCATGCTTTATAGGAATTGAGGAGGGTGTACAAATATTGAAACGGTATATTCCATTTTCCACTGAGAACATTGAGAAAGGCAGATGGTATCGGCAATTTAAATAAATGCTCTCCCAGGAGTATGTTGCTTATATTGTCATTCTTCCTCAATATCAAATTGTACAATTTGTTATAATTTTAGCATCAAAAATATTTTAAACATTTTATGTGTCAAATCTTGTGTTAATATGATGATTGCCATAATGGTTTTGAGGTATTAAAAATAAGTACACATGAACTCAGAGATAAAAAAGTAAATGTTTAATTGATTAGGGACAAAAATTTCATATATATATATATGTGTGTGTGTGTATGTATGTGTGTGTATACACACACATACACACACACATATACATATAACATTTTTGTGTTGTATTATAAACTCATTTATTATCTATGGAAGCTCTGTGACCTCAGATGAAAATTTTTGTCCTGTACGATATACCTAGAAATAAACATGTTGGTACTGACTAATTTGACTGGGTAAATAAGCTAACTGCTTCTTTATTTAATTCTTCCGATCCTACTGTTCTTGTATATGATGTAGCATAAATAATTAAATCACAGTAAATTAATCAAATGAGCAAATCATTTCAGCAATTCCATTAGCTGCTTAAAATATTAGTTTATATCTTGCAATTTCTATTTACAGGATATCATTAGTGCAGAGTTTATACATAAACTTGAACTTTTGCTCCAGAGAGCTTACCTTCAGGAAGAATTTGAAGCCTCCCTTGGAGTATCTGACCCAGCATCTTTTGCCAATGAGGCTGGTGAGTTTTTGTTTTAAGTTTCCAGATTTCCTGACATAATACAGTTCACTTTTTCAATTCAATGCTATCCAGATGTGCATGATTGTAACTCCTTTTAGAAATGATCTGTGCTAACTGAGAATTACAATCCAACAATTTGGGAGAGCCATAATTAGAGAAGGCTGAACTAATTATTATACTTGATAATTAAGGAGGATCTAGAATAATTGTAAATGCATTATTTGTATTTTTCTTTCTTACTTTTACATAGAAGACCCGCTGAGCTGGATTTATTTCCATAATCATGAAAGTAAGCATCAAAAATATTTGGAGCAATTTTTTAAATAGATATATGCAAATAAAATACAGGTGTTTGCTAGCCAATGATCTACTTTGGTACATATAGCTACATAGGTAGTGGCCAATTAAATATAAAATCAATCTCAATAAAAGAGTATAAAATATTTGGTGGATTTTTAAATGATGCAGTGTATGGTTAGCAAAGCAAGTTAAGACCTGCTCTTGTCTTTTTTTTAAAAAAATGAATTATATTGATCCCAGTTTGTTCCTAGGAAATTTGCTTTTCAAATAGTCATCCTATTTGATTGAAGCCAAGAGAGGTTTTAGAGGGTGGTAGCACCTCTCTGATCTTACCTGGGCTTGGAAAGTTGGTAGGATTGGACCTGGTTTGTATTTTTGTGAGAGATTATTAGGGATTATCTGGGATATAAATTAGATTGGGAATTCGAACCAATATCCCACAAGAAGCCAATAGCAAGTCTCTTCTGTTTTGCAGCCAAAAAAACTGTATGAGCATGTTATTTATTTAATTGGACTTCATGTTCATGAAGCCGCCATTAGTAGAGTCCAACGTGAGAAGACTTTATCAGAATCAATAGGTAATTTCCCTTTAAACAACGAATTCTTAACTTTGATAAATTAGCAACCAAAGACTTAGGTAGAATTGATTATAAATATACCAAGCAACTCATCCCTTTGAAATGTAAGCCATGCTTTTTCTAATATCAATTATGACTCTGAAGTAAAGCCACCAGAGGTCAGAATTCTTATTGTTTTGATATTGCATTTGAATGTATTTCCTTGGATAAGGGACCTTTTAAATTTAGTTTTCTAGCACCTCGTAGAGTAATTTAGGAAGGAGCTTGTGATCCCATGCTATAAGTCATACTGTAACATGTTGAAATTGTTGTACATATCCCATGATCAGTGTCAGTTCCCTTTTTAATTTTTCTTTCCTGACAAGTCGGTAGCTTCTACTATTTTCAAAGACTTGAATAAATTTCATAGTATGTCTGAGCCATAACTAGAATATTACAAATTATTGTTTAAAAAAAGAATCTTCTTTTATGAAGAAATAGCATTTTTTTTACCCATGTTTATCATGGCTCTATAATATAGGTGGTCCCAGGTATGAAAAATTCAACTTTTTGTAAGCCATATCACAACACTATATAGAAAAAAAGCTAAAGGCTTTTTAAATAGGTTAAATAGATTGTATCTATCATGCCCTTTTAATTACTTTATTCCTATTTGCTGTGGACATACAAAGTTGTCAAATATAGGTCTTGGATGAACCCAGATGGCACCCTTCTCCAAATCTCTGGAGGGCATCTTTTTCAGCTTCTATTATTGCTCCTTTAAAAAAAAAATAGGGATAAATCTATGATCTTCCATATTTATTACCAAGCTCCGAAGAGGACATATTCATATTTCATTCTCTTGAGATCTTGGGTATTTTATTGTTTACTGCTCTCCTTAGTGGGGTGGGGTCTCTGGTGAGACTACAAGAAAGAACCTTTATCAAATAGAGTCTTCCTCAATAGATCTCATCACCTAGGTGGCAGAGAAGTTTAAAAATAGTTCATAGAAGTATATGATTAGCATAATTCTGGCTTACATTTACTTTGTGTTCTATCAGGACATCCAGATACTTCTCACAAACATTATGTTGAGTCAGATATTTAATATATTTCTATCCCATTGCATTCAAAAAGACTCAGTGGCTTACATCAAATGTAGAAAACCAATTAAAATTAAGATGGCATTATAAAATCAGGAGAAGGTGCTCCAAAAAATTCTGTCTTCAGTAGCTTATTTAATGCTGCTTATCTTGAAGTTGCTGCTACATGCAGAACCTTGCATTTCTTGCCTTGAGCCTATCTGCTGTCTTCTGCCACCTACTCCCCTACAATGATGCAGCTTCTGACAGGTTGGACCACTTTTTCTTGTTGTGAAAAGACAGTTGCAAAATAGGAATGGAGTAGTTACGCTTTGTCCCTGTTGCCATCATCATCTTGCTATCTTCTCCATGCAGCATTGCTTCATTTACTTTCCTTTTGTTTGCATATATTCCTATAAAGCTTTTTTTATTTTTTTGGTGTTCATTGCCATCTTTCTGAGCCTTAACCTTCCTGACCTTATCCCTACTGATTTGGGCTATTCCCTTACAATCTCTTTTAGTTATATGCCCCTTTCTATTTTTAAAAGTGGTTCTTTTTGTTTCTCATTTGGTCAAAAAGCACTTTATGGAACTATACCAGATTTACCAGGTATCTTCCATGTTTCTTTCTTGTGGTTGGGCCACCTTTATTTCATTTTTCAGGATCTCTCCTTTTTCCTTTTTAGCTTATTGAAATCAGATCTATTGAAATCAAACTCTAATCTGACTGCCTTTAGTTTTCCCTGTCTGCAGTATAGTGAATTATAAAATTACATAATCTCCCAAGGTTCCTACAACTTCTACTTATTTAACCATTTGTTCCTTGTTAGTATTAATGCTAATATCATGTCTGTATTCAATATTGCAAACATTTATATATGATTTCCCTAGCAATTAAAAACATTTGATGTGTCGCCAGGGCTAAATATCTATTTTAACTTACTTTTGGATCCATATCTCTGTCTTCACTATCACGGTATGATTAATATGATTTTCAAAGCAATTTAATATGGAAAATCTGGTGTTTCATTAGATAATATGTTTTCAGTAAACTTTTTTTCCCTATCAGTTTCTTTTTTTCCTCCATCAAGTGAAATTTTAGACTTGAATTACCAGACAAACTGTGATAGAATTCTCTCTTTGGCTTCAAATTTTGAATACACAATTTATTCTAAATAAGAATCACAAACAATATCAAGTTCATCAATTCACATTCCATATTTCACAAAGTATAGTTTATTTAACTGAAAAGTTGAAGAACTCAAGGTAAGATCTAGCAACAACTTTTTTTGGCATTGTAAAATAGCAGAATCCTGCCAAAAACAGCATAACTCAGGCACAATAATGGAAAGAAAATTTGGCAGGAAAAACTTAGTAATGTAATAACACTAGGAGGAATTGGGTCAGTAAGGCTAAAAAAATTTAAGACTTTCTGTTTTCTTAGTCTCGTCTGTCTGAATATTGAGCCAAATTGAACATGACACTTAATGGGGAATGGAATAGTTCTGTGTGTATTGAGCTAGAACAATGCTTTTCAAACTTGGCAACTTTAAGATGTGTAAATATCAGCTCCCAGCATGCTGGCTTCAGAATTCTGGGAGTTGAAGTCCATGTATCTTAAAGTTGTCAAGTTTGAAAAATATATAAGTAATAGGTTTCTTGGCAAAAATAAAAGAGAAAGAAGAAAAAAAGTTTATCCTAATTTTGAAGATAAAAATATTAACCTATTATCAACATAGAAGAAAAGATACAAAGCTTTTGTTTGTGGGCTTCCGATGCTAAATGCAGAGCTTGTCAATTTTCTTGGGCTAAGCAAACAGGAAGAATGGTATATATAAAAATAATAATGAGTTCTGTTAAAACTGTGCTATCAATCTATATATTATTTAAATATATATATATATATAATCTGGTTGACATGGTGGGAGAAAAAAGGTGAGAAAGAAAACCCTTCTTGTTGAGGTATCGTGATCTGAGTAATAGCTGACCATTAGGTCCTCATAAACAAAAATGTATTATTGCTTGAAAAGAAATATTAAAATGCACTCACTGGAATTCTTAAAACCTTAATATCCCTAGGCTGTACTAGTGCCTCACCCTGAATTAGAAAGGATGAGCATAATCTTCTATAAATTCTTTTGATTCACATTCTACTATCAAACATCTGTTTATCCATCTTTAGGGCTTCATACAGTGAACCCACTGGAACGCTGATTCATCTCGTTTTGCACCCACTTATAGTGAAAGTGGCAACTGCCCTTCTGATTTCTCTACTTCATTATCACATCACATTCTTCCAATCTATTTACATGGGTCAAAGTGTATGGTATAGAAGTTTGCAGCTTTATAATTTTCTGGATAATAGCAAAGTAGGAATAGCAATGAGTAGGAATAAATTACAGCTTAATCTATGGTGAATTATTGCGGGACTCTTCCCCCAATGTTTAATATTGCAACATGGACTGAGGTAGCACCAATATGCTGATGATACTCAGCTGTATGTCTCAGCCCATAGTGAGTTAAGCGTTGCTGTGTCCTCCCTCACAGTGCCTGAAGGCTTTAGGGGCTGGATGGGGAGCAACGGGTTGCAAGACTGAGTGGCTCTGGGTTTGGGGTTTGTTGGCATAGGGAGAATTGCCACCTTTGGTCTTGGATAGGGTGGCACAACCCCAAACAGGACCCAAGATTGTTGGGGGCAATTAGCTGACCTTGTAAAAATGCCGCTTAGTAATAAGCAGGCAGATACAATGGAATGAAGGCTATTGCTAAGCACATTGGGTTGTGCTCCAAAAATTGTAAGCCGCCCTGAGTCTTCGGAGAAGGGCGGCATATAAATGTAATTAAAAAAAAAAAAAAAACAGACCCTGTGCGTAATCTAGGGGTTTTCCTGGACTCATGACTCCTGCTCACAGAGCAGGTGGCGGAGGTGGCCAGGAGGGCCTTTGTGTAACTGTGGGTTGTGCACCAGTTATGCCCTTTCCTGGACCAACAGTCCCTACTCAGTCACATGCCCTAGTCACTTCCTGCCTTGCAATGTGCTCTACATGGAGCTGCCCTTGAAGAGCATCCAGAAGCTCTAGTTGGTGCAAAATGCAGCAGCCTGCATTGTTTTGTGCAGACCCCAGTGTGCACATGTGGGAGCTGCATTGGTTGCCAATTTGCTTCCGGGTGCAATTCAAGGTGCTGGTTGTCACCTTTAAAGCCCTTCATGGCTTGGGACCAGGTTATCTGAGGGACTGTCTCTTGCCAGTCACATCTACCCGACCTATCAGAGTGGGGAGGCAGGGAATGTTGCGGGTCCCATCCCCGAGGGAGATACACCTGCTGAGGCCCAGAAGAAGGGCCTTTTCCATAGTGGTTCCCCCTCTCTGGAACATCATTTCCCCAGAGATTAGAACGGCCCCCACTCTAATACTCTTCCAGAAGGTGCTGAAGACCTGGTTCTGCCAGCAGGCCTGGGGAACCCAGAGCGGGATAGAGCCCATTAAATGGCTCATGTGATCTGCTGTCATCGTGGCGGGCGGGGTGAGAGTTGGGGGATGATTTTGTTATGTTGTACTGTATTAATTTATTTGATTCTTTTTGTTAGTTTTTATTGTTTTAAATGTGGTTTTATATTCTGTAAGCCATCTTGAGTCGCCGTGGACGAATAGGTGGCAATATAAATTCAATAAATAAATAAATAAATATACTTTCGCTATTCACAAGCTGTGAGAAGTAGGTTACTTAGATCTGAATTAACAGCTGAGTTTTATTTGGATTCCCTGATTCAGAGTTTAGCTGCTCCAAAGTCATATACCATATATCATTCATTGGCGTTAGTCACAGCTTCAAGATAGGTGTATGAGTTAAGATTTGAAAGATGACTCACCTCTCCCTCCCCACCACACAATCAGAGTTCTCATATCATATGCGGGTTTCCTGGAATATTCCTAGAGGAAAATATTCCTAGAAAATATTCCTAGAAAATATTAATTATGAACTCAACATTGGTCGAATGTAAACTGGTTTTTTCCCCCCATACAAATGGTAGGAAGGCCAAATTGATCTGTCAGTCATTTGGAACAGGAATTAAAATATACTCTAGTCCCAGGTTTTTTTTCCTTCCACTTCATTTTTTCTTTTTCATGCATTCACAAAAAGCAAGTTAATTGGACATATTTATTTAATCACAACAGAAATATGCACAGTATTTAAGGTTAATTAAAAACACAGCTGGCCGATGTAAATTATAGCAAACCCCAGTAATAGATAATGCCCAGAATTTCATCAGTCACGTTATTATTGTTACATGTTAAGTAATCCCTGTGCTAAGACCCTGCCATGAAATTTACACAACTGTTTCCAGCTAGTTTGTTGCCAGACTAATATTTTTGCATAGACTAACAAACATTGTGCTCTAAATAACAAAACAAGAATATTACCCCAAGTTTTGTATAAATGCCTTATGCAAGGTGCGTACAACATATACAAGTAGTGGTAGTAAGAGAGAGAGTTGTGTAAATTAGATTGTGTTAAGCCATGTATGTATTGTTTATATTCTGTCTAAATTTGTTAAAGTCTGCTGTCCTAAGGCACAGTCTGAAAGTGGAACCCCATCCTAATTGCAATCTGTGTGAATTGCAGCCTTTGCTAAGCATTATGTTTTTTAATGTTTGCTTAATAAACCAATACTATTGTTAGTAGACAATAATTCCATACACAAGTAAAAGTAATGATTTTTATAATCATTGATTCTTATAATCTAAGTTTGGTTCCTGGTTAATTATGATGGCCTTCATTATATATATGTGACCTAAATTCCTCAACATGGCCTCTGTAAGTCATTATAATGGCTTTTACATTATTATTATTATTATTACTTTCACATTCTTTGGAGCTTTTCAGAGTTTGTGAGTCATGGTGGGAACTTTCAAATCTCTAGGTTCAAATCCTACTATTTTCAGTTTCTTTCAATCACTATAGGGTTTCAATCACTTTGAAAAACAAAATCCCAGCATGATTATTTATTAAGTCTTTTCAATTTTTTATTCTGTGTCCTTCCTTTTCTAGGATGGAGATTCCTGTGCCCTTATTTATGTTTCTTTTATATTATAAAATTATGTTTGTATCGTTAAGGCTGCTGGTTGCAAGACTAAAAGCATTTAAGTCCCTGCCTTAAAACTGGCACAGTGTCAGCCAACTTTACTTAAAAGGGGCTGTTTGATAGATTTTCCTATTAATGCATAATACTTGTTTTGCTACAATCACAAGCTGCTTTTTAAACCAATGCAAATGCAATGAATAGAATTTGGAAACGTCTCTACTTATGATGTTTGATTATATTCCTCTTAGGGCCTTTCTAGAAAGAGTTATACTGACATATTATCTAGGAACTAATACATCTCTTGGGTCCTTCATATAGGCTTACTGCAAGGTAATTGGTATGGTCTATATTTTTTTAAAATTTTGGAACAGGAGTGGCCTATTTAGAGGTCATGTGTTGTTAAATCAGTAATGGATAAATAGATTTTGAAATGCATAATCAGATGCCAGATTGTTATTACCAGCTTTTAAATTTTGATTTTTTATCTATTAAGACTCTTGTTTCAGTAATTTTTAACTGTGCAAAATAGTGAATCATAAGGCAAAATTGAATCAAGGTACCTCAAATGGGCTAGTTTACAGAATGTGTCCACGATCTGGGATCCATGACCCTGGTGGAATAATAATTTTGTAAATTTTAAAAAACATTTTATGACATAATACAAAATGAATATCTGAATATCTCCCTGAAGTTTTAAAAACTTTTGCAGTATTATATTATAATTGTTGAAGACCTCAATGAATCTGGTAGGGAAATGTCTCTAAAATGATGACCCAATGTTTCACAGGTTTCTAGTGATCTTATTAAAATAACTTGTCTAAAGAAGGCAATTAAGCTGAAAATAAGGAACTACAAATGTTGGCCTTGATAGACTTTTATTTAACTGGGTTTTGAATACATAAGCCTATAATTTCTGTTGCAATTGCAGATAGAAACAATTGTTTTAATTTTTCTGAAATATTTCTTATTATTCTGTAATATTCTGAAATAGCCTATTGTCTCTGCTTTTCTTTAAATGATGTCCTACTTCTGGTAGCTTCTGAAAACCTAAAATATTCTTTTATTTGGAAAAAATCTTGAAAGTTTTCATTCTCTACTGTTATACCTGCTTGAGAGCCTTCTTTTCCCTGATAATTTTTTTTATTTCCTTGTTTTCCCTATTAAAAATATCTTTGGTTTGTAGACTATCTCATGATCAGTTTATATTCTGGCTTCTATTGTAATTTTTAGTGATCCTCCTTCCTCAAGTATACTGGAGAGATCTGACCCTCCTAATGTTCCCTTTCAGTCAAATGTTTAAGTTTTCCCACTCCCGGTATCTGGGTAGCACAGAAGGTGGTACCAGTAAAACATTAGGCAGTTAAATTAGGCAATTGGATTCCCCTTTAACAGTTGCCTGAAGGGACAGCTGCCCAATGGGGACAATGACTGTGAGGGGAATTAGCAGACACATGGGAAGGGGGAAAACATAGCTCTTTGCTCTGAGTTATCTAGCAAAACACCCATGTTCAAATTAACTCTGCAGCATATCAAGTGGTAATACTGGTATTAGTAAATGCCAGTATTAATAAAGGGCTTGAAGTTTCAATACCTAAAGGAAGGGTGTAACTGAAAGGAATTGAAAAATGGGAAGGAAAACAACAGGCCAATATAATAGACCATGGTTAAATAAGCTGAAGGATATTTTGAATACAGTTCTGTAATTTAAAAAGAATGTCCCAAATAGGAGCTAGTCAGTGTGTGGCTTGAATTGGTGTCCTCCAAAAGAACTCTTCCAGGTTCTTCTTTGAACAGTATCTTAGAAGAAATATCAGGAAAATGTTGAAATTTATACACTATATGTTGTTCCTTCTGGTCTCTTTAAACAGGCCTTACAACTCAGTGGGTTCAAAATAATTATGAACTTTTTCCTTTTTAGCAGTGAAGCCCAGTATGTTTATGAATTATACTATATATATATTATGTTTATGTATATGGCTTTTACTTTTCCTGCGCTCCCACATATGTAAGGAATGTAAATAAAAATTTCTCTGAGTTCATTCATGTTTAATAAGAGTAGAGAAGCCAAATAGCAACAGCATTTAGACTTTTATACCGCTTTATAGTGCTTTACAGCCCTCTCTAAGCAGTTTACAGAGTCAGCATATTGCCCCCAACAATTTGGGTCCTCATTTTACCCACCTCGGAAGGATGGAAGGCTAAGGTAACCTTGAGCCTGGTGAGATTCGATCTGCCAAATTGCTGCAGCAAATTGCTGCAGCAATCAGCTGGCTGCAGCAAAAGTAGCTTGCAGTACTGCACTCTAACCACTGCGCCACCAAGGCTCTCTACTGTAGTCATTGCTAAGCCTTTGTTGTTTCATTTTGTTTTGCCGAAGTTTTAAAGCATTCTAAAACAATATTATGAGATATTCCTCCTGACATCTCTTTGTGAACAATCTAAGCTTTATTTGCTGTGCTGTGTGGATTTTAATTTTTGATCAGCTGAAACTGGTAAAGAACATGCTTGTTTTGAGTATGTTGGATGCCTGTTTCTTCAAGGTTTTAAGGCAGTACCTAGAGAGCACACTCAGGGACATGGTGACTCAGTGGCTAAGACACTGACCTTGTCAATCAGAAAGGTTGGCAGTTCAGCGGTTCAAATCCCTAGCGTCGCGTAATGGAGTGAGCTCCCGTTACTTGTCCCAGCTTCTGCCAACCTAGCAGTTCGAAAGCATGTAAAAATGCAAGTAGAAAAATAGGGACCACCTTTGGTGGGAAGGTAACAGCATTCCATGAGCCTTCAGCATTTAGTCATGCTGGCCACATGACCATGGAGATGTTTTTGGACAGCGCTGGCTCTTTGGCTTTGTAATGGAGATGAGCACTGCCCCTAGAGTCGGGAACGTAGCATGTATGTGCGAGGGGAACCTTTACCTTTACCTACTAGAGAGCACAAGATGTTTCTAGGTTTATTATGAAGCCGTTTGTCATTCTATTCTGGGAACATGATGCTGGATGAGATATATCTTCAGTCAGACTCATCACAATTTTTTTCTCCTGCTCTAGAAACAGCAAACTCTTACACCATTTCATTCTTCCTTGAGCCTTGGCCCTTCTCTTTAATTCAGGAGGTGGTAGGCAATGGGTGATGTGAACTGTCTAGATAAAGAGCTAGACTTGACTTGGCATACTGGCCAAAGTGATGCCATTCTACAGGACAGCCTTGCTGCTGGGAATTATGATCAAATGATCAAGTTGGCTGTTTTAATTGTAATAAAGGCTGACAGGGAAGAGAATACTGTCCTGTTAAGCGTGCTTTTCAGAAGTGCTCTTGGAAACAGGCAGTGGTACTCTTGAGTAGAATGCATGTAACAAAAATGTTCCATAGATATGTATGAGGATTTAATGCAGTGGGATTATACAGTAAATAATGTAACAACTTATAAAGCCCTAAATGGCTTGGGTCCAGGGTACTTGCGGGAACGCCTCCTGCCAGCATCATGTGCCGATCGCCCTATTCGCTCCCACAGGAGGGACCTCCTTGGGATACCGTCGGTTAGGCATTGTCGGCTGGCAGTTCCCAGGGCTAGGGCCTTCTCTGTGGGAGCGCCCACCCTTTGGAACCAGCTCCCCGTGGATCTCCATTTGGCCCCTGATCTCCGTTCCTTCTGCCGGGACCTGAAGACTTGGTTGTTTCAACAGGCCGGCCTGGAATGACCCGGGTGGGGTTTTTTAAACTGTTTTAGTCTTTTAATGTTTTAATGTTTTATTGTTTATTCTGACTTGTTAGGTTTAATTTGGTTTTATGTAAATTTTGTGCTGTTTTAATGTTAGCCGCCCTGAGTCCTTAGGGAGAAGGGCGGCATACAAGTTGAATAAATTATTATTATTATTATTAATGTAGCAAAGAGGAAGAAGGTCAGGTAAGCTGGGAATGAGAGCAGTGTGTCTTTGAGTCTGGGGATATGGAGCTTACTATGAATTGGACATTTAAGCTCTTCTAGAGAGACAGCACATGAGCATTAGCAGCCATGCCATTATTCTACTATTTTCATATCACAAAAATTCTGTTATGGATATAAGATGGGAGAAAAAAATAACTCGAGGTTGCAAATAATATTGTATTTTGTAAACTTGATAAACTATGTTTCAGACAGGGCAGTTGAATAACGAAAATTAACTGGAGCTGTTCCTACTTTTGGACACAGTGTATGTATGCATTTTAACAGTATCTCAAGAACCCCTTTTAAATTATTGTTTTGATTTTACCACAAATAATTATATAGTGGTGAAAATGATTAAAATGTATATTGAAATGTTTGAAGTAGAAACAGAAACTTGGGGTGATAGTAGTCAGATCCAGAAAGCAAAAAAAAAAAAATCGAATTAATACTAGAATAAACTTGGAGGACAAACAGTGGCTAGATAGCCAGAGAAGGCCAGTTTTAAATAGTAGATCTGATAATAAGCAGTAGGATTGTTATTTTGTTTACCCATTTCATTTAAAAGGTGATGAAATTTTGCACTATCCTGGGTCACGTTTATTTGCCTTCATTAGTAATGTAATATTCCTTTAGTTCTGTGGATAATTGTAACCTCTCCTTTGAAAAAATAGGTGATATAAAGAAGATCTGTGTAAATATGAGAACAATTAAATATTAGTATTGAAAAAAGGAAATGTTTAAGAAAGGAGGAATTATATGAGAAACACATTTAAGAAAGTTATCAACTTCTTTAGTTTTGCAAGGAAAAAAGCAGAACTACCCAAGTAGAATTATTTCCGTCTCTTCCACACAGTTATATTGCCATAAAAATGACTTTCTTTGTATTTTAGATTTGTTAACATGATGATCAGAGAGCAGCATGTAAATTAAACAATAACAGTAATCAGTAATAATTGCCCAAAATGAGTAGATCCTTGTGTCTTTTCTTCTAAATGCTAATTTTTTTGTATATAAAATGCTTTATGTATTTATTTAGTCAGCCATGTGTTGTTTCTCTCTGCTAATGTAAGTAATCTGATTTAAGGCTACTTTCCAATTTTCAACTTCATAGTTTGCTTTAGGAGAATACGTTTATGAAAATCCAGTGACACTTAAAAACAAGAGGATACATTTGAGAACCGTGTCTTCTGAAATAAATAGGGTGATAGCATATGAGCTAACTAACACAGACTCAGGACTTTGTAAGAAATCTGGGACTGACTGCCTATGAAGGCAGGGTGGATCAAGCAGCTGTGCATTCCTAGAGCTTTCATTTGCCACTGTCTCTATCTAAATCTCTCTTAAACATTTGTACATTATAAATTTAAGCATATGGATGTCTAGGAAAAATTAACCAAGTGCTCTCTGAATAACACTTGAATGTTTTGTCTTTAAATTTTAAAAAAGTTATTGTAACGAGAAATTATTATTCTAGCGTTTTGAAATATTCAGCATCTCCTAGCTTGCTTTTTTATTTGAATGATCAAATAATTTATTAATGTCATAAGTTTTCCCCAAGTAGGACCTACAGCCATGTGTTACATTAGTAGCAAATGGAGAGAGTCACTAATTTGAGAAATCTATAGCATTAATTAATGTT